>CP103029.1:1200000-1800000 GCA_024752435.1 Allantophomopsis cytisporea
TCCTTAATTCATGGGATTCGATTTGATGATATCCACAGCACGCAGCCTTGCCGACCTGACGACCCTACCTACCTACCTACCTACCTACCTAGGCCCCCTTGTGCTCTGGCAAGGGTAGGCCGGGCCAAGCACTGGCCCGCTGTTTCGAACAGACGACGAGGCGTCTCCACAATTGATCACCGTCGGTCCGCACAGATGGCCTCGATGAAATTGGTGCATGATACGTACCCCAGGATTCAACATGCAATTCCGACCACTGTCAGTGGGCGCCGCTGCCAGACTTCCGTCGTATGCAATCCCATATGCCCTTCCATTAAATGAAGCACTTTCGCCTCTTTGAGTTCCACTGTGGATGTGATCTCCACCGATGTTTCTACCAAATATCATTGTCGTAGATTCCGAACATTTGTCAAGGTAGGCTTGTAGGGTAAGTAGTGGCTTCTTACCCGCTCCACTTGGTCCGGGTTGCAACATCTGGCGCTTCATAGTGCCCGGGCAGCCTTTGTTCTCCAACTCGGAGAATGTAGAGTCAGTATGAACTATCACACCCGACTGAATCGTAACAAATGCCGCCGCGCGCCGAGGCCGCTATCACTCGGTGCTGTATCTACGATCTCCTAGGAGGAAAGGTTCTCTCCGTCTCTTTTACATCGACGGTGTCATTTTTCAGATAATGATCGTGTGAGCTACTACGGAAAACTCCTAAGTATCGGCCTCGAAAGATCTACACATGAGTTTGCTAAGATGTCCAAGACGGCACAACCAAGCCAGCGGTGGTGCACTCTTCATCACTGGTCTCATCCAACCTCCTGGATAGGGGACCGAGTCCACATATTTTCCGAGTTCACAGTTTGTGCAAGAAGAATCTGCTGTATTGCTCACTATACACTGACCAGTCCTCAGTTCCACGCATTGATGGCTGAAGATATTGGTTCTGTTTGCTATTATAGCTTCGACGGCTTGCTTTGCCCTCCGATAGTTCCTAGCATGTCACCACATCTGCAGATATTTGGTCTGCTGTACGGACATATCCCACTCCGTCACACACGCGGAGCGAAGATGGGCAGCCAACGGGGTAGTTCCACGTGAAAGTATCACATCCTGCATAGGGTCATGAAAGAATCACGTTCCCGACCCGTCAAACGCTCTCTTCTCAGGTAGTATCACCTGATCAGATATCAGTTTCCTCAGTCGCGGATCACCACAGTCCATCGCACATTTTTTCCAACCTCTCTTTTGTTTCCCTATCGCTATCCTCGTTCATGTTTCAAAGCTATCACCCGTTGCGTTGCACTTGTCGATCACAAACTTGGTCTCTCTATGGCCATGGCTCCAAGTCGTCAAGTTTCACCTCCACAGCTCGGATCTTCAGATCGCACTCGGTCCAATCCGAGCGGGAAACACCAAGGGCGTGCCGAGTTTCACAAGCACAAACACAATGTTTCCCATCTATTATATCACCATCTCTCCGCACGGTGGCATTATGCAGAAAGCATCGCAGAGAGCAGGCATGACAAGCATGGACAATAAGACATACAAGCCGAGCTGTGTGTACATGAAATGTTCAGATATAGAACCAAGATAGTAACTGGCTCTGGGCTCATCAGTTGGCTTCGTGCATGAAACCTATGGATTCTGGGCACACCCAATAACCTGGATTCAAGACGGACTTTGTTATGGTACATGCATATCGGGGACTTTACAGTGACATCAGTTTACATACATAAGATCCTGTAGTGTATCTTAACCTGTTTACAACCGAATCTTGATCTTGAGATCCTTGGTACCATACCACAACTGTTCACTTGCCCTGCGAGTCAGATGCCTGGCAGCAAACAAATGAGAAATGATAACTTACTCAACAAAATTGTGTAGTGTGTTCACAACAGCATTGGGCTACGAAACAGCCGGTCTACAAAGTCTTTTCTTTCGCGGTTGTCGATCTCCCTTGGGGGGATTTGACTTTGTCGAAGCTAGCCCCTTGCTTCCCCCTCCTCTTACCACAGGTATGCTTATCCTTATCATCACTTCGCACTTGCCTCATTCTCGAGATGTTTACATGTGTACATAGGTACTCACAAGGGATATCAAAAACACATGTCTCACATCCCCGACATCCCACGTTACAAGTAGTCATACCTATCGTAAGCCCGATGTAATGAGGACTATACCGTTTGTGGAATACAAGAACATGCCTATACATTATGAGGCCGTTATGACGGCATCTACGAGGAATACAGGCTTCCTGACTCCAGAACCTTGATACGAAATGATAAATCGCCCTTTTAGGACTGAGATTCTTGACGAAATTGTTGGAGCTCTGTTGGGGTTAAAGTCTGCTTCAGGGAACACTGGAATTATGGTTATTCGTGAGAGGAAATGATGTGATGGAGATCAACACTATGCGTAACATTTACCAAGCTGAGGGAAGAAGAACGAACATGAGCCGTCATATGTGTGGTGAGTAAGACCTCGGGCTATCTGTGTACTGTACAACGTCATTCTTTTTTCAGTACTGAGTACATAACCATTTTTTTTTTTTTTTCGCATTGTATCTACTGTGTCTACGTTTGAAGTCATACAATCACAATAGGTATTCTATTGATATGACATGGAGACTTTTTTTCCTTACAGATATCTTATCTTCCTGTACCTTTTTCCTTTTTTATCATCCTATCCGTCACCACACCTTGTTCAACGTGTTTACTTTATTTTACCTGAGGGAGATCTTAACGAAATCATGCAGGGCACAAACCAATTTCATGACTTGCAGTAGTGTAGAAGCGGAAACTTCCCCAGTGAATAATCGCCTCGCCCACATCACCATCTCTTCAATATCAATATGTTAGCGTCACAAGTCCTCCCCCTCGGTAGGATGACAGAGTGTTATAGCGATATGTGACTAGTCGCCTCAACATCTCTGACTACCTCCGTTATTTCATGAAACACATGGCTAACATCCAAGTCACACGGTGAGGGAGTTATGTCATTAAGTTTACAGTTGCTCCGTCGTCCGACCAACCTACCAACAACGTAACCGTACATGCTTCCAATATCAGTCAGTGGCGAAGTATCCTCCGAGCCACATGCCTCAGCTCTCAAATCTAAGTCCACATTCATGTCCATCCTCCGAAGATCATATACACACATGTACACTCCCAGGATGCAGATGATGGTATCTGACAAAAGTAGGTGACATACTCTCCGAGACAATAACCCCGCCATTGCCCAGCTCCATCAACGCACAAGTGCTCTCCCAAACGGCGAAATAAACTTCCCGCATACGTGAGCATGTACAACCGCCCTGGAGCTCACCTCCAACCTGCAAGCCACCCGCATCATCAGCATCCTCACGCTCCGTCTCGAAAGAAAAGAAAGAAAAAACGTATCTCCATTCCCTTGCCCATCCCACAGCCGCCGATCCATTTCCGCAACCCAAGCCGCGACGCAACCAATGAGTTGCGCGGTCGAGCGCCACGCTTTCCTATCCTGCATGCTTCTGGCCCCTTCGCAGACCACACATGTGGAATATGGAGATGGAAAATTCAACAGTGAGGTTGGGGATAGTTTGATATGCGGGCTTGCATGCGCGGGAAATTGAGTTGCGGGCTTGCTTGTGGGGTTGCTGGGGAAAGGGGGATGTCGTGCCTCGAGGAAGATGAGGGGAGCAGGGGGGCGTCGGGGAGGATTGGATGTCTTGTTTGTGCATTTCTGGGGCTCCTGCTTGTGTTTGTGAATGTCTTGGGGCATGCGTGATTTTGTGATATGATGGGACTGCGGCGCTCATGATTAAGCCTCATGGTTCGGGACATGCATGCGTGCATATACATATGGGACTTTCTTGGGTCAAGGGGGACATTGTTGATTGAAGCGCGGTAAACTGTAATATCTGCGCGTCTTTTTTGTTGATAAGAGAATATCTGCCAATCCTATCTGATATGATGTCTGCATTTCTGGATATCAACACTTGGAATGATAACATGCGTGCTGATTTGTGGATAGTTCTTTGGCTACAAGAGTTTCTATCTGCTCAACATAGTCATGATTCTTGCGAATAATTGGGACTTTCGGAGACTTATCTAATATCATTTCGTGCTACTTGTGTCCATCTTGAGCCTCGGGTAATCCGAAAATTACTTCTGATTTCAGTCACTTCTAGATATATTGAGAGAAGCAAGTGAGCGGAGTTGCTCGGATCGCTCATCTTGCTTGTGAGTTTGCTAAGAGGGAGTAATGATCAAATCTTGTCAGTAACACAGACTTCGCGGAACGATCCGGGACGTGCCCGTATTTTGATGGGTGTTTTCATGTGATAATAAAACGAAACTGCCGCGTAATCATACGGTCAGCTCACTCACTCGTCGTCATTCACATGGCCATGGCTCCGGTGCTTGTTGTTTCTCAGCTCCGATTCTTCAAGGCTATCTACACATCCAACATTCGATTCCACCGTGCGTCTCTCTCCGGATATTCCACTCATGGTCCATTTTGCGAGTAGATCTGGTGTGTTCGTAGGTGTACTGGGGTCTCGCCCTTAGGTGTGTCTGGGATGACCTTCTCGATTTTCTGTAGATGATCGTTAGTTCACAATCGGTCCCAAAAAGAGGCGAAGTATGGCTATCATATGTGTTGCTCTTCATGTTCGTGTTTTGTGTAAACGGTTGAGGCTGAGCTTGGACTTACAAGGTTGTCGAACACACACTTGTTCAATTTCCACTCTGCTGGTCTGCATTGCCAAAGTTGCTGGTTGTTGTTGTCCAGACATTGCCAATGCTTGCGGAACTGCTCCAAACAGTGCTTGTTGACATCCTCGATGCTGAATATTCCGAATCAGTACTTGGTTCTTCCTTGCTGCCCATCTCCTTCGTGCAGTCATTTCCTCCCTGACACATAAAACTGGCATGAATTCTGTCCCAGACTAAATCCAGCGATATCTACCGTAGCAGTCGTAGACAGTACTTACACGCTGGAAGCACATCTTGTGACTCTACGACCCTCCTTCAAACACTCCGTCTCGCCCTTTCCTGGATTCTCCGTCTTGCATTGCATGAAGTCGTCATTGTATTGTCTGCATCTTGAACCGATGAAGAAACTGGCGGAGAGAAGAGGGGCGGATGAGGCACCGACTTCAGGAACTGACGGAATTGAATCTGGGAGTGGAGTGGTGTCAATCAAGACGGTCTGGTTGAATCTGATCAGGTCAGCAACTGAGATCCGGAAAGGCAATTGAGAAGCTGGAGTTTTATGGCTGGGGGCATAATCTCACCTAGCAGTGCGGCCTGACATCTTGAAATGTGTATGAGAGGTAGACGAGGCTGTCGGCGGTCACAATTGAGATTAAGGTTGCTTGACGTCGCGATTCGACAATGAGCTTCACTGTAGAGGTCAGGAACTCAAGCCCGATAATTGGTCGTGCAAGCGAGGTCGCTGGAGTATGGGCTGCCGAAAGCTTCCAAAAACTTAAGGAACAACAAAGTAGCTGTGCAGTTGAAACAAATGAAAAATATAGAACTGGACGTTATCTGAGATTTCTAAAATATTCCAGCATTAATACAACATTTGATTATTGTGATATCGCTTGCAGCTCACAATTGTCATTGCGAACTTGGCTGTGCAAAATTGATGCTGTAGCAACAACCGGAAGCTAGACTTTGTCCTCCACCGCGTCTCGTCGCGCGGCTCTTATGCGATAGCTTGATTATTTGCGCCAACTTCAAGGTTCACAACATACGATCCTCAGAATTTTCTGCACGATCGACAGCATGAGTCTTTTCGGCGCGCCAGCGAGCAAGCCAGGAGGGCTATTTGGAAGCTCGACAACAGCAAGCCAGCCACAACAAGGCGGAGGTCTCTTTGGAAGCAGCACGAACAACACTCAACAGCAATCGACAGGCGGTGGTCTCTTTGGACAACCTGCTCAGACACAAAATACGACAGGCGGTGGAGGTTTATTTGGAGGTTTAGGCGGAAATCAGAATCAGCAATCTACACAACAGACAGGCGGTGGACTTTTTGGTGGACTGAACAACAACCAACAGCCACAACAACAGCAGCAGCAACAGACCGGAGGTGGCCTATTTGGAGCTTCTACTCAACAGCAGGGAGGAGGACTTTTTGGTGCATCGACTCAGCAGCAACAACAGCAGCAACCACAGCAGCAAGGTGGACTTTTTGGCGCGTCAACACAACCACAGCAGCAAGGCTTCGGTGCTTCTTTGCTTGGACAGTCGCAGCAGAATCAGAATGGAAATTCTTTGTGGCAGCCTGGAAGTGGAATAAGTCCTCGTAAGTATCGGGATCATTGCATAACAGGATAATGAACTGACATCTTTCACAGGTCAAAAGAGTGTACCTGAACAGATGGCAGCTGTGATGGAGAAATGGGATCCGTCGAGCAGCACATGCAGCTTTCAGTACTACTTCTATAATAAGGTTGATGAAGATAAAGTTCCATTCTACAGACCAGCTCCAAATGAGGACGAAAGGAAATGGGAAGAAGCACTTGCAAAGAAGCCAGGACCAGGTTATATTCCTGTACTTTGCACAGGATTCACACAACTAGGTGATCGTATTAAGGTACAGCAGCAAAACCTTGCACGACAAAACTATGCTCTCCACGCTTGCAACAAATCTCTCGAGGCAATCCTCTCCAACCACGATCTTGAAACCAGCATTCGGGCTATGGATGCCAAGCGGAAACACATGATGCTGAAGCAAAGATGTTTGACTCTTGCAACTAAGGTTCAGGTATTGAGAAACAGAGGCTATGCTATGGGAGGTGAGGAAGAAGAGCTCAAAAGAAAGCTTGTAGCACTTGATAAGGTCGTTTGTGATCCTGGACTGGGAGCAAGAGCAGAGGAGATCTGGGCGCGCATGGTTGGTGTGAGAGAGCGAGCAAGATTATTGAAAGAGGAGATGGCAAAGACAGGAGCAGAGGGAAGTGATGAAGGTTTGGATGAGGAGACTGTCAAGAGATCTGAGAAGGTAATTCGCTTCACAAGCTCTCATCGGAATTCTCATGCTAATAGCTACCTAGATTCTGGAGGATTATGCAAGAAAGCTACAACATCTCAAAAAAGAGATCAAGTTAATCGCGGAGGACTATCAAGAATGGGAGAAAGAGCAGGAACTTGGCAGATGATGATTTGCAGGAGTGTAGGGATTGTCTAGTATATACCACTTGGACACAGCATACAGCACTCAGAAGCGCCTTCGCAATGAATAGGATGAGGAGTCGAGTCTTTGATTCGAGATCATCCCGTAAAGGTTCGGGATATGGACTACTTATTGTACATGTCCACCATCACTTGGGTCCAAAACTACCTAGACCCAGCCCCTCGAAACCAACTCCAACAATGCATTCCAGATATTCACAGTGTTTCTACAATGTTTACACCTGGTGCCCATGCTCTATCGTACATCCGCCATGTGAATTTTAATTTCGATATTGCGTCATGTTCGTATTGAAGGCAGTTCGGCTTACACGAGCTTCTTGACAGTCTCGACGGCGAAAGGTGCTATATAACTATCAGTAAATAATCCCAATTGGTTAAGGGTCGTTATAACATACAGAGGTAGAGAAGGAAAACGCCAACGAGGAAGGTTTGAACAGTGAAGTTGGCCTCGGCCTCTTGAGCTCTGATCTCAGCCTCGCTGAGTTGTGGTGGTGCTATTTTACAATTAGTTTAGATTCTAAATACCACATTGAAGGCGGGTTTGGGTGTTCTTACGTCCTCCGAACATGTTTGCGGTGAATGATCTGTAATTTGAGATTTCAACGTTGTGATGGCATCACTTCAAGATGCTCCAAAAACTATTTGGATGCGCCTGGCTCACGATTCGGGTAGCGCCACAGACCACTGACGCTATATCGACTTCTAGCTTGCAGCAGCGCGTCTTTAAAGATCAATCTCACTTTCCACTTTCCCAATAAACAAAACCGCTTTCGATACCCTACTGCTCAAGTCTAGCACCTATAGCTGTGACTTTGTTCTTTGCTTCTTATTTTCCAGTTTTCATTCGACATTATCATCGAGACCTGCCATCAAGCACGAGCTCGCAACACCGCAAACATGTCAGACTCGGACGCTGGCAATGAGCCCGGCGATACCAGACAAGAGTCCGAAGATCGCAACAGCCCTGCACCAGATATTGATGATCAGGATGATGCGCCGTCAGATGTAGAGTCTGAGCTCTCAGAAGTCGACGAGGCCGAGTTCGCTGAGTTCGATCCCAACACCGTCGCACTGGACGATCGGCCGCAGGAGCTCGACGAAGACGCTGTCAAGACACTCAAGGCGGGCAAGCGCAAGCGCATTGATGGGGAGAAGAAGCCGAAAGAAGCAAAGCGTGATAAGCTGAAGAAGAAGAAATCCAGGAGGGATGGTGAAGATGATGTCAGTGCTGGGGAGGAAGTCGAAGGAAAGAGAATCAGAAAGCCAAAGAGCGTGAGGATTGAGGGTGACAGAAAGGATAGAGAGCGTGCGAAGGAGAGGAGAAAGGAGGCTGAGGAAATTGAGAATGAGGAACACTTGACTCCGGAGGAGAGGAGGAAGAGAGCTTTGGACAGGGCGATGGATGCTGCGTTGAAGAATCCTAATAAGAGGAGAAGACGCAAGGATGAAGTTGTGAGTAATGCCTATAAAAGGTGCTTTACACTGTTCTAATGCCCAATCAGGACTTGGAGGAGGCCTTCGATGATGAAATCGCAGCTCTCAAGATCCGCATGGAGCAAGCCTGTGAGGCTGATAATACTGCACGAGAGAACGGCCAACCTGCTATTCACAAGTTGAAGATGCTTCCAGAAGTTGTAGCACTCTTGAACAGAAATACTGTACAGCATTCTATTGTCGATCCAGACACTAATTTCCTCCAATCTGTCAAGTTCTTCTTAGAGCCACTGAACGACGGGTCTCTACCAGCATACAATATTCAACGCGACCTCTTCGCAGCCCTCCTACGTCTACCTATTGAAAAGGAAGCTCTTTTATCAAGTGGTATTGGCAAGGTTGTACTCTACTATACTAAGAGCAAGAAGCCTGAAATTGGAATTAAGAGAACTGCGGAGAGACTACTTGGAGAGTGGAGCAGACCAATCCTGAAGAGAAGTGACGATTACAAGAAGCGCAAGATTGCAACCAGAGAGTTCGATGCAAAGTGAGTCATCCCCCAGCCTATTTGTTCCGCTATGTCAGTACTAACAATCACAAGCGCTGCTAGTCTTGCTATCCGTTCAAGCACCCAATCTTCTCAAATTCCATCTTCTCAGCGAATAGCCATGTCGCAACGCGAGATTGAGCGTGAGAGAATGCTTGCACCTGCCATTCGCAATAGCAACCGTGCCAGAATGGAGACTTCATCTGCTAGTTATACTGTTGCTCCAAAGAGCACATTCGATGCCAGCAGAGCTCTTGACCCAAGCTCGAAGCCTATTGGTGCAAGCGGAATTGAGGCTTTCAGGAAGATGACAGCCAAACAGGGCAAGAAAAGATCATAAATTACACGGAGAAGATATTATACGAAGAGTTTTGGAATACTGCCCACAATTGCAGTCAGTTATGAAGTGGGATGCGGAATCGAGGCAGCTATATCAGGCAAGTGGGCTTTGGGATTATGCGATGATGGTCATCACGTTGAGTTGGGACATGCATGACTTGTAACAAAAGAAAGACACAGAATAGCCACGACATAATCCATATGTCTTTCTACTTAGCTTGGAATCCAAATGCATCGTGTCATGTGTTAAATTCATGACAGTAAGAGGTAAAAACTGTGATCATATGAAGCTTAATAGAGTATTGCCTGATTAGTTTACTATCGATACACAGTAGATTCAGAAAACGCACTACTACTTCAACTAGATATACTTGATTTTATGTTTACCCTGACTACGAGTGATATATCTAGTAGTATCTATTGAAACTTAATACGACATACGTGACTCCCTGAGACTGCGCTTACACGTCTTGCAAGTACTCCAGGATCTCAAATCAAGTATAACGAATCTCCAACAAATCACACACGAGTTTTCGTATCTCCAGTACATCAATCCTCGTCTAGAAACGAGAGGGTATTCAAAACACGCTAAATATATAAACTCAAAGCTTGCTTTTGTTCTCCGGAACAACAGCATGACCATCGCCCTGCAGATGACTCGAAGGGTCCTGCTGCACATCCCCGGCACAGCAAGCCTTCTCCTTCTCTCCTTCTACGAGCACCGAGCTCTCATTCTTTCGGCCAGGTACATCGATTGCCGGGTTCGTGGTGAAGAAGTCCGCCGGACGGATGTGCAGCTGGTGAATCTCTACCGGCCTATACACAACAATTAGCAAATAATCGACGTAGTTTGGCAAGGTGTGTTTGTTTAGAGACTTACATCACAGGCCAGTCCTCGACACGCGGGTTGTGTGTCAAGCCCCACGTGGCCCAAACGACGACGTCTTCGTCCTCGACGTTGTCGCCGCGGCGAACGGCATCTGCTACACCATCCACCTCATCCTTGCTCTGGTTCGTGAACTCGCCGCCCGCGAAGAGCTCTCCGTCCTTGTACTTGGACACCCAGACGTGATGCTGCGCGAACTGGGCTCGTCTGGCAACAATGGACTTGGGGTGGGCAAGCAAGAGCTGTGTGGCCGAGGGCATGAACTTGTACCCGACAGGCTTCCCGGAAACCGGGTTGATCTTGCTGCGGTTGACGATCTTGACGGTTCGGTTGGTCTGCGGTGAGGCGTCGAAGAAGCCCGACTTGGTAATGGGTGTCTGGCGTACTTCGTAGCCGTTACCGTATGGGTTCGTCTCTGCTGTCATCTCCATTGGCAGTGACTCCTCTGAGATGACCGTATTCTTTTGTCCATCTATTGCGGGATCAATACGTATGCAGAAAAGATGCTGGTGATTTTGTGCTAGTGCTCCTGCGGATACAACGTTGCCCCATGGACTAAGCTTTCCTGGGTCAATGTTGACTACGCTGACAATTCCGGTGGCGCGTGTCTCAACGACAATACCACCCGCTTGATCAAGCTTATACGCGAAAATATATTCGTAGTTGGCGAGAGTGATGATGAATTGGATCACGAGTTCTCTTGATCGAGTTACTGTGGCTCTGTTGGAAACGTAATTGGTGTGTTTCCAGCCGATGCCATTGTCTTGCTCATGCAAACACACTACGTTCTTGGAGACAGATGCTTCCCCGCTAGGCTCGGTCATGACAGCGTCGAAGTATTTGATGACTCCTAGACAATCGCAGCCAAGAGAGATATTATTGGCAGCACGGCCTGCACCACCATCCCCAAAATCGAAGGCTTGCTTACGGTGGAATGGTGGTCTTGGGTCGCCATATGGCACAGTCTATATCTCATCGTCAATAAAGTTCTAATATAAATCTGAACCCACATTTCTTACCATTTCGCTCATGCTCAGTCTGTATAAAACACTCCGTCCATCGTATCGCACATCGTGTAGAGTTGCTCCCTCTCTGGGGTTGAAGCCAACACGGAATCTCCACTTCTGCCACTCTACTAACGACTCATTGCTGACTTTGAATGATGGACCTTCTGGCTGGACAACGTTCAGGGGCTTGAGATCTGTTCGCAGAGGTTTCGACATGAGCTCTGGAACGTACTCTGCTGGCTGGCAATGATCTATAACTCCTGGAGCATGGGTATCATATGCCAACCCATCTTCTTTTCCACCAGTTGCTAGTTTGTCAATGCGGACAATTTTCTTGGTTTGGGTGTCAAGGACTGGAATGAACGGAAGTGGGTAGGCATAATGGTTTGAGTCAATGTTTCCCGATCGTGCGTCCCTTGCAAAGTATAGGCCTTGAGTATATCTGGGAGCTTCTTCATCGGTATTTGGACCTCCATATGGCCAGGGATCACATTGCATTACAAACCCTTCTGGGAGGTTGAACTTTGATGCTGCTTCGTGGAATAATGGAGATGCTTCACAGGCCGCTGTGAATTCTCTAAATTCTGTGCTGACGGGTTGTCAGTCTTATTGAGCAGAACATCAGAGATATTTACTTACCCAGTGATACTTGGCTGGTGCTTTTTATCAACTACTCTCTTTATGGTCTCGCGGCCGGAATTGATATCTATCACACTTTCGGTATACTCATGAGTCTTGTCTGCTTTGATAACATCATATTGAACGCGGGCCAATCTTGCTGGACGAGGTGTCAATTTGGTGATTCTGCCAGCGATCTCGGCGTCGAGAAAAGGAACTAGTTCATGTTTCAAGGGCTCCTCGAGAAATATCGAACGGAATTGGATTGCTGTGTCTCTTCCACGGGCGGCGAGGACATAGTGCCTCGCTCTTTCGGATTCAGCTACGGACAACTGATCGAGAGGATGTGGAAGGGAGGAGTATGATGTGGTGGGTTGGGTGCCACTCAATACTTGTGGTTGAGAAGACATTATTGAAAGATGGGGGGTCCCTATGTTTGAGTAGACACGCAGAGTCGGTAAGAGGCGGAGAGAAACGGAGGTAAAGGGAAGTTTATATATTCAAAGCATATATAGGGAGTTATGTGATTATGTACTACGCATCCCACTGCTATCAGTATGCAACATTGTCATTACATGAAAGTAAAAAGCCGCAACATGCTGCCACTTAAACCGCTGTCACACTGAGTCCCCGCTGTTCGATAAGGTCCAAGTCCGTATCTTTAGGTTGACCACCAGGATATGAAAGCAGGGAGCGCTAATAGGCTCAGAGCTAAACCGAATGCAGTATGTCCTCGCGATATATGTTGTGATTGTGTGTCTGATAACGTCTCTTCTCTGTCGATTCGTACTGCTGTGACAGAGCGTCTGCATTGATATATCAATACCGATGGTTAATTGCCTGTTGATATCAGAGCAGACCATCAATATTCAAGCGGATGTAGTTGACCCTATTGTAGCCAATGTCCAAGTACTCAGGAGTTGTAGTATATCTTTTCAGTCGGGACCTCTTCAAATGATCTCTCTCTCTCTCTCTCTCTCTCTCTCTCTCTCTATATATTGAGAATATGGACACTGATACAGAGCATACCTACAGACTTCCTGGTCGAATTACCTGCGCAGTAGCGGTTATATACGGAACATCCAAAGTCTTCAACGGTATGGTATGATTATGCATATGCATGTGGGCGGATGCATGCATGTACGTTGGAAGAGTGCAAAGACATGTGCAACTTATATAGGTACATACATACAATACGGGTCGAAGAACATCGACAATGTTATTATCGAAGCATAGCGAAAATGCACCTGTGGATGTAACGAGGCATAGTAATTTCGTACTTGTATAATACATTGCTATTATTTTGTATATATTTGATATCCGACGGTCCACCAAATCCGCATGGCCACACCCCGCAAAGACTGACGAACTTGCTAGGACCATATAAGAAGAGCAGTACAGATAAAAAAGCCTTGGGAAACAGGTATAATATTATTTTGCCAGGATAAGGACTTCGTATATAGAGGTATTTACCGGCAAGCTTATAGCGAATGGCAAGGTGGAGTAAAGTGAAGGTATTTTGATGGCTGGTAATAATAGACGAGCTACGAGGGAAAAATAATCGGGATGGATCTTCGGGCATGACTAAGGAGTTTGGACTAGGCACCCTTCAAAACAGAATAATTCATCTAATTTTCGGCTTAACTGTTAATAATAATATGCTACTTATATAATTACGAAGTGTCCTTTCAGTCTCGCTGAATTTGGAAAATTTCAACTGATTCGAAAAGCGGCCGTAGCCCTCGGCACCTAACTTTTTTCCATTCATTTTCCTACGGGTATAGGGAATGGAGATAATTTATTCGAAACTCCTACGCAGGATGCTTTTTCAGAATAAAACTTAATTCTGATCATTCAGCAGAATTTCCATCATGTATATCGTATCATCTATATGAAGCTGAAGAATTTGGGTAAGATTATCAAAATGTTCTTATAGATTCAATACATGTATCAAGCCACTCTATTATATCACGACAGATTCTTCGTTCTGCGCAGTGACATATTGGTTTCCTCGAAATATTATTAGCCTATGGAATTACATAGATCAACCAGTAAGTATCATAATAAAAGATTTCCACACTTTACAATGATAAGAGCTAAAAGGATGTCAGGATCAGTGCACATGACTCCCTAAGTAATTATAACAGAAACAAACAAGTACAGCTGAGTGCTGAAGTAGCTTAGCTGATCGAATGTATTGGAATCATAAGTCACACGAAGATATAGATGGTGGATGTCGGTATTACGCAGTCATCAGTATGCATGAGATGAGTGTGTGGTGGTGAGCCTTTAGTCTTATCTGCGTCTGTTACTTAATAAGCAGGCTGAGAATGCGCGGGAAGAGTGTCAGACTGTTGAACTCACTTATTGTTTTGAATATAAGCAAGGGTAAAGGGTAAGGGGTTTGCGAAGTCTATGGAATGAGAAATAGGAAGTCAGAGGGCATTCTAGTTGGTTTCATCATATGAATAAAATATTCCTGGGGCTCTCATCATCATCGTCATTTGCCCTGTCACTCTTGCTTGCTGTCGTGCTTGCTGTCGCTGCTTTTCTCCTGGTACAAACAACGAGAGCTTTCACCTCTTCTGCCCACCTGCCTACTCCGAGTGCGTACTCCGTACATACAGTACCCACACACCGTTTCCTTACCTCTCACCTTACTTGGTGCATTGACATACGTACTCACAGTGGACTGCTATCGCGTCACATCTCGAGCAACAAAGGGCTTTGTATTTCTATATGTGTGTACCTGTGTTGGCTTAATGGTAGACTTAGGAATAATCTTAGTTGTCAAATTCAATTGAAATGATAATTCCTGTTTTTATGGTAGACAACCAAATATTCTCTTCTTCTTCTTCTTCTTCTTCTCCTCACATACCGACTACTCCCCTCTCGCCCTTCCTTTTACCCCCTTAACTGCCGCCGTTTTTGTTGATTTGTTGATGTCCTTCCCGTGCGGCGATTGTTGATTGGGCAGCACGCTAAAAAGCTGTCACCGCTTTCGACCACGAAACTTTTGGCAGAATCTGGAGTGTGAACCCTTCGCTAAAATTCTATCGGTGGTGACTTACCTCAGTCGAGTCCCGACCTCGAAACTCTCCCGGATCTCCAATATTTTTTGATACCTTGAAGTGCGTGGCATTTCAATACCAGGAAAGATGGATGTTGTTGGTCTACGCAGTCGCATCGCCGCGACCCTGGCTACTGATGCTGATGCTCGACGACGAGCTGAGCTGGAACTCAAGGCTGTGAGCAATCTCTACACCACAGGCAGGAACCAATTTGACACAAGTCTGACAAGTATTGCCTAGGCCGAGGAACATCCTGGCTTCATTGATGCTCTTGTAGATGTTCTTCAAAATGAGCAAGAAGCCGCCATTCGCCTTTCCAGTGCGCATATCATTCCCCCACCCCCCCCACATGGCAGAACGACTACTGACATGTGCTTGTAGCTGTGGTCTACCTCAAGAACCGCGTCACTCGAGGATGGTCTGTTAGTGAGGACTTTCCAACAAACCACAAGCAGATCCCAGAGGACGAGAAGTCGAGGTTCAGGGATCGTCTGTTGCCAATTCTGGCCACCGCGCAACCCCAAGTGCGACAACAACTTGTACCAGTCCTCCACAAGATCCTCCATTACGATTTCCCAGAAAAATGGCCAGAGTTCATGAACATCACCCTCCAGCTCCTTAACACCAATGAAGCGCCCTCCATCTTCGCAGGACTACAATGTCTGCTCGCAATCTGCCGCGTTTTCCGCTTCAAATCCGGCGAGACACGATCCGATTTCGATAAGATCATCGAGGCCACTTTCCCCCGACTTTTGGAGATTTCTAGCGGTCTGGTTAATGAGACGAGTGACGAGGCTGGAGAGATGCTTCACATTGCGCTCAAGGCATACAAGCATGCGACCTTCGTACGTCATGCTCGACGGGATATAGAGGGGGATAAGCTAACAGGAACTAGTTTGATTTGTCTGCATGCCTGAGAGAGCAACAGGCCATGGTTGGATGGTGCACTTTGTTCCTGCAAATTGTTGCAAAGGAGGCGCCACCAAATGCCTTGCCAGAGGACTTTACTGAGCGTGAAGCCAACCACTGGTGGAAGGCGAAGAAATGGGCCTATTTCAACCTGAACAGACTATTCGTCAGGTCTGTTTCAATCGACAAATATACACCAAGAAAATGCTGACGATAGTTGTAGATACGGAAACCCATCATCGTTATCGAAGGGCAATGGCGAGGACTATGCTGAGTTTGCCAAGGGATTCACTGCCAATTTCGCCCCAGAAATCCTGAAGGGTTACCTTCAACAGATCGAGAAATGGGTTGGAAAGACAACTTGGTTGAGCAAGCCATGCTTGTCTTACACTTTGGTTTTCCTGGATGAATGTGTGAGACCAAAACAGATGTGGGCTCACCTGAAGCCGCATCTCGATAGTCTCATCACCCACTTCTTGTTCCCAATTATGTGTTTGTCAGAGCAGGATATTGAGGACTTCGAAACTGACCCAGAGGATTATCTCCACCACAAACTGAACTTCTACGAAGAGGTTTCTGCTCCAGATGTTGCCGCCACAAACTTCTTGGTCACCCTCACCAAGGTTCGCAGAAAGAATACTTTCGGTATCTTGACATTTGTCAACAGCATTGTTAGCGAGTACGAAGCAACCGAAGATAGCAAGAAGAATCACGTTGCAAAGGAAGGTGCTTTACGTATGATTGGTACTCTCTCCAGCGTCATTCTTGGCAAGAAGAGCCCAATCGCCGAGCAGGTCGAATATTTCCTCGTCCGTTACGTTTTCCCAGACTTCAAGAGCCCCATGGGTTACCTTAGAGCACGGGCTTGCGACACCGTTGAGAAGTTCGAGCAATTGGATTTCAAGGACCAGAACAACCTCCTTATCATTTACCGCAACATTCTCGAATGTATGGCCGATACCGAACTTCCAGTTCGTGTCGAGGCTGCTCTTGCTTTGCAGCCATTGATTCGACATGACATCATTAGAACAAACATGCAACAGAACATTCCTCAAATTATGCAACAGCTTCTTAAGCTTGCCAACGAAGTTGATGTTGATGCTTTGTCTAATGTTATGGAAGACTTTGTCGAGGTTTTCGCGACCGAACTTACACCATTTGCTGTTGCCCTTAGTGAGCAGCTCCGCGACACCTACCTCCGTATTATTCGCGAACTCCTTGAAAAGAACGACCAGCGTGATACCGATGATGAGTACGGCGACTACCTTGACGATAAGAGCATCACTGCTCTTGGTGTTCTTCAGACCATTGGTACTTTGATTCTTACTCTCGAGAGTACACCAGATGTCCTTCTGCACATGGAGTCCATCCTCATGCCAGTTATCAGAGTCACCCTCGAGAACAAGTTGTATGATCTTTACAACGAGGTCTTCGAGATCATTGACAGCTGCACCTTTGCTGCCAAGTCTATCTCCCCTACGATGTGGGAAGCTTTCGAGTTGGTTCATGCCACCTTCAAGGCTGGTGCTGAATTGTACCTTGAGGATATGCTCCCAGCTCTCGATAACTTTGTCCAGTATGGTGCTCAGCACCTTGTTCAGACTCCAGCTTACATGGATGCCATGTTCGGAATGGTAAAGGATATGTTCGAGGATGACAAAGTTGGGGGTGTCGATCGCATCTGTGCTTGCAAGCTTGCCGAAGGCATGATGCTCAGCCTTCGTGGTGCTGCCGACCAATATGTCCTTGCTTTCATTGACATGGCCATGACCAAGCTCACCAACTCTGATGTCAAGGTTAAGTCTTACAAGATCCACCTTATGGAGATGGTTATCAACGCTATCTACTACAATCCTGTCCTTACTCTTCATGTTCTTGAGTCTAAGGACTGGACCAACAAGTTCTTCAGCTTATGGTTCTCCAGCATTGACAGCTTCTCTAGAGTTCACGACAAGAAGTTGTCCATTGCTGCTATCGTTGCCCTCCTTAACCTCGATGCTTCCCAAGTTCCTACAAGTGTCCAAATGGGATGGCCTCGCCTGTTACAAGGTGTTGTCAGCCTTTTCAGAACCCTTCCAGCTGCTGCTGCAAACCGGGAGGAGGCTTTGAAGGACGATTTCCCATTAGACGAGGGCGCCTACGACGATGATGAGGATGATGAGTGGGCTGGTGATGACAATGCTTGGACTGAGGATGCCGAAAATGAAGAGCTTGAGGGAGATGCTAAGGATGAGAGTGCTGCATACCTCGAGTTCTTGAACGAGGAGGCCCAAAAGTTCAGCGCTCTTGGTGACGATGACGACGACGATGACGATCTTGGTGAAGAGTCTCTTTTGGAGACTCCTCTTGACAAGCTTGAGCCATACCAGCTCTTCCGCGATTCCTTCCTCAGTAAGTGTTGAAATGTCTCAAGTAAAAATTCCGTGCTAACCCCTTTCTAGAACTTCAACAGACCCAGCCTCAACTTTATGAGCAGCTCACAACCAACCTTAACCCAGACGAGCAGACCGTTATCCAAAGTGTTGTTCAACAAGCCGAAATCAATGCTCAACAGGCTGCAGCCCTGGCTGCACAGCAGGCAGCACAGCCACAGTAAATGGATCATGAAACATTCAGGCAAGGCAGCGATGACAGATGATTTCTAAGAGGGAGGCAGGTACGAAAAAATGAGTTTTGTAGCGTGCATAATGATTGGCGTTTAATATCTTGGTTTGGATGAACTCGACTTAGCTAGTGAGTTTGGGGAGGAAAAGAATGGGAACGAGATGGAGAGATGATCACCGTGCATCGTGTCGTGACAAGAGTCCGTCATGGCTTGCCATTGGCTGTGTCACTTTCCGGTGAAGGAGACTTGTGTGCTGCTATTCTGCAGACTGTCATGTAGATTCTGTTCATGGCAATGAATTAGATTGTTATGTTTTCAATGCTTTCACATTATTTCACAACATACAAAGAGAATTGTGACAATTGGCTTTTTGTTTTGTGCTCTTCGTATTTTGATGTGGTGTTTTCCTGCGTTTTTATACGAAGATTACATGTGGAAGATATATGGACTTGGAGTTTCAAAGTATATCTAACGTCTATCCCTAAGTCCAGAGACGGCACCCTGTTGCGAGACACATTTATGGTTTAGGAATCTCAAATATTTTCTTCGCAAATCTACGAAATCGTCATTGATATGTTATTGTTCGTTGGCCTTTTTCTTCTTAGGAGACTAGTTAAGATACTCAAAGACGAATATAATGATGTCTGGGAGTTACGTCGTGCGAGGGGAGTTGGTATAAACGCCATATGGTTTAGCGTCAACATTTAGTGCTTAGGAATATACAATAGCTGGTACCATTCCGTGCATTCTTAGGCATCATCTGTGTGGCGTAGATTGTCATGCGTGTGGCGTAAGGGTATGTAGGTTACCTCGAACGTTTATAGGTAGGTGTGATGGGTACGCTGTTGCCTGGGCGCTGGAGCGCTATCTTTCGTCTCTCGTCTCCTTCTATATCACCGTCACCATAGTACGGTAAAGGACTCAAGTCATCGTTCGATTACTGGTATATACATCATGTCCCCAGGGTATGCTAGTCAACTAGAATATCCTTCGAAAACAAGTGACAAGAACTAACGATTTTCCTGTAGAAGCGTTCCCGGCGTGACATTGCGTCCAGGAACTGTTGAAGATGTTCCTGCCATGCTAAGGCTCATGGACATTGCAACGGATTGGCTTGTGAAGAGAGGGCTAACTGGACAATGGGGCACCGGAAGACCCTCAGACAATCCCGCAAGGATCAAACAGGCAACAGAGAAGGCGGAATCAGGCGGGACATGGATTGCGGTAAACACCAGCTCGTCGTCCTCGAGGACAGAAGATGGTTTGTCTGGCGGTGAAGTGGAAAGCCCATACCAGTCCACAGACAAGTCTGGAGGAGAAGACGAGAAGCTTTCTATCATCAATGGCGTCGTCGGCGCCTTAACAGTTGGTCAAGCGAATCCATACGTCCAGCCAGCGACCGAATCGGAGCTGTACATTCAATTCCTCGCGTCGGATCGGGCCTCGAGCGGCAAAGGAATCGGCACTCTTCTGCTGGAGCAAGCGCGCACACTGGCTCGGGAGGCCGGTGTGTCCCTACTTCGAGTCGATTGCTATGCTGGTGGTGGTGGGGGGCTAGTTCGGTACTATGAGTCCCAAGGATTCGAGCGGATGGAGACTTTTGAGGTCAACGGGTGGCCAGGGCAGATCCTCATACAGCGGCTAGATAAAGACGACGAGCCAGAGAGCTAAGAATAAATCCATCTCTTGGCTGAGTGCATTGATCTCGCCTGAAAATTACCGTCTCCATTGTGAATAGGCATAGTAGGAACCGAGGGCCCAGGGTGTAAGCCACAATCTGTTGGTTGCGCAAAGAGCTCTTCGCAGTTCAGGGGGCCCAGCGACGACGCCATCGTAATTTTCCGAATTACTTGGTCAGGAGTGTTCGGGAGAGGTACACAACATATTTGATATGGAAAGTACAGAATTTTCTAAGGCATTCGCAGATTTAGAACCGTTTGGATTCAAAGTACCTAGATTTTGTCTTGCGATAGGGTGTGTTTCTCAACCCAGGGACGGACATTAGCCCAAATCAACAAGAATCTCCCATATTTCGATCATGTAGCGTAACTGAGGCAGCGTCTTGAACTACAATTCAACCAGAGGCATCTCCTTCGCAGAATCACTCTTCCTTACTACAACAGCCTCTGTCTTCCCACCCTTCTTGTCTACACTTGTCTCTCCACCATCCTTCTCATCTAACCTTTCCCCAAGCGCCTTTACCACATCTCTCTCCTTAAACTTTACCACCTTTCCGTTCTCCACGACGCTCTGCCTCGCACCAGGAATCATCCTCTGCCTAGAAGCCGGACCTCTCTTTCGCAACACATTGAACATGCCCGGATTCTGTGCCCGATACCACGTCGGCCAGTCATACAACCCCGCCTCGTGAAGCGCGGCTCGCGTCGCCGGCATAGAGTGCAGATATCGGCAGCGCTCACCCCATTTGCAGGTCCCGTACGCGCACCAGTGCTTGCAGACAGGATTAGCCTTTCGCTGTTGAGGGTGAGTGCTAGGCTTCTCGGGCTTGGGAGGGGTTGAGTTGGGGCTGTTGGCCGGGGCAGTTGTGCCAGGGGAGGGAATCGGACTATGATTTGGGGGGCTTGGAAGGATTAGCTATTTTCTTCAAGAGAGAGGGATACTGACTTTGTGCTCTGGCTGCTGGTCTGATTTGCACTTGGTTTCCGTGGCTTGTGAGAATTCTCAAGCAACTGGTATGATGCGTCGGGAGGATGGACCATTCCGAGGTTGAGCATACCAACGGTCTCCTCAATCTCTAGAGCTTTCGAAATTCCCGCGATGGTTATCTCTTCTGGAAGCTCGTCGACTGCGATCAGAGGCACCACCTGTCCAGTTGGACGGACCAGAAAATATCCTGGTCGTGCCTGTAGAGGAACTTCACTCTTAGCATTTGCCATTCTGTCTGAATGCCTTGAAGAACACAAATCCAAATGGACTTATAGAAGTTCTTTGGTGGGTTTGGATTATATTTATAACGATTGAGAATCTACCTAAGGACTATCCACAAACATTTAGATATGTTTGTGTAAAGATGGCGAAATGTCAAGCAGGTGGAAAGACAAGTAGAGCGCAATCGAGTACGACAATCAATCAATTAGAGCAAACAAGTACAATCATCGTCAACACTGACTTTTGAATTAACGGTTCATGCAATACCAAAACAATGTATATTGTCCAGTTTAACCATCCTTTCAACGCAATCAAAATCAACCATGAACCTCAAAGAGACTTCTTTCCTGCCTTTCTCTTCTCGGCTTCCCGGTTGCGGAAAGGAAATCCACTTGTTCGTTTGTCTGCACCAGTCTTTCGACTGATTCGCCCGTCGCTGCTGGCAAACAAAATACACCATAGTCCGACGGAAGCTACAAGGGTCGATCCCGCAGCACCAAGAGCATATGAAGTCTGTCCGCTTGTGCTGTAGCGTGCGTAAGCCAAAAACGCACAGGCAGAATGGTATAAAGTCGTGATGGTAAGGGTTGGAAGGGCGTATGGGGCCTTTGGGTCTGAAGCTTCCGTTGTTACTCCTTCTATTTCAACTGTTAATATTCGATAAGCCCATGTAAAAGAATTGCGTTGTACTAGAACGGCTTCAAGAGCGTGAAGGGTCTCTGTCATTAAAGACACTCTTGAACCGCACTTGTGGCCATGAAGCACTAGAAGTAGTTCCTAGTTGCGACCAGCCAACTAGTTGAGTATGGGTGAGTTGTTACCTTCGGCAAATGACGACGTTAAAGGTACTGAGCCTGTCAATAGGATTGTCATGATTCCCAAGGCAATCAAGGTCATTCCTAATGATCGAGCAAAATACTCCTCCAGGGCTATATGGGTCAGTTTGGAGTTATGTGGGGAAAACAAGAAGCTTACAAGTGGGCTCACGAACTTCAGGTGAAAGCATCGTGACCAAAAGAGTTGGGGAGACAAGCATGGGGACAGCCTGCATAGCAAGCCACCCTGCAGTGCCATAGGTATATGCGTAGAAAACATCCATGATGAAGAATTGGCCGAAGAGTTTAGACAAAATCCTAGAATTGTCTTTGGTAGTTACAATATTATAAAGGGCAGAAGGGAATGAAGTGAGGAGGTCTTTTTGAAGACGAGATAGCTGTTTAGTCTGTGGAGTTTGATCTTAATGCCTCACATGCATACAGCTATGATGACTTTATGAATTGCTAGTAAGGCACCGCGCGGAACTACGTCATTTGCACCATCATGGAATTTATGCAAGGCTGAAGCACAGCCTTACAAGCTCCCTCACCTCAGGCATTAGCGGGCGGGGACGCCACTCCATCCGCCGGCCTCGGAATTGTCAGCAATCTTTCTTTTGCTGGACTGGATGACTGATATTTACCTATTTGATAACTCTCACACTATCCACTTTTAACCACTGCAATTCGATTTCACTCTCTTAAAGAAAGACTCTACTCAAACTTATATCCATTTCTAAAGACTATCAACAGAAGAACGCTTTACGACAACTCTTGAAATTCTGTATTTTCCGAGGCGCGTGCGTCGCAATTCTTGAAGATGAGTGCTATCTTATCGGCCGACGATTTGAATGATTTCATCTCTCCTGGAGTTGCTTGCATAAAACCTGTCGAAACTCTTCCAGCGGCAAAGCCCGCGGAGACGAATGTACGCTGAATACAAGTTCTCTTGTTGAAATTACTCTAACTTTTAATTTTCAAGGATTCCTACGAAGTAATCACAGAAGATCAACTATTACCATCCGATCTTCCACCAGCGCAAATTTCCCTTACAGACTGCCTTGCATGTTCTGGATGTGTAACATCTGCTGAGGCTGTTCTGGTCTCTTTGCAAAGTCATTCGGAGGTTCTTCATGCCCTCGACTCAGCACCATCGATCAAGTTCGAAGACAACACCAGCGGCACAGGGATTGGCTTGGAGGGAACTGATAACAATGGTCGAATATATGTCGCAAGTGTAAGCCCACAGACACGAGCGAGTATCGCCGCCACATATGGCATTACCGAGCGACAGGCAGGACATAAGATTGAACAATTGCTTAGTGGACCTGAGGGACTAAGAAAGGGTGGTAAACATGGAAACGCATTCGAATGGGTCGTCGATACAAATACAGCGCGAGATGCATGCTTGGTACTTGGCGCGGAAGAGGTCATGGAATCAATGTCGGGTAAGAGCGAACCTGCGAAGCCTATTCTCACCTCATCCTGTCCGGGATGGATTTGTTATGCCGAAAAAACACATCCACACGTATTACCGCATCTTTCCCGCCTCAAATCACCACAAGCATTGATGGGAACCCTCCTTAAAACTACACTAAGCAGAAAGCTTGGACTTTCTCCTGATAAAATTTGGCATGTGGCGGTGATGCCATGCTTTGACAAAAAGCTTGAGGCCAGTCGAGAGGAACTTACAGATACACATTGGGACGAGAAAGATGGCACGAAGAAGGGTATTCGAGATGTTGATTGTGTAATTACAAGCAAAGAGCTGCTCATGCTTGCAGACTCGAGAGGTATCGATTTCAGAGCTCTACCATCATCGCCACTAGCCCGCTCCTCTACGACTAAGTTCCCTGACTCGATTCTTCAAAGCTTCCTTTTCCCTTCTTCGCCAGTTGGCAACAAGCAGCAAGATCGTGCAGCAGGTACCTCAGGTGGGAACCTTTACTATATCCTGCAACACTTCTCCTCGAAAAACCCAGGCAGCACTGTGCAGATAGCACGAGGTCGTAATGCAGACGTTATGGAATATTCTGTTACCTCATCTACAGGAGAGACTTTAATAAAAGCAGCAAGGTACTACGGCTTCCGAAATATCCAAAATCTCGTCAGGCGACTGAAGCCCGCAAGGCCTTCGCGAATGCCTGGCGGCCGACCTGTTGGTGCCGCACGACGACCTGGCGGTAAACCTGCCGGTCCGGATTATTCTTATGTTGAAGTTATGGCATGCCCTGGTGGTTGTACGAATGGCGGAGGACAGATCAAGGTTGACGACCCTGTAATCAGCGGCGAACCAAGCGAAGATATCAAGCCTGGTCCTCAGGAGCAGAAAGCATGGCTCGCTCAAGTAGATGAGGCCTATTATTCTGCGGAGGATAGTGATGGCGAAGAGAGTGGTGTAACAAGTACGAATGACCGTGATGATATGGTCAATGGCGTTTCTCCTTCATACATAAAAGATACCCTATCGCATTGGGCTGCGATAACAGGCATAGACTTAGACAGGTTGGCATACACGACTTATCGTGCGGTTGTCAGCGACGTTGGCAAGGACAAGGTCGGTGATACTGAGCGAGTAATTGAGCTCGCTGGGAAGATTGGCGGTGGTTGGTAATCTAGAGCAGAAATTCAACCAATCTTACCGCCTCTACTGGCAAATCCAAACCCTTTTCCCGATGAATCTGGTCCTCTTGGTGCTCGTATAGTCTGCTCCTCATTGCGTGGTGTTGAACTTCCTGACCTTGGTGATTCTGTGCCCCGGCGATTCTGTATAGATACTGCCCCAGGCTTAGGTGTATAATTTGGATCGTAGAGTTCTCGTGGTGCTGGCTTTGTCTCTGAACGACGATTGTCATTCTGTCGACCTCCTCGTCCCCTACCTTTTCCTTTGCCTCGACCGCCCTCTTCACGTGGTGGTGTAACAGTTCCAGGCGAAGAACTTCCAGATCCAGCGTTTACGGGTCCAAACAATCTCGCTCGGGCTTCTTCGTATTTCTTCTGTTTCTCCTCTCGGTCTCTCTGCGCTTTCAACCGCAATTCCTCTGGTGTCGGTTGCTTCTTCTTAGACGCATCTTCATCATCCTCATCGTCTTCAATCGTCATCTTCGAAAGCCCAGTCACAGGATCATGGCGCGCAATGACCTTTGGCGCTGGCTTCCTGCTCAGCACTTTGAGCGCAGGCTTGAATTCGGTCTTCAGAGGTACTGTATCGCGCGCTGCAAGAAAGTGGAAGGTCTCCGGTGTGTCAGCTGACTGCCAGATCTTGCGATTCTGCTCGGCATGTGCTGCTAGGCGTTCGGATTTGGAAACCTTGACAACTTCTGGTTCTTGTTCTGCAAGGGCCTCAGCTTGGTCGGCTTGACTTTCCCAATCATCATCCCACGCATTCGGAGGCTCTGTCTTCTTGGCCATGTTTGAAGTGCTTTATGTATGTTTGTGCGATGAGGGTGGGTGAGGGGAGAAAGTGGGCCGCGCGATAATTGTTGTTGTCAGCCTCGCTTAGCGTGGCGGGGTTGCTCTCAGCCTGATGCATGTGTACGTAGGTACATTACCATGTCGCTGATGCTCCATCTACAAATTTCAGACCTTCTCTTGCGCATACAATAAGTAATATGTCAGGTAAGTGTATATTGCGTACTGCAATTTATAGTCATGCTCTCTGCATCATACACTAATCATATATTTGATCTACTCTTCTGATGACAACCTCAGACAGCCTACAAGAACTTCGAGAACAAACACCAGTCCGTGGTGATAACGAGAACATCATGATGATGGATGCCCCAGCTACGCCAGATGAACTTGGACAACCAACCCAAACCACGAACATGCGTACTCTTATGTCCAACAGCACTGCAAATGGTTCCAACGTCACATCACAAAAGCCGGTCTCTACAAAGGATGAGTTTGGCTCACCTGGCTCAGCTTGGACCAGCAAGAAGGCGAAGGAGGAACATGACATGGCTGCAGCAAAACTGGTTCATCCTCAATGGAATATGAGTGGGTTTTTCTTTCAATCAAATGGTAGCAATTCTCCATACACTAACTGAATCAGCTAAATATGGCGACCCTCTCTTGAGAAACAACATTACACGCTGATGTGTCACTTTCGCATTTACGAATATGGATGATCTTTCATGAGAGAGCATATGAGGGCGTTTGGGATGTCATTATACGTGGTTTTCGGCATGTAGACCACTGGGAGTTGAACATCATTGTGCGTTGGATTGATATTACAATAAGATCAATGGTCTTCTCACCATATGTCCGATATGACTGACTGCCTTATTCAAGATACCACTTTTCCCCTTGAAATATATGAGTTTCGATGGATCTGTATAATTGCCTGGTCTCATCCTCTGGGTTCCTCCTAAGACTGGCTTTGTTAGTTCGGCTCAAATGTCCTAACTGTGAGGTATATAACGGCACCTTGGAAGCCACAATATCTCAATAAGTTATGAGAACATGCTCTTGCGCGTTTGGTCGTGTGTTCTGACAACGAAGTCCTTGGCTTTGCTGGAGCGACTTTGACTGCACCATGACCATGAACTTTCCGATGATTACATATTCCCTCAACATCAAGCAAGATTGCGTTGATCATCTAATTGCTGATATTAGAAACATTTTGCATGACTGTTACTGCTTTGTCCTGTAAGTTTTCTCAAATGCCGAGTGAAGTCTCGAGTTAGTAAAAACTACAATTAAGATAAAAGATTTATGGTTGAAAGTACTCTTGTCGGTTAGCATTATAAGAACTTCAACGATACATATAGCTGCACTATCTTTAAGCCAACCTTTTGTTACACTCTCTCCCATGCCCACAAACCCTGTGCTTTTTTCGCTGTACTTCTTATGCTTTGACTGCTTCTAGATCTTGATAACTCAGGTCTCCTGGGTGCAACTGCATCATTGTCTCTAATCTCTGCCTCAATCTTTTCTCTACCACCCCGAGCAGTCTCTTGGATCTCCTTAATCTTCCAGGCCCGAAGAAACCACATACACAGTGCTCCACCAAGATACATGAATCCAGTGAATATCTGAGCATGTAAGTAACTTGTTGAGCTGAGCTGCAGGCCAATAGGTTCAGCAAAAGTACACGGTATCACCAGCACAATCCACACCACGGCCAAAGCTGATGGTAGAATCTGAAGACCAACTACTTCTGCTCCAACGGGCGCTATGGTTGTCCAAAAGGTCCCTGATACGGTGCCAACAATGATGGCAAAGAATACTAACACTCCATAGCTTTTTGCGAAGATCCATATGACTAGACAGAACAATCCAGCAAGGAAAGTGCACCCACCAGCTAAGTTTATGCGACCAGCTGCATCAGAAAAGATTCCAACTAATGGACGACCAAGACCCTGACCGAGGTTCAGAATAGCACCGACAACAGATCCTTGTGAAGCTGTGAGTCCAATGCTTCTGGCATAATTGGGTAGTGAGAACAGCAATACAATATAACCAAGCATGCTAAAGAAACCCCAACCTAAGACAAGAAGAAACTCTGGTCTCTTGCACAACTTCCAATCGAATGGTTTCTGCACGGCTCCCACAAGCTTGTTCCGATCTCGCAAGACAAGAGCACATATGCCATTCACACTAAAGGCTAAAATAGCCAAGACTCGGAATGCCCATCCTAGTCCGATGCTCTTGATCATTGCATTTGTTGATAAGGAGTAGATGAGGCCTCCAATTCCACTACCAGCAGTACCAATGGAATTTGCGAAAGACCGTCTCTTCGAAAACCACTGTGGTACGACGCCCACAGATCCGATAAAAAGAAAGCCCATTCCGAATCCGAAGCATAGCCCTTGGCTCAGGAATAACTGCCATATCTCCTTTGCGAAAGAGGCCCCGAGCAATGCTGCCGTTTCGAATAGTACACCAACACACAGCGTAGCACGTGTTCCATACGCTCTCGTAACAATCGTTGCTATGGGCGAAACTGCCAGAGCCATCGATATAGAAAGGCCCCCAACAAAGGCATATTCCAGTCTTGTTGCGCCGGGAAAGGTGTTGGTGGCAAGGTAATGGGCTAGGAAGATCCCATAGGACGAATTGACTCCCCAAGTGTGAGCATTGATCAAGAACACACAAGCTACACAGACCCATCCATATCCCCCGTCTGGCGGTACATCGACTTGCTTTTCGGCTGGTGGTGGACTTGGTTCAACGTCTTTTGAAGATACCCAATCCTGTTCCACTAAGGCGTTTGGGTCCGTATTGTCGACATCGTTGCGCACGGCTGAGTCTTGTGTGTTCATCGGAGTTTCGTTTCGTGGAAGATTTCCGTTATCTCTTATGATACTGGCAGCTGTACAAAACCCTTTAAAATACCAACGTCGTGATCAATTTCATTATTTCTGATGATAGACAATGACTCTTACAATTGAGCCATCAGATTCACTAGGGGTCAACATGTTCTTATGAGTAATGAAAACCCACCCCCATTTCCCCGCAAACGGAGTTCCTAGAGAGCTCGCGGGAATAACGATAGTGTAGTTTTGGCACGGCTGGTCAGCGAAGGGCATTATTCGTTAATGAACAGAATTGATATAGTGCCGTAATGCCATTGCACTGCAAGGTACAGTGAATACTTATATTTATGAGCCTATTCATCTTGTATGCATTTTCCGAGGAGATCTGCAAACTGCTCAATTACCTAAATTCAACTCTGATATTCAACCATTGTCGGGTGTCTGTCTCTTGACGGCAATAAGCTGACAGCCTCAAATGGTATGTGCATCTCCGGCGGCCATACTCACTCAACTTACTATCGTGCTATCCTACTGGGGCTCTGCACTTTGGCCGGTAAAGTACCTTAACAACGGCAAAGACCCCTTGCAGCAGGTAGTTACGTCCGTCGTTCGTTACCGAGAAACCAGCCAAACTCCTGCCGTTGGCCGAGGTGTCAAGGGCCTTCGTACTCCTTCCTGCGAGCCACATACTTCCCTCCCATTTTCATCGCACATAAATATACACAATCAAGTGCCTCCGACAAAATGCAGGTACTCCAGTACAACAGCGGTCAAGTGCATACATCCCATGAAATATCCGATGTACAAGTAAGGAGTTTCTTATGGCTATCCATTTATTGGAACATACTAGAACACAGCTGCCCCTAAATTGTACACACCGCCACGACTTTGTTGCGCGACTTACAATTGTATTGGTCATGGAATAGAGGGACCACCGAGATATCAACATATACAGAACATGTAACTAATGCATGTACAATATCACTGCTTTCATTTCACAGGCACTGTCAAATTTTCGTGTGCTAGTATGGGTTTTGAGATACATCTGTCTAGCTGCTCTTTCTGCTTTGTCATTTGTCCTTGGTCAATAACTCTGTCATGAGCTGGGCTGTCATGTAAATTGGATGAAAATTGTATCGTGCCTCATATCTCATTCCCGATACGCACTGAACACCCGCAGGACCCAAACGCAGACTTTAGATCAAGCTAGAAACGATGTTGGCAAGTCGTCCTGGCAGGGTTTGGCCTTTAAGGTATGGTCATCTCATCTCGTCTGAATCAAAAACGGGTACGTACTTTTGCAACCCCAGTGCCTTAGTAAGGCTGATCTATCTTCATAAAAGGGGAGACAATTTTATGCGCCCGACAATGATTTGGGCTGATCTGATCTACAGACGCAGACGTGGAGAGTATCATATGGACTGTATGTGTGACAACATGCCGACAATCGAAACATGATTGAGATACCAAACTCCATATCTATGATGATAATGGTAGACCCTTTGCCAACAGAACATTTACGCTTTCCTGCATGTATTATTGGTTGCCGGGCGAACATCCACATCGAGCTGTGTATTATTGACTCTCTCTCTCTCTCTCCACAAAGCCAACGGCGTCGCGACACCTGGACCATGCAATGCCACCAACTGCGAACCATGCATAAATCTGTCCGTGTGCCCAGATCTGATTACTACCATACCTACTCTTCTGTCTAATCCTACTCTACAAAACTCATCATACTAGCTGCGCTTCCCTAAATACAAACAGCAAACTCTTCCGAACACTTACATTCGTTTACTTTTACATATACAAATCAATCAGAATCCAAGTCCCATCTACGAGCACATCACGCCCTCTCACCTCGTCGACGTCAGAATATCCCAAAATAGCAATGTTATTACGAGGGAGATCGAGAGATGACTCGAAGAATCGCAAAGTAACACCACCGAGCCCATCATACATGTCTAATGAGCAATTTGGTAAGAGCTTCACTTTCAGTTCAAATGAGACACTACTGCACAACTATCAAATATCATGAGCATTTGCTTACAAGCTTCATAGCCAACTACCTTGCAGACCTGCGAAATAACAGAGTGGCTCGTCCCAGCGGTGCCAGACCTCCTCCACCATCTTCCCGTAATAATAACTCGGAACGCTCAACCCCAGCACGTTCTCGAACTCCAGCGCCACCAGCAGCTCCAGCCACCGACCTTCCACCACGAGCCGATAGCGCATTTGGACACAGAGCTGGATCTGCTTTATCAAATCATACAAGTACGTCGAGAGTCGGCAGACCTTTGGTACAACAACCACGTTCTTCGAGAACATCTACAGACTACTCCAGCGGTCCACCTCTTAACCCTTCAGTGGTAGTACCGAGCGCGAATTATATCGAAAGAGGGCAAAGATGGATGGAAAAAGAAGAGGCAACGGCTTTGCGCGAAGCCATGGAGGATTTAGATTTACGAAGAAAGGCAGATGAAGAGCTTAGGCTTTTTGCCGCTGCTCAAGCTGAAGCCTCTGAGCTAGTTTACCAACATCAAACTGGATCCAGACCACAAAGTCCTGAAAAGCCATACAGCTACAAAGATCATCTTCGAAAGAATAGTTATGCTTACGCAAGAGCCGAAAGTATTAAACGCAGCTCTATTGATACTGCTGCAACTGGCGCAACTCGAGATGTGATGCCTCGCAGATATACTGGTTCCTCAACAGCCAGTGACGACCAGAAATCTCCACCTCAATCAATTAGAAGACCTTCGATTGATCCTGCAAGATCTTCACCCGAAGAATCTCATAAGTCACACAGTGGAGGCGATGTACGTGGTAGCATGGGTCGACGCAGAAGGAGTAGTGGTAGAAGAAATATCAGTGGAGAAATCATGAAGTCTGTTTTTACTGGTTCACAGATCTGGGAGGAGCCTGGAGAAGGGGACGAGGAACGTGGTCGTCCATCATCTTCCAGCGCTAGATCCAAAGAGGCACGAGGTATACCAGCTCCCCTGATTCTTACGGAAAAGAACAAGGTCCAGTTTGCTCCAGAGCCAGTGATTACAGAGACGACGCCCGAATCGCCCCAAAAATTCCACCGACAAGAGATCTACAAGAACGAGCCTACTCAATCCAGGAATCCCGCATACACTGTGAACAACAATCTTCCGACCATAGCACTTGAGGAAGGGGAAAGGTCACCAACCAAGAATGGAATCGAGATCCGTAGCGAAGACATTCGTCAGGCTACCAGCATGAAACTTAAAGACCGAAGCAGCAAGCTACCTACTCCTGTGATGGTTAGCGACAAGCCTGGACGGCCTATTGTAAGCTTTGACGTTAACTGGAAGCCGGGTGAGGCTGACGTCAAGCCAGAAGAACGTGATAACTTCAATCATCCATCTCGATTCAGCCAGCGACCGGACACAACCTGGACGGAAAAGAGCTTACCTCCGGTCCCAAATGCGCAGACTACACCCACACTTCCGTCCATTCATCTACCGGATGCACCAGAAATCCATGTGAATGAGCCTTCTGGTCCGGCAATTCCAACTTTTAACTTCGATGACGCCCCTTCCGTTCCAACTATTGTTGTTCCTGATGCCCCATCTATTTCGGTCTCAGAGACCGATGACAATACATCATCATCGCCAACAAAGAGTAAGGGGCCTGCAAGAGCCTTGCCGGATCCCAAAACCGCTTCAAGTCGACCTCTTCCACGTCAGACTCCAGCGGCTCCCACACTAACCTCAAGAGGTCACTGGTCTCTTGCTGGTTCACGAGCAACAGTTAGTTGCCATCAGTGTGAACTTCCGGTAGGTGCAGGAGCGATTCGAATTGAGGGACAACGTTTTCACCCGGAATGCATCATATGTTACCAGTGCGGTACACCACTCGGGCACATGGATCTCCGAGGTGAACCTGATGAGCTTCGTGGTCCTCGACTTGAGCGCCTTAAGCGTCGGGAAGCAGGTGAGATAATTCCAGATGTCGAAGGCGAAACGGTTGCGGACGATGGTGATGAGCGCCTCCGCTTCTATTGTCATCTGGATTGGCACGAGCTCTTTGCTCCCCGCTGCCATCACTGCAAGACTCCAATTGAAGGCACAGTCCAATCTGCTATGGGGCACCTATACCACCCCGGGCATTTTTTCTGCGCCGAGTGTGGAGATCCCTTTGAAGCTGGAATGACACATATCGAGAAGGATGGGTATGCTTGGTGCGTGAAGTGCCAAACACAGAGGACAGAGAGACGTGCACCAAAGTGCAAGAAATGTAAGAAGCCAGTCATTGGCGATTATGTGGAGGCCATGGGTGGTGAGTGGCATGCGGATTGCTTCAAGTGTAAGAATTGTAATGGGGAGTTTGATGAACGTGGTATTTTTGCAAGGGAAATTGCTGGCGAACAGGTTGCTTTTTGCGTCAAGTGCATGGAACGGGAGTGGAAGTCTTGAGGGTTTGGACGGGGGCTGGTGGGTCATTATGATGGGATTCTGCACTTTGGGAATATAGCGAGCGAGGAGTTCTGTGTGTTTAATAATGTCTTTTAAAGTGCGATTTGCTTGTATTGCTTACTTATACACATAACTACCTATATCGTCCATGACAACTTCTAGCAAATGCGTGGCTCTAAACAATGTTCAACTTTGGATGACTATATGGCCTTGAACGACTATATGCCCATGAAGAGTTCTATTACTATTAGCATTTGCAACTCACTGCCAACTGAACGGTTCTGAGTAGTTCTTCGACTGCTTCTTAATCATTGTAAACTCATAACATTTGGTATTTTGCAAAGCATATCCTTTCTCCTATGTTCTTTCTATGACAGTCATATCCTAGATCTTCTTCCGTCTTCATTTACAGGTGTAATAACACAAAAGACAATGCAGGAAATTGCATTGCATGAAATGAAGTTAAGGACCAGCCTCATCTCGCGCTCCCTAGCCCCTCACAATCCTCGTACCTGTCCCAATCCCCAATATCAAGATTCCCGCATATAAAACCACTGGGTTCAGAGTGCAATTCTTCCATGGACCTCCCCAGCCATCATACCACTTCTTCCCCTCCTTCCACACACAAACTTTACTTCCATAAACCAAGCAGCCTCTCCCACCCTCCTCAACCCCACACTCGTCATGCCGTCGCCGTGCCCGCATCAGCAACTTTATGCTTCCCCGGCAGAAATCCCGCTCACTGCCGAGCAAACATTGGCTATTTGCTGTCTGTGGACAGTTCTGGTGCAGGCTGCGGCGGAAGATCAGCCATTCTAATTTGAGTTCGTGGCCTAGGAATGTTAGTTATGAGGTAGGGGGTAAAGCTGTCCATGTGAGTGTGGACCTGAACGTAAACAATCTTTCTGGCTGGGGAATTCGAGAAGACAAAAAGAACGACGTCAACCTACCAGCATAGGTTATGGTGTGGAAGTATCGATTCGTGCACTTCAGTGCCAGCGCATCGGGATATGGGAGGTACGATGTGATGAGGAGGTGTAGTTCCGGCGGAAGGCTCAAAAGTGGACAGCCTTGCACGGCCCTTTCCCGTACCTCGGGCGACTTCTTCAACCTCATATCGAACTTTTGGTAGATCCCAGCATCGATAGTAAGAATGTTTAGGAGAGAAAGTTTATATATTTGGGTGTTGAACTGTTACTGACATTGTATGTGAAATGAGGTAAGACTATCATGTGATCTATGATGAGGCGGACGGTTGTGGCATGGGTCTGAGACATGTTGGTGCTAATTTTAGGAACTTACGGGACTAAATTCAATGTGAAGGTATTTGAGGTCGTTGGGGAATTCGATCTTGAAAGTTGTCTTGACACGCACGCTCATACCGAATACTGCTGCTTGCGGATGTTGTAAATCCTCTAGATAATCATAGGTCACTGGTACATTACCGATTTCGCGTGCTTCATACAAGTACGGCAAAACAACTGACAGACATTGCATTAAGTACCTGTACTGGAACAAACTTTATGCAGTAGCTACCGTGATATGAGTTTATACTTTCATATTCCAACAAATCATAACGACTTTCTGGAAGATTCATCTGCACTTAATATGTTTCGGTTGCCTCATATTCTGTACCAAACGCTTTCTTAAGTGAGTCATAAGCCTGGCATTGATATTACTCGAGCTCTCTTCAAACCTCGGATTCTATTTTCCATGAAGTCTTTTTTTTTAAAATAAAAAAAGTTCCACCTTGCAGTTACATGTTCCGAGATCTTGATTTTGAATCCATGCTACCAAGAGTTATTCGTCTCTTTCCGTGACACATCATACCCAGTTACCGTGAAATGTAGTCCTTCTGGCCTCAAAGTCTCTGGTATCAACATACACTGCAACTATATCTCCCATTTTTCAACTACCAGCAGCTTGCCTTCTTGGCGAGTTTATACATAGCTATGGGTCCATCGACATGGGCAAACTAGGCAATGTTATACTGTTTAGAAAACCGAGCAAGATAGGTAAACATAAACGGCTTCATCACAGTGTGTGTATGCACCGTCGACCTTTGACTGGTCAGCTCCCGATAAACCTGTCAAGTCCTCAGCCTCTAGAGTGCCATTGTCTTCGATAACTCCCATTTCAACACGTGAGCCTGTAATCCCATTCTTTGTTCTCTCAAGAAATCACACATGCTTGAAATAAGATCATCGAGATACCATCGCAACAAACGAAAGACTTGCCACAGTTGGCGTGCTTCAAATACGCCTTGTACCTAAGCCTGCACTAGCAGTTCAAATTGATGGTGGACTAGCAGCAAATCCCATGAGGTCTTCTAGAATAATCAGATTGGACGAGGAATTCATATCGGGGCTTTCTCCTACTAGACTGCATAAGTTTCTTTAAAATCCGACTGTCTAGGTATTTCAGCAAATTCTGGATTATTCCAATCCATGTTTAGTCCCTATCAAGAAGACCTCTTAAGGTCTTTAGCATTCAAGGGAATTCGTCCTTAACTTATGCAGATCTAAAAGCTTTGGAGCATCAAACATGCCAATACATTACTGGTTTAGGCGTGATAAAACGTACGGTTTGGGTACTTCAAGTGTGTCGTTAGTCCATTCCCTGAAGTCTATAAAACACTTGACTCTCAAGAGCATAGTTCATTTAAACAAGAGCCATTATCGGCCCGGCAAACTGTGATGGTCAAACTATTTCGAAAAAGATGAGCCCGGCGGATATTGTCTTCATTGAAAATTAGAATGAGTAGCTTATAAACTTAATTTGGATATCTTACAATACAATTCCTAGATCGTAGTTGATGAAGCAAGTGACTAACTCAAAGTACAATCTCAACTCCCTTCAAACCAACAACTCCATACGCTGAACCGCATCGTCACGTCGTAACCTCATGTAAAGATCTCTGTATTAAAGCACATTGTATCACCGAAATTCTAAACAAATTGGCCCAAGAAACCCAACCCAAAGCCAACCCCAACAGCACCCACAACACCCGTCTGCCTCGCAGCCCCATTACCAACCACAAAAGTCCCCACGGCCGACGTCGTAGTCGTAGTCTCACTCGCCGTGCCAAACTGCGCACAATTCGACGTCTGCAAGCCCCAACAGCCCTCAGAGCTCAAGCTAGAGCAGATGGAAACGGCCGAGCTAGCCGGCAGAGAGTACGTCCCAGTAGCAGCAGCGACTGTGATGCCGCCATTGGGACTATCCACAGTGACGGCAAAGGAGCCGCCCTGCAAATCGGCCGTGCAGATGGCGTAGTTGGTGCTGCAAATGCTGTATGCGGATGTGCAGGCCGCGGCGTTGACATATGTGGTGGGGATATACGGGAAGGGGAAGTAGATGTTGTAGACGAAGGACGCAGTGCCAGTGGTGGTGCTCAGAGCTGAGCCCGTTGTTGATGTCGTCGTGGTAGCAGTGAGGAATGGATTTGTGGTTGTGGTTGTGGTGGAGCCGCCCAGGACTATCCCTGTGGTCGTCGCTGTGGTTGAGGCGTGTGTCAATGTTCCCGTGCACTTTGCGCCTGTCGGGCAACAGGCTATGTTATGGGCGTTGTCCGTGGTACATATTGAGCCCGAGGTGCAGCAGGCGTCTTTGTCAGCTGCTGCGAAGGTGGAACAGGAGCCATAGTTTGTAGGACAGTTGTCGGCGCGCTTTTTTAGGAAGAGTTCGAGGATATTGTTAATTGTGTTGTTGCTTGTGATGGATTCGGTGGTGTCGAGTGGGGTAAGAAAGGGCGCGAAGCTAGAGCTTATTGTGCTGGGTATCAGGAACGCAATTGCATAGAGTATGGGCCTCATTGTTCGCATTGTTGAAGAAATAAGTTTCTGAGGGACGAGAAAGTTTTTGAAGAACGGGAGAGAAGATGAACTGACGTAAACCAGTTATACGAAAGAGAGTCGGACCTTGAATTCTTGTATGCAGGTTCATGTCGTCGTCTCATTGTGTTACTGAGTTATCATCAAGGATTGGCATAGCAACCGAGATCGAGGCCCAAGACCAACCAGGGTCATTCTTGATCTGACCTTGTTTACTAACAGCTTCATGTGATCCACAAATGCTATGATGAATACAGATGATAATGTAAACTTGAAATACGTAGTTGTTGATAAGAAGAGGAGTATTCCAATTACTTTTGGTTACTGGCATCTCTCGCAACATTCATGAGTAGCTTAAGAATCTGAGAGCTTTGGGTTATCTGGGACTAAGACATCCCATCTTCTGGAGTATGGATGAGTGAAGAGTTCCCAAGCAGTACATGCTCAATATTCCAAATAATCAAGTCATTCAAACCGCGTTGAAGCGTTGAACTTTTAAGAGCTGGTAGATTATCTCAGCCCAATTGCACAGTCATGTTATTCAAACCCTCATTGGTGGCTCGGATCTCTCCTATCATGAAAACAATCCCCATCATTAACTACTTCACAAGCCAAACATAAAAATTACAATGTTAAATACAAACTTTTGATTCATTCAACGATTATGCCTATCTAATGTTCGGTTTCGTGAATTTAAGCTATGGACACAAATTAACCATGAACAGAGTAATGCTCATGGTACCTCCCCCATTCCGAACACTAATTCCCTACCAATAAATGCAATTAAAGAGCATCCTCCATGCTACGATGTTCGTAGTGTATAATTTAGAAAGCAGCAAGGACTGCGAAGAGAGAGCCGATGATGCCTCCGACAATAGAGACAGAGTTGGCAACAGCAAGACCAGTAAAGGTAGATGGAGAGGCTGCAGTAGTAGTGGATGCACCATTTCCAGAGTCGGATCCCGAACCTGATCCCGATCCGGAACCAGAGCCAGAGCCAGAACCAGAACCAGAGCCTGAGCTGCCTGAGCCAGTGCTAACAGCAGTACCAGGGGCAGTACCGGCAGCAGAACCAGCAGTAGTCTCGCTTCCAACTCCAGTGGAGTTGGTGTAGATTGGGACAAGGGTAGCACCAGACCCACTGAGGCTGGATACTACTGTTGCAACACCAGTACCGGTGGCAGAGCTTGAAGCTACTGCGGAGGTTGGAATACCGTTACCAGCTCCTACAGCTGGGACAAGACCGCCAGTTGGAGTGGCTGCAGCTGCCAAAGACGAGGCTCCTGCAACATCAACGCTGCCAGATGAGACAGCAGATGAGATAACAGAGCTTGCAGCTGAGGTGACGGAGGAGTCTGCCGAAGCAGAGCTTACAGCTGAGGCGGCAGAGGAAGCAGCCGAAGCAGAGCTTGCAGCTGAGGTCGCAGAAGAAACGGCAGAGGAGCTGCTAGATGAAGTGGTCGAGTTGCAGGTCAAATCGTAAAGTGGTGTAGTGCTCAAAGTAGTACCGACAATTCCAAAGCTTGGGCTTGGAGTCGTTGGGTATGCATCTTGAAGAGTGAACCAATATGTGTTGGTGCTACCAAGAACCTTGCAAGCAACTTGGTCCCAGTAAGTCTGCGCATTTGCTGTAGATGGTACCGCAAGGTTCTCAGTTGGTCCAGAAACAGGCCATCCGGTCTCAGTAATCCAAACGTTCTTGCCTTGAGCAACAGCAACGGTAGCGTCGTAGGCTGCAAAGAAAAGAGAGGATCCGTCGTCGATTGAGTTGGCCATGGTGTTTTGAAAGTATGGATAGGCATCGGTACCGAGAGCATCAACAGCACTGACAACAGCTTGGCTACTGTTTGGAAGTTAGCAAATATTGAAATATCATCTTCAAAAGTTGTAATATCACGGATTTTTTTCATTTTTAAATGTTACTTAATGAACTTGCAGAACTTACTCAGACTCAACCCAAGCCGTCCATGTGTCAACATGAAGGATAGGAACAGCGCTCAAACTAGTGCCTTTGATGGCATTTCGAACTTGAGTGATATAGCTCACAATAGTAGCTGCATCAGCACCGACACCGGCATTGGAAGCAATACCAGTTGGTGAATTACGGTAAAGGTCCTCACTTCCTACAGAGAGACCAACAACGAGGCTTGTGAAGGCAGTTCCATATGTTGAGATAGCAGACTTGAGAGCTGCAATTTCATTGTCGATGGTCGTCTGTCCTCCAGACGCCCACATGCCAAGCAAGAGGGATGTGTCTTCAGCGATAGCAGCTGGGATAGCGGCAGTAGGATCACTTGTAGTTCCACCTTGCTATTGATTGTCAGAGATTGGTATGGTAGAGAGAGTGTGATATCATCTCTTGACAACACAGATGAACGGATATTGCGTGATGAATATGGCTAACTCACGACTGTAGTATAAAGTCTTGCACTGGTGAATCCAGAGGTACCAACAAGAGCCTTGGCAGCTGCAAACTCGGCTTGGAAAGCAGCTTGGTTCTTTACAGATCCATCGGTCTGAGTAGATCCATAGTTGAAACCCTGGTTAACAGCGGAAACGGTCGAAATTACAGCCGCAAGAGCGACAACAATGGAAGAACGCATGATGATTAAGATGCGTAAACGACTGTGGTGAAGAGAAGAAGTAGTAGTAGAAGTAGTAGAAGAAAACGAGAGTTGATAGAAACCAAAGAAAAGTCTAGAAAGACGGTGATGGAGTTTTTCTTTATTCGAGTGATGATGTCAAAAGAGGAAACAGAAAAGACAACAGCGAAAAGCACCCGGTTACCTATATGTAGGTACGGTATCGGTATAGGTATAGGTATAGGTAGTTTACCCTTGAGTGATTACCTGTACTCTTCTTGCTTTTTTTCTTCTTTGGTTGCTAAAAATACTAGGCAAGTGCGAGGTGCCGTGTGGTGTGAGTGCAAGTGTGTGTGTGATGGTACCAGTCTCTGCGAGAACACTTTACTGTGTATGGATGAATGTGATGTGATGGGTGGTAGCGTGCGGAGCGTACGAGCGTGTGCCTGGCTACCAATACGAAGAAAGGACTGGATATGGAAGGCCTTGGATGACTTGCTGACCATAACGCGGCTGCATTTGTATGTATGCCTGGTACGCCTGTACCTGCATTTCCGGGCACAATAGGAGAATTTCTCTTACCTGGGATATTCTTTCATCGGTCATCAGCCTCTATGATCTCGTATGTTGCCACAACCACGACATCCCTTCAAGCTTTCCATCCAACTTCTCGTCACATGAGTAGGACATGGGGTATTCTCCGGTCCGAATACTCTGGATACTTGCACGACCTACATGATCCTGGATACAAAAGACGTTGATGAGCGATCGATCTCAATGTGCACTGTACACAGTAAGGATAAACATATGGGGAACCCCAGAGCCCGTGCAGAATTCTCCATATTGCAGCTTCGCCGATCTTGGAATTAGGGCGTGCGTTCCGGCAAGGCTCCACCAGAAATACACCAAAATCAACCATTGCCAAACCAGTGGCACAAACGCATCCAACGGTGAAAAGCTTTCAATCGGCACTCGGCGATGAAAAGAAACGGTATTCACGTGATATACTTCTCTCAGCTTGCTGCAAACGGGTGCATTTTGTGCCCTTTTTTCCCCCTCCTCCTCTCCTAGGGTAAAAGTTGGTGGGATGCGCCATCAGAGCGCCGGTTGATGCAAACCTTGACAGGCGTGATGGAACATCCCTCCACAGAGGGAGGATCAAGGTGAAGAGCGAAAGATAAAGAACGCCTTTTCTTGTCAAGGGTTTTCAGCATTCACCATCTGGTGATCTTTGGGGTTGAAAAGTGACACCTGGGGAAAGAGGGGAACATGCTGGGATTACCTATGCACAATACCCCTTTAGGCGCGCACTTTCTGGTCTCCTGCTTTTCCTGCTTACCTTAGATACGGCGATATGTACCACAGCATTTCGAACTTTCGAACTTTCGAACTTTCCATGCGAAGCTCTCAATGAACCAATAATAGCCTTTTCTGCATCGCAGAATGTATCTCCAAGGCACTTGTGAGCAAAAGAGGGGTTCGGACATTTATACACATCTCACTCTGTTTGCCAGCTCATGCTTACGACATAAAAGCAAATGCAATCCTTCGTGGATTTGCATGAGCTCTTCACCCCCAGATTCTAATGTTTTACCTACCATAAATGAAAAGCTTCGCCATTTGGTGACCTAGGTATGCATGGGTACATTTCAGAGAAGTCCATGAGCACACAAATTGATTTGAACGCTTAGATAAATTTGAAGGGAATTTCTATCCCATTTGCTTGTTACCGGTGAAGTGCTGCCCAATGCTCCCGGTGCCTGAGGATTTATCCATCCGGCTTCGTCAACATGCATGTCTATAGTGAGTATTCAAGAACTCTCCTTTCATAACAAGAGATCGCGTCATTGTATGTTGCCACTATCTACTGAGTCCATGATTATCTCTGGTTATCTGACAACCAGAGATTCAGTAATGTATCGTTCAATTACATTCTGTATGTGGTTGTGTCCATGCTTTCGTCATCAACAGAAGAATACCCAGAGGACAAGATCTAGGTTTTTCCTTGGAACGACTTTGATAAGTGTCACTGATCGCTACGTACCTTAATATGAAAAGGCTGAGTTCCCCAGAGCCATGAGTTCATGCATAACAGCTGACTTATATCCTGGTATTCACTCATTCATCATTTCATCTCTTACGCAGTACATCTAAGAGTCCCCAAAGCACATGCGACCTCGGTTGGGAAGATAACCAGATGGCAATACCATGATGTTGGATGCAGATAATGAGGCCGTATCGGAGTTGGGTTTCTCAAAACACCCGATTTTGTTGAGGGGGAGGAGGCGCGCCAACATTGACCCGCGATGCACGTACCTCTTTAACGAGTGGAGCAGACAAAGAAATGTTTGTGTATTGCCTTGATTCCATGATTCAGCTGAGATGCAAGACAAAGAGAGGAAAAGGTTGATAAAAGCCCTCAAAGCTTTGTTCAAAAGCTGTCATGAGAATAAGAGGCGGAAAGGAACAACGATATGGAATACACCAAGAAAGTTGGAACGCCTCTCATACGACCTACGTAAAGGAGCCAGGGTTGTTTAGGGAAATCCTCAGCCTTCCTGCAAGGCTACCAACATTTTCTCAGTTTAATGACGCGCGCCCCAACAATTTTCCTTGAAGGCGCGCAACAGGATGGATTAAGACCTGGCGATACTTGGTGGGACAATTCCACCCTTGACACCAGCAACGCAAGCAATAATTTCATACTTGCCTCGTAATTATACCCCTGCTACATGTACCCGAACCCGATCTTGAAAGGCCAAGCTCGATAACACCTCGGTAGAATTTTTCAAGGGCAAAAGCAGAGGGTACAGGGGAGAGCTATTTTTTTTGTGTTGTCTTCCTCATTACAACTTTGTAGCTGTGACATCTTTCTGTTCTTACACAACGCAAATCCTCCACCTTCAGATTAGGAATTTCGATCTTTCGCCTTTGATCTGCATTAGTTTTGGGAGATAGTCTTTTTTCAGAAGTACTTTCCTATCTCTAAAACAGCTATTTAATTGTACGAGGAAAGGTCGCGTGTGTCCAGCTTCCGAATCGCAGAGCTACAAAACTTACCGACTATTCTCATCCTGAGTAAATACTCGAATATACAAAAATGGCATCCCTTCACTTTGGTTTGCCAGAGAGCTCTCTCTTCACCTTTCCACCTTCTAGAGAACCACAAACACTTCCACCACCAATCGCCGGATCAACCCTCACCGCACCACCCTTCTCGATCTCTCCAGAGCTTTATAACGTAGTTTTCGATGCGCGGATACCAATTACCATTGCCTGCATTTATGCTGTTTCAGTGACGGCTGTGAACCGTTGGAACAAGGCCAATGGCAACAAACCATGGGCTATCAGCAAGACCAAGCCATTTTTCTGGTTTGTCGTTGTCCACAATGTTTTCTTGGCAGTTTACTCAGCCTGGACGTTCGTTGGAATGTACAATGCCCTCAGTCGATCGATTGTTAGCCCAAAGGGTGCTGATGGACTCGTTGGTACTGTCGACAGTCTCTGCAAGATTCATGGTACTTCTGGACTCAGCAATGCGATCACCTACAACACTACTCTCAGCTCATGGATTTCCGAATCTCCTTCCACAATCTTACTCAGCGATGCAGGACTTCCTCAAGCAACTGATCTTGGTAGACTTTGGAACGAAGGTCTTGCTTTCTATGGTTGGTTCTTCTACCTTAGCAAGTTCTACGAAGTTTTGGATACCGTTATTATCTTGGCCAAGGGCAAGCGAAGCTCTACTCTTCAGACCTACCACCATGCCGGTGCTATGATGTGTATGTGGGCTGGTATGCGTTACATGTCTCCTCCAATCTGGATGTTCGTTTTCATTAACTCGGGAATTCACGCCATGATGGTAAATATCCTCTTCCAATATCATTGAAATAACACTAACATTCAATAGTACACCTACTACACTCTTACTGCCTTCTCCGTCTACGTTCCTCAGCCAATCAAGCGTAGTTTGACTACCATGCAAATCATTCAATTCCTCGTCGGAGCTTCCTACGCCATGCTTCACTCTTTTGTCTCCTACACAATCCCCGTTCAGACTCTCTCCATCAAGGAAGCCGCCTATGCTGCCGCCGCATCAGCCTCCTCTGCTGCCGAGGCTGCCGCATCTACAGCTGCCGCCGCAGGCATTGGCTCCATGTTCATGAAGTACCTTTACCGCGCCGTTGGTGAGGAAGGTCTTGCCGAGAATGTCAACGGTGCTTATGGTAACGAGGAACTCGCTGAGCTCAAGAGCGCCCACCACGGATCTGGAGTCCCAGAGATCCTCTACCAAACTGAGTATCAGCGCATCCCTTGTATCGACACCTCCGGACAGACTTTCGCCATCTGGCTCAACGTCTTCTACCTGACTCCTCTTACTTTCCTCTTCATGAGATTCTTCGTCAAGAGCTACATTAGACGCACCCAGGGTCAGAAGAAGAGCGCCGGTGCTGTTATAGATGCTGCCAAAGGTGTTGAGAGAAAGTTGGAGTTGAATGGAAATGCCAAGACTAATGGAAATGCCAAGACTAATGGACATGCCAAGACTAATGGCCATTCTAACGGTCATGCTAAGCACTAGATTATGGGTGGAGGGACGAAGTGGTGATGAAAGGAAAGAAAAGAAAAGAACTTGAGATTTTGATTTACGATGTTTCAGCGCTTTTGCTGTCGTTTAAGACCGGGCGAATGAATAGACAGATGAATGGACTGTTTGGCTGGCTTTGATGGTTACTATTTAGAAAGTAGAAAAAAAGCAGATATTTTACTATTTTTGTTGATCAGATGGATATGTGCAAGTGATTTAAGTGATCGATATGGTATTTAAATTGAAAGGGGGCTGCTGGAAGATACGGTATTGCAGTTCACTAGTACATAGTAACTGACGGCCTTTGAATGATTCAGGAACGTTGAGTTATTTCAAGGCCTAGGGTTATTTTTGAGTTACAAATAAATAAAATGTTTTCAATAACTGAGAAATTTCCTTGCTCTGATCACTAGGCGTATCCATTCCTACCTAGTGAATGTAACAGATGTATCTGTGGAAGATAGATGCATGGCTTACTTCACTACTCACCAACTCAATATATGTCTACAAGGCCTGTACAGATATTCAGAGTCATGCAATTATTGAGATGAGTACAGTTGTTCAGAACTGCACAGGTATTGAAGGCCATAGAATGATTCAGAACTGTAAAATTATTAAGATTCGTATTGTGATCAAGAGCTGTATAGGTATTGTGAGCCGTACAATCATTATGAGCCATGCAGTTATGATGAGCTACACAATCATTGTGAAATCGTACAGTTATTGTAAGCCATGTGATTGTTCATAACTGCACAACCCCAAGTGGTCTATTGCATAGATATGGGCATATTATTGTGACGAACTGTCAGTTGAAGTATAAAGCTGTCGAAGTTCTGTCTCTCACATACTTCCTTCCTTCCTTCGACTACAGACTCATCTTCTCATATCTCGACTCTTAGACACTTCAAAATCTTCAAGGTACGGAATCTTACAGTCCTTAGCTCCCATGTGCTTTCGAGGAACAGGGACTCTAACCTAGTATGTAGATGCCGAACATCCAACCTGCCATAGGCGTCCCAATCCCCAATCCCAGCGGCAATGACCCTGTTTTCGTCCACTACCATATGATACTGGAACGTCCAACAGGAGAAGCCGCTACCGATGTCCCGGACTTTTGCTCACGTTGACGATGGTCTCGGTATGGTCTTCTTGCTCCCATTGGCGCTTTTCATTCCTTCTTGTGCATTTACCATGCTAATTCCTTGCAACAGTTATTCCTGGCATTCCAGTTCCGCGCAGCAGCAGCGCACCACCATCTCTCGCCATCAGACCAGACCACCGTGCCCCATCCTCATCATCCCCAGTATCATCCCTACCAAGAGTTGCCTCCCTCCCGACCACTCCAGACCCCAACACGATCTGGGAAGGTCCTGCACGCAAGGCAAAATTTGTTGCGTGGGATGATCCCGTGATGCCAGCTCAGTGGACCGACGAGGAATCTGCGATCAAGAGGGTGGAGGGTAAGAGAGCCGCCCGCGCATTTATCGTGGCCCGCAACGAAAGAATCGATAGAATGTTGAGGGTATTAGATAAGAAGGGGGATAAGACGGATGAGGAGAAGGAGGCTCTTATTGACTACTTCTCGAAGTACGATGAGGATACAAAAGATTGTGAGACCGTGAAGAAGGCCTGAGATATGGAGGTGGATTTTGCGGCAGTTCCTTCTTTGTGCTTAGCTGTTATTTCGATGGCGTTGAATCACTCGTGAAGAGATATCCTGCCTATGTATCGTTGAACTCTCGTGAAAATCTATTGGTTTCAAAAGTGCATTGAGTATTAGTTAGATAATTATGTTACGTTGAAACGGAAAGGCCAAGTGGTAATAATCTTGGCATGTACAGTTCATTGAGTGTTCAGGTAGTGTGAAGTGTTGATCTTCTTAGGTACACTTGGACTTACATACACTATGACGTTCCTGAAAATGGAAGATAGGGCAAAGCATATTCCGACAAGTAACAACTCTAACTGGAAATCTGTCTAACCTTTCAGATCTAATAGAGGAGAATTAGTTATGATTTGTGAGTGATTGTGTGAACAACATTCATCTATGAGTCCGGGGCAGTGCGTTATCACGCGACAAATTAAATCACGAACTTTCAAATACAAATCAACTTAAATAATTTATTGAGGTGCTATGCAATACAACTGAACCTGGTAGATATTGTAATAAAAGAGATGTGAACCCGAAACTGTTACGCCCGGCCCAGTGCTTCTAGTGCTACAATTTAATATCACGTGATTTGCTTCGATCAACCTCCTAATCAAGACTTGCCTCCTTGTTTCTCAACACCCATTTAAATCCACTACCGACCTCACCATGTGTTGCAAGTGTTAATTTGTTGCGGGAGTCTAATAATGGCCATTTAGATCCACTCCCCTCCCAACCAACGGTTGTAGAAGTCCAAGGATGCCTCTGGCTGATCCATTGGAACCATATGCCCAGCGGCATAGATGTCCATGAAGGTGAAGTTTCCAGAAGTCTTGACCTTTCCGTACTTGTCACCGTCGAGTTTGAGGTCCTTAAACTCGGCTTTGTTGTAGCCTTTCTGACCCGGCCACTCAAGAGCCTCAGTCCAAGCCAGATTTCCTATCACTTGTTAGAACATATTTCTCTTCACGATCCTATTGAATACGCACCGAGTCCGTTACAGATGAAATCTGCATTGCCGGCGTAGATCAAGACTGGGATCTCTTCGAGGATGCCTGGTACGAGGCGATGGAATGGCTGCATCCAGTCACCAGCAAACCTTTTTTTATATCAGTATAAGGTCAAATTTGTAGCAGATGACGACTCACAAGAAGTTTCGATTAATGTCCATTGCACAACTTTCGTATGAACTTACTTCAACGCCTAGTTCTTCGATGACAGTCTTCTGGTTGAGGTAGTCGGAGATCCATCCAAGTGCGGAGTAGCAAAGATTGCTAGAATCCTCGCACTTGCTACGGACATCATAGACATTCTGGCCGGTCTTTTGGTATGGTCCGATCATGGCATTGTTACAATAAATAGAAGCTGGAACGCAGGACCAGACACTCTCGCTGTCGTAGCAGTTCTGGATCAAGCTCTTGCAACGAGGGAGGGAGTTTTCCATAGCCTGGCACTCAGACTCATCAAGAACTCTTGGCCATGCTCCTTTGCCACACGCCATTGGCTCATAGTAATCGTACTGAGTGAGTGGATCAGTCAAGCCATTTCCAATCAGGATAGACTTGAGGTTGATGTTTCTCTTCTTGTGAGAAAGAATCTCAGAAGTGAAGACTGGGATGTAGTGACCGGCGTAAGACTCTCCAGCAATGTGGAAGTCTTGCTTAGCATACTCTGGGAATTGCTTGAAGAAAAGAGTCAAGAGAGCGTAAACATCCTTTCCGGCAGCGACGGTGTTACTAACGGCATTTCCACTGTAAGAATAGCCAACATTGACCGGCTGATCAAGGAAGATGACCGAAGCATTGGCATTCCAAGAATATGGGTTGTTGTGAAGCTTAAGATTCTTATCAAGTGAAGAAGGACCAAGTTCGAGGAAAAGACCCGTGAGCGAAGAGCAACCTGGACCACCGTTGAGCCAGAGGACTACGGGATCATTTTTTGGATCGTTACGAGACTCGAAGAACCCTATATGTAGTCAGAAATGCATCAAAAGATTTAAAGGTATTAAACTTACAGTAGAAAAGATGCTTATCGTTCTCCTCATCATCAAGGTAACCACTGTACTGCTTGACGGTATCAACACCGAGCTTAGATGGATCAACTGACTTGGCACGAAGGTTGTATGACTCGAGTTTTCCATCAACCTCACGCTCCAACTCGCCATCAGCGTTATCTACCCAAATGTTCTGGACATCAGCACCCTTGACGATGTAATCCCACTTGCTATTTGGACGACGAGTGGCTGGCTTTGGCTGAGAGAAGAATGATGCCTTGTCCATAGCATCTGGAAAGTGCATGGCAACCTCCTCCCAGATTTGTTTGGCCTCAGCCGTCATACCCTCCATTGCATGAGCAAGAGAGCTGAGGGGCTTAGTCCAGCTGTCGGAGGCCGGCTTCGACACATGCTTGAATGGATTCTGGAGGACCTGCTGTTGACCTGGAACGGCAGCAGCCACTCCTAAGAGTACTGTTGAAGCGAGAAGCTTCATATTGATTGTGATAATGAATGAAACTGATTGTAGATGGAGAATACTGATGAAATGCAGGAGTTGGAGACTTGGACACAGCTTAAGGTGGTTGGGGAGCAACGAGCTACAGCCTAGATCTACATTACGTAGGCAAGATCTGCCTTCCTATTCGTGCTTGGTGTTTGTTATCAAACTGGGGTCGATAACGATAGACACCTACTTGGTCTGAGCTGACCCCTATTTATGCAACATTCCTTACCGAACGCCAACAAAATGGTCACTTTCTCAGCTTTATGCAAGGAAATAGATGTCTCAGGCCAAAGTCTAGTGGTCATTGATCACATGGGCACTCACCAGAGGCAAAGCTAAGGTAGTATGGATTATGAGCTGTTACTGATACCGCTTGAGCTTATGCCCGTCATCCGCATCATCGTACCTATGTACGAGCCACTGATCACGTGCTACGATATGACTTCTGCGGGCCGAGAATTCATGCCTTTAAGGTACTCAATAATTTATGCGTCATCCAGCGCAAAGGCACTGAACATTTTCTGAACTCAGTACGAAATATTCACGACTCATTTGGTTCCAAATTTTCGGTCGCTACCCGTAGTATTTTTTCGCGCAGGACAACTGTTGAAATAATCTTTACGTTGAAAAATAGTTTTCGATAACCGATCACGATGCCGATTAATCAGGTAAGAATGTCTTCTCTATCAATCGACTTTTCATACGCTGACATATCAAAGCCCTCCAACCAGATCAAGTTGACCAACGTGTCCCTCGTACGCCTGAAGAAGGGAAAGAAGCGTTTCGAGATCGCATGTTACAAGAACAAGGTCCTGGAATGGCGTAACGGAAACGAAAAAGACATCGACAACGTCCTTCAGATTCCCAATGTCTTTCTAAATGTCAGCAAAGGCCAGACAGCCCCCTCCGCAGATCTCCAAAAGGCTTTCGGCAAAATGTCAACTGATAATATTGTCCTCGAGATTTTGAACAAGGGCGAGTTGCAGGTCGGGGAGAAGGAACGCGCAGCTCAACTTGAGAAAGTGCACAACGAGGTTGTAAATATTGTCGCAAGCAAACTTGTCGATCCTAAGAGCAAGCGTGTCTACACAACCGGTATGATAGAAAAGGCCTTGGATATGTTAAGTTCTCAGGGATCGCAAGCACAACAGGCCGATAAGAGCGCCTCAGGAAGTGGAGCAGGAACTCCAGCCACTGGAGAGGACGGCGAAGCGAAGCCAAAGAAACCCTATGTGGCTACCTGGACTGGTGTTGTGGCAAACAAAGATGCCAAGAGTCAAGCTCTTGGAGCCATGAAGGCTTTGATCGCACACCAGCCAATTCCAGTTGCGAGAGCACGCATGAGACTTCGTGTTACTTGCCCGACCAGCATTCTTAAGCAGTCTGCAAAGTCTGCGGTGTCCAAGGGAGATGATGCTGAGGCCGATGGAGAAGAGAAGACGAAAGGAACTGTTAAGGACAGAATCTTAAGTTTCATTGAGCACGTTGATTCTCAAGATATCATGGGATCGGAGTGGGAAATGGTCGGTTTTGCGGAGCCTGGAGCATACAAGAGATTGGAAGAGTTCATTAGTGGCGAGACGAAGGGACAAGGTCGTGTAGAACCTTTGGAAATGGATATAACACATGAAGATTGAAAAGACTATCTAGATCTTTTTGTGTTGTATTTAGCGGGCATGGTTGGCGTCTCGGGATACCAGATTAAAATTCCATTTTGACTTAAGCACATAAACATTTCAGAAGAGTTCAATATACAGGGTGTGTAAACGATATAACGCGGAGTCAGCAGGTAGACTGAGAAAAAAAAATGCTACTCATTCTTAGGGTATCTCGGTCGATTGGAGTAATTAGGTTTATAGAGATTACTCTAAGATCCCCACAAAACGTATTAACATCAAACTTTAGTCGATATAATTACATAGATTATCTTGCGGATAGATTGATTTATAGTTGGTATCTGACATCAATTCTTAGAACGATTAGTCTTCATCTTCTTGCGTTAAAATAATCCGTGCTACAATAAAGATTATAGATGGATATGGGGACAAGCAGGCTAATTCACACGGAAATACATCGTTCTCCTCACTTCAGTAATGGTGAATTAAGCATAGGTGTTGCTTCAGATCGCATGCACTCATTACGAGACTTCCTACAAGCTCCCCAATGAAATATACACCCTGAAACTAATCCTTGTCGTACTCTGATCGTGAGGCATATTTTATATCGAAATCGCCGTGTGTGCTTCTCGCAAATTATCCACATCACATCCATTGTCACCTTCACATTTCCAACCAGACCAATAGTGTTTCAGATGGTTTTGATGTAATAAGGGTACACCTGGGTCCCAGCTCACACTGCATAGCAGCAAAGCAAAATGTAATGCATCAGGTCCATCGCAATCCCACACTCCATCCAGCCAGAAAATGCCCACATAATTTAGTTTCCCTTCTTCTTGGAGACACCGACGGTGCGACCTCTTCTGCCGGTGGTCTTGGAGTGCTGTCCACGGACACGGAGACCCCAGTAGTGACGGAGACCACGGTGAGCGCGGATCTTCTTCAGGCGCTCGAGATCGTCACGAAGCTTGGAGTCGACACCGTTGGCGAGGACCTGGGAATCCTTACCATCGACGATATCGCGTTGTCTGTTGAGGAACCATCCTGGGATCTTGTACTGAGTTGGGTTCTGGATGATGGTGACGATACGCTCAAGCTCTTCGGAGGTAAGCTCACCGGCGCTATAAAATATCATTAGTCCCTGCCTTCCATGTTCTTTCTATCGGTCGATTCGAGGGTTACCGCATACCGCTTGTTAAGATCGACATCGGCCTTCTTGCAGACCAAGTTGGAGTAACGACGTCCAACACCCTTTATCTTAGTCAAGGCGTACATGACCTTCTGCTTACCCTCAACGTTGGTGTTGAGCAATCGCAGAATGAACTGGAAGTTGTTCTTTTCTCCGCTGACGAGAGCTGTAGCTGATGTCAGTAATGTCCTTCAATTCGTGCATATATCTATGATTCGTGTAGCTGCAGTGGCTGCAGGCGGCGATAACATTCGAGTTATTATTTCGATTTTGAGTCGTCCTCCCGCAGCCAGAGCATCGCGAATTTCGATAAATTGATCGTCTGGGTGTACATACACATGATGGGCGACTGGAATGGGTGGTCGTCGTGGTGTCTTGTCGAATGTCGATGCCGAATATCTCGTTCAGTCTCGTCGCGATGGGGCGCTTCTCAAGATTTCCCGCACCTGCAAAACTAGGGTTGGCCCTAGAGAGTCCATTTGCGCACAACATCCAGATTTCAGGCCTTACATATATGGCATAAACCTCAACCATCACAAGAACATCACGAATTTCGAATTACGTTGATTGTAAGCATATCTGATATTCTTAATTTCTGGTTCTTCAAATATTCAAGTCAAGAACATCTAGAATTTGCAAAGGTTCCTCGTCAGTTAAGAATATTTTGACAGAGCATGCGATTAACATCTGAGGCTCCATTGTTTAAGAAATCAATTATTACCACTTGCTATGTTATCCATCATGTTTACATTTCAATATTAATCTCAATCAATCTTCATCTTCCTTGAGTGCATTGTTTTTGTCATTGTCTTTGATATGCATTCTGATTTTCTTTAATTGAAGCTCATAAGGCCCAAAAAACACAAGCTAACTTTTCTAAATCACCGCAATTTGTAAAGGTCGTATTGCATATTATACTTTTTCAATCGATTGAGGCTGATGAAGCTCTTACATGCCTCGATCCTCATGGAAACAAACATTGACTTCCAATTACAGTTCCTTTGCACGGAATTCATGCTCTCCGAAATTTCCAACATCTTGCTTCCAGCTTCGGTGCCTCAAGCTTTGCTGGCGCTTCCGACTATCAGAGTTTCATATTCGTCTCGAACATCAAACTGAATTCAGGCATTCTCAGGTGACACATGGCGGTTACCAGCCTTATGGCTTCGGATTGTAGATGCTTAGAATGTCGAATAAGCTTTATACCGCTTTACATCATCAACTCATCTGTGCGGATGTTACTTGCTAAAATATAATGCTCAAGCTCGACACTACATAGATCTCGACCAAGAGCAGTAGACAGCAGAAAGAAAGCCAACGCTATATATCATTGGAACGAGGTCTTTTGTCAAATGCGACCAATCTTGCGCTGTATACCGGATGGCCAAGTATTCAACTCGATATCAGATTCAAGAGTGATCCATCCACCCTTGATGTTTAATGCATTTCGTAGATCAGGCGAGTCAGGAAATCCGAAGGGGCGCAAAGCTCTGGACATTTGTTAGAGATGAGCCAAAATCCATTAAGCATGTCTTAAAGTTTCTGGATCTGGGGTAGATCCCTGAGCGGAAAGCATTCTTTCCGTTGTCCATCAAGTGGCGGAGCTATCAAGTGTCAATATATATGCTCTTATTCATCTCTTTCAGAAAACGAAATTCCATGCAGCATCTAATTTCAGTCCTTCTCAACGATCTTTATTATTCTCTCATTTCGCCTGCCCCAGTGGCAGCCATACTAATCTTTATCTATTCAAGAGAAACTTAATAGCCAGCTCTCAAACATACCTCATTACCCCTCGAGGCCCAATATGTATCTTTTAGCTATCATTTTCGCGTCTCTCTTGGGACAGCTTTCTCTCGTTTCTGCAGGTATGCAATATGGAGTGGTAGGTGTATAGCAAGCGTTGACTTTTGTAGCACCACACCCACTTGAAAATGGCATCTGGCCAGAACATTCGCTACAAGAGACGCGCAGTATGGTCTGGGTACCACGAAAACTGCAAAAAAGGAAGAACAGCAACACTGAAACCGTGCAGATTACCGACATCACAGAACAGCAAATCACAGAAACTCAACGAGGCCAAGAAGTGCAGCTCACAGTGCTTGTGGAGAAGAAGATTACGGAGATCAAACAAACCAAGATTGCGAAAGACAATGTGCGCCAGAACCACTACGCAGCTAAGAACAAGAACGTAGTAAGTACTCTTTCTCAATGATGACCAGAACCCCACCTGACACATTCAGAACACTGTCATTACCGTTGTCACAGAGATTATCGATGTCCGTGATATCAATAATAAAAACATTCGTTACATGACTCATCAAGTCAAAGCCAACAACGGTGCTGCCCAGGAAATTGCAGTCCAAGTTACAGAGATCAAACAGATCACCATCTTCATCCCCACCAAGACATCAGCCAAGGGTGCTTCGGCCACGGATAATGTACAGGATGCCGCTGTTAGTGCAAGTGCTGCGGCAGCCATGCAAACCGTTGCAGATGCCAATGCCCCTTTCACACCATCCAACTCGACCATGATACTGCCGGCAGGCGCTGAGGCGCCAGCTGCTGAGAATGTTGAGCTGGACCCGGCGGCTATTGTTGAGGATTTGCAAACAGATCTCTTTGTACAGCAGATGACTGCATAGTGAGATGGCATTGGGATTCAGGGCTAGCAATTTGTTTTTGGAGCCGGGCAGGGTGCGCTGGTTCGTCTGCCTTACTCCTTATCACTTGACATTAACGGTTTATGATAATCCATGATCTTACCGGTAGATCCGGTATTGCAATATGACATCTGCTGCTAGCTAAATTCTGATGCATGACTGACTACCAAGGTATTATTGGGTATGATGAGTGACTATGTATTTGTGTACCTGGTAATATGTAGTGAAACAGGGACAGCAGATGATAAATACTCGAAGGAATGACCCTTGATGAGTTGTGGATATTGTTATAATACCAATGCAAATGCTGACATCACAACTCTCACAGACTTTTAACTATGTTCCTTGTGGTTTAACTTATCCTTGAATACAACAAAGTCGATAGGGACAGCTAGACAGAAGACTCTACCTAACGTGAACCCAATATACCTACTAAACGGTTCCATGTTGCCAATAAATTATAATTAAAATAAAACTTAGATACATCTGATACATGTCATATTGATTTCGTAACACCTTAGTTCTGATCGAGAGCTCACGGTTGAGTAGTGACATAACGAATAATTAATAAGAATTCACTAGTACTTTTTGTTGCATGGTACTCATTGGCTCTATAATCGAGCCAGCATGGGATATGAATTTCTCTTTGCTACCTTTTATATTTCATAGTGTGTTCATCAGTGATATCGTCATAATACTAACTTGTTCTATGATGATATTTTTATTTGCTTTTTTCTTTTTTACATTTTTTTATTTAAATTTCTAACTGTTCCAATTTTGATTTTCACCGAAGGTTGATTTTTCTGATTAAAGGGGTTGGGATTTGCAGGAATTTCTCTTCGTTCTCGACACTTGGCTTTCTAATTCGTTCCTAGCGTCAATAACAGTGTATAGCTTAATCACTTTGATTTTCAATTTGATTTAACGAATATCTCAAAACTTTGAAGAAACCCAAGAAATCCATGTCCTGGCCTGTTCACCAGGGGTTTTGTAACCAAAAACAAGGTCGTTTACAGGCATATCATGTGCCTCTCCCTTAGTGTAAACAGTTTCACACTTGTCACCCATGACGCTCTTGATAGTTTTCGCCCATTCCTTAATCCCATCTATCAAGACCTAGAATATCAAAAAGTTAGCATGTATCTCAACCCGAGAATGGAAAGTCGAAATCGAAAAGCTTACCTCCTCCTCGCCCGCCAGAATAAGCATCTCCTCGACCATATACCCTTCCCACCAACTAACCGGCGCCATAATAGATTGATTATAGTTATCCTCCGTCTTATTGTGAGGCCATGGGTCACCGAGCCAGGCTTCACTCCATTTGGTGCCCGCTTCTGCATGGATGCTGTCTTTGTAGGCATTGTACTTCCAGCTGGGCTTAGAAGTATCAAAATCTACCCACGGGGAGACGAGAGCAACACCCTTGAGTTTGCTTTTAAGCTCGAGGGGCTCCACGGAGGGATGCGGATGAGTCAGATGCGAGATTAAGCTCAGGGAGATATTGCCGCCAGCTGAGTCTCCTGTCACAATAATGTTGGAAGGAGATTTATGCAAATCTTCGACAAGATGACGAAGGATGGCAGTGGCCTGCTCGAGTTGACGGGGATATCGGGCTTCTGGAGCAAGATCTGTGATCATTAGACCTGCCGAGGCAAAGAGATGGACGAAACAGACATGATAGTACTTTGAGTTTGAGTTGAGGATTTGAACAGGTACATACCGTAGGAAAGAGAGACGAAGGAAGCTTCAACACCGTCCTTTGACAGGGCCTGCTGGTAATTGTGCATCAATTCATACGCCTCTGGAACACTTGGGAGGACATATCCACCACCATGGAAGTTAAGCACGATCTTATCGGCACTCTTGGGGCCTATCCAGTGTGCCTCTGTACCATCTTCTAATACTGTTATTGTGGGACTAATGCCAAATTTCTTGCAAAAGATGGTATACGCTTTATCAGTGGGTGGAATTAAATAACTGCGGTCTATTAGCATTACATGTTAGTAACGAAATTTGAGCAATATAACTAACTGTTGTTGTCTTGTGTTTGTGCTCCTCGTGAGAGTACGTATCATTGTATACAGAACGTACTTGCGGTACTCCGGAGGACGTTTCCCACCTCTAATGAGACCTGTAAAGCAAGCAGTTATTGCTTGTATGAGGACGTTGAAAAGCTTGGGAATCAGCGCAAGTTTCTCCACTGTACTCATTTTTTTGAGGTCCCTCTCAATTGATCTTGTTGACGAAGACATTTTGAAAATTGTTATACGATCACCAGGAGAGTGGTAGATGGAGTGAGTAGAGAAATGCTTTGGGAAAACAGACGTATGTGGAAAGAGAAACACAAGATAAAGAACGACTGATTCTAGGATCAGATACATATATGGCAATATAGCTTACATATCAAACTGTAAGGGGTGTCCTCCGTTGATTACGCAGCACATACCTCGCTCCAAACTAACTGATAGGATAGATGTTATCAGACTTCCAAAGCTGGGGCAAAACGTTCGTTACTTCGACATACCCCGCAAGTTACCACGGCTAGACTTAGCAATTCTGGAAGTGATTAACTCCCGAGCTATTCCCGAGCTATCGCATTGTACATATATACATACATACATAAAGCTTTACTCAACACATCGGAGCTCCCCACAGGGTGCGTAGTCGCATAGTCTGCACATTTCATATTAAATCTTTGTGAGACTCTACTGCATAGTAATACCTGCAAACATAGAGATATTGTGCGTCGGGATTACAAAATAATCTTAGCAGAATGTCATACAAGAAACCAAGCACAATAAAATTGTTGTCTGCGAGGAAGTAATTTGAATACAGCAACAACATGGAGACTCGCTTCAACCATGTGTGAAGGAACTGCTACTCCTTCGGTAGCATTGTTATTCTTTACAACTGAATTGAAATTTGGCATCAACATTCAAGTTGACATTTCGAGGAAGCCCTCATTTATCGTTGCAAATAACATCATAAACCTCCAATAGCATCTCGCTACTGCTACGAAAAGCGATGTCTAAATGTCGCCACTATCTTTTTACTGTTAACTGAGGGAATGAGATGAGGGAAACAAGTCAACGCGCGCAGTAAAATATTCACAATTCTCTTGTTCATACCGTCAAACAAGTCTGGTATCCACGGAATTATTATATAAGGCAAACTATACAGCATAGGATAGTAGGTCAATGCAGAATGTTTTGGCTGCCTTGCTACATGAGTGAGCTGTACGGTATACTTAGATGCACAACCCACAGAACTTTGCAGTTCGACTTGGTACGTATCTAACTGTGCCTCGAAAATCCATATTAGGCATAAATTTCAAGTCATGTTTGATTGAACAAAGACCACATAAGTTCCCTAGGACCTATGAAAGACATGACACAAAAGAGAATTCCTTAAATCTAAGTGGAAATGACATAATATTCAAGAAGTATGTTCTACTGAAAGAACCTCGAAATGACATGGTTAATAGATAACAGTAAGCAATGTATATAGCTTTCTTTTCTGGAAAGTCAAGAGTTGATCTTGAAACAATCAAGATATCACATCCTTCATTGGAATCACGGAAATATAAGCCCAATTTTGTCACATATGGAGTGCATCGTGATAATGTATCTGTAAGTCACAATGTCACCTTGTGAGAGATTGAGATCCAGATATATTTTCAGCAGCACATTATCGCTTAGGCTGCGGAGAAACAAAGAAATAATGCAAAGTTCATTGCTATATGAGTAAGTAACAAAATCAACGCCAAGAGATTTACTATCATCATCTATCACGGCATCTGTTGATGCCCATCGAGTCCGAGCAGCATAGTAACACAACCTGCTCTTCACTAACAGCCTATATTGGAATCAGCACGAATTCAAGTCCATGGAATGCTACTATGGGTTTAGCACTCACTACCGAATACATTGAACACCGCAATTCATAGCGTAGATGGTCCGCGTATCAGAACATCCATTCGGACAATCCTTGATATCGCCCTTGGGCCAATCCTTGCAACGTTCATCCTTGGGTGGCCAGGCGTTATGACCGCACTGGTACACGAAGAAGTGCTTCAGGCACATATTGGAATTATATCTGATTCGATGTTCGTGGTTGTAGATTGGGAGACCGGTCTCAGATATTGCTCAACTTGCTTAGTTTGAGAGCAAGTTGATGTTTTGTTTGAGAGAGACAAGAAGATTCCACGTCGTAGAGTTGCTTAAATACTTGCGGTTACATGGTGCCACAAGGCGGAATGTCACGTTATGGTCCCTTAATCTCAATGATTCGAATCATAGGTAGAGAAAATTGCTATAGTATCAACGTCTGCGTAGTTAGTAGGGTCACTTGATACGTGCTCAAGATTGTTTCTCTCTCCTTAGTAGTATCGTTCTGTATGGTTCGAGCCCGAGATAGGTGTTCTGCTTGGCTTACGTATCATTAATAAGCCACCAGACCATATGTATGTTGGCACTATAGTCACAGGCATTCCTCGGTAGCTTGGATCTCGAGTGGTTGATAAGTGTTAAGTTGTGACGTGGATGTCAAACTTGCTAGATTTGTGGTCTGCGATTGCTTCAGCCGAAGGACATCACATACTTGACTATGAAGTTATGACCTGGTTCTAAGATAGATGATCACTTGGGGGCTCATATACTACAGAGTCACACCTTGTTAATACGTGTTAGATCATAAGGATGTTTTCCATTATCTTGATTTGCTTAATCCAGCCGCCTCCAGAGCATGGTACATATCCTGCTTTGATGTCCAACTGGTATTAATATATAAGTCTATAGATCTTAGCTAACACTTTCAAAGCTCCCATAGCATATCGAACAAGCGCAAGTTTGTATAATTTCTGAAAGTGCGTAAACTTAGTAAACTATTGAGTAGAACAGATGCAGAGGTTCATAGGCTAGAGCGTCCATTCCGACTAATCTGGATAGATGGTTGGCTCACTTTCAGATATGTTGAAATAAATCAAAAACAACCCTCCATAAGATACGCAGGTTTATTATCCTCTAATATTTCAAGCTCCCAAGGTTGACTTTGCAAGAAAGTAAGCGAAGTGATCTGAGTCTTCTTCCTCACATATGCCTCTCCCTCGACAGACTATTTTGCTTCCGGCAACCACCACATTCACAAACTAAAGCAACCTACGACATCAATTCAACGGCCAGTTATGACCCAACCCCCAACTACGGCAGCTCCTGCTGCTTTAAATAATCCCAAATCTCTCGTCAAGAAGCTAACGGTCACTGACCTTGTCAAGAAGTCAAAAGTTGCTGACCTCGTCAAGAAAGCTACGGCCGCGAATCCTATTAGCAATGCAACCAAAACCGAACTTGGAAAAATCGTGCGTGTCTCACCAAATATTCGGCATGACGTTCTGTGGACCATCTACGATATTTCACGAATGAATCTCACTACACAAGAGCAGACATCTGAGAGCATGCGCATCATCAACTCGTGTGCCCTAATCTTGAAATTTGCTGGTAAGTCTAAGCTCTAGATCATATGACTACGAGACTGATTTTCTTCCTACCAGATACTGAGAAGGTCGATTTTCCGTTTCTCAAGCTTCCTGGCGAGGTTCGCAACAAGATTTACCAGTATATTCTTGGCCCGGCTGGCACCATTCGCAGACCAAACAGGGAGAGAAAATGCCCAGGACCCTCATTCATTTCAGGAGACTGCGGTTACCATATTTCGGACCGTGATCTTGTCCATAGCATGCTTGACCTTTCAATCATGCGTACTTGTAAGCAGATTTATTCGGAATTCATAACAATCTTCTTTGCACACCACACCTTTAGGTTTCTCTGCTCATGCATACTGGAGAGGTTCCTTGACTTTGAATGTCTCTTGGAAGGTTTCCGCTGCCTCAGGAAGGTTATAGTGAAGTGGGATGGAAGATGGAGGAGTGTTGCCTTCCAAAAACTTTCGGAATGCTACGGTTTGACCCATCTTAAGCTCATCGCTGGTAGTGGCACCAAGTTCCGTACTTCCCCAGAATACTATTCAGGCACATCTGGCCGTGCAGCTACGCTTAGACAGGCAGATGGAATACAGGACTTGCTCCGCTTGAAAGGCTTGAAGAGCGTTATAGTCGCAAGGGATAAAGATGGTCATCGCCCGGATGTTTTGTTGGATGAGAGAAAATCGGTACAGGACTTGCTGCAAAACACTATCACCAAGCAAAAGACTGCGGTAATACCTCTTACATCAAAGTCAAGAAATGATTAGCTAACGCCTTGGTAATAGGCAGATAAGAGGGTCTGGAAGGTTGAAATCCAGGAGCGTCTTAATCACCGAGCTGCCATGAACAAAGTAAGTAGTCAATCCAGAACACGTGAGTCTAGCTAATGGACCTACAGCGCATTATTGAAGAAGAAAATCTAAGCCGCAAGCTTCTAAAGTGAGATAAAAATTTGTGGATCAGCGCGGGAAGCTTAAGTGATGTTGATTGAGGTGATTAAAGGAAGAATTCTGATTCTCAGGAGACAAACAGAAATTCTAACATCTCTAAGCGTATAGTTCTAACTGCAAACATTGTGAATATGTTACTATGTTCTAATAATACTTGTGATTAAAGTTTCTCGCCGAATAAACCGGTTTACTCACAAGTAAATAAGGTATCGTGAGAAATCCGGCTTGGCAATGTTTCATAACTATGTTATTTATACATGATTAAAGAGATTTCAGTCTATTAAGCACTTTGGTTTATGTCTTATGCCTTTTAAACATCATACCGAAAAGTTGATAACGAGATTCCGAAACATAATTACTTAATGAGAAAGAAATGCGTTGAATTAAAATCATTAACAACAATGGTTTAGATGCTTCAAGACGGACATATCATAGCTGGTACTCTTATATTTGGTATCTTTATCAGTACAGTGATCATAGTAACTAATTTCTCTGCATCTTCTAAACTACCTTATGGTTCTATGTAAATTAAGGGTTATTAAACAACCCGGTTTGATGAACCCATTGAATTCACTTGCAACCTGACCAATCGTAAGTAGATTGAAGCAACAGGGATAAGCGTAAATATCGATTTATATAGCGTTCTTCAAAGACCTCCATCTGCTTTTGATACATCAGCATGGGAAGGTGAGCAAAGTGATACGTGTGAACCACCAACTTCTCACCGACCCTCGACAACTTCCAGTTTATAATACTACATGATGGCTTTCAAAACATAATCTGCCGCAACCATTGCTTTGGTCATCCATAACTAATTTCTGAAGCGAATTAAAAGGAGAAACGACACGCCCTAGCTCACAATCTACGTCTTTCGCCAGAATACCACGATTCGCTCCTACAAATTATTTGAAAATTATCGAGAATAAAAACTTAAGTATAGATGCTAAAGTGTATGATTACTATGGCTGAAGTGTTTACATGGCATATCCTGCTGATGTGTTCGAATTCCACTCCCATTATTTGAAAGCTAACCTACTGGCTAGCAGATAAGTATTGGTGCCAGATTTCGTGACACTTGTCATTTCACATGGGATGTGAGACAAGATCTATGAATACATCCATAGTCCTCGGTCGATGTATGAAGCTGAGAAGAATAAGGTATCAGAATCATCAACGGACACAGAAAAGCGCTTATTTAGGTTGCCAGAGCCACTTGCAAGCTATAGAATTCTCATACTTTCAATCATATGTACCTGTAAGCAAACCAACAAATATTTCTAATCCTTGGCTTTCTCTAGCTGTGTCATCAAATTCTACTACTTATGCATTCTGGAAAGATGCCTTGCGCGTATGAAGGCTGTCCTATCCTGAGAAGCATCTTGTGAAATCGAGTAGGATTTGGACCTGGAAGCATGCGCGGTACTCTTTGATTGTTTTTGCTTCATGGTGATTTCAGAATCATCAATGGTTAAATCGAGCACCAATACTGGAAATTATCAAGACGGACGACATTCAAGATCCTACTTGCTTGAACTGTCTTGAAAGTGTTGATACGTAGATGTGCTTGGGTAAAGTAGATGCCACTGCAGCTGCTACGACATGTCTATATACTTCATTTATCATGTAAAGGGAGAGTGTCACTTGAGAGCGGATTCCACGCTCAGATCACTCAACCACAGTTTAACGCAGGCTCTTCATCAATCAAGTTATACAAAAGTTCTGACAATACTTCCGGATAGGAAACACGAAAAGAAAATGCGACTTTCATAGGTCTGCAATAATAGATTGACAACTTGATTTCAACATAGTTAATTATCATAAGCCTTATGTTATATCGTTCAGATTAACGCATGTGCAAAAGTTCTATGTGAAAAGCAAGACTGCTAAGATTGTGTAGTGAATAACAGAAAATATTCAAACCTTCTAAGGAGGGATGGGATATTGAGAGTGTGAAAGGCAGAGTGGTAGCATTCAAGGGACTAAAGAATGTACACAATCCAGTACTCCTTCGTCGTAAAAAATTGACGTCGTGAACTTTGACTTCATTCCTCGGATGAGTACAGTTAGGAACTCACATAGATTTGCTTAGAAACCATGGTCCCTTTTTACTTCCGCTGCTCTAGGTACACTCAACCTCACGTGAAAGTGAGCAAGAACATTATCGGTCAACTAGTCGCCACCTATACCTCCATAAACCCTCCACACCCGACAACAACCAACCTCAACCTCCAGCAGCCGCCGCAGAAGCAGAATTGGGTTTTACCAACATGACTTCCACTGCCGCTCAATGGGAGAGGCCACTGCTACCAGCATTGTCAACGGTGGCGATATGACAACAAAAGATATCAAACGCACAAATTCTATTCGCGAATCTGAAGCCATACACCAGTGACTGATACTGCGTCCCAAGTCAGTAAAGTTACCTTGGTTAATAAAGCAACGCTCTGGTCTCAGCTGAAGTTGTCCCAAAACGTCCAGAAGCTTCTCAAAGATTTTGACGGACTCGGAAATCCAGGAGGAGTCGATAAAGATGATTTTGTACGATCCATACGCCTCTCGCCACGTTCACGCGATGATCTCTCCACGGCCATCTTTGAATTGACTGAGATGAGCAGGGGACCAATTGAGATGACCTTGGCTTTCATGGAGATCATCTGTAATGCTCTCAAACCCTGCAGTTTGCTGGTAGCTTCAATCGTAAATAGCATTGCTTCTCTGGCTAACGACGTCTTTTGCAGATTTGCCAGAATGTGCAACTTTTCAATTTATGAAACTTCCTAAAGAGATTTGCAACATCATCTATGGATATATCCTCGGCCCTAAATGCTACATCCACAAACTTGGGACTAAGGCGAAATGTCCAGGAGTCTGCATAAATCCTGGCCCCTGGCAAAGCCATATCAATGTGGTGAAAGCTCGGCACAGAATCAAGCAATACGTATTACACGTCTTGACCTCGCCCATGATGTTTACGTGCTACCAGGTATATATTCAGGTGTTGCTAAGCTTTTCTCTTACATCCGCTTATGCGTTAACAGGTATACAATGAAATGACACCAATGTTCTTTGGTCATTTCAGCTTCGACTTCTTCCGCACATGTGTGCTTGGCAATTTTCTTCATTGTAGGTGTCCAGCTGCTGGATTCAATGGAATCCAACGACTTCGTGTGAAGTGGACTGGGCCTGGCAGAGATGGCGCCTTAGCTATGCTGAAAGCGTGCACATACTTGTCGGAGCTGCGCATTGGTGTTGTGGAAAACACAAAGCTTCGACTGACAACCCGTGAGCACATGCTCCAGAGTTGCTTTCCTGGTAGACCCATCACTCTTGCTGAGATAGCTGGAATCGACTCCCTCCTTGAATCGCGCGGCCTGAGAAGTGTTCAGGTTGAGAAGTTCGAGAACTTAGAAGGTACTTTCAAAAACGGAGAGACATTGTCGCTGCAAAGCTTGCTTCAATTTGCAACTCAACCAAAGTCGCCTGTGAGTTGTTTAATTCTTCGTAAGAGCCATGACACTGACTCGCTCATAGCAATATAAAACTGATTGTGAAGCTGTTGTCCAGCGTTCTCTTAATCGCCGCGTTAACTGCAACAAAGTAAGCATTATATCTAAGTACGTCTATCTCAAACTAACTCGTCGCAGCGAACTATAAACTTGAAAGCCACAGAGCAGAGAAACGCCGCGAAAGTAATTACTGCGTGAAAGGGACTTACTGATATGCCGTCCGCAGGGTGGAAAGCCAACGAGGAAAAGAAGCAAGCTGATTAGAAATAGCCGCTGACGCAAAGCCTACAGAGAACTTCTGAGAGACGGCCGTAGGTAGAAAGTCTCGTGTGCATCTTTGAATGACTGGCCAGGCATATTCGCAGCCTCATCCTGAGACTGTACTCGAGAAGCCCTCAAATCATGTGACCATCAAAGAGCACGCATATACAAGGGGAAATGAGAATAGTTGTAATTGAATGCATTTATTCTAAGCTACGAACGGGTCGTGATGCAGGCACTAGTGACAATACAAGCTTCTCGATATAAAATGTAGAAACAGACAAATTGCGAAGGTCCACCATATGGCAAGAGGAGGTTCCGCACTCAAAGGTCGTTGCAAATCTCTCTAGTCTCATACACACGGTGGTGCATCCAGCTCAAGATCAGCGGCTTAAGAAAGCAGTGAGCTGACCGAGCGAGGCAGAAGACAAACAAAAAAGAACAAGAGGCATAAGCCACAAACAAAAAGAGAAAGAATTAAAGTGGTGTGAGAGCCTTGATAACGATCACTCTTGGCATACACGTATTGAAGTGCCTCATTCCACTCTGTATGGCTATCCTACGTACAACCCGCCCATATATGGTAAGATAGCTACTTACCTGCCTTGCCTTGGCTGCATGCTGACATATACAGCTGAACAGGTCTTCAGCGTCACAGCTGATACTGGGCCAATGGCATGGAGTACCAGATACTTCATTTGTCCGCTGATGAAAGTAGCGATGATGATCGTTGTGGTTATAGTTGTTGTCGACGATGATTATGTTGATGTAGTTGGGAACAAGTCAATTACTTGTCGGAGTTCCTTTTCTTTCGCCTTTTTTGCGGGTTGCACTTTACCGCAGCGCAAGCGCTCGTGTGTAGCGACAATTGTCGGGTGGGGGCTTCTCGCTCTCGGGGCTACATAAGGAAAAGTGGTCCGAGATATGTACTTGTGTATATGTACGTCCTTTCTCCGTGGTTTTATGCTTACGGAGCCTACAATATGCATAAACCCCGTATCGTACCTTAAGCGATGTCGATGTGATTGCTCCGGAGAGCCGATATTATGCTAGTGCCAAGAAGCAAGCACTTTACTAGTAGGCAAGTGGTCGCGTGCGGAAACGTCGCATTCACTGATTTCCATCATCCGTGTACGAGTAAGAGAGGCAGGCTACCTTACTTACTTCTCTTTGTCTAAGCCTCCTTCCCCCGCATGCTTTAACGTCTTCGTGTGAAGGGAGCTATTGTTCAACACGAAGATCCGTCGTGTTATTCTTATCATCCTCCCTTTTAAAGCAAATGCCAAGATAAATATTGACATAAAATAGAGACGAACACTCATATGTTCTATGTGTTTTGCCTCAATATCAAGCTTTGACGTCTTTGGAATGAACAAAAAAGCTTTCGAAGAAGAGAACTCACCTAGCGTTACTTACTGCGTACGACTTCCCCACATTGTGTCTCATCCAGTAACAAACAATCATGAACCACTCATATTCACATACATTCCATGTTTCACGTCATTGCCTGACTTTCCTTATCTTCTCTCGGGCTGCACCTTCGGTGTAAACCTTTCCCAGGGCTCCTGGTCGTAAGAGGCTGCTCGGCTTCGGCAGGCTTCCCTGCTTGGCACTTTCAATAATATCCAGTCCACCAGTCCTATGTGGACCAGGCCGAAGGTCAACAGTTATCTCCCCACAATAGACACGCATTCCCATTTCCTCGTGTTCATTCCTTTCCAGAGAAACCAACATTTGCTGCTGGTTGTGGTACTTGTCCTGGTGTTTCTTTCCAAGATTCTCCATACAGATGCATCTATCCGCTCGAATCTTAGAGCTGCCTTGGAGCATTAAGAAACTTGATACGGGAAAGTAACACAAGAGTGCGCCATTCACTATGCGCGCTCGAAGATGTTTACCTAGCTTATCTGACCTCCCTTCTTTTGTCGGGAACAGTGTGCGGAATATTCTCTTTTGCACTATTGTCGCGGTCATTTATAGATATTGCTGGTTTGGTCAGTATTTGCTAAGTGCATGATTCTCATCATATCATACTGACAAGAACTTCAAGATACACAGGACCCATACAAATGCGGTGCACTACTCAACGAAGGATCATGGCTCGACGCTGGGAGTCTCTGGACTTCGCCTCGTCCTTACCAAAATTGGCAGCCCCCAGGATGTATAATGCACGAATATCAGAGGAACGATATCGCGAAGTGTTTGCGTGGTAGACGGCTAGTGTTCATTGGTGATTCGACAACGCGACAAGTATTTTGGGCGACTGCGAGGAAAATGGATAAGGATCGAGCGGAGAGTGAAATGACAAAGATGTTGGAGTCAAACGAGAAGCACAATGACATTGAATTTATTGTTGACGGAGTTACGGCGCAATTCTTCTGGGACCCATACTTGAACGGAACAGGTCTCCAAAGAGAACTGGAAGCTTTCAGACCAGTAGTTTCTTCAGCAGAAGACAAAAATGAGAAAGGGAAAGGGAGCGCAAGTTCATTGTTGCTAGGTGCACCCGGCTTATGGTATGCGCGGCATGGGGATGAGAACCACTTCAAGCTGTTCAAACAAACAATTGACGACATCGTACCGTTCATGCAAGATCGAGCGAAGTCGAGGGAGAAGTCATTTCCACAGAGTTTTTCTGAAAAGCTGAAATCTTCGAACTTTCTGATGATGGCCCCAGTCCATGTACCATGGTACGAAATATTGTCACCATTACGAGCAGAATCCATTCTCCCAGAGAAGATCGAACGAATGAATGATTACCTACATCAGCTCTCCGAGAACCAAGATGCAGATGTTGTATGGAGTTATGCTGAAATGATTGATGGAGAACGAAACACTTATGAGGAGAGTGGATTACATGTATTGGACAATGTTGCTACTAGAAAGGCAGATGTCCTGCTCAACCTTCGATGCAATGCACAAGCGGCTCAGGAAGGTTTCCCATATGACCGCACATGCTGCAGCAATTACAGAAAACCCAATTGGCTACAATGGCTAATTATATTCGGCGGGCTCAGCGCTTTACCCCTAATATTCTTCATTAAGAGACGACAAAGCATGCGAGGACGACTATCCGTACCGGAATTCTTGAAGCCATTGATGATCTTGGTTCTCGTAGTTTGTTTCTGTTTTTATGCCGATCGAACACAAATATTTGAGAAAGCCCACAAACAATTTCGACTATACGAATTCCTTGGTGCCTGTTTGGCTTCTGGGGTTATTGGCCTCGTGGCTGTGCAATATGGTGATGGCCGTCAACAGTCGAATGGGAAAGGTCCTCAACAAGTTTATGACAGAGGTTTTCTGCCACGGGAGCAAAGTGAAGAATGGAAAGGATGGATGCAATTCGTCATCTTGATTTATCATTATACGGGGGCTTCGAATGTTCTATGGATTTATGAGATAATCCGACTTCTCGTAGCATCCTACCTTTTCATGAGTGCCTGGGGACATACTTATTACTTCTTAAGAAGACAAGATTTTTCACTGTTGAGAGTGGCAAGCGTCCTCGTACGCCTGAATTTGCTCACATGCTCATTATCTTATATGATGCGAACTGAATATCCTTTTTATTACTTTACTCCCCTAGTGTCATTCTGGTTTGTCATTATTTACTTTACGCTCGGATTCAAATACCAGCGGAATAATAATCTTGGCTTTCTGCTCGGCAAGATCATCTTGTCTACGCTACTCGTCTACTTCCTGGTCCTCACTCCAAATATCATGGAATCAATTTTCCACATTTTGAAATTGACCTGCGGCATAAACTGGTCCGCCAGCGAGGTCCGTTTCCGTATATCCCTAGACCTAATGATTGCCCCACTAGGCATGCTCCTCGCAACACTCCATCACCGGTCTATCGCCCTGGCAAATAACACGCCTGCAGCGAATATCTCAGATGATCTTCTCCTCGTCATCGACGAATTCTGGCCTTTCTGCCGCTCCCTACTCTTGGTTCTGTCTATATGCTGCCCACCAGGATGGTGGGCATTAACCCGACGCTCACCCGATAAACAAGACTACAACTGGTGGCACCCTTGGATCTCATTTATCCCTATCCTTTCTTTCCTCATCCTCCGCAACAGCCATCGCCATCTCCGCAACCTGCACTCCCGCTCTTTTGCCTGGTTTGGCCGCATTTCTCTCGAGACCTTCATCCTCCAGTACCACATCTGGCTTGCTGGCGACACAAAGGGCTTATTGAGCCTTGGTTTTGGTCGTACCTATGATTTGCTCATCATCACACCCATCTTCATATGGCTCTCGTGGCGTACTGCACATGCTACGCGCCAACTTACTGATCTCTTCGCGCCTCGTGGTGAGGAACACGGGCGCTTGAGGCCCGAGTTCGACCTGCCGTCTCCTAGGAGCGAGGGAACGCCGAGTAAGAACCATGGCTTTGCGAGTCTGGGGCTACTAGGTCGAACCACGAGAGCATTGCAAGAGGACCTGAGACTCAGGTTGCTGTTTGTCATGGGGGTTTTGTGGATCTGTAATATGTGTGGTTCATGGCGTTAGCATTGATGCATGTTCATATGGGGGATCGGTTGCTTGGCTCTGGCCATTTTTCTTTGGTACCGTTGTTCGTGCGATTTGCATGATACCCAGGTAGAGGAAGCATTGTGATGTCGGCCAGCATGTTTATATTGCAACATGTATATAATGTGCAACTGGCTTGAAAGGGGTTGTATAGTCTTAATTGCTAGAGGCGGAAACGATAATCATTGCAGATAATTGTGATCAGTTGTAGCTTCGAACTTGACAGAGATGATTCAATCAATCTATGGTAATCCTATGCAAGTACGAAAAGCTATTCAAATATGTATATAATGCATAGCTTAAGCATATCCTCTCCTTATGCTCAAGGTTTCTAGAAAAATACCCTACAGTTTGCTTTTCAGCAGAGCTCTCAATAGCAAGTATCAATAGCAGTTCTCAAGATCGACTCTCAATAACAGCTCCATATAGCTGGGATTATGTTGACAACCGTGACCACAATCTCGACTTAAAATACGATAATGACGACAGCCACTCATTTGTACGGTGTAATTTGTTAAATTCTACGATCTAACGAGAACCCGGTCCCTTTTATGCTGTGATCTAAAAGTACAATTCTCCAAATTTCTCATTCCTCTCTTGGTACCTCCGCCTGACATCATCCGGCACCTTGGCATCAGCCTGTCTAGCGGCCACCAACTCCTTCTCAGCTCTGGGAATCAGCTCATCGACTAACCTGTCGATAGAGCTCTCAATTTTCTTCCTCGTTTCCTGCAGATCCTCATCCTCCTTGATAGAATCCGTTGGAGCTTTCTCAGCAAAATGCAACCTAGCCAACTGCTCCCTCTGTTGCTTGAGAAATTTTTGGTTACCCTTCAAAATCTGCTCTGCGCTTTTTAAACGACGGATGGGCTCTTCTTCCCTGTTCCGCTCCCGCTCAGACTCCTCGAAGGCTTCACGTGCCTTATCGAACGCTGTTCCGTTGAAATTTCCCGGCCACCCACACTCACGGTACATTTTGGCATAGTTGTACCCCTGGTTATGTGAGTTTTTGCTATGATATCAGGCATATGTTCACATACCTCCCAGTCATCAATATATGCTCCGCCTGGTATCCATTCCAGATTGCGGTACCGACTGATGTAATCCTTCAGAGCATCTACGGCATTTCTAGATGGATAGCCTTCGAGTGCGTTTCTGTTATTCATATCTTTCGTTGGCACATCTTGTAAAGTTGGATCACTATTTCCTGATTCTTGATCGATTGACCATAATTGTCCTTATCATGTAAGCATGCTCCTATTGCTATCAAGTTCTTCCCAACTCACTGGTTTTGATATTCAGAATCATAGCAGTGCCATGATTACCCAACGCACTCAATGCCACATAATCAGGACGCATGTAGGGACCATTTTCATCTCCCCAGTTCTCATCGTCAGGCGAAGCATAGAAAGGATCTCTAAGCTGTTCTAGATCGGAGTCTTCTCCTACATAAATCGCCCAACTCCCTCCAAGCACAAAAGGACTTTCTCCACTGCCCCAATTCTCAGATATTGAATTGTTGACATAAGGGAGATGCTGAACGAGTTGAATAGCAGCGGCACCCATTCCTAGAGAAGCAGCATAGGCGACATCAACACGAGGTGAGTACGGTGGATATATAACAGCCTCTTTGGCAAGGTATCGCATGTCGACAAACATCTCATACCATTCTCCCATCAGGGCAGCGATTTCGAGTAAGAAGGAATCGATCAACGGAGCGGACTCTGGATCTGCAACAAGAGGATCAGGAGCCAAAACAACCCTCCTCTGTTGCCAACCCAGTACATAGGGCCGGTAGTAATAGCAAAGAAATATGATGAGGCCAAGGAGAATGATTGCTATACGGCGGGATCGCGCTCGTCTTGCAGATGGCCTAGCTGGAGGCAAAGCTGAAGCCGGGAGCTGTATTTTCTTGAGCGGCGCCATTTTATCAGCAACTTCGTGTTCGACAACAGTAGGTTACCTTCTCAAACCCGCATTCATTGGTTGCATATAAGAGACAAAGAGATGGAAGTGCGCGTTGTCAGTATCTCCCTTTCCTCGTCATATTGCCCGTCTTAATTATAGATTCGCCGTAAGTGGTCACCGCTCTAAAGGCACAGGCACCACCCCACGTCCAAGGGCGTCTGACAGTCAACGCCCATCGCTTTCCTGGGGCGCTATCAGCGCTATCACTCTCTGTATCTTACAGGGAAGCTCATGGTCATCGGATGAGTTCGGGAATAGCTCAGTAGCTAATTCTTATAATTGGCTTTCATACTTTACCCAGTCGTGAGAATTGGTTGTTGTCTCGAGATTCTGCTGGACGCATAATAGACGCCCCCAATAGAATGAGAAACAGTGTGCAGCTCACCTTTGTCCATGCAACTGAGCAGACGGGTTTGTAGTACACTCAGTAGTCAACGATGTTACATGGTTAGGGATCTGGAATCATCTTTTCTATCATCGATAACGGTAACTATTCATATAATAACATACTTATAATGTACGACGGACTCCCCACGTGACACGAATATCTGAGTTCAGTCTTGGAAAGCTTATCGTTTCAGCTTGATGGCACCTATGTGAACATTATTATTGTACTACATACTACGTACTACGTACATATCGTGCGTGTAAGTACCTTGCCTTACATTATGATCTAATACCTGCTATGTTGCTCACACACATCAGCCTTATCTCTTTGGGGCCCTATCATAGGTACTCTTTATCATCTTATCTGCAGACTGCCTAGGGTAGCTTCATATACCAATAGCATGCGGAATAGATACAGATTTGGTTCAGCCACCTGTAGTAATCATGCAACGATCATGCAGTTAAGTATCATCTCTGATCCAACCTCTTTTTAATCTGTAATTTTCAATTCCGCCTCATTATTTGCTGTGGGATCATTCTATAGTGTGATCATGGCGACTACAACAGAGAGTACCCCAACTGTGGGAACATCAACCGACCCAGAGAAGAATGTCACATCTGGAGCAAGGCCGTCGCAATTCGCGAATGACTTGGGTGGCGAAGCGGACAATGAGCTTCTCGGTGAGTTGTTGGTGCTCACTTAGTCAATTCGATATACTGACTGATGGAAAGCCAAGCTTGGCTATAAGCAAGAGCTTCGTCGCAACTTTTCGATGATCGAAGTGTTCGGCATCGCTTTCAGCATCATGGGCCTTCTCCCTTCAATCGCCTCTACCTTATCATTTTCCCTCCCTTCTGGCCCTGCAGGCATGGTATGGGGATGGTTTATTGCCAGTATATTTATCTTGTTTGTAGGCGTTGCAATGGCAGATCTTGGCAGCGCAATGCCGACGAGCGGCGGGCTCTACTGGTGGACTCACTATTTTGCGTCTCCAAAGACTCGAAATGCTTTGAGTTTTCTGGTTGGTTATAGTAATAGTCTTGGGCTCATTGGAGGCCTGTGTAGTATTGATTATGGGTTTGCATTGATGTTTTGCGCAACGTGGGTATAAATCCATTCTCATATTTACAGTACTGACAAGATGAAGTATTGTGATTGCTCGCGATGGAAACTGGACGCCCTCCAATGGAGACGTTTATGCCGTGTTTCTGGCATGCGTTATCTGCCACGGAATTCTTGCCTCAACATTGTCAAAGGTGATGGGAAGATTGCAAACAGTCTTCGTTGCTATGAACGCTATTCTCATCATAGCAACTATCATTGCGCTCCCGATTGGGACACACAACAGGGAGAACAATCCCGATGCTACATCGCACCTAAATTCTGGACATTACATTTTCGCACAGACTGAGAACCTCACAACTTGGCCAACGGGATGGGCCTTTATGCTTGCATGGTTAAGTCCTATATGGACTATCGGTGGCTTCGACTCGTGTGTACATATGAGCGAAGAGGCTGCCAATGCAGCAGTTGCCGTACCGTACGGTATCATAATGTCGATCGGCTCATGCTGGATCTTGGGCTTCGTCATTGTCATTGTCATCGCAGCCTGTATGGATCAGAATATCGCAAACCTTACTGGAAGTGCCTTTGGCCAGCCAATGGCACAAATATATTACGATGCACTTGGGAAGAATGGCGCTCTAGGTAAGTACGGAAGCCACTGATTTCAGGATCAAGTATTGAGTTCCTATAGGTTTCATGGCCGCCCTCTTCATCGTTCAATTCTTTATGGGCCTTTCAATCTTGATTGCTGCCTCTCGCCAAACTTGGGCCTTCTCTCGTGATGGAGCTCTCCCTTTCTCCTCCTTCTTCAGACCTATCTCTGCCAAGCTTGGCTACATCCCGTTCCGTGCGATCTGGGGCTGTGTATTCATCGCAGTCATACTCGGTCTTCTCTGCCTTATTGCTTCCGCAGCCGCCTCAGCACTATTCTCGCTGGCTGTGGCTGCCCAGAATGTGGCCTGGGGTACTCCCATTTTATGCAGAGTGATATGGGGACAGCACAAATTTGTTCCTGGACCTTTCTACACCGGTAAACTTAGCATTCCTATCGCATGGACAGCCATTGTATTCCTCATATTTGGTGTTGTTCTCAGTATGATTCCTACCGGAGGTCCCAACCCTACTCCAGAAACGATGAACTATACTGTCGTCATCAATTCTGCTGTTTGGGGTGGTTCGTTGCTGTACTATTTCATCGACGCTAGAAAGTGGTTTACCGGCCCGAAGATGACGATTGATGCTGATATCTTAACCCCCGAGCAGAGACAGGTTCTGGTCAACGAAGGATTGGAGGTGGAGGGCCTGACAACGGATGAAAGGCATAGTGCGAGGATTAAAAACGAAACAAAGGAGACCAGTTGAGATGCTGAGAATTAAGGTCCCAATAGCAAAATTCCTTGAGTATGACAAATCTCAGTTCCTGTATGATCTAAAACAACGAGCCTTAAATGCTACAATATTTTCGTCTTTGATATTCTAAATCCTTCTGTGGCTATGGCATTTGCGGCCGTACGAAGGTTTTTAGTGTTCTGAGTCGAATCACTTGATCAGAGATTGTCTATGATTATATTTATTTGATTTAACGGTCAAATATCGACTCTTCACTCCCTCAACACCCTTCAATCTTCAAAAAAACCCTTCTAGGTTGCAAACATACAAGTATTGGCGAAGATAAGTATTGTAAATAGTATACAGTTCTCAAGATACAGCAAAACTATGCTGCTATCGTGAGATATGATATGGCCCAAGCCCGATATGATGAGCCATCATCAGAAAATACTATGCTTGTTATGAAATTTGGATCTTCATCATCATCGTCATCGTCGTAATTTCCATGATCCATGTGAGCCAAAAACGGAGGATATTAACAGATTAATGATCTTATTTATCCACGCCCTCACAATACCTATGCATCACTTTAAGAACTCGAGTGCTTAGACTCTGTCAATTCCAAGCCTACCACTGCAGTCCGTAACTGTAGTTATCATTAAGCACGTTAGAAATCCTACTATTGTATTCTGATAAATAGATAATATCTCTATCTGTGTCATACAAAGCTTTGATGATTCAAGACATAATGATAAAACGCGTACAATAGAACTAGTCTTCTAAAGAACTGCATATCCATAGCTGTTACCTTCTATTGAACCAAAAGAAATAATCGTTTACTGTAATGATGGCAGCTTTACAGCCCTAGAAGGGAATATAGAATAGAATACAACTTCATTGATGGTAATATTGGGACTACCGAAAGACGCTTGTTATATCATGCCATCTATAAACATACATATAATATTTGATTTCGGTCTGTAACCATAATTTACATAGTTACGCATATTGATATGCGTCGTGCTACACGACCAGGAATCACAAGATAATTATACATTACTACGGCAAAGGTTTAAGCACATTTGGTATTGCTACGATATACCAAATATGACAGTATATATTTCGATAACATTGTACAAGGATACGGAATTGGTTTCTCATCCTCGAAACTACCCTACTGCGCTCACCGCACATTGAGAGAGCCTTCGTCCCCACATCTCAGTTCTCAATGATATCTTGCAGCAACTTACCTAGGAGTACTTCATACTCAGCCGAACTAATGAACACCCTCAAACACTGCCCAACCACAGTGAAACGGCTACACAGAGTCACATTTCTTACACCCAGTCCAAAATTTGACTTTCACAATCACCAAAAATCATTACAATATGCTCTGGTATCTCGTTCCCACGATTGACACCATTTTTTGTGTCTTTCTAAGCAGTTACTTTTTCTTTGCGATCTATTTCAGTCGACGGGCGCTTCGTAACAGGCAAACAAGATCTTATGGTCTTGAGGTGACTGGATTGACTGATAGTACTGATCAATCTTCGAAGGAATTTGAGTAAGATGTCTAATGGTTGCAGTCTTCGTACTGTTAAGTTGCTGATCAACTACTATTTAGTATAATCGCGATTCATGGCTTAGGTGCTCATGGCGAGTTTACATGGACAGCCAAGCGACACTCAGCCGATATATCAGCGCCATCAAAAACACGAGTTAACTGGCTCAAAGACTACCTTTCCAAAGATTTCAATAGAGCTGAGGTTCTTACTTTCAGTCATAATGCCGATTGGTTTGCCTTAGCCCCCAGAGTGACCGCATCCCAAACTGCGAGGACGCTTCTACGATATATTCAGCGCTTGAGGGAGGAAAGAAAAGTATTAGCATTGGTGTCAAGCTCGTTGGATACTGAATAACATTCTTAAGGAACGACGCCCTATCATATTCATCGCCCATAGTTTTGGTGGTATCATTCTGAAACAGGTGAGATCATCCATATCATTCAGAGCTACTCTGACAAGCTCTAGGCTTTAGTAGTGGCATCCAGCGAGAAAGGAAACTATAAAGACATTCTCGATGCAACAAGTGTATCATCTTCCTTGGAACTCCTCATCAGGGTTCTAGTGTTTCCACTGTTGGATCTACTTTGGCATTGCTCACAACTCCTTTCTTTGGTTCAAACAAAATGCTTATGAGGTCACTACGATGGCATTCTGAAGAACTCTCAGACTTACAACAATCGTTCTTAGGAAATCTCCCCAAAGACATACTAATAGTTTCACTTTTTGAGACATTACCTACAACCCTTTTCAATGTTCCTCTCGGTTTGGTACGCTCTCTTATCTTGAGCTTCGAATCACCTGCTTACACTAGTAGGTTGTCGGAAGAGACTCTGCAATTATAGCAGGTGATGGCGAAGAGAAATTTTTTCGGCTCATTGAGATTCACAAAGACCACTCTGGGTTGAATAAGTGTCTGGACAGAAACGACGCCGTCTACATAGAAGTGTCCGATGCTTTGAAGACAGCCACGAACAATAGAAGATTTCTTGATTATAGAAAATCCAACACTCTTACAGGTGTGTATACCTAACGCCCTATAGTGACAAATTCTAGGTCGTCCTTACTCTCATGAACTTAGTCTGACAGATTGTAGAAGCAACAAAGCTCAAGCCAATGTCTCCCGAAGAAAAAGGTCGGTTACCCTTTTCCCGTTGATACTTATCTGACTCGTTTTTAGACTGTCTGAAGTCACTGTATTTTGGGACCATGGACCAGCGCTTTGAAATGGTCACTAAGGGGAGATCCTGGTCGGAGGACCCGGTGATGAATCATAACTTGTTTAGTGCTTCTCGAGGTCTACTTACTATCATTGGAGATCCTGAATCTGGGAAGTCGTCACTGATGAAATACGCTTTCATGAAAACATCAGAACAGGCAGGACCAGATGAAATACGCTTTCATGAAAACATCAGAACAGGCAGGACCAGATGAAGTAGTTCTTAGATTCTTCTTTTATTATCAAGGCACTGGGCTACAGAATACTGAACTTGGACTCCTTCGATCGCTTCTCCACCAATCTCTATCAATCCCTCATCTTCACTCATTCCTATCCGAATTCACGCGCGGGGAGTTCCAAGTTAGGGCCGATCGTCGTGGGACGGTAGGAGTAGACTGGAAGTGGACCGTAGAAGAGCTTCGCAAGCTTTTTCAAAACCTCTTAACCAACGTATCTAAGTCACATCATGTTTGGGTCTTTATCGATGGTCTTGATGAAGCTGGTGAGAAGCCAGCTCAAGAAATTGCAAACTACTTTCAAAGTCTAACTTCACGACTGGAGCTATCAAAATCAAGAACCAGTGTATGCTTGTCATATCGCCACGAACCCAAGATTGATTGCAACAGTAACAATAGCGAGGCTATTTGGGTTGAAACTCGGAATTCCGAAGCAATTCAAGTTTTCCTTGAAGAGTGGTTCTCGAACATTGCTATTGACCCCCCGGAACAAGCGAAATTACTCAAAGATGAAATAATCCGCAGGAACTCAGGAAACTTTCTGTAGGTTGTCCTCATCGCTGCACTTGTGCTTGATGATTCGAAGAATGGAACTTCATTGTCAACGATCATGAAGAAGGTGGACCGAGTACCAACTACGCTTGTAGAACTCTACAAGAGTATGATCAAAACTATGGATGATCACGCCAAAGACGAAGCTCTGCACTTGATGCAATGGGTCTGTTTCGCCGATAAAGAGTTGACATTGACAGAGCTTCGCTATGCGTTGGCTTTCGAAGCAGAGCCTCTTCATTCCAGCTATAGATCTTGTCGAAACTCACCACAGTTCATTGAGTCCGATGGCAAGATGTTAAAGAGACTGAAATATCTATCGAATGGCTTGCTTCGCGTAGTAACGCCTGGATTTCAGGTCACTACCATCCATCGCTCAGTTAATGACTTCTTCTTAGAGACAGGATTTAATATTTTGGATCCCAAAGACACAAGCAATGTCATCAGTGCTGGACACAATAGACTAGCAAAGACCTGTACGAAAGTCATGATGACCGATGAGCTGTTCGGACTTGATTTCTTTGATGTAATACATCCAGAGGCTAAACGCGCCGAAATCGCAAAGTTTAATCCACTTGCAGACTATGCCAGTAGGGGACTGCCATATCACGCAAGCACACTTGAAGATGTCGACGTGCAATATCACGACATCATAACTCTACTTTATCAATCTACATCTCGATGGTTGAAGGTCTTCATAGAATTAAACCGCGGTAGATATGCAATATATCCAGGGAGCACGATGTTGCATTTTGCATGCTTCTTTGGATTGGTCAGCATGGCTACAAGCCTGTGTAGGATAAGCAATGGCTCTCTAGTGATTTCTAGGGATAACAATGGCAGGCAACCGCTACATTGTGCAGCAGATATTTACAATATCGCAAATCTTCAGCTTTTGTTGCAACAGAATGGTGTTAATGCCGATCCAGTCGACAAGGACGGCCGAACGCCCTTATCATATGCGGTGGAGTTTCGTAATAACGAGGCTGTCCGGCTCTTGATACAGCGCAAGGATGTAAAAGCTGACTCAGTCAACAAGTGCGGCCAAACTCCGCTGGCAAATACAGCGGTGTATAATAACTGGGCGGTGGTCCGGCTCTTGCTGCAACGCGGAGATGTAAAGGCCGACTCAGTTGACAACAACGGCCGAACGCCATTGTCATATGCGGCGGAGTTTAGCAATGATGAGGCTCTCCGGCTCTTACTGCAGCGTGAGGATGTAAAGGCCGACTCAGTCGATAAGGACGGCCGGACTCCATTGTCATATGCGGCGACGGTAATGTACAATGAGGACACTGTTCAGCTCTTACTACGACGCGGAGATGTGAAGGCCGACTCGGTCGACAAGGACGGCCGAACTCCACTGTCATATGCAGCGATGGCAATGTACAATGAGGACGCTGTTGAGCTCTTACTGCAACGCGAAGATGTGAAGGTCGACTCACTTGACAACAACGGCCGAACGCCATTGTCATACGCAATCGAATTTGACAATCGGGCGGTAGTGGAGCTCCTCGAATCCAAGCTCTCTGAAAGATCTTAAAGATCTGAAAAGTCTCTTGGCGCTGCCAGCAGCAAAGCAGATTGTGAGAAGAACCATCTCGAGGCAGGTCTTGTTGCAAGTCCAGTAAGCGCAGTTGAGTTCTAAAACATAGATCTGATAGGTTGTGAGGCGTTGCCAAATGAAGACTTGTTCGTTTTTGAAGTGTTGTTAGATCGAGGACGAATGGCTGGTAAATGTGTACAACATATCAATGATGAACTGTTCTATGTTTTCTTTGCAAATTAAGGTCCCCAGTTGACCTTGAAAGAGATTGACTGTTGTGAAAGGAGAGAAGAGGATGTGAGTTTTAGAAGGAGAAGGACTTGAAGGGGATGGAATAGAATTGTATAGGAGCTGATCCTGATAATCCTGTCTGCGTCAGTATGTTCAATGACCTAAAGGAGTTCTGATGGTTCTTGACTCTGATTATGCATGGATCTGAAATTGTCAGCACTGTTTGATTTAAAGTAGCAAGTAATTCAAATGAATATACATAACACCAGATTTGGAGTCTATCGATCTACATCCCACATCTCATCCTGTCTCTAATCCTTCATTTCTTCACCGGCTCCCTAATCATACACACGTCTATCGCCCTCCCACTTTCCCCGTAAGGCGTCAAATCGATATTCACCTCATCGCCAACCTCCTCAAAACCCAGTCGTCTGTAGATATCGATACTCATAGGCGAAGCCTCAATAAACGTCCTGGCACCGTCCCGATCCGCATCGGCCAATCCGAACTCCATGATACGCTTTCCAACCCCCTTTCCTCTATACTCTGGTATCACGCCCAGCATATTGACAACTATACATGTTAGAGCCAGCTTATAAGATTTGGGATGGGGGGGGGAGTCACGGGACTTGCAGGGAGCTTACAATGCATTGTCCTATCATCAATCCATTTCTTATGCAGCTCGTCCATCCGGCCCAAGACCTCGGCCACGGCCTGCATATTTGCACCCTCTGCCTGCGGCTGCTCATGGCGAGGGTTCGAGGGGTCATGCGGGTAGACCCATCTCGAAAAGCCGACCATTTCCCTAGACACAATCCTTCAACACTCTTCCTACTCCAAACTCTACCACACATATACACCATATACACATGGGCACACACATGGACGTCAAGATCCCGTGGGTGTGCCGTCGATCGATGGGAGGAACCCCCACTTACCCGGTCTCGCTGTCCACCATCTTGAAATACTTCACTCCTGCGTCATGGAAGGATCCCGTGTACCAGCCTGTCCAATACCCGATTTGGGCCGCGGCCGTTAGATGCCCCATCATGATGCGCGTCAGGGCGTCATCTGGCAGGAAGGCGCGGTTGCATATCCGGCCCATTTCCGGCATGTCGGAGAGGGAAGCCACGGAGACCTCGAGCACCATGTTGAGATTGGTGTTTTGTTGTTGAGAGATCTGTCCGGGTGGAAGACTTGGGTAAGATTGTGGGTGAAATGCAATTGTGTGATTTTTCCATGGTGGAAGGTTTTTGTGTTGATGTTGTTATCGTGAGTACCCCACGTTTGAGCGGTAGTAAATAAATAGTAAGGAGTAAGGTGCGTAAGCTTATGCTCAACATTAAGGTTTTGTGTGGATTAATTAAGGGTGCTGATGAGTAAGGTGGGAGGATAAGCTGATCTCCTTGTGATCGCATGATGAAGTTGTTTGATGCGATACATCTTGATACTTTAAATATGTTCTTGATGGTTTGTAAGTTCTCCATGAGTATTTTGATGTCGTTTGCATCTACGTACATGTACATACATATGGCTGTCACATGTTCCCCTGACTGTAGCTTTCATGCACCATTACTTTTTCGACACTCGCAGCTGGTTTGGACTGAGAGTCAAAAGACGGAACTCAAGAGACAAGATCAGCAGTTTTTCTGAGCAGCCATCCATCCATGAACGTCTGTTCGCCAATACATTCCAGTTGAAATGTCCGTCACATCCATCCATATCTCTCATCTCCCTATTCGCCGCCCAAGCTTCGCAAAAATCTCCCCAAATTACATCCTCGGCCTTTTTTCAAGACCTTGTATACACAATACATAGTAGTACATAGTAGAGTCCAGTTAGTGGATGTGCAATGGGGTTAGATCGGAGAATAATCTCATCTTTTGTCTTCGTGTCTTCTACGTTGGGCGGTTTCGCACGTTCGGCACGTTTGCTTGCGCTTTAGTTTGGTTGGCTTCGTTGGCCCGCAGGGCTTCCTTCCTTCGCTGCCCAAAGATTTGGGAAATCAGATTTTCCTTTTCTATTTCCTGATGGGATGGGCCCGGCGTGTCACCACCGCCGCGGACTAGACTTCAAGGTACAAGTGTAAAACACGAGAGACTCGGCTTGGGGAGAGATGTTGGATGATTCTTACTTTTTCGTCGTACTGCGTAGAGTATGTATGTACTTTGTCTGTCGTAAATACCGTGGAGTATGGATCGGTAGGTATTAGGTAGGTATGGGTACTGGTATGGGTATCTCATTTGATATTCTACATGTATGGCCGTCATTGGTAGGCTTAGGTGAGAGAATTGGTCGTGTTGTGCTTCTTTTTCCATCATCCATGCTCATACCTTGATTGATTCGATTTCTGATCCCTTGATTACAAGTCAAGTAGAGAGGACATGTATCATATTTTAACTTTACAATTGAACAATGCCATCCTGGGAATGCGGATTTATGACGTCTTTGAGGCGAGACGAAGACTTCTCACTCTAGTATTTTTTTTTTCTTTCTTTTTTTTTTTTTTTTTACTTGCGCGTCATGTACTGAGATGACTGAACATTCAAGGTTGCAGGAATTAAGAAAATAAAGAGGGGGGAGGGGGGAAAATCAGAGTAGAAGTTTGTATGAGGATCCTTTCTTTCTTCTCTCCCTCTTTTTCTCTCTCTCTGTCTCTCTCTTTCTCTCCCCCTCACTTGAAGTGGCCATTTACATGTCATGCATTCTACCCTCATAGTCGATTTTTCCTGTGTGGGGCTCCAATGATACGGTGTACAGTCCTTTGGTCCTTTCGTCCTTTCGTTACTTTTTTCTGTTGCGCGTTGTGGGTGCTCACAGCGGGTATTATTCATATTTTGACGGTCAGCTGGAGGTGCACACCAGTAGTGAGTGGATTTGTAGATTTGTAGGGACCTTGCACGATGCTAGCGCCTACCCTGATACAAGTCGCCTTCTGATACCGTCCTATGTCGGTGCTGTCAGTATTGACGGGAGTGAATTGCCATGGAATGAATGCCCTTTCGACCTACCAGGTCAGGTACCACCGGTACTTGACTTGGCGGTATTGGTAGGATAGTAACATCAACAACATCAACAACATCAACAACAATAACAACAACAGTAACAACGACGAGGGATGTTTAGATATCCATCATCGGTCACCCCATCTTCTTCGCCCTTTTTCGCCCTTTTTTCTCCTTTCTCATTCTTCACTAATGTTACAGAAGTCTCTGTATCCATTGTACTCTCTCTATATGTCGCTCAGGGTGTATAGAGTTAGTTGATGATGAGCGATTAGAAAGCCCAAGATGCATGTAATATGTGCCGTTCTCATACCTCTCTTTTTTATGTCATGTCATGCTATGCTATGCTATGCTATGCTACTCCGTCAATGCACGAAGATCACCGCTTTTACGGCGGAGAGTCGCATTCAAACGTAGCCAACTCATTGCTGCAATCGTTTGTGTAACAGTCAGTCAGGATTTCCTCTTATGCTGTGTATGATGTACGCAGTATGCTACAATGTCAATCACTGTTTGTTTCTCTCAAAGACCAAAAGTCATACATTCACACTGACAGTACCGTTTTTTTTTTTTTTGCATTGATTATAACCCCATTTCCGATAAGATGACATGGCATGCAACTGTTGCAACTGTTGACACTTGAATCTGTTGAAGTTGCAGTTGTTGTACGCACTTGTACTCTCTTGTACTTACCCGCACCCTCATCTTTGACAAAAGCCGAGCTTGTCAGGCACCTATCACGGTGTAATATCGGAAAGCGCGGACTCAAGCCTGTTATCCGTCATCCTCGACTCAATGGAAGAACCAACCCGGGAGTTTTACTTTCACTCTTCACCTTGACTTGCTAATAGACCTGACTTTAGTCCTATAATCCGAAAGGTCAGTCTGATCTGACAAAACCTCTTGTCACAGACATCCTCTTCTGTTCCTCTTCTCATCTTTCCTCCATCCCAACGCCCCCCAAATATCACGACAATACTGCCATTTCCCCATCATTTATCATCAACAGGCCCGGAATTCCATGTCAATGTGATGGTGAAGGACAGCCGGTGAACCAGCTGATTGAGCCACCCCTGCCATATACCCAGCTCGTGTGATCGACCCGGGTCTCACACGGAAAAGAACAAACCATCTCTTTCCCTTGCCTTACCTCTTGTACTTCTTTTTCCCCACGTCGCCCAGACTCCAACCGAGCGGTGTTGCATAAACATTACGCTCGATCCATCCTCCGATTGCGACTTCAACACACAACGTTATCCGCTTTCCTATTGCAATCTTCTCTTCAAAGGCTCTTCGATACAGCTCCTATTTATCTTCGAGGAAGTCGCTTCCATTATAAGGACTGATTGGGATTGAAATCGGTTTCGACCATGGGATCTACTCCTTCGAAGGATCAGAGGCATGCCCAGAACGGCGGGCATGCCGGTGATGGTGCCCAAGCATCAGAGTCCAGACGCCCAAGAAGAGGGGACTCATCAACTACGACCACCGTATATGCTGCCAGACCTGCGCGAAGCAGCAGACCCGATTTATCATTCTTGGGTATTGGGCCGGGTTCCCGCGATGCGGAGGTCGAGATTACACGGAAAGAGACTAAGCAGGAACGAGAAGCACGAAAATTAGAGAAAGAGCGTAAGGAGAGACTGAAGGAGAGGGAGAGGAGCATGAAGGAGGAACATGTGGATGGTGGCTATTTGGTTACGCAAGGGGTGTACACCGGAATTGAGGATTTCAACAAAGCTGTTGTGAGGCAGTTGATGGTATGTACACGTAACATTGATTATGACATCATCCGTTGACTTTTGTACAGATTGAACGACGTATCGCACCATTCTGGAGAGGACTCGATGATCATGATGAGAACTGGGTGGAACATCAATTAGTGGCAGTGGCAAGAGGTCTTCCGATTCCTGCTGCAGACGAAATACCTGTTGAGTATAGTTCGCGGAAATCGAATGAACCAGCGGGATCGAATTCTAATCTTCAGAACCTCACGGTCCCAATCACATCAAGGTCACAGTCCGCGGCATCTGACATATCTACAACCCTATCCCCATCCCATCCAGCTTTCCAGAGCTCCCCGAACTCCCCAGATGCCATTTCTCCTCCCAACAGCGCCTCGATCCTCAAACCGAAATCAAAGACCCTCGCTTCACTTACATCCTCTTCTAAAGCCTTACCGCACTCCGATATTACTCCCCGCGAGGTGCAGTTGCCTAAGGATCCCAATGTCAATGGGTTGGCAATCGAGGCATATCTCTATAGAGATGCCAGCGAATGTCCAATTTGCTTCTTGTACTACCCTCCTTACCTGAACAAAACCAGATGCTGCGACCAACCGATATGTTCCGAGTGCTTTGTGCAAATCAAGAGACCAGATCCTCATCCCCCCGAGCATGAACACGCCGATCCATCCAATCCAACGCCACCACCACCAGTGGAGCAGGCCGATCCTGAAACTTTGGTGTCTGAGCCGGCATGCTGCCCATACTGTCAACAGGCAGAATTTGGAGTAACTTACGAACATCCACCATTCAGACGAGGTCTAGCATACGCGAATGACAGTGGAATTGGTAGCTTCGCTTCGGCGATGTCCTCCAACACTTCTATTAATTCTGCAGCAAGTCCAGGCCTTGCTCCAAGTGCGAACCGACGACGAACGACCTCTGTTTCGGCGGACGACGCCACCGTTATTACAACTGACCGTGTGCGACCAGATTGGGCTACAAAACTCGCGAATGCCCGGAATCAAGCTGCCCGAAGATCTGCAGCCGCCACGGCTTTGCATACCGCTGCATACTTAATGGGCAATGGAGTTGGACCCGACAATCGTACCTTTGGATTCGGCACTCGAAGCAGATTCGGCAGAAGCCGCGCAGAGAGTAATGGTGATAGTGGAAATGCGACGCCTTCGGGATCTGGAGCCGAAGCAAATCAACGAGTAAGCACCCTTGGACTATATTCTGCCCGTGCGGAACGAGAAGCAGTGGTTAATCATGAGGGCCATGGTATGGCCGGACAGGTTTCTACATCAAGCAGAAGACGAGCGCGAGCTGAAGATATCGAAGACATGATGATGATGGAGGCCATTCGACTAAGTCTAGCAGCTGAAGAGGAACGAAAGAAAAAGGAAGAGAAACAAGCGGCAAAGGACGCTAAAAAGAAGGAGAAGGAGGAGAAGAAGGAGGAAAAAAAGAAGGAAAAGGCGAGCAGAAAAAGCATGTACGGCAACTCCTCTGCTTCAGCCAGCGCTTTATCTTTGCCTTTTGGTCGAAAGAGAGGAAATAGCGAGGGTTCTAATCTGAAGAGAGAGAGTACAAACCAGTCAGAAAAGGGTAAAAGTGTCGATCGTGGCGACGAGCCATCTGCCTCCCGTCGTATACCGGGATCTTCGCATGGCGAGGGATCCTCTGCGGCTACCAGTGGCTCCAACTTATCAACGACAATTCCTGAAGAGACTCTGGCGCCCATCCCTTCACCAACAGGTACAGCACCTGAGAGACCCAGCCATCTCCGACAGATATCTAACGTCTCGAGCCCAGCATCCTCATTCATAGAATCCGCTGACGATTCAACCAATCATACTCCCAATGGCAAAGAAGTCGACAGGAATTCTGAGACTGAGACACCTCCAGCAGAGTCGATGTTTAATTTCAACAGCCTCACTGCTTCGATGGGACAAGAGGATGAAAAGGCAAGCTCTGGCCATGTTGAGCATGTGGAAGGCGAAGCCTCCCAGAGCACAGAGCCCATGGAGGAAAGCACTACTACTCTGAAAGATGCAAAGGCTACATTAGCTCCGAATCCGGAGGTTATGGTCACTCCAGAGACTCCCCTTGCCGGACCAGGGGATGACAGCAAGCAGCTTGGCGAATCGATGTTTGGAAGCCGGGAGGCCATGGGAATAACACAGTAGAACATCCGACAGAGGCCCCGACAGCAATGATGGAAGTCCTGAAGGAACTCGACGTTCTTTATATTTTTGTTTTCTTTTGTCATTTTTCTTTTCTTTCCTTTTTTTGTGGCGGGTTGGGCATACCAAAGACACTTTGGGGGGGGGGAATGATAGCATTTTGCATGTTTGAGTTGCCTGGAGTTTGTCCCTTTTATTATTATTCACAGAATGGCATTCTTAAGGACTTTTGCGGAAGAGATGGGCGGTTGGCGTTTAGGGAGGGAATGAGGGGGCCTAGATTTTTGTTTTGTGTATAGGGCCATGTTCCTGGAATAAATAGACCATGGTTTAAGTCTTGTTGGAATTCACACCCGTACCGCAAGCTCATAGTGTTTGGAACAGTCTGCTTTGACCTTCTACATTCATCATTGTTCTCTACGCATGTGGTATGCCCTGGGTGGATCCATGGTTGACGACTTCACCGCTGAGCGATTTCTGCTCGAGAGCACGTGCTGTGGGGAAAGCTGTATCTCCATACTGGTGACTGGGCACTGAGGTATTAGGTAGCTACCGTAGCTAAAGGTCCACCTAGTCAGCTGGTCAGGCATCTTCAAAATTCGTTCTTCGGTCCAGACTAATAAATCCATATCAGTTTACAGTTGACATATTTCGTTTACTCGATACGTATCCATACATGCCAGTGCTATACCTGACACCGGCAGAATTTAATTAATCAAGAATTCCACTCTCACATGCACAGTGGCCATGAAACTTGTAGTGCGCCACGAATTTGTTTCGCTGCGCCTCGACACTCGAAGGCAATAGAAGTCAATGGTCAGTACCTCATATGCAAGGCACGAGTGACGTACGAGCGACGAAACGATTGCCGCCACATGCAGTAGCTGCCCCTCGCCAGCTTTTGTATGGAAGTACATAAACATAGCTCTGGCTGCTTTCATTTCTCCCTCCGAAACACAATACACTCCTAAATCTATCAACACAAACCTACAGTCGATTCTCTTTCAACTTCAAAGTCTATATACACACTTTGTCACGCAATACCCATTTGAACAAGATACTCTCAGAATTCGCAATCATGTCTGCAAACACTGTTTACGTTAAGAACATCTCCGCCCAGACCAGTGAGAAGGAGATCAAGGACTTCTTCAGCTTCTGGTAAGTTTCACATTCCGCGACATCTTGAGCGCTTTCAATTGGTTCTCCAAAATCTATTGAGCTTTGTTCAAGCTCTATGAGCTCTGGCGCACGAGTGCTATGATGATGCAATTAAGAAAGTCGCTAACATCATCACAGTGGAAAGATCACATCCCTCGAGGTCACTCCATCCGAGCCAACCAAGTCTGCGACTGTTACCTTCGAGAAGGAGACTGCAGCTAAGACTGCTCTTCTCCTTGACAACACCCAGCTTGGTAGCACTCAGGTCTCTGTCACGTCCGCCACTGGAGGTGATGACTTCGGCCACACCAGCCAGGCTGAGCGTGACAGTGATGAGATCACCCAAGAAGAGAAGCCAAGAGCTAGAATCATTGCTGAGTACCTCGCTCACGGCTACGTTATTGGCGACCAGGGTATCCAGAAGGCCCTCGACCTCGATCAGAAGCACGGTGTTTCTGCCAAGTTCTTGAACACCCTTCAGACCCTTGACCAGAAGTACGCCATTCAACAGAAGGCTGCTACCACCGACTCCAAGTACCAGGTTACCCAGAAGGCGCAGAACGTTGCCTCCACCGTCTGGGGTGGCCTTTCCTCTTACTATGAGAAGGCCGCTGGTACTCCAACCGGTCAGAAATTCGTCAACTTCTGTAAGTTTCTACTCAATGATTACAAGTAATATTTCTAACAACTTGCAGACACTCAACAGCAGAGACAAGCTATCGACATTCACAACGAGGCAAAGAGATTGGCTGCTTTGAAGAAGGAGGAGGCTGGTTCTTCTTCCCCAACTACCGTTCCAGGTACCGAGAAGACAACTTGTAAGTGTGGTGCTTCATCATCTTCCTGTCCATGCGAGCCTGGAAAGTGCGGCTGCTCCAATTGCGAGAAGAGCGATGTCAAGAGTGTTCCTGGAACCGATAAGACCACCTGCTCTTGTGGCGGCAACACCAGCATTTGCGCATGCGCTCCAGGCCACTGTGCTTGCTCGACCTGTCCCAAGGCCACGACCGAGAAAGTTGCTGGATCCGAAAAGACCACCTGCTCCTGCGGCGGTAAGGAAGGCGACTGTCCATGCGAAGCTGGAAAGTGCGCCTGCACCGGTTGCTCCAAGTGATCTATCTGCTTTTTGTCGTTTTTCTTGATTTATAGCATTTTGCTTGTTTGCTAATATGTTATTGCGTTGTTTAGCTGCTACTGGTGATGCTTCCATTGTGGAGGATACCAAGGTTGCTCCTTTGAACCCAGAGAAGTCCACTTAAACTGCATGCTTCTAGTTTGCTGTTTTTGTGTTTCGTCTTTTGACTTTAATCTGCGCGTTTTTTGTGTTTTGCAACTTTTTTTGCGAGCGACGCTTTACACATTTGTGGTGTACCTTATGTACTTCACCCTTACCTTCTGCAACTGCGACGTTTGGACTGGGTTGAATGTTTTTGAGAATTCATGAGTTACGATATCGATCCGAGGTGACGATGGATGAGGGATGGGAAAATTCGGGTGGGGTGGAAGAAGGAATGCCTTGGCGGGAGTAAAGTAAGGAACTGGACTGGTTTATTGATACTTTAGGAATTCAATACCATACCTTACCTTGAAATTATTGATTGATCTTAACTTGTATTAATTGTGAATGTAGTGATCGCTAGAAGTGATTCTGATAGTAAGGATGATGATTTGTTTATCTTTGATTCTCAGTATGTGGCTTCTATCGTCGTTATGGCGAATCTTTGGATATTTATATATATTCTTAATGGGCGCTTTATCTAGTACAAAACGGATCATCTTACTCTTTTAGGTAGAGCAAGTTGTTAATAAGAATGAACTATATCTACGCAGAGTATAATGATTGAAGATACTTGGACAGATAAGTGTGAGATTCGGCACAATAATTCTGAATCAGAATGCCTATCCAAAACATGATGGTAAACCAACACATATAAATATACGATTCACACAGTGATAATAGTAGCAACAGAAATTTCAAAATAAGTATTTCAGGTACAAGATAGTTGCTTCTACCTGATCATGTTATTATGGTAATCTACAAGTTACAAATATCAAGCATTTAAATTATTATTGCTACGTACTTTGGTACTGCGTACTTCAACCTGAATCTATAAGGCTTGCAAGGCATACGTTTGTTGGTTGGAGACACCGCTGTCTTTACCTAGGTAGGTAACGTGCCTAGGTACGTACCTTATCCTACCTGTGCTACCGTGATGATACCTAGGGAACCTACATTACCTTACCATCTCATCTCATCTTCTCTATCTGGATACCTTGACTTGCTGTATCACTCTCACTCATAATCCATCCATCCAAATACCACTCATCCTCACTTACTCTCATCCTCACTCTGATACTCATCAAACTCATACTTACACTCCACCACTTCACGCTTACTCTCACTTCTTCACCACTCCACTCCACTTCAATCCACTCCAATCTAATCTCCCATCTCTTCTTTCACTCTCACTCTCACCAATCAACCAAACCCTTTGATATCTCTCCTCTTATTGCTTCCAACACCTTGCTCTTTCACTTGCACATCTTACCTGGTTATCTTGTTTGTACCTTACACAAACGCCACTGACATTCACACATTCAATCCGTCAAATCTTATGCTTCGCTTCGCGTCCCTGTGTAACAACAAGACGCGCCAGATCGTCGCAATTATCCATCTGTGAACGGCTATACGAATCAAATGTTTGACAAGCCAAAGAACCGAACCATAAATCTCAGACATCAAGACGCCTACGCCTAATCTGTGTTGTATACCGCCCAACTCTAGATATAAAGGAGGGACATAACTACTTATACTTATACATATAAATCAAATCACACCACATCACCCGCATCCGCATCCGCACCCGGAAGTATATACATATAAACATTCATGGCTCCCGATCTGAATTCCGTTCCAAACTCTCCACGTCCCCAACCCGTCGAACCTATCTTGTCCACTTCCACCTCGACCTCCAGACGTCCTTCGCAATCTATAGCCCCTCTCTTGTCACCGGCAACTCCAGCTATGAGTAACATTCTACCTTCCAACCAGAGCGTCATTGAAGGCAGCACACAATCACCACCATCTATGGTCGCGCATGGTGTCCCTACTATAGGAGACAGCCAAGGAGTCGGAGTTGGACCTGGACCCTTGAGACATCCAAGACCAATGACCGCGTCAGATATCTACCTGGAGCTCGAGAAGGAGCAAGAAGCAGTAGTAAGTCCTGTCAGAATCACTTCACATCGAACCTCTTGTCTGACACAAATCTACAGGTCAACCGCCTCACCCGCGAGCTCTCTATCCTCCGTGCTGCTCAAAATGCCTCCGTGGTATCCAACGCATCTAGCACCTCGATTGGACTCCCAGACGTAAGCGATCAGAGTAACAACCACCTCCTCTCTGGCGCGTCGCACCCGGCGCCCTCATTACGCCACGGCCATCAGCGTACCTCGTCCTCCAACAGTATTCGCAGCAACAGCAATACAATCCATTCAGCCAGCGGCGTAACTGGCAACGTGATGGCGCCAACGTCGACAGCTGAGCGCATTCCACGGCAGAACATAAGCCGCACAAATTCCAACACGGCGAACCTCAGTCGCCAGAACTCCATGACTTCATCGCGTCGCTCAGGTGCCAGCTCGCCCGCTCCACCCACAGGAAGCTATCAGGGTGCCGACCACTTCCCGTCCTTCTACCAGCAGCGTCCATCACCGCACCCACGTGAAGTATCATACACAAACATCTCGAACACATCTGCGCCGCGGGACGCCCCAGAGCCAAGCCCAAGCCTGAATCCAGCGACTACCATCCCCAGTGCGAGGGTCGAGGATGTCGCATTCCATCGACAAGAGCTCGAGGCTGCAAAGCGGGAGAATGAGATGCTCAGGCGACGTATTAGAGAGCTGGAGCGGACGGTTAGGGAGCGCAGACAGAGTGATGCGTCGCGGACGCGCAGCGAGAGTGTGTCTACGACAGCGAGTGGCGTTGGAAGGACACGTGAGGGTGGGATTGGAAAGGCGGAAGACGAGGTGCGTGTTGGGGAGAGTGCTCGTGGTGGAGGATTGAGGTAATTTGTCTGGTTCCTGGAGGGAGTTCGCCGAGGGGATGATGATATTATGATACCTATGGTTAGCTTGTGTCTTGCGTGGTTCTTTGAGGGTAGCGGATTTGGAGTTAGGCTTAGGCAGGCAGGATTTAGAGGCATAAAATCGTGGCTGCTTATTATATTATTTAATTGCTTGGTTGCTCTGTCTCTTCTATGTCTATGATCTACTTGGCCCATCTTCTCCAATATCCGTCATACATCATCAGTCTCTCTTCCGCCCGTCTTCTGCTCTCCTGACGTCCTCCTTTGATCCTCTTGATTGTATCATGGGCAAACTCGACTCAACGTGAATATCAGCGCGTTGCAAAGAGCGGCAACTATAGCCCAATCGCTTGAGTCTCTAAGGACTCCCTCTCAGAGTGGCTCCCTCTCAGAGTGGCTCCCTCTCAGAGTGGCTCCCTCACATTGCTAGCCACTTCAGCACAAAGCATTCAACGACCTAATGCCTATCCGCAAACCAACCCATCCTTAGGAAGTTCAACCTTCTCACTCTCACCAACCGTCTCTAGCGTAGTACCAGCCCTCTCATCCACCGTGGTCCCAACATTCTCCACCTCAGGCGTCTTAGCATTGACTTCCACCCGCTTAGCCACCTTCTCCTCATCCAGTCTCTTCCTCTCCTTCTTACTGAGCGTCATACTCCCCCTCTCAATCGCCTCAGCCGGAAGCGGACGCACATAGGGCTGACAGATCCACCAAGGCCTCTTCGCCCTCCTGACGCTCTCCACACTACTCTTTGCTCTCTCCTCACTCTCCACATCGCCCTGCACGACCTCAGGCGCCGCATAGCGATCATCAGCCTTGAAGTCTGCCTCAATCGACTTCCCATCCGTGGCCTCGTACTCCCGCAACCCCTCGGCAACCGCCTTCTCCACCAGCGCCAGCACGCGCTCATACGCCGCCATATCGCCGTTCCGGCACTTAGCCAGCGCATCGCGGATGTTGTGGTGCTTGTTCACAAGACTGCGCAGCATGTGGAAGCAGTGGGACTGCATGGCGACCAGGTTAGGGTTCTGCACACGCTCCTTGTCGCCGCGCCGTTTCTTGCGGGGCGGCTCTTCCGAGACTTCTTCCGGCTCGGCGAATTCGTCTACGGGATCGGATGGGAGATACAGTGGTTTGCGCTCTGGCACGGGCGCTTCGAGCACGTACTTGTAGAGGATGTCCAGGTATCGTCGTAGTACGGCGTCGGCTCTGTACCCGCCTTTGCCGTCGCGCCCACGCCAGTACTCGCGGCCTTCCTCGCCGGCTGGTGGCGCTTCGCTGAAGATGGAGGCGTCGTACAGGTTGCCTTCGGCACTCATCACTGCGTCAGCCCCGGTGGCTTCAAGGCAGGCATCGATGTCCTCTCGTTGGAGAATGTTACCGTTGGCGAAGATCACCGTTTCCTTTGGCAGATTCTCGCGCAGGTAGCGGATTGCAGTCCAGTCTGCCAAGCCTGTGTTATGGCCCTTCTGCTCTCTTTGTCGGCCATGAACAGTCAGGATGCTGGCTCCGGCGCTCAAGACCTTCTTTGCATATTCCAAGGTCTTTTCTCTAGTCTCCAAGACTCTGATTTTTGCTGTCACAGGGATTGACAGGTTCTCATGTAGTTTGTTAATGAGCTTATAGATGAGCTCCTGATCTTCCTGTAGGAAAGCTCCGTATTTGCCCTTCTTCGCAATACCCTGCGGACATCCCAGGTTCAGATCCACGGCATCACAGAAAGGGGCAACGTATTTCGCGGCCTCAAGTAGCTCATCTGGATCATTGGCGCAAAACTGTACAAAGAGAGGTCTATCGATTGATGGGTTGCCGTCGAGGTAGAATTCAGACTTGGTATACGCACGCTCAAGATCAGGATGCGATTCGAGACTCTCGCGTGTGGGTTGGAAATGGTTATCGCGGAATCGAGCAGTTTCAGTGAACATGCGGGCGTGAAACATAGGTGTATATGCAAGAAGGCTTGGTGATGATTCGGGAGTCATAAAAGAACGGCTAAGCATTCGCCACGCCTGTCAGTTTATATTAGCAAATGGACAACAGAGGTAGAATTGCATGATATATATCACGGATTCCTCTTTAATGCAGCCGGAATCACTAGGATCACTGGTTCAAACTACCGTTCACCTAAATAGTCTCCAACAAAGCAAGGGTCTACTCACAAATTCAGACTGATCAACCATCGGCGCCAGCACAAACTTCGGGCATCCCAAACTCTCATAGAAAGCCCTGCCATGTAACTTTCCCCTCTTCTCCGCCGCTCCGTTCCTTGAAACATCCCCCATGCTTCCCATCGCCGTCGCGAAATTCCTCGTTCCTCGACTCCAATTTCCAAGCGACCAGACCCCTGCCCGTCGAGACAGTAACACCCGCGCCAGAGTGACAATCAATCCTACCGAAAGTAATATGCACTGTAGGAGTAGTAACTCGGTAGAGTGTATTTGGATAGGGATGCAGTGGTCAATAATGCGCAGACGATGAGAAAGGAAGATTTTGGTGGATAAATTTCGCCGGCCGCTCAGCCTCGTCGGAAGGCTACGGGTATCTCCATACTTGGTAACCAAACCTCATATTAATTCTTTGCAACATACCATGGATGGCACGCATGGGTTCTTCCACACGAATGAGAAACTTCGAAATCCAAAAATTTCCGCAGAAGTGACACAGTAACATGACACTACTATCATAGTCTTCGTCGGACTTTTCTATGATGTAAGTAGTTCCCGCCCTGCGTACTTAATATCTCCTTTGCGCAGATTGACGTCTTTCACCGGCACTCAGTATCACTTGAACGAGACAATTGACCAAAACACAGTAGCAATTCAGTGGTTATACAGATAGTACTCTAGAATGAATCTTAGATCATTTTGAATTCTCTGACAAGTTGGTACTAAAATAAGTGCCAAGATCCGCAGTTGAAAAATCAAACTCGAAGTTTATGTTGAAAGGTCCGTAATCGCAAAACTCGTCGCGGAGTCTCGCTTCCTAGTAAGCATCATTTCAATGAAGGAATTATTTATAATACATACAATTCATCAGGTATACCTGTCCGATATTTAACTCCCCCTCCGGTAGGGATCCGTCCAAAGCAAAGCCCAATTTCAACTTCATCCGCTGTTGAAAATCTTGTAGTCGGAAGCGTATATGCTGTGCTTTTTCCCACAGCAAGGTAGTTGAAATGTGTTTGTCTTTGTGTATGTCGCGCGCTGAATCTGCAGTAATTCTTGAGAGGTCCGCGAGAGCTGTCACAATGGAATAACTAGATGGAAAACGTGTTGAAATGATATCTGTGTCAATTGAACTTGGTCTTCCAAGTCAAAATGATACCCGCCTGGATCAAGTCAGAAAATTTGGACAGTATTGCATACTCAACATATTGGCCATGGATGTTTGCCATACCACTCCCAAAACGCTAGTGCCCAGAACGTCACACGACGATATTCTAATGCATGAGAATCATCAAGTATTCGAGGCCTCCATTCAGTTTCGTTATGAAGGCCCGCCGCATAGGTCTTGCGGCAAGCCACCCCTAACTGCAAATACGCTGTATTGAGATGCCCATCGTTGGCTTGATAATGCGCGTAACTGAGGCTTCAACATTAGCATAGGCTGAAGCACTTGAAAGATTCAGGGACTTATTAGAAGTATTACGATTTGCACGGCTTCAGAGTTCACGAAGTCTTCTAATTGAGAAGCTTCCTTCTTCGCCCTCTCGTAGAGGTCCTTGCTCCACCGTGTGTCTTTTGACATGGTAGAGCCGATAGCAAGTATGGCTCAGATTATTGCGGTTCTTGGGATTGAGAGTGGATGTTCACTCTGACCATAGAGCTGCTTGAGCATATGGTGCAACTTGTCTGAGTTGTAAAATGGTACCAACTGATAGATTGAGGATAAGAAGTTTTCTAGAAAGCACTGCGCTAATTCCTTGGGTAAGAAATTCTTCGAGGCGACATGCTTTGTTGCTTCCAATTGGAACATCTTTGAAGTTGTACCAAAAAAACTGCTCTCTCTGCTTGAAGTAATCCAGATCCTGGCTACCTTCCTCTGCATCAGGACTTTCTACGGGCCCGGGTTCTCTTGGTTGGGCCATGCAATTTTGAATATGCTGTAAGAAGGCAAAGTTTGAAGATGGACCATAGTGAAGCTGCATAACGGATTGATGGTTATGTTGCTAGGCACTCGCACTTTGATACACATGTTCCCCTTGTTCGACTTGAGCGGGTAACTAAGGGGTGGGTGTTAGAGACGTTGCCATAGACGCATCTTGACTTTTTCTCTTGTTCAAGATGGTTCTGCGTCCTCCTTTTCGGAGACTCTTCTGATAGTGCTTTCCGACGTCGTCGATTCACAGATCTATAACTGCATTCCCGACCACATCGGACACAAACACTACAAGGCTGGGAACCATCACATTTCGATTTGTGACGTCGGCACTCCTCGCAGGCCTTACCTACTCTTCGGGGCGTCTGTTCTGCAAACAGGATTATGAGCCGGTACATGAGAATACGGCGAGGCCAGAAGAACCCGGGATAATAATCAGATTCCTACCTAACTCCATCACAGCTTAATGGGTCGATGAGCGACACGACTTCGAGGAAGTATGATATCGTCAACGGCAAAGCGGAATTATCAACCCTAGAAGACCAAACAGAGGGATATCGCGTCGCCTGTAACTTGCACACACCTGATACCTCGGGTGGCTGAAAACTGTCTACTCACGCTTCCGATCAATTAGAGACGTGTACGTTATGACAACCGGGTCCAAATTGATTTATGCATAGTTAAAAAACGCGGGTTTTTTGGAAAGTATGTGCCACGGGGCGAGGAATAGAAAGAACTTCGCAGAGATTGAGGTGATATTTGCTTAAGCTGATACAAACGGAGGCGGATATACAGTAGGCAGTATATGATCAGATACAGATTGGTGGAATTGACGGCGTTGACTGTGTAAATCCGGTCCGGCATTATCTCGTTAGCTTTCGGAAACAAGTGGGCTGGCGTATATCCGTAGTCAAGATCACCATTAAACACATCACCGTTCAACGGCAAAAACTAAGCTATCGTTAGACGTTCACCTTGAAATGTCACTTGTTTTATTGCATCATTCTTTTTCAAGGGTTGATATTCTCTTTAGCTTTTGCGGCCTGTGGCTTGTACATTGAAATGCCTTCAACCTCCGCACTTGAATATTCTCGGCCATGGATCACCGTATAAGTGAGCCTTTCTTGGGCTTCCTTTTTTTGAAGAGTAGTCCGAAAATGCGGGAGAGTGTTAATAATTTAGCTGCCATAAACATATATAAGTAATTATTGGTCACTGATATATTTCCGTTCAGCATCTTCATCAACTGCTACATACAGCCTTCATTGCTTCCCTCGTTCTTCGCTATTCAAAGCTTCATACTACAAACTCAACATGGTTTCCAGAATCGCTCTCGCTGCTCTCGCAATTCATTTGGCGGGTGCGGATAACATCAATGTTCGCCAGCATGCCTCAGCAGCTACGACCACTCAAGCCGACGCTGCCATTGCTACCGAGATGACAACTCTTGAGATCTCGACTATTTCCAATGATAGAGCAGCTCTTCAGGACAATAGCACTGAGTACTATCTTGGATACCGCGACGAGGATTTTGCCAAGCCATACGCCAAGTAAGTTTGTCGAACTCACGGAATTCTTGATCTTATACTTATCAGTACATATAAGATTTTAGAACCCAGTCGTTGCTCCTCTTACCAATGATCTGATCAATGGCCTTGCCGGTAGCCCTTGGCCAAGTGCTTTCAATACGAAATCCTTTAATTCACACAGAAGTATATTCAATAAGTATTTTGTAGTTGCTAACAATTTTGGCAGCTTACTCTGCTTATGGTGCAGCCGACTTGTTCACTCAGCCTGGCTACTTGGACCTCGAGAACGGATGGTCTATTAGTGAAAACGGAACCCTGATGATTGCTGTCCGTAGTGAGATTCCTCAGGGCAAGTTTCCGTATTTATTCATACAATTTGTCATTGGGGGGAGGGGGCTCTTCAAGTCACTTCGACACACAGCATACTGACATACTAAATCAGTCACTGGTGACGCTTACGACTGGTGGCTTGGCTGGCACTCTGTTGAGACTGCCCACTACAAGCTATGAAACCCAATCGCCCATCAATATAGCTACCGTACATCATTCTCTGAGTTTTGTCAACCAGACCTTCCCTGATCGCTACATCGGATCAACTTCCTACATCGACGAATATGTTGGCAATGATGCCGCCAAACTCAGCATCGAGTTCGTCGACCCAGAATCTCTTGGTTTCAATACCAGCAAGTTCACCGAGTAGAACATTGAAACCATTGTCATTGGCAAGATCTTGCTCGGAAGTTGGTTACCAGATTATTGCCTCTTGCGTTGTACACTTACATATTTTCAAAATAGACTACTCTACCACTGACTTCGATGATGTGTCCTACCTTATGCATCAGGTCCGCCGCATGCCTAATGGCTACCGTGAACTTCGCTCGAGATTTTTCATTGCCGAGAACAACCACGGTACTGCTCAGCTCGGCCACGATCTCGCCGTCCACTGCGACATTGAGATGACTCGTAAGTATTTTGGCCTTTCACTGAGGACCATCTTGCTGACTATATTAGATCTTGGAACTTTTCTTCCCGCTCTTTACCAAGAGTTCAAGGAGACCTTATAGGAGAGGAATATTTGCCTTAGTACAGGACTTTCAAAGTGTAGTGGAAGACTTTTCCATTATTAATCGGGCTGCTTTAGTGTCGATGTATTATAGAAAACCTCTTAAGCTATCAAGCTCTATATTATCTAAATTCAGTCTCTTATATGTAGTCGTCCTGCTGTGATACCAAGCTACATTTCGAGAGCGAATTTGGCAAGATGTCTTACCTGAACGCTTGTGATGCCTTCAACTATTTCATACATGTCGAACTAAAACGAGCGTGGAAAGTGCGGGCAGTACAGCTGGACACAACTAGCTGGCCATCACAGCTCCCCCGCTCTGTTTGGTCATTCCTCAGCGCTTGTAGCCATGTTCGTTGTACTTAGCCTCTATACCCTGTGGCGGCATGTTTATTTGGCACTATGTATGACAATTTCCACTTCTTTGAGGATCATTAAGATTCCTGAGCTAATGAAGCGTGACTTGTGATTTATTTCCATGATGGTATCAAAGATTCCAGATCAGTAGAATTGTGGGGGATAGTGAAATGAGAGCTGTATCTACATTGCAGAACTTTATAACATCATGAATCTTTGTGACAGTGGTGAATTATATAACCTTCTGCTTCTGCTTATAGTACTTTAAAGGTCTATGATTAGCTGCAGATGTTCGATAGTAGCGAAGTCTAGTTAAGGAAAAAAAGAAATACGTATTATCAATTAGTTACTCTCAATTCTATAGTATCAAAAATACGAATATCGTAAAGTTCACCAGAAACAAAATAAGAGATAATATTTGTAGATGAAATCAGCTTTGTAAGCACATCTCCCCTGTCTTAGCTTTGCAGGGAGCGTTTGGGTTTGAGTATCAGATGAAACCTCTATAATCCTCGGATTTTGTGGGTTAGAGTCCTCACAAGGGGCGTGTTTCTAGAAATTGGGGCGAGAGGAGGATTAGCTGAAACAAATTTTAATGCTGAATCAATTGTTTCGGTTTAGAACCGTAGGGTCGATCTAGGGGTCTGAGTGATCTAGTAAAGTGTCATAATGCATGTGGAGTTCAGCTACGTCTTCTAGAACTATTAGATGATAGCATATCGAATGCATTTCTTCGATGATGTCAATTTTCAAAACATATCACTAGTTCAGAATATCCATAAAAGCTGTACTCAGATGAGACCAAAGAATCATTGATTATGCAGGCTATGCCCCCTAACACGAAAACCCGTTAAACAGAAACCTAAAGAAAAAAAAAGAAAAAAAAAAGAAAAAACATACGCAGCAGACGCTAAAATTCAGCACGAGACAGTCAAAAAGACAATGGAGGAGAAGAGTCCACAAGAGATGACGAGTTATAGAAAGGCCGAGTAAGAAACACATGATATTTCGGAAATGCCCTCCCAACACCCACCCTTTGAACTAGAGAAGTGTTTAATCGGAACAACAGAATTAACTTTTGTGAGAATAGTGTAGGATGGTCAGTAGTAGGTGGTCTGGCACTGGTAAACAAACAACGCCGCCGTTGAATCTTTGACATAAAGGTCCACCAATACCGTGAGAAGTGTAGTCTTGAACTTCAATGCAGATGAGATGATGCGTCATAAACTGCTAAATCTGTCTCAGGGATCACCAAAGTCGTCTTTCGAAGTTCGAATATACGCGCTCATATCGTACGCCAGTCCCGATGAGAATTAAAATGCTTGACCAATTCGCTAAATGACAGTAGACGCCTGTACTCCAATATATGCTACCTCAATATAACGTGTGAGGAGTTCTCCGAAAGTTGTCGACGATTGGAAATGCTGACGCATGGGGGAGGTCGTGAAAATACGGGTAGGAGAAAGGGGTCATCAGAAGAAGTGGGTGTAGATCTTTGAGTTTTCGTGGACTTCCATTTCCTGATAGCCAGTTAGCATCGCTCATTTGTATTGAAAGCGCCATTTTACATACCATCTTGAAAGTATTTAGCTCCTCTTTGATTTGTTGAGCTAGCATTGGTGTCAATCGATTGCAGGTAGCAATTTCACCTCTACGATCGTACTCGCCGCTAGGCCAAGTGTCATGGAATTGAATTCGTGGGCTGAAAGTTGCGTTTCGTTTGATTGTGTTTGGTGTGCCGGGAATGCTTTTAGAATCCCCTCGGAATCTCAGTGCAGACATGAAATAGTCTTCGCCTGTTGGAAGATTTACAGAACCGTTTCGTCTGTGACCTTGTGCATCTTCACCTGGTGTGCTTGGTGCGCTGGAAATGGGAGATTCACTCATGTTTGGAATCATAGGCAGAACAAAGTTGGAGGCTTTGCTATCAGCAGGACGAATGACGGGAGAAGAGCTTCCGGAATCTGTTCCAGATCCTGCTTTGTTAGCCAATGATAGACTAAGCTGGACAACTACTTACGCTTCAAGATTCCCTTCTTCACTGCAGCCAAAACCTCAGCACGCTCCTTCTCACCACCAACAATACTTCTTCGAGGGCCATCTGTACTCGAGCTTCGATTCTGACCGTCGGTACCGGCGGCTGTGTCGACGGAGTTACGTTCAAGCTTAGGGAAGCCAGTACCACCACCAGCCTGGGAATGAGGATCGGCATTAACGTTAACCTTCTCCCGCTCGGCTTCGACTGTGACCATAGACACTTGTGCTTGGCTGGTTTGAGGGACTGCCGCGTCTGCCGCCGGAACTCCGATAACAGATTTCGGTCGGAAAAGTCCGACGAGCGATCGAGTCGACTTCTTCATGCCTTTGCCCATCTTCCGGATCATAACAGATGCCGAGGACGCCGTTGAAGAGATGGACAGATTGTCGGTTGATCCGGAAAAGAATTGACCTTGACCATTGTAAATACCCTCTCCGAGACCACTCGCCTCCTGTTTTTGAGCAATTCTGGCATGTTCGGCCTCTTGTGCGTCTTGCTCAGTTGCAAACTGCTCCTTGTGTAATCGTGATCGTTCAGCGGCTGCGAAGTCGCGGCTGGAAGCGCTGCTTTGAGCCGAAGCCTTTCGTAGTTCCGCGGCACTTCCAAATGAAAAGGCGCGTCGTAATCTCGAGGTCTTTCCCTTCTTTTCATCTTTATTACTAACTGCTCCCAGTGCCTGCATCGCTGCGCTTCCTCCAGCTCCATTTCCGTTGCCATTGCTGTTGGCGGCCTGCGCTGAGCCTGGCTTCGATGGAGTCTGCAATGCCGCATTCACCGCCGATGCGAATGAGTCCTTGGAAGTCGGAGTCTCGGTACTCATCGTCATCGGCTTCGACAAAGGAGAGGGATTGACAGTTCGCTTGGTTGCAGCACCATCGGACGAGGAGCCACGGACAGGAGTACTCACGTTTTTAGGTTGGTCTGGTGTGGGCGGTGACTGCTCGGCGGCTGGAGCATTCAGGGCGGGGTTTTGGTTTGGGATTGGGGATGGATTTGCTGTTGCCATTGACACGCTTGGTTCTCGCTTGGGCCCCTGCAATCAGTAATTAGCGAGATGAGCGCGATTGCGACCATTTGATTGGGGAATTACGAGAAACAAACTTACCGATACTGATCGCGAATTACCACTTCGGGCGGACGCTGCACTATCCGTACTTCCGTGACGGTCGTGAAAGGAAGTTGGTCGAGAAGTCACAACAGGTGAACTCCGCAGAGGATGTTGTTGAGCATCTTGCGATGAGGTCTGAGGCACGGTAACAGCCAGTTGAGGGGTTTGACCTTGCGATCCTTGTTGGAATGGCGTCTTCGGTTGCGAATCGCTCGGAGTGTCGATTGTACCCATGCCAACTGTATTAATACTCCTTCGGCGGTACCTTTTAGCCTGTTCCGAACCCGATTGTCGAGGTACGCTCATATCGTCCACAGCAACTCGACTTGTGCCTTCGGATTTTTGTGGCATTTGTAAATTGAAATCCTCCTTAGGAGCATTGAATGCTGGAATATTGCTGATCGGATAATGTTGCGAGTACAAATGGTTGACGGCAGCCATTCCAGAATTTGAAGGAAGTGCAGATGCTGGAGAGCTGGCGGCTGAAGAAGAGTTCGACCGGCTCGTTCGACGGTATCGATCAGGTGAATTCTTCAACGGCGATGTCAAGATTGGAGGTGTGAAGCCTGCAGTCGAGGCCGATGTGATGATGGTTGAATGTGGGCGGGGTGCTCGGGATACATTACGGGTCGTTTGGAGCAAGGCGGAGTCATCCCTAGTTACACCATATCCACCAGGTGTTGCTGCTTCTGAGGATGATGAGGAGGTAGTGGATGGAGCGCTTGGATATCGAGAACGGTTGAGAGCGAGGTTTGTATCGGACTGTTGAAAGGGTGGAATGACTGGTGCAGACGACGTTCTGTGCTCTGTTCGAAGATGTGGAGGGCCACTTTGCATTCTTGCAGCATTTCCAGCAAAGACAGGAGCATTGTTGTAACCGTATGGAGACATCGGTTGGGTCGTTGTCTGTCCACGATAACTCGTAGGGACCATGCCGCCGGCACCACTGTGATAACTGTTTCGGTGAACCTGAGGGCTGATATATTGCTGATGCATCTGGCCTTGGGCATTCGTCTGGATCATTCCAGAAGCGGAAGAGGGTCTTGTTTGAAGCATAGTAACTGTGTTGGATTGTTGTGGGTATGCTTGAACGAGCGCAGCCATAATGTGACCTAGGACTCAGTGGTGTGTCTTGTATATTGTTGATGGTACTCAACAGGAAGAAGTCGCGACTTTAGAACCCGCATACGACGATGGAGAAAGCGACTGTTTGTAATGTATGACGAGGGAGAGGGGAGGGGGGTTTTTTTTTCAAGTGATAAATCTATGAATGGTAGAATTCATCAGTATTGTGTGTATGAAGTAAGTTTCAATATGTTTATGAGGGCGTGTTGATGTGGTGGATGTATTGACTTTCTCTCGCGTGTTGGGAGGCTCGCTGGAAAGCTCGAGGTTGTCCGACCAGGCAACAGAAGAGGGCAATGTATTGACGAACCTTCAATTGCAGTGCTGGCGCATGAGATGTATAATTACGATTTGTTGGATGAGGTGAATGCAATACGAATAAACGATTGTGTATGTCCGAATCGAAGAAGGACGCCCGCGGCCTGTAGTAATGGAAAGAATCTCGTTCGTTTCAAGGTCGGGCAGATAGAAGAGAGATCACTTTTACCGCAACTCTCAACGTTCCCGATATGAAGAAGGCGAATGGTGAGAGGATTTTTGGAGGAAATGAGGGAAGTTTTAGGTGTTAACTTCGCGAGATAGGACTTCGGCAATAATAGGTAGTGGTAGTTTGGCTGAATTGGCGGAGTAGCGGGCGGGGAGATGATGTGGTGTGAGTGAGGACTTAGGGGTGGTTCTTCTCTCTCTCTCTCTCTCTTTTTCTTTTTCGGCGTTCCTCTCTTTCTCTTTCAGTCTTGCCTTGTTTTTCTTCTTTATTTGGTTCGTGTTTGAGTGAGAAAATGGGAGAGATTTGATGTGAGGGCGATTGAGGCGAGGAGGGGAATGCAGAAAGAAGCAAAGGGGTTATTAGCAGGGTTGAAATTGAATATTGTATATCCTTCCTTCTTTTTCTTTTTTTCTTCTTATTTTGCCCCGTGATTTTTTTCCTTTCCTTTTTTCTTATTTTATCTTTTGATTTATTTTTCTTCGTCCTTTCTTAGGGAAGAATAGGAAGCAAAAAAGGCAGTGGAGAAAACGGGAAGGATTATGAGAGGGTGATTGAGGTGTGCTCCAAGGAGGAGGTGGAGGGTGGAGGTGGAGAGGAGGAGGAGGAGGAGGAGGAGGAGGAGGAGGAGGAGATAGAGAGGACCAGGACGAAAAGTGGATATCAGTAAGAGTAACAATAGCCAGCGGCAGCAACAGCACAATTGACGATATATGTCTGTGTGTTTACGTATGTATATGCGTGTGTGTGTGTGTGTGTATATAAGTATATGTGTGTATGAATGGTACGGTAATAAGCTGCTGGTAAGTAAGGTAAAGTAAGGTAAGGTCAGATCAGGTCAGGTCAGTTGAATTGGAGAGGTTAGTTAGTCGGTAGGTAGAGCGAGTATGTATTAGTTTATTTCGTATGAGTAAAATAGATTTCTATGGGCTCGTATGTAGGTATGTATGTATTGTGTTGACTCTTGTGTGTGCAGACATGCGCAGGTGTGTGTGTGTATATGTGTAAGTGTAAGGTTGTAAGTGTGTGCGCGCGCGTTCCAGTGTACGGAATATCCGTTTCTGTTCTTGGCCACTCACTGTCTATCAGTCTGTCTCGACTTTTGTCTGAAGGTGAAGATGCTTAGATGTTTCTTCTTCTTCTTCTTCTTCTTCATCGTCATCTTCTTCTTCTCCTTCTTCTCCTTCTTCTCCTTCTTCTTCTTCTTCTTCTTCTCCGCCACCTCCTCTTCCTCCTCCTCCCCCCCCTCCTCCTCGTACTTCGTAATCATCTGTCGGCTTCTATCTGTTACTCTTTCTAGTGCACTATCAAGTATTTGGAGTAGTATTGTATCAACAGGCATGAATAAGGATGCTCTCTGATGACACCAAATGGCCCAGAACCCATACATAGTGTCGTATGTGAGTTGAGATGGAGAATACTCCGTGTTCCTAATCGGAGAAGGGTTAGCTTGAATCTACTACCATCCTTAACCCCTGTTGGGGCTGCTAAACTACCTATGGTATGTATCTATCTCCATCTAGCTGATGGTGGGCTCCGTTGAGATCGTGGGCGCAATGTAATTCGCTCATAGAATAAAGCACAGGTCTGATTGAGGGAATACACCCTCCATGAACAGCTCACTTCTACCTCTCTTGGGTTGCCCTCTCTTATGCCTTTTCCCCTCTGAGCGCTGATAAAACTAGTCTTGCATTGGCAATGGATGAGTGCGAGTGTGAGTGTGAGTGTGAGTGCCAGTATCAGTGTCAGTGACTGAGTGAATGGGAAAATAGTAGCAGCAAGCATACGTAGCAGGGTGTGACTGTGCGTAGATCAAAGTAGAAGACAATATAAATACCAACCATACCATACATACCATGCCATACCTCCGCACCAGCATGATGGCATGAATGCGAGAGGCCAATGTAGATAGATGTAAATGAATCGATTTATTTACGTTTATTCACTTTATTGTTCATGCTCGACCGGGACCCATATTTGCCATATTCGGATATCGCTGGCATGAACCTCCATATATGCATCCGTCTTTGTAAAGCGATTCATATATGTACGTACAATCAAAACACATACCATACCACACAAGCATATCGAATAATATCCAATCCCTTTGCGCCGTACAGTAAATATGTATGTATGTATGTCCATAGAAGTACTTCATAATCCATTCTCGGAGTATATCCTAACCATGCTTATTCCGCACTATACACGCATGCTACTCCATAATAAAGTGCGTGTAAACGAAGAGAAAGTCCATAGTCTACAAGCTAAGGGACGACGATAGTTGTGACACGACTTCCGTGCTCCATACTCATCTCCTTCATTTCTCCCTTATTTCTCATTCAAATTTCACTTATCCATCAAATTATCCCATTTATTTCAAAATTCGTGCCAATGGATCCTCTTCCATCTTTTTCAGGGTCACTGCTAGCATCAAGCCATCTCCTCGAGTAATTATAGACCAAAGACAAGAAATGCCTGAGAGCCCGAATTTGCAGAGACAGACAATGGCGAATTCCTGCTTAGTCTATAAATGAAGCTAGGGTCCCCCCATGACAGTAACCATGAATAGAATGCCTTCCCGACTGCCGTTGTCTCTTCATAACTTCGGTTATCATCAAGAGGAGGGGAAAATTTGGAATGGGTCAGTCAAATCAACACATATCGATACAATAACAACAACAATAACTCTCATCCTAGAGTAGCCTTACCACTATTATCAGGTTTTTCTTATTACAATGAAATCATTCCACATAGGAAAACGTCTTTATGTTCCTCGTATTTCTGGAAGGGATGAACAAACGGAGTGCTTACACATATATGGATATATATATATATACATATGTATGTACATTGACATACTCTTGTAAAGAGTCATCCCAAGAGAATGAACATGCACAGTATCACAACAGAACCCCTTCTTGAAATTTTCATCATACAGTATGCACTCCAGAGGGACTCTATGCAGGCGAGTGGAACGTCTCTCCCAGCAACCCAATTCCTTTACTAACTCCTCCATTCTTCACCGACCCTTACCCTCCGTTGCCGCATAATTCACTCTATGCATTGCACACTGACGCACACTTACTCCCTACTCCGCACTCTCTCTCTACTCTAATCTTCCTTTCTGCATCACTGCTCATCAATTATATCAAGCAACCTTGCCTTGCTCACAGGGATAGCATACTAGTCAGCAGGAGGAGCAGCAAAATGTTTGGATACCACGGGTGCTTGGGACACTTATGTACTTTACTATTCCGTTACGTTACTGCACAGACATACATATACAGACACGCATACTTGTACATAGTATGTATATATGTATGTATTATGTATGTACATACAATCTAACATGTACGCACTTAGAAAATCCAGCCATTTTCGGTGCTTTTCCATACCATCATCCTTCAAATACCACTATTACCAAAAAAATAAATAAAGCTTGCTGCTGTGAGGCTTGAGGGGGGAATCCTCCGCTTGGCCGCGCACACCAACCTTCAATCAAAAGAGATACTTTTTATTGACCTACCAAACATTTGCGACATCTGGATTTATGAAACACCCAGAAATGCGAGACGCGTGTAAAAATCCGCATATCAAGCAGATTGTCCATAGACTTGAACACCCCATCACCTAATCTCAGATATCGTCCCCACAGATCCAGACTTCTTTCGTCCACCACCTCCACAACTATCTGCAATGCTCGAAAGATTTTTTTCTTCTGTCTTTCTTTCTTTGTCTGTTTCTTCTCTTCAACTTGGCGTTCATAACTACGCTGCTAACTGAACAACATGCATCTTCATCGAACTCGGAGAGTGGTAGAAGATATGTCCGAGGTTGCGCATTATTGATCGGTCCTGAATACTGCCAATACTATGCCATGTCATGCATATAAAGATATATCCATCCACATTATGATCATTAGCAGCAAGCAGAGCAAAGACGCCAAGCTCTCACTGCCCCTCTTGGTAAGCCTTTACTTGTACAATGCTTGCAAAACAAAAAAGGTGGCACATGGGGGTCGTTTGAGTAGGATACTTTTACAGAATGTTGGGATGGACTCCATCCGCGTGCATACATACCAGCCGTAACGAAGTAAGAGCCTACACTACCGTACCAGCTTGCCAGATAGCCTCAAAATATGCTACGGAGCGCTAGATGCGCCTGGGTTTGAGGCGGCCTTTAGCCATAGTCTATCGGTGAAGGTCATCGCAATAGCTGGCTACACTGGCTCGAGCTGGACTGAGTTGCATTGATTCACGCCACTGCGGGAATCCTAGCATCTGGCTCATTCTACTAGTCCTTCGTACTGTTGCTAGCATGGGATGCAGAGCACGAAATGCATAGTCGCCGTCGCCCTCGAGGGTTTCGAAGTCCCGTTCGGACTTCCATTGAGAAGGTGATATCCTTCCCGCATAGGATTGATCAGGCATCGTAAACAGGACCATTTGGCGTGGTATACACGTACTACTCAACGAGAAGGATTGGCGGACTGAGCAAGTGTTAAACAGTGTAGACTGGACAATTTTTTTTACTTCTCAACTGCATGGCTTGCCCTGCTTGATTTTTGATTGAATATGGGGCTGTTATGACTGTGATGGTAACTCTACCTCGTATACAGTAGTATTGAGGAAGATCGTATCGTGAAAGAGAGGTCCATAGGAAAACGAGCAAGGGCCATTCTTGCTGGGAGGTTGGCATATGCGCTGGTACATACATGAGATGGCACGACGGGGGAAGAAATAGAAGAGAGATAAGGTGGAAAGGACTAGTCGAGCATGGTCTATGCTATCCATCCAAGAATGCGAGATCTACTTGTACTACCCAGGACCCTTTGACATATTTTGAAAGAAGAGTTCCAAGGGTTCCCCGAAGGATCTCATGCATAATAGAAGGCAAAAAGACTTCGTTGCATCATCTTGCTTTCGTCGGAGTCGTGGCTGTCGAGTAATAATAAAGAAATCTCCCCTCACTTTGCCCAACCAACCCATTTTACGACGTCGAACTTTCAAGTAATCAAAAAAGCAAAACTGTCGTCGCACGAAGTAGCCGCAAACATACCAGGATGCCCTTGATAATTGTGACAGCTATGTATTTCTAGCACTTCTACACTAGAAAGGCATGTTGGCTGGCGTACGGATGGAGGCGGTGTCAAAAGTCCTAGGGGTCACAGGTCGCGACGTCTAAACTAAATGACACTTCGTGTCAAGAAGAAAGAGAGGTGAACTCGGTGCTACTCTACAAAATGAGGTGGTCGTGGTCATGTTCGTGGTGGTGGACGTGGACGTGGACGTGGACATGGACGTGGTGCTTCAAGATGACTGACAACGAGGTCGGTCCCCACTCCAAGCGCCGCATGTGTGTGTACATGACGGAACATGTCGTGTCCCATGGGCAAGATGGCGAGGTAAAGATAAAGGCAAAGGGAATGGGAAAGGAAAAGAGAAGTGGAAAGGCCAGAGGGAGATCAGCTGGTGGATGACTGCATGCAAGTCACCATACCTTACTATGCATGTCGGCGCCGCTGAGGCCAGACCCCGAGCCGGCAAGCAGTGAGAGGAGACAGAGCGAGTGAGGGAAAAGTCGTACAGGATGAAAACAATCTCAGTGTTACCTCAGAATCTTAAGCCACCGGGCGCACGATCTTCAATGAGCACATACCTCCGCATTTTCATACCGGTATGGACTTCAAGGGCTAGGCAAATGGGAATGATCCTCTCAGCCTCATTGATTTCCGCACGTTCTCATTAATCTTAAGGCGTTAATTTACACCAGCCGCTTCTTGTTCTGTGCCAGCTGTTCATAACTCATGTTTGGCGTATATGTATTATCGATCGACATAATTTCATGGAGGAATTCTGGAGGCGCTCTAACGTAAAACAATATACAAGAGAAGTGTGAGTGTTGTTTCATGGTCAACACGCCCTTTTGACTTGGTCTTGATCCTTTTACATACTCACCAATTGTCCTCCAGTACGACCTACATCCAAGCATCCTCGACCATCAGACCCTTACTTTATCTTACGATGCCTGCTTGCTTGCTTGACTGCCCGATTAAAGATAGACTACTTGAGTAGGTTCATGAGGCTAATTCAGATAGCTTGCTTTTCTCATGAGAGTTCATGGAAAGTCTGTGCCGTATGACCGGGATTTTAGGTAGTCGGGTTGACGTTATCGGTGATGGCGTGAAGGTCCCTTGGTTGTTCCAATAGAGGTAATACACTACATACATCTTGACGTACGAAGTAGGTAGGTCTCTCTGTATTCTACACCGACTCAACATATCGAAGACTTGTACCATAGGTAGATAGTCTGGACCTTACAAAAAAGTCAACAAGCGAGGGGGACGGAAAAAGAGAGAGAAAGAGAAAAGAAATGTCATAGAATGGAAACGGGAATGGAAATGAAAGAAAAAGAAATCATGAGTCCATCCACATGATCTCTGATGAGTGCATGATGAGCTTCTATTGTATGGCTGTCTGCTCCGCCAGCATGCCTGCACTATCCAGCACAATCACCACCTCACTGGCGGAACAAAGCAAGGCGAGAAAGACTGGAATGATTACAGTCCCCGTAAATTACTCGCGGCAATCAACTTTGCGTAGCTTTGTTTGAGAAATTCCATGTCAAGATGCTCTGCGAATCACATATGACTATCGACATCGAACATACATAAAGTACAGCGTTGCCCCCTCCCACATCTCTCGCCATTCACGAATGATAACACAGCCTCGAGCCGCGACACGCACAGCATATCTCTAGTCTGCTTATCTAGCCCTGCATTCCCCGGGGGATCAGCGCCCATCATTGGCAATACGAGCTTGTCTGCCCACGACAAAATGCTTCTCGTGGGTTGAACGAACGATCCTGAAGCCGAAAGATGAGCATGACGAGGGCGAAGTGTCAATGACGGGCAGAGCAAAAGAAAACACTCTCTCGAAATGAAGAACCCTTGCTTTCTTCATGTCTTCTTATCCCTCCAATGTGAAGATGATAGGTCAATCCAGTGTGCCGCGCAAGCCCCAGCTATCAAAATACTACGCTCATGGATAAAACCCCCTGGAAAGCCTGGGGATTTCTCGCTGGACTGCTGATGTTACTGCTTTCGTTGGAAGGCCCGTTTAACAAGTGGTTGAAATAATTAAGCACAAGGCCCTTCCCTACCTTATTAACATGAAGGGTTTGTCCGTTACTCCACTATGACGATGATGATAAGCCCCGGACGGACGCTTTTTATGTGTGGTTGGGCGGGATAGTCTTCGTGTCGATCCTCTGGCAGTTTGAAACGGCGAACTCGAAGGAATTGGGGTGATCTCGAAGGATTTCAGGTAGATACCCGGAGTAATGAGATTACTGTTTGCAATTCCACGCGCTCGCGGAATATACACTGAGATTATGTACCTAAAAAGCTTGAGTGAATATTCGAATGTACTCAGCACTTGTACGATCATAGCTTGAAGTATCACGGAACTATTCTGTTACTAATCCGTTGCTCGTGTTGTTGTTTGCTCCACCGCGTAAGTGACAGTGAGTGACATTCTACGCAGTACAGCATCCAATGGAGATAAGGTGGTGGCACATGCTTATCTCAAGGTCACATGTGAACAAAACACGAAAAACAAGCATGTGAGAGACAACATGTGTACATACTACTCCAAGGAGTAGCAAGAGTACACGAGTGAGATACTTTTATCATGGTGTAGACTTACTTTATTCGATCCTTGTTCATAAGTAGCGTAGGTATTCAACATCAAAGTATCATGAAATTTGGATCCCGCTCAGCCTTGTCACCTGAGGCGATAGACTAAATTATTCGCGTCAGCCTCGCCGACGCCCATCACAGCAAACAAAACGCCATTGTTCACCACAAACAATTGACACAATGGCACCATTAATAGCGGATCCCGAAGTTGACAATGACGAGGACTACGCGTCGTCCGAGGACTCGGACTTCGCACCCGACCAAATAGCGCAGGACGGCAGTGCCGAGTCATCGGATTCCGACTCGGAAGCAGAAAACGCGCCGGACGGCAAGAAGACAAAGGCAAAGGGCAAATCTGGCAAACGGAAGCGCAGTACTGATGGCGAGGTCGAGGATCTGGGCTTCGAGAATTCTGGTGATGAGGGTGTTATCAGAAAGGGCCTGAAGAGGAAACATAAGCGCGGCGGGGAGGATGATGAGGGTGGTGAGGGAGGTCTCATTAAGACCAGACGGCAGAGAGCGGAGGAGTGAGTATTCACACGGTTGTTTCTAGATGCAGTTACAAAATCCTGGGCGTTTCCAAGCTGATTATAGTGAACAGACAGGTTGAAAGGGGCCCTTTGGCTACGACCGCCGCTGCAACTGTCGATGTCGATGCTTTATGGGCCAAAATGATTAGCGGCAAATTTGAGGATTCAAAACCGAGCGAGGTGACGAGTGCGAAGGAAGGGGATTCACAGACGCACTCTAATGGCCCAGCACAGTCCTCTGGAGATGGCAACGTAGTTCCCGATAGCGTCAATGCGGCATCGGATGAGATGGTCACAATAAAACGAACATATAACTTTGCCGGCAAGGTACATACGGAGGAAAAGACAGTGCCTAGGGACTCGGCCGAAGCGCGTCTTTATTTCGACTCGCATCCGGAGACTGCAAATGTCAAAGAGACACCGTCAGCTGCCCAGCGGCCTAAGAGACCTCCAAGGAAATTGAAAAAGTCAATGTTCGAGCCGCCAATGGAGCCACTGCCACCACGGACAGATTTGCATTTTGGACTTACCGCGCGACGAATGGCTAGTGTAAAAGCTGAGATGGAAGCTGGGGAGAATGCTAAAAAGTTAAATACTGTTGAGAAGAGCAAGATGGATTGGGCAGGCTTCGTGGATAAGGAGGGTATTAGGGATGAGCTCGTTACGGCAGGCAAGGCGAAGGAGGGATATCTTGGTAGACAGGACTTCTTGGCTAGGGTGGATGAGAAGAGGGAAGAAGAGGCGAGAAGGGGGCGTCTTGCGAAGTAATAGCGTGCGACTGAGATGGGATGGAGTGTACGAGTATGAAGATATGTATTATTACCATGTGCAACATTACCATGTATACAGCACTAAAGATCACGAATTAATGAAGATATCCTCAAAGAGGGAAGATTGATATTTCTAGCACACATATTATCTACAACTTTGCCTTTCCTTCCTTCGGCACAATCTCGATATCATAAAACGGAACCCCTAAAAACTGCCACATATAATGGAATCTATCACTCCCAAAGAAAGGCTGTTCCTCGCCCTTCTCATTCCTCACCCATGACCACGGCGCCCCAAACGCCCCATATCCAAGAGCCTTCTGCGTGTTTGCATTCAGCATCTCCTTGAACTTCGGGTCCTTCGCCGCCGCCACGATATCCGCGACCTGTGCGTCTGTGAAAAGCCGCTCCTCACCCTCAGCCGCGACGTACGACGTCGTCGCCGTCTGTGGCACGTCAAGGATGGATTTTGGGATCGCGGAAAGCACGTCAGCGAGAACGCGGGGGTCTGAGACGTCGGCGTGTGGTGCGGTCCACATCGCGGGCCAGAGAGAGAGGAAGGCGGCTTCAAAGATGGGCGCTGAGTAGTTGGTTTTGATGTAGCACATTGTGCGTTGCGGCTGCGTTGGTTAGTCTGTTATCAATGAGGAATAAGGGGGAGTGAAAGGGTACCGTTAGGGAGAGGATGGGAAAGAAGGGCGGCGCGGAGAGGCTGGGCACGCCGTGGTATTTCCGTGCGCGCTCGCTATCGAAGGAGCCATATTTTGCTTTCGCGGGGAGCGTCCAGGGTGGCTTGTTACCTGTATGTGTTAGAGATCAGGAGGAGTGAGGTTGGAGTCACTTACCACTGCCGACATTGACGCCACCTAGAAAGATTGGATGAAATCTAGAAATGTCAGGGATTTCATGTCTTTTTCGTTCTTTTACACCTAAGGTGATGTTGGGAGGAAGGGTTGTTGATCATCCTCCCGGATCTTGAAACTCAAAGGAGGAGCTGGCTTGATACAAGATCCTACAATTTGAGCATTGGATGGAGAGGCTGTGAAGAACATGTAGAATCTATGGTAACTAAGAATAGCTGCAAATTGCTCATATACTTACTCTACATCTATCCCATATGAAGCCAGTAAAGCCCTGTTCTTGAGCAGGTATAGGATTGCTAGATAGCTATATGGTGAGACTGGCGAATGTCAGTAAACAAAACAGCTATTTGTTATCAGAATGACAACAAACCGCAGTCTAAATATGTATCGATATGACCCCTCATGGTGATTCCTCTTCTTGCAATATGGGCAAGGATGCTGAGAAGTAGCGTGTGATGGCTTGCTCCAGCTTCGAAGAATTGAATTATTTATTTGATAGCAGATCAATCCTGGATTAATTCGAAGCTGCATTCGGCATTGAAAAAGTGCCGTGAATGCGAAAGTCTCCCTAACAGTATGCTTCAAATGTAACAAATCAGAACTCGGATTCAACAGCCAGATTCTCTGCGCTGATTAGAGTATCGCGAGGAATGCTTTCAACTACACATTAGTCCGAGGAATGTATGTGGATGCCGAAAGTGAGGGTAAACGGACTGATGTTAGCATAATCGCCGAGGTCGAATTGCTTGATCACTAAACCTCGGAACACACACTACATCATCATGTGACTGTATCCCATATTACTGATCATCGACGAGCAAAGTGAATAAAATGCCTACTTTGAAGCATCAATACAGTCTATACTCCCAGATCCCATACACTCGAGACATCATGACTTCACATAAGCAGGTTGCCCTGGTGGTTGGAGCCTCAAGAGGTATTGGCAGGTAGGTAGATATGTACATTCATATCTATAAATCCAGAAGTTAATGGTTTTTTACAGACAAATTGCAATTGATTTAGCCAAAAATGGTTACAGAGGTACTTTGAGCTGCCGTAGAATGGGGTGATTGTATTATGCTGATATCAGGTAGTCGTCGTCGCTGCGAAGTCAACCAGTGACGCTTCTGCAGCCAGGGCATTTCCACCAGACCCAAATTCTCAGCAGTCAACAATAAGCACAGTGGAGCGGGAGATCAAAGAAAATGGTGGGGAGGCCATTGCCATAGCTGTTGATGTGCGAGATTTCGAGAGTGTTCAAAGACTTGTTAATCAGGCTGTCAAGGTCATATCCCATCTTCGTGCTTATGAAGTCCTTATTAACGCAAAGTAGATCTGGGGCCGTCTCGATGTATTGGTGTACAACTCCGGTGCTATATGGTGGTCATCTGTTGACAAAACACCTATGAAAAGGTTTCAGCTCATGCAGCGAGTCAATCCTGAAGGTCTTTATGGCACCGTTCAAGCCGCACTGCCTCATTTCGAGAAAAATGAATGGAAAGGCCGCATTATTGTTGTCAGTCCACCGATCTACTCTAGATTCTTCAGAGGGAAGACTGCCTATGCTATGGGGAAGGTGGGTATGAGTGTGCTCACCAAAGGTCTTGCAATGGATTTTGAGAGACAGGGAAAAAAGGACATGGCAATCACTAGTATCTGGCCAGCTGCGGTATGTTGAACATTTTCATCAAGAATTAAGCTAATGTTAGTAGTCAATCCAATCCGCTGCCACAGAAACGATGAAGAATGACGACCCAAATCATGCACAGGATCTGAGAAAGCCAACTATTTTTTCTGATGCCATCTTGGCTATGCTTCGAGCTCCAACTTCCATTGTCAACGGTCTCATTGATCTAGATGAGGACTTTCTTCACCATCATGCTGGAATTACGGATTTTTCAAAATACGCGTTAGTCGAAGGTAGTGTTCCCCGGAGGATAATGCCTGCTAATTTGCCAGACCTGAGGGTCGATGAGCAAGATGATGAGGGAAAGAGAGTTGATAGTGTTCAGCTGAGAGCTTCAAAGTTGTAAACTAATCATGCTCTCTAAAAGAAATTCTAGTATTTGATATTATAATCGTGGGAATTGGAATTCAAGTGTTCGAATGTAATACCTAACCCATATGTACGCCTTGTGGCCTCAGGCCCCAATATTCAACAACGCATTTTGAATGTACTTACAATACAGTTTTGAATTCACAACAATCACGACTCTATCATTATGATCATTATAATTTGAAAGAAACGATTAGTTATTTAATAAGGTTTCGACCACTGCGACTGCGTGGACAGAAGACGCCGTTGAAGCGTTTTGTTCCATTGTTGCTAGTTTCACAGCATCGTGGCAACGCAGTGTTCAATCAATTATCAGATACTAAGAAATATCCATAAAATCAATTTATGTCGTAGTTATTGTCAATTGTCGATGCATCTGTGTGGAGTCGACGAAGAGCGGTGGAGAGAGGTAGTTGGAAAATAGAACATCACGTGCGGCCTTTTCAGGGACCATTCCCCACGATCCAGGAACATGGCCGTGGCTTGCAGTGACAGGCAGCTTAAAGTCAATAAGCTTTGGAGCCGCACTAGAGGAGTATCGACGGCAACATGGTATTTGGACATTTTGATGTGGTGTTTTGTATCACTTGAAAGCTTCTCAAAAGGCGGTGAAAGATTCTCAAAGACAGCGGGAATGAGTTGTAATGAAATTTCCAAGACGGTATGAGGTTTTTATGACAAAAAGAGCTCATTTTACGATCATTTGAATTCGTTGTTGTAATGGAACAATAAGGCGATCTTGAAGGTTGAAAAGGCTGAGGGTTCATCATCTGTGGATTTGGAGGTGGCGCTAGTCAAGTGTTGCGCTAGCCATACCTTAAGCGAGCAGGTATTCAATGCGCGACCTGCGTGTATGCGAAGGAGGATTGTCATTCCCTACCTACGTGAAGGGCTGTCCAACTTCTATTGTATGCGCCTGGTATTGTCTTTCATTCATCAATACAATACTTCAAAACAACTTTGCTGCTATTATAGATCTTCTACTCACTCTATCTATTGACTAAAGAGGCATATAATCACTCAACGATCATTCATTCACATCCGGACGTCACCAATAACAAAGCTGAATTTCAACTCGAACAACTTCATTTCCAACAATCGAATCCTGAATGATCACGATCTTTCATGACAGTTCAATCTTCGTTAAAACTACGATGCGCCTCTAATTGTGCAACATAAGTTTTCTCACAAGACAAACTTCCATTGACTGTGTTTCGCGTCGACAACAAAGGTCCTAGAAGACAGCTCTCGGTTATCAAAGATGCCTGTTGGAAAGCGCCGCATTGACAACTTTGATCCTAACAAATCCGACTCGGACGACGAGAATTTCGAGATCGACAACAGCCGGCCACGTAAGAAGCCGAAGAAGTCCAGATCTCCGAAGAAAAAGTCTGCTGGACGCCGGAAGCGCAAAGGCAGATACGGTGGCTCAGATATCTCAGACGACGACGACGTCAGTGAAAGCTCCCTTGACAATCCATACTCGTCAGAGGAGGTAGAGTCGGAACCTGAGGTGGATGAGATGACCGGACGACGTAAGAGAAGTACAAAGATTGGAGTTACGTACAAGGAAAGCGAAGACGGCAGTGACAGCGACCTTAAAACATCAACAAGTGAGGACGAAGACATTGTAGCATCAACACCCAAGAAACCACGAACACAACCCACCCAAACTCAATCTCAACACATAATCAAATTGAAGGTACCAGCAAAAGCAACATCGTCTGCCCCAGCTCGCACAGCAAGGACTGGAAGCGTCGCACGCTCCACGCGAAGGACAAGCAATACACCAGCAACTGTGCCCAGACGTACCAGGCGAGCAACGACCGAAGATCCGGAAGATTTGGTCGCGCTCACTACATCCGGCCGTCACGCAGAAGTGATACGACACGGCTCGCAAAGCCCTAAAACAGTCGGACGAAGAGCAACTCGAGGAGCTAAAGGTATCAAGGCACCTGTCTCAATAATCAAAGAAGAGATTGAGAGCAGTACTGCCGAACAGAATAACGAAGACGCCACAATGGATGCCACTGAGGAAGCCACAGAGCTCCTTCCTGTGGATGATGCGCTTGCGCAATCCATCCCAAACACCCAAAACACGGCACCAGAAGATGACGAGGACATGGCTGACGCCGATGGTAACGAGGAAGATGCCCCAGCCCCAGCTGCAGCCGCCGATGACGATGATGACGACGACGACGACGATGTACCAGTTAGGCGGACGAGAGGAAGCCGAGCCGAGCCTACCGCGGATGCAGCTGACGAGGCTGTAGAGGAATCAGCTGCTCCGATGGAACCTACGGGAAGAAGACTTAGGGCCCGAAAGTCAGAACGCAATACTCAAGATGCAAGCAGTGACTTTGAACCACCAGAGGAATCTGCCGAGGAAGATGTATCTGCTTCAGAAGCTTCCCCAACAAAAGCTGGCGCAGAGGATGACTCTAGTTCTGGAGCTGCAGGTCGCGGCAGAAGAGGCAAGTCAGCACGCGGCAGAAGTGCTCGCAGAGGTGTTGCAAGTGGCTCAGAATCCGAAGATGAAGTCGACCGTGATGAGGTAGGCGAAGAGTTGATGGAGCTGAAGGGAAGCCGCAAAAGAAGACCAGTGAGAAGAGATCCAGATATTCTCTACGAAGGTACCAAGTCGAGACGTGAGCGCAAGCCTGTGGACTATAGCATAAAGCCAATGGATCAAATATATGCTGCTGACGAAGAAGAAGGCGAAGAGGCAGCTCCAACACCCACCAAACGCGGCAGAGGCGCACGTGGAGGTGCAAGTCAGCCTTGGGAACGAAATCTTTACACAACTTACGGTCCATTTGGTGGAGCTGGAGGACCTGCACCCGTTATTGGAGGGCCTTGGGGTACTGGTGCGACTGGCGGTGTTGATTCTGACAGTAGTGACGATGAAGGAATTCACCGTGGTAGCATTGCAGGCAACGTTGGAATGACGCCGTCGGCTGCTATGCCAGCTGGTCTACTTCCTGGACTTGGTCAAACTCACAATGCTGATACTGCCATGGCTGGTACTCCTGCGAATCTAGGCAAGGTCAAAAGCGTGAAGTCTCTTGCTGATGCCGATCCTCTTGGTGTCGATCAAAATGTCGACTTTAGTAAGATTGGTGGTCTTGAAGGCCACATCGACCAGCTTAAGGAAATGGTGCAAATGCCACTGCTATACCCTGAGCTTTTCATGAGGTTTCATATCACTCCTCCACGTGGTGTTTTGTTCCACGGACCTCCTGGTACTGGTAAGACATTGCTTGCACGAGCTCTAGCAGCAAGCGTCGGCTCTGGTGGCCGAAAGATCACGTTCTACATGCGCAAGGGTGCTGATGCATTGAGTAAATGGGTTGGTGAAGCTGAGCGTCAACTAAGACTTCTCTTTGAAGAGGCAAGGAAGACACAGCCAAGTATCATCTTCTTCGATGAGATTGATGGCCTCGCTCCTGTCCGATCCAGTAAGCAAGAGCAAATCCATGCCTCGATTGTTTCAACACTGTTAGCATTGATGGATGGTATGGATGGACGTGGACAGGTCATTGTCATCGGTGCAACCAATCGCCCAGACAACATCGATCCTGCCTTGCGTCGTCCTGGACGCTTTGACCGAGAATTCTACTTCCCGCTGCCTGACACAGAATCTCGACTTTCCATCATCAACATTCATACAAAGGATTGGGGCATTGATGAAAACTTCAAAAAATCTCTGGCAGATGTCACAAAGGGATACGGTGGAGCTGATCTTCGTGCGCTGTGTACAGAAGCCGCCCTGAACGCCATGCAACGCACATACCCCCAGATCTACTCCTCAAACGAAAAACTCATCGTCGATCCAGAGAAGATCAAGATCACTGCTAAGGATTTCATGATTTCTGTGAAGAAGATTGTTCCATCTTCTGAACGTGCAACTGCTTCAGGAGCAGCCCCTCTTCCCAAATCAATTGAGCCTCTTCTGCGTGCACAGTTAAAGGACCTGGAAAACATTGTCGACAGCCTTATTCCAATCAAGAAAAAGGTCACTGCCTTACAAGAGGCCATGTTTGAGCAATATGAAGACGAAGATCACGGTTTCGGTCGTGAGACTATGCAACAGGAATTCGAGAATTCTCGTGTATATAGACCGCGCCTTCTGATTGCTGGTGCATCTGGTATGGGCCAACAATATCTTGGCGGTGCTATCCTCAACCACTTCGAGGGTCTCCACGTGCAAAGCTTTGATCTTCCAACCATATACAGCGATTCTTCAAGAGTAAGTTTTTCTTTTTGTGGATGTTCTCAGTACTAACACATTTTTAGTCTGCTGAAGCCGCTATTGTTCAATTGTTTTCAGAAGTCAAACGTCACAAACCGAGTGTTATCTATCTGCCTGGCGTTGATACTTGGTATCATACGTTGAGTGAAGCAGTCATCACTACTTTCATTGGACTTTTGAGATCTGTCAAATCAACAGACCCAGTCTTGGTTTTGGGTGTTTCTGACACAGAACCTGAAAAGATGGACCAGGAACTGCTGCGGGAACTCTTTGGTTTCTCTAAGAAAGATCGTTATACAATACTTCGCCCTACAAAAGTAAAGACACGCATATCGTCTATCTATAGTAACGCATATGCTAACAATAATTTAGGAAATGCGACAGGAGTTCTTTTCGAGTATCGTGACTTATATCAAGAAGAATCCACGAGATTTCCCAGATCCTGTCAACCGCAAAAAGAGAAAGCTGGAGCAACTGCAGATCGCACCTCCTCCCCCACCAAAGGAGCCAACGAAGGAAGAGATCAAGGCCGTAAAGAAACGGGATCACCAAATCTTGAATCTTCTCAAAGTCCATCTCCAACCAATTATGGATCAGATTAATCGGAAATATCGCAAGTTCCGCAACCCAGTAATTCCCCCAAACGTGATTCAATACCTCTATGATGAGCAAGATCCACACCATGTCCGCCCAGATATCGCTCAGAGCCAGTTCAGACCTTACGAACTTGATAAAGACAAGGATGGCGTTACTGGATTGCGTGAGACTGCGAGTGGTAAATTTTACTACAACTTGGAAACTACGACGATCGAGGAGCGACTTTCAAATGGTTTCTATGCCAGAGCAAAGGATTTCTTGGCCGATATTCGATCACTTGCAAAGGACGCACGAAATATTGGAGATAAGGATCGTACTTTGAAGGCGAACGAGTTGCTTACCAATGCGGAGGTTGACGTTGACACAGTTGAGAAAAACCCTCTACTTGCTGACTGTGAAAATGTCTATCAAAGACAACTCCAACGCGCCAAGGAGAAGGAAGAGAAGTATCGTAAACGAGCGGAACTCGAAAGACTTTCATTGATTGGTTCGACCAACCCGCCAGCAGGACAGAACGCTTCTCTGGAATCTCAAGCTCCCGGTCCACTTATACTTGGTGAAGCTATTCCTGGTAGCAATAGAAACCCAGGTCCTCTGAACACACCATTCCAGACATCTGTATCAAACGGCTCTGCTACAGGAGCCGAGCAACAGAGGCTGAGCAACGGTTCTTCTGTGCCTTCCGGTCACAGCGGAGGAGATTCTCAGATGGGAGGCACAGATGATGGGAACAGTCAGCAGCACCATACACCTTCGAACTCGCAGTCGCAGGCCATGCAACCACCAGCATCACAATGGCCACGCATGCCCCCAAACCAATCGACTCACTCCGCCTACGCGACAGGAAACAACACCCAACTGACCCAGCAGAGTCAGCGATCTGCTTTTCAGCCCATCTCTCAAGATATGTCACCTAGTGCTTTGATTAACGATGCCAGCACCACAACCTCAGGCAAGAAGACCGGCTCTAGCGAAGGTTGGAGTATAAATGCAAACGGCAAACGTCATGGATCGCCCACTGATTCCCAAATGCCAGATACTCAGGACGGCAATTCTCAGTCTCAAACGGAAGATTCTTCCTGGCTGCACAGTCAAGTTCATGGACTTGGCAGAGGTCAACATAGTATAGTGGCCCAGAGCCCAAGTACAAACTCTCAACACAGCTCCCAGAACCCTCCTATTCCTCCTTTCAATGCACCCATCAAGCCGCCTGCTCAGCTGGCTAATATCCTCAACTCTCCAGTTGTGGGTCCCTCAGTTCCTTCCAGCTCTCAGGGTAGTAGCGACAAGGAGTTTATTCTCACAGATGACACGATTGATAAGCTTTTGCCAGACCTGGTCACTCGAACTAGCGGTTGTACTGTCGAGCAAATGGAACAGGTCAACAGAGAGCTGATGGATACTATTTGGAGACTGAGAGGCGAGTTCAACAGGGATTGGGTGGCCATGGAGGTTGTCAGAGTGTTTAATGAGTGTATCGATGATATTGAAGAGATGCAGAGAATCGCTCTTGGCAGTCAGCCTCAGGGAAGCCAAAATTCTGTTTAAGGTCTTTTTTTGGTATAGTAGCACTGGTATAGATGAGGGTGATCCCTTAACTGAAGATTATTCGTCTTTCATGGACAAGGCGTTGCGGTTTGATTATTTTGTCCTGTACTCTAGGTCAATGGATACATTTGCATCAAGTTACTGAAATGAACTGTGATTTGAGTTAGGTACATTTAGTCATTGCCCATACACGTGTAACTATAACCTTCTCATATGTCATTACCATTCTGCTTCTGTTGCTGTTGGAAATACCTTAGTTTCAGGGCTTTATTATACTCTTCAACAAAACACATGTTCAAGATAATCTAAGATCTGAAGAACACAACCCAGGCACTAGAAATACTCTAACTATCAGACCATTCCAACATACCCAAATGACTGAGCCCACCAGATAATTCAAGACCCTACTGCAACTCTACTCTTTACTCTATTCTAGGTATCCTCAGCTAAAACATAATACATAACCAGCACATAGCCGCATGCAGAAACTCCCCATCGCGTGTCATCCCAATCTGGGTGAATCGCAAGTGCTACTACCGTTTTCAGCGTCCGCTTGCGACCTCTCCACTACCTTCCAAAAGTCAAATCCGCAATTCGGCTGCAGTACGGAGTAATTCAGTACTGTGAATACAACGGTATATCTTTGGGTCTGGTCTTGCTGTGGTGATAATTTACTGAGTGTGCTCTGTGTCTATTGAGGTATGGCGGGGCTGTGGAATGTGGAGTGGAGCACAGCACGGAGTATAGGGATATAATATGTGCTATTCTATAATAATTGTATGAGATAATGTTGTAAGTAGGATAATGTAGGTACTGTACAGACGAACACTCTCCAAACACTCTATGCACAAGATACCTCCAAGTGCAGCCTCCAAATCCCAGAAGCCTCGGTCTACGATTCATGAATGCAAGACTGTTTCGAGACCATGCACAAGATGTCCTTACATCCTGCACCCACAACTCCTTATCCTTTCACTTCGGAATTCCATCCAACTTCTTACTCCATACGATAGAAATCCCCTTATCACCGATCCTCCTCCCCTGCAATTGGTACTTCATCCGTCAATCCCCGTGTATGACCATCGTGTGTGGGTGACTACTGTACATACTTCGCAGACCCCGTGCTCGGTGCACATCTCCAAAGGACTTAAGCTTGTTTTTAACGTGCCGGGATCGAGGGCTTGTCGTTGGTACCTTTGCTGTCACAGTACACTGAGCGGTCATGTCCTTGTTGATCTTTGAAAGTTTGAATGTGTGTCTGTGTTGTTGGTCTGGCTATGTTACTTCCCTACATTATTCATCGTTGTGGGTGAGGGATGTGAGGGATGTGCATTCTTTGCTGTTTCTATGGCGATGGAAAGCTGTAGAACACATGGTTGTATTGTAAACCTGGATGCGGGGTCCTTCTCGTATCATCATCATTCCTGTCATTTTAGAGCAGTCTATAAGTATGAAATGCGCTTGATTTCAGTAGATATCTCCCTCCGTATCTTGCAAGACGTATGAACATGTTCATAGATATCGACTCATAGGCCACAATGTAATCGGAATAATCACGGTCATTAACTACAAATATGTACTTACTCACATACGAGTACATGATATGTGCATGTACATACAGTACATCCCGATACAAGCAATGCAAAGCACAGGAAGCAAAGTACATCATACCTTCATGCTACACTTCCTCGGAGGCGTGCATCATCCGTAGCAAAGCAATATCTCAACACAAGCCTCCTAACCATAACTTGGACCTGCCCCAGGCGATCCCAATGATAGAAAGGCGGCCCACGGCCACATCGCCGTCAAGAACCAGAAATCAGGCATGTCCTTGCGGAAGTGCCTGAGTAGCTGGCGCAGGGTGCATCGGCAGTCTCGCTGGGCTAAGTCGTTGAAGCCGAACATCAAGTATCAATCCATGGACAAAGCGTTCTGTGTCTGGTGATAAGCAGATGCAGCGTGCATGAGGTAGGTGGTAAGGTATATTGCTTCCATTGCATGCAACACGGAGGTTGGGGGTCTGCCGTGCGTGTTGTGCTGTGCTCTCTATGTGGGGCTCGTGCGCGGCCGAGGCTTTCCTCATGAGGCAGGGAGTTAGATACCCGGGTTGCGGAGAGCGCGCGGAAGCTTTATGAGGCACCGCGGGCGCTGCAGGGGAGCAATCAGTGTGGTGGTGTCGTGAGGGTATGAGGGTGGTAGAGAGTTGTGAGGGTGCTGAAATTGTGTAATTGAGGGGTGGGGGGGAGGAGGAGGAGGAGGAGGGAAGCCTTGCCTGTTTTTGATGCTCTTTTTGAGGACCTATGAAGTAGATAGGTAGATGATGATAGGCGTTTACCACTTGTCCCGGGCCTTCAAACCAGACATTGCAAGATGCGCTGAGCACCTCTAACGTTTAACCTTATTGGATGAGCAGATGAACTGCGTTGAATGTTATAACAACCATCATGGATATAACGACGAGGTGATGGAGCAGATTGTATGAATGGAGGACGTATAGCTAGGCTGATCGGAGACTTCAGTTTGGGCTGAGCAAGATAGACAGAAAGGTGCATTTCTTTTTTTCTTTTCTCTTTTCTCTTGTTTCCTTCGTCCTTCTCTTTCCTTTGTTTCCTCTTCGTTCAGCTTTCAGACTGGGTTCTTCGACGTTGTTCGATCATGCTTCTATGGCGTCGCATTTCGCCCATTCAGGTAGCTGACGCGGAAGCTAAGCCGTCATTCGGAAGGCCAGGGCCCTTGTCGATTGCTTGTTGATGGTTGCGTCGTTGCTTCAGTAGAAAGATCGTACAGGGGAATAGAAGGTAGGAAGCTCAGGTGGCAGGCCTTCTATGGTCAGTCCTATTGTAGCCATGATCTCCTTTGAATGGTATGTCGATTTGGAGCTGACGAGTTGGACTCGAGCTGCATTGTATTCTTTCGGGTTCGGAGCAGTATCGAGGGCACAGTAATGCAAGGTAAGATTAGAGGTCTGAGAAACCAAGAGGGTTCTTTTCGCGATTGTCGTGAGATGGTCATTCTTCTTGAACCTGGTGAAGGACAAGGAGTAGATACTTCCGGATGTATGTATACTTGTAGTATATTGGGGGCTTCAATCAGTGTACACATTTCCTTTCACATAATTACGCATTCCAGCTCACATGCACACATTTATTTATACACTCCTCACAAGACGCCAACGCGCGACACTACACAATGATTGACTTATTCTCGAGTACTTTGCACAATAGCATACTGCACATACGGACATTCATTCAGATTCTTAGACACAGAAAGTGTGTAGTGTAGTGTAGCCTTCCATGTTGCTAACGTATTCTACTACTCTACTCTATCCATAAGACCTATGTATGCGTTTCGTGCAATCCTATGTCCAGGCTTCGTAAGTCGTAAGCCTATCTTGTGCTTATCCCGTCCGTCACTCGTCCGATCAATCTAGTGGAGACACAGGCAACAGATCGTCTGGAAAGGGCTGACAACGGTTATCGATGATCAATTGTGCGCGTCCTCACCTACGTCTTTAGTGCCTGCACAGCCAATGCACCCCATGTCGCTCACTGGAGGGGCCAATTTACTGACACTTGCCTTACGGCGCTTGAGGCACAATTTGGCATGGGTCGGTGGAGACTATGGTGGAGAATGTTGGTGGATTCCACCCTGCTCTGCTCTCGGAGTGAAAGAGAGTGAGAGAGAGTGAGCGAAGTACGACGGCATTGAGAAGATTGTACAGAGAGGGAATACTACCCTGATATTACTTACTTGCATTCGAGCTGAGCCCAGTTGGGAATTGTATTGATTCCCTTTTCTTTTTTTGGTCTTACGAGAAAAAGAGGGCTGGCTGGGAGTTGTGGAAACTGGCCACTTGGTGCTTCGAACTCACCATGTCGCCATGCTTTCGCCCCCCCTCATCCTATCGATCAATCATTAAAGGAATCCCAGACATTTCAATGGGAGAGTGTCAGTCCAAACCATTTAATCAATCCCTTTTTTTTCTTTTCTTTCCCTTCTTCCCTTTTTGTCTGTTTTCCATGGCCAGTAGTTATCTACCATGATACTTCTCCATATGCTCTCTTGTTGTTGTTGTTTTTTCCCCCTTCAATGACACGTTTCATAGCACGCCCAAGCCCGAGTGCCGGCCAAGTCGTTCAAACATTTTCGTCCGAGTGCAAGAAGGCTGAGTTGAGGGCCGTGCTTGGTGCATAAGTAGGGGCGTAAGTCGGCACCTTAGTAATAAGATGAAATGCTACGGAGTAATGTTAATCAGGTGCGCGCTCCATAAGGCACAGCACAGGTAAAGAAAACCAAAATAAAGCAGTTGAGTGGTTGGTGGTTGACCGGATTGTTCATAACCGAGGCAAATAATGCACATTTCATTTGAAGCAAGGCTACGGCTACGAACGAACAACAATATGGTAACCATTCTACCCCCAGCCATAAGCTGCACGCGGCTCTTGATACGGAAGGGACACACCTCTTGCGTGGCTCATGGAAAATAGGCATCAGCTTTTCCTATCTACACTTAGTTTGGGTGTGGTCAAGGGAGATGGGAAAAGCGAATGGGAGAATTCTCTATGGAGAAAGAGAGAGAGAGCAAGGAAGCTTGGGGGAGCTCCATTATTATGGAGTAGTCAGTGTTGTCGACTATTCTTGCACCACTGTCAGCGCCAATCCTTGACTGGCGTTGGATGGCGTTGATGGCTGAAAAAGGGCTGAAAATCACTTGGCTTTTCTGGGGCTCTCCCTCCCATCTTACTCTGGACTTATCCGTACTTAGTGGTAATTCATATTTACTCCGATATTATTGCGGAGGTGCTTCTGTTGTTTGCAACGTAGTTGCGTTAGGTATGTATAAATGCATGCTGTGCTGTGCTGTGCTGGGCTAGGAGTCGAGTTAAATTCAAGTGCACAGTATGTATGCATGCGTGTACCTCAATGGAAGTGAGTGAGCGAGTGAAGCGAAAGGATTGACTAGCTGAGGATTCCACTCACTCGCTCACTACACTCATTCGTTACACGCTTGAATCTTGTCTTTTGGGTCTTTGGTCTTTGGTTGGGGTGATTTCCGTATAACATTTCATCTTTTGCATTTCACCGTATTGCCCAGTCGCCATTTACTACTGTATTTGCCTTCGCGCTGATCTGATCTGACCTGACAATAGGATAGGATGGGATGGGATGGGATGGGATGGGATGGCATGGCAAGGGATTTCGGCGACTTTCTTCTTTCGGAAATGTTCTAGAATGTGACGTGGATGTTCTTCTATGTTCCACGTCTCTTCTTTATCATCACCTTATTCCACACGCCTTCTATTTCGTATTCTACTCCGTAAGCACATCTCCCAATCCCTTCTTCTATGCACCTTCTTTCTGCACGTCTTCCATGCCACTAACGCTAGATCACTTGTAGACGGGCTCCTAAAAGTCCCTTACCCTTACCTCACCTCACCCTACCTTACCTTACCTTACCTTACCTTTACCCTACCCTACCTACCTACCTACCTACCTTACCTTGCATCCATCCATACCTTACCCTTACCACTCTAACTAAGTCCGTATGTACATACCTCGAAATGTCAAACATGCCCCCGATTGCCGCTTCTTCCATCGTCCCCATTCTTGAACGGAGCAAAGAGAAATAGATAAAACCGGATAACAAGTAAAATATGTACATATTATGGGGCCCATGGGCATGTATGTATCCATGAGGATGAACATACATCCAGTAAAGACGAACATGAAATGTCAATATGAAATACGTACTCGCCTCCGATCCTTTGCGATGATGCTTTGTTACAGTAACATTGGAATCTGATTCCCATTTCCATTTACATTTCCCCTCTCAACTCCATCTTCATTTCCCTCGCCCATCCATCCACACCAACACACGCGCGCGCCACAGTAAATAGTAAAAATGCATAGAAAGAATACTAACACTTACATTGTTTATTTGTTTATCTGACCTCACTTCACTCGAGTCCGTGATACAAATCTCCATATCCATTTTCATACTAAAATGTTTGTTTCTCCGGTCATCATACATACGTACTGGCTGGGTTCTTTCTTACTCTAAGTATACAACAATACCTCTATCTTGAGAATGATCCCACACGCTATTTATACAGGATTGTGTCTAAGGTGACTGTGAGAGAATATCGATCTACCTGGCACTTTACTCCCCTCCCATGCCCTTCCTTACCTTATTACTACTTTACTTCTCTCCTCTCTCCTCTCCTCTCACCTCACTTCACCTCACCTCACCCCATTCTCCTCTCTCATTCTGCACGCTCGCCCATCCCAATAACAATACCCTTCCAAACTGCCTTCATCCTATCAAATACCCCATCCAATTATTGACCATCACATTTCCCAGAGTCTCCATCGACTCCATCATTCTCCTCATTTACTGCGACATCACTGCTATCCACGGCTTAGTCAATTCAATACTGCCTGTGCGAGAACGGATACAAGAGCCACAGTGCACGCCATTCTCGTCCCTTGTCGTCGGAGAAGGTAGGGTCTCCACGCCCAGTTTTAATCAACGCAAAAGAGTCCTGGCCCCTACAGATATAGGTAAAAATACCACCCAACCCCTACCAGTGCCAACCAAAAACCCTTCCACCCTTCAATGCTTCAATTCTTCAATCCCTACAGCATACCGGATTGAACCTACTGTGAGCACTTCCCGAGCCATCCATGTCATTGGGAGATGGGCCCTTGGACGATGCCCTGGAAAAGAAAAAAGGACTTGTCGTGCCTGTTCGAGAGAACGATGCCTTTTCTTTTGTTCACGCGCGCACCCGCAACCCTCGAATCCCCCCATTCACCTTCCCATTTCACACCCCAATTGTAATCCGACCGGGGGCATGTCTATCCACTAGCCATTTACAACGTCAGATGGCTGTTGGGTTTCCATTGCCCCAGTACAATATCGGTATCTTTCTAGGCATGTACGAGGGAATAAGAGAGAGAGATGCGTGTATATATGTATGTACTCTTGGTGTATTATGTATGATGGATGGGTAAGGTATGGATGAATAACTAGCTTTGTTGGAGATTCCCTACGATCACTCCTCAACTTAGTTGTGCATCAGCTCCATACCATACCTCACGAAGAAGTTTACTACTTTGATTATACAACACTCCCGTGAAGCTTAACATATCGTCATGAAAACATAGAGCACTCGGGTACAATACTCACTCACTTGTACGATCGGAGGACATACATGAATCATACTGGACGCCACTATTGCCTGCCTGCCTGCACTACCTTACCTTGTGCAATGTGTGTAGGCATGTATCCGTGGTCCAAACTGTATCTACCTACCAACTCTGCTCACATTACCCAGCATTCTCCGCGCTACTACTCAATCCGAGCATCGAATCGCATCATCATGAAAAAGAGTACATCAATATGGCAGACTCTCTCTCTCTCTCTCCATCATCCCTCATGCCCAACGCTCTCTAGGCCCTGGATTTGTGATTCAAGATGGCGCTCGGTTCAAGGCGATCTTGATATTAAGAGACAAGACATATTATTGACAGCCACCCCAGTTATTCGAGACACATTGGAGCCGCGTGCGCGGAAGAGAAATGAGAATATCGAGCATGTCTCCATGACCTTATTTAACTGCAAGACTGCTTAAGCTGCACATGCGCCAGTATTGTAAGGTCGAGGTCGAGCTCATCAGGTGATGATTGAAATCCTCATGAAATGAACTGAACTGGACAGAAGAGAGAAGCCTGGTATATTACGTACAGACAGATGCACATCATTTCGATTTTGATGCTTGTAGGTGTCGATTAGATTTTTGCATAGGTGAGAATGAAGAGCAAGTTGAACAGTGACTGCATTGTGTATTCGGTTGGTACGTACGTACGTACCAAGAGAATCGATATATTAGTTATCACGATGTATAGTAACCGTAGGGATTTCTCATTCACTTTGCATTTACACTTTGCATTTTCACTTTGCATTTACACTTTGCATTCGCACTTTGCATTCGCACTTTTGAATACCCCGTACAGTCCGAATGAAGGATGGATGGATGAGATTCAGATGCTCTGAAGAGTGAACACAACCCCATCGTGTTTCTCTCTTATTCTTACCTTGTAGTTCTCACTCTCACTCTCACTCTCACTCACTCTTACTCTTAACTCTTATTTTTCTCACTTCTCTCACTCTATTGCGCATAGACACACCCTCGCGCACATGTACATACACATTACTACCTTACTCTAGTATCTAGGTACCTACATATGTATGTATGTACATACATACATACATACACTCATACACCTCAGACACCCCGCATGACATAAACGATAACCCTTCTACTCTACTACTCTACTTTACTCTACTCTTCTACTCTACTCTATCTACTCTACTACTCTACATTACTACTACTATACTACTACTCTGCTACTATTCTATATTACTACTACTACTACTAACTACCTACTACTTCTGCGCACAATCCCTACCCACAAGTGCCACCCTTCAGTGTGTGCTACTAAGTACTAGCGCTCCATGTAGCTCCTAACTTAGCATACTGACTTGACTGCACACACCCTGAACCCAGCCAGCCCAGACGCAGAAGCTCGCCATCAAACCCCCCATCACCCAAAATCAAAATCCTAGACCAATCCCAATAATAATAATAATAATAATAATAATAATAATAATAACAATAATAACAACCAGATAATCCCAACCCTCAACCAAAATACCCAACCCCACAACAATCTGATCCGATGGATATGTATGTATGTGTGTGTATACTAATGAAGATGACACAATGGTCCTACTTTGTTGTTGGCCATCTATTTATCTGACATGTATGATAGCGAAGGAGGGGCGAAGAGAGAGGACTAGAGAGAGAAGAGAGTGAGAAACAGTCAGAGAAGTCGAGATCATTGATGAAAGTATGTATGTACATATATTCATACATACATATATACACACATACATACATACACACACACAAATAATACGATAGACACTCCGAAATACGATATTATTAGAATAATCAAGCCTTTTTCTTGTCTGTGTTAGTTTGGGTACCTGTCTTTTGCCTGTCTGGACTGGGTCTTTTTGTCAGTCAATTCTAAGGATCAAGACAATATTATCCATCTATGACTATCAATTAATCAATCATTCACTCATTCAATCATCATTCAATCATCATTCAATCATCTAGCTTAGATTAGATACCTTACCCAGTGCACGTACAATAAACTACAACGACAACGGGACCAGACGGGACCACACCACACCATACACAACACAACACCCAGATAACTATCATCGTCTTCTTCTTCTTCTTCATCTTCCTCTTCCTCTTCTTCACTTTTTATCACTTACAAGATTCACAATAATACTCCTTGTAATCTTTGTATCATGTCGTCAGCTCATCTTCCCAGTTGTTGTCGTCGTCACTGTCGCTGTCGCCATTGTTAATTATCTTGTCTTGTCTTGTCTTTGTCTTGTCAACTATCTTGTCACTCACTCACTCATCTAATAACTTATTTATTACCTTACTGCATAATCAAACGACAGCTTCTCATTCGTTGCATTCGGTATTATTACCTTATTTTACCTTCCTAAATACCACTACTGCGTACTGCGTACTCTACCTTACTACTTTATCTTACTACTATCACGGCTGCTACTCGTTACTACTACTACTACTACTACTACTACTACCAACCACCACCATTACCACTACTACAATACCACTTACGACCTTACTATTACTATTACTACTACTGTACTTCTTCTTCTTCTTCTTCACAACTCACCACCACCACCACCACTACAAGCATCTTGACTTTCAATTACTCATACTCATTCTCATTCTCACTTACTCAATCAACTCACTCTCTCTCTACTCTACTCGCAAAAAAGTACATCATACTACCTTACCTACCTTGACGTACTCGACTCGACTCTACTCTCTACTCTCTACTCTCTACTCTCTACTCGTTACTCGTACTATTACTACCTCAACCCTTCAAAAAAGCACTCCAATTCTATTTCTCCACATCCCATAATCAATCAAATCCCATCTCTCACTCTCACTCTCACTCTCACTCTCACTCTTTCTTACACTCCCCCTCCCCCCCCCCCAAAAAAAAACCAAGAAACCCAACAACATCTATCAAAACCTTCCACCACCACCCTACTTCCTCAATCAATCCCATAACCCGGCGGCTCCGATCAATTTCCATTTACCACCATGCAAATGTTCCTCGCGGCTCACTCCTGCAACTTTCGACAATAGTCATCGACCACCACCCCGGAAAACCTGAGTCTCGACTAAGGCCACTCGAACAAGATCCCTTCCAAGAGCCCCAAGCGTCACTCCATGTTGCGGAGAAAGTCGATCGACGAGCCGTCTTTGCCTGTATATCGTATACACTACACACTCACACATCGCTCTCTTCCCTTTCTTCCTACGATTCACCACTCCACGGTCCTCGAATTCCAACACGCTGGCTACCACTGTCGCCGAAAGTGATAGCCGCATCGATACGAAAATCGTCGCATTGTACACATCCGGCTTTGTTGACTCGGGAAAGACGTCTGTCATCTCCGCCGTCGCAATCGCATTGACATTCCTCATTCCAACTCAATTACCTTAAGCTCTTCCCAACACACACACACACACACACACACACACACGCACGCACTTACACTTACACACTACACACACACACACACACTCACACTCACACTCACACATACACACAATCAACCTCTCAAAAGACAATTATCTTTTCGTCGCTCCTTACCCTCTTCCCTTCTCTACACAATTCCGTTACAATCGGAATTGTTTGACTTCTTTTTTTTATTATATTTTACCTTTCGAACCCGCGAATCAAAATACCAACCATTCACGACAGTCCAGACTTGCGCTGGTTAGGATTCATTCCTCGGGAACACTGTCTTACTCGAAAAACGGCGCGCTCAGGCCCATCCGATAGTGCGACACACAAGCCGATACAAAGAAGCATCATACTGTTCGAGACAGGTATATTCTCGCACTTGGTCACATCAAAAACGGGCAGCAGGCTGTGGGGTTGCGAACAATTTCGTTGTGGTGTTGCGGTGCGCGCAGGCGGCAGCCATGGACTACGCAGCGTGCCATGTCATCTACGTTGATCGCGCGGCGCATGAGGACAGGCTGGTCAAGAGAGATGATGTGCCGTCGGTGTTAGACGTATTTGCAAGTCATAATGGTGGACAGGATGCTGGTCACGTTTCCAGGAATCTTGATATATTACTAGGCACATTCAGTGAAGGTGCGCGTCATTCCATCTTTCGTCCATTGAGTCCATGGCCTATATCAGACTGACAAATTCTAGTACATCTATGCAGTACGGGAAAGTCTGCCGCTGCGAAACTCACCTCTCTCAATGAAGCTTCTATAGTCGACTTAATACCTATTCTTGTGCTTATAGACATTCCATTCGATGACGAATCAGAAAGAAATCCTACGACGAAAGCTCTCCGAACCCCTTCGCCGAGTTCAAGACAACCAACTGAAAACTTCTTCGCCGCACGAGTGAACGATGAGTTGTACGGGTTGAGCTTATTACAATGGGTCGTGTCGGAAATGCAATACCAGAGTCTGTCGAAGTTGACTGTTCCTGTCGCAATCGTCACAACTCCCGACCAAAATTCGAAGGGTCATACGTCCAATGGATATGTACGTCCGGGTACTGGACACGGCACCTTCGCCTTTGACCCTTTCGCATCGCCTTATAAACCTACTGTAACTTCGAACAGTACCCCAGTAGATCAGATCAGAACACTGAGATATCTGGACATTGGAGCGGTGGATGTGCTTACGAGTCCTTTACTTCTGGAAAGACTACCCAGTCTGGCGATACACGCATATCGAGCGCATAAGGAAATGTCGAAGGAACAAAAGGCCATAATGGATATGAAGCGAGGGCGGAAACGATCGTGGGTGGGTTTGGACGACCAGAAGCCGTATGCATATCTGCGGGAAGCCATGGTTTCGGGCCTGATGGATGGGATCTGCAAGCTCGAGTCGGATGAACAGCCAATGGGCCACAGCGGACTCGTTGTGGCAGCAGACAGGAGAGCGAAGATTACTGCTGCTGTTGCCTCATGGCATTTTTCGGCACACGACTTTAGTGACGACGAACTGCTCTATGCAGCAACTTTAATGTTTCAGCATGCCTTGGTAATGCCTGAGTTGGAAAAGTGGCGGATAACTACAGGTGAGACGATACCGGATCCACTAATTTGTGTCTCGCCTTATGCGACTTGCCGTGTACTGACAGTTTGAATGTAGAAAGTATCACTGGCTTTCTCATATCTAGCCGATCTGCTTACAATAGCTTTGTACCTTACCACAATTTCCGTCATGTTGTCGACGTCCTACAAGCGACATTTTGCTTCCTTGTACACATTGGCACATTACCACAATTCCCACTTCCCGAGATAGGCGCCCCCGAATCTTTTACCACACCCCAGTCGCCTCTTGCGAGTATCTTGCGACCATTCGATGCTTTGACACTGCTCATCACAGCTATTGGACACGACGTTGGACACCCGGGTGTCAACAATGCCTTTCTCGTCACGCTCAACGCTCCACTCGCACAACTCTACAATGACAAGTCGGTACTCGAATCTTTTCATTGTGCAGCGTACTCCCAAATTCTCCGAAGACATTGGCCCGCTGCTTTCCAAGACAGAGACATGCGAGCACTAATGATCAGCTCGATCCTGGCCACAGACATGGGCCTGCATTTCGACTACATGAAGCGTCTTGGCTTTTTACAGGAAAAATTGGACGAGAATAGTGATACCGACAGTTGGAACGGCAGAATGCGAGAAGAACAGAGAACACTGGCGTGCTCGCTATTAATCAAGTGTGCAGACATTAGCAATGTGGTAAGTAACCCCTGATTGATGTGCAAGAAGGTTTCGGGCATTAACATGTGTCAGGCACGCCAATACGATGTTGCTTCTAAATGGACGATGATCCTTACCGATGAATTTGCTCGACAAGCATCAATGGAGGAAGATCTCGGAATCAAGTCGACCCTATTCGCTGTGCCGACACGAGAAATCCTGGAGCTTGGAAAATCGCAACTGGGCTTCATGAACATGTTCGCTATTCCCCTTTTCCAGGGTGTTACCGATGTGATGCCGGCGATGCAGTTTTGCGTCGACGAATTACAAACCAACAAGATCATGTGGGAGAAACGCATCTCGGACGAGCAAGATCGACTGAGAAGGGAAAACGACGAATCCCCTGCGCGCGATGGGGTTTACTCACCTCGCCACGTGAGTCGCGCCGATCAGTTGATGAACGGAAGCCCTGCGTTAGCACCTTCTTCACTTTCAAATTCTCAGATAATCGAAGAGTCGGATCTTTCGAAATCAGAAGACGACCCAAGAAATTCACCTCTTAATCGAGACCTACTAAAGTCCTCGAAAGGGGGCAAATATGAGTCCTCTGGTGTGTCACCCAGCACGTCATTATCTTCCCCTGCGTCTACCGTGACAGGTAACTCAGCTAGATCACCACAGATGACTAGCCATGTGGAAAGGAGTTTTGCTACAGCTTCTGCCCCGGCTGTTGCTGGTCAACTCGATGGCCATTCTTTACAAAATGGTAACGGGCATGAAGTTGGGAGGTCGCTGGTCACAGATGCCGTTGTTCGTGACGAGCCGATAACAGGTGGTGGACAAAGAATCAGTATTAGAGACCATGCGGAACATGCTCCACAACGCAGCAGCGACACCACCACCGATGCATCCACGACGACTCCTGGATCCGGTGACTGGGCGAGTCAAGCAACTAGTGCTACCACATCGAAGATTCCGTATTCGCCCAGCACCCAAGGTACTTCTGTAATGTCAGGGGATGACTACCAGAATGGCCTCGGCGAATCCTCACGCCTAGATATTGGCAGTCCACCAGCTAGTCGAGGCAGTGTTGTCTCGCGCCGAGGAAGACAAGGGAGCAACGGCGATGCAAAAATTGGCGTGACGAATGTGCTCATGGAAACCAAACGCACACTGAAGACGAAAACAAGCCGCTTCAGGCTCGCGAGTTTCTGGAAGAGGCATAGGAGTCGCAGTGCGCACAGGGGCGAGGAATCTTCCGAGAACGCCAACGCTCCTGCTCCGCCCTCGCCCTTCGCATCCAGCCTCCATCATCACGCTCTCGAGGCCACCGCCACTGATGCCAGATGAATTGATGTGTGAACGCTACGCCATGTGAATTTTTCTCTGCTTATGACTAGGGTTTATATTATTTGGGAGATCAAATGGGATCAAACGGAATCACAGGGAATATGGGGGGCTCGGTCGGGCGGGAGGGGAGTTTTTTTTCGCTATTATTTTTTCTTTTTTCCATTCTATATTTCTGTTCTTAGCCTTGACCTCTACTTCAGAGGTCTCGAGTACTTTGCGTCTTTTGGTCATATTTTGGGTTGTTCTGAGAAATATTTTTTTTCTTTCTCTTTTTCTTCCTTTTCAAATCTCCTTATGAAAATGAAATGGACTGGGTAGGGGATGGAAGGTTGGAAGGAAGGACGGCGTAGAAGGGGCTGCTATTGGTTGTTGGATGGTTGACTGGGTCTTTGAAACTTGGTCCTACATCTTTTATTGCCGGTTGGATGCTGCTCTTTGTTTGGTTTTTTTTGTTCAGTGGGAGGGTGGGTCTGGCGGGATGGTCGGTTTGGTATGATACCATCTATTTGTGCTTTTTGCTCTTTAGTATCTTTTTTCTTCGCTTTGTTCGTGTTCGTCGTTGCGGCCGACTTCTTAGGGATTGGGATCGTGGATATAAGGGGACCATGGGGAACTTTCCAAACCTTTTTTCCACTTCTTTCTTCTATAGCTTCACTTCTCCTCTTTTGCTTTTCAAACTTTCTGCGCTAGCTTCATCTTGCTGGCGCCCATTGCCATTGCCGCTGGGGTTCTCGTCCTTGTTGCTTTTCTTTCGCTTCTGTCGTGTCGTTTACTTGTATGGAGAAAAAGTTGTGGTGTGGATAAACAAATCTCTATTGGACGGGGATGTTTTGGGAGGGAGAAGGGAGAAGGGAGAAGGGAATAGGGAGTAGGGAATAGGGAATAGGGAATAAAGAGAGAGAATGAGGCATCGAGAGCATATCATATATTTCGCCGTCCTACCTACTCATCAGCTTGCTTGCTTGCTGCCTTGCCTTGCTATGCACAGCTGTGGGCTCTCTTGTTGAAATGCATGCTAGTTTCCACCTCCTCTATTGAAATTCTATTGTGCTGTCTGTTCAAGTGATTGTAAAATTTAGTTGTGAGCATGTTGTGATGTGTAGATGAAACAGATATTACTATTACAAATCTTCATCCGCCTTACAGCCTATACTTGAGGATGCCAACCTTATACTACCACTAATTTCTTCGTATTTTCATGATCTGTACAAACAAGTGTAAAGAACAAGATCTTTCTCACAGTTTACTGTCTTTCCCTAGAGCATTAACGAGTAGTATAACCATTCTAAGAAATATTGCTGTTGAAATTTTTTATAATAGGCGAATCACTCTAACTTGCAAATAACTTAAATAACTTGAGTTATCTTATACCTTAGCTCCGAATGTTTAGCTTACTGTGCTATCCTTTGAGCTTTAGCTACATACTTAGGTCTGTATAGATATTTAAACGCAATGACTTACTTCCTCTAGGATTTTTTGTAACATTCTGTTGTTTAAGACATAGCCTTAGCTATCTATAACCTACTACCCTTCTATACCTCAATTACTCTCTAGCTCTCCTGCTATCATTAGGCTGAAAATTTTATATGAGCAGTATCTAATATACTTAGAATACCACTAACAACATACCTTTGTATCTAATATTAGAGTTCGATATGTAATTCATAGTGATATCATATGCATAGTAGAAAACATATAGTAGAACACTCTTCAAGAAGATTTAACTCGCTGTTAATAGGAAGCTCATTATAATTTACAATACTGTTGCCAACGAAATTCGGTCATTGGAAATACGAGATTAGGATTGAAGCACAAAAGGACTTGGAGCTGAGTATTGCTGGATTGTAGCTCCTGTTAACTACAACTTTCAATGGTTATAAACATCCTCAAAAATACAACTCCTAATAGACGTTCTCGAATATTATTGAATGTTTCAAGTCAGAAGTTCTAGTCCGGAAGATTCGGGCGAAGTTTCTAAGACTCCCAAATCCCCGACCATATGGTCCGAGGGTAGTATAAATTGACTCAGATCCACGCCACCATCGATCAAATAGCATGAAGTGGGTCACAAACACAATACAAGATGAGTACGTGCACCGTCTGAGGGTCATAAGACGATTTATTTGCAAAATATAGAAATAGAAGAGTCAAGTGCTACACTATGTACACGAATTACCCCTTTTGCACAATCTTAAGATATGACCAAAGAGTAGGCAGAAGTGGAGAAGACAGCATCAGAACCAGTGAAAGGCTCAGTTCCGGCACCGGCACTGAGCAAGTACTGGCTGCTGCTGAAGCCTTCGTTGGACTCGAGGTAACTGATGAAATCCAACAAATCACCGGAGAAGCTTTCAGCAGCAGAGTCAGCAACGAACGAATAGACGGTGGTGGATCCGTTTGGTCCAGAGTAGAGCTTGAAGCTGACACCGGCAATGGTGACGGTAGCAACGGCGCTGCCACTGCTGGAGATTGGGCCGGCTCCTCCGATTGCGTCGAGCCAGATCATGATCTCATAGGCGGCACTGCCGCCGGAGGTGGCGCTGGTGAAAAGATCGTATGACACGTCGGCGACGATGTCTGATCCGGTGTAGCTGGAAGATGTTTAGCTTTGTTACGAATAAAAATGGAAGCAAGTGCATAGACCTACCTCCAGTCCCATGTGGTGGCCATGGAGGAGATTGAGGAGATCTGCTTGTTGATACCCTCAATAGCTACGTTGGCGTACGACTTGACATCGTAAGACCCTCCGCTCCAGCTCCAGCTGGTGGACCAGACAATGGTGCTTCCAGAGAGGGAATCAAATGTAGTGCATTGAGATCCCGAATCAGCGTTCGATTCACCCCAGAGGTTGTTGTAAAGAATGTATGATCCAGTGGTGATGGAGGCGTACTGATCGCAGATCTCAGTAGAGCGCTCCGGAAGGGTCTTGGTTGGGACTGCGAGCGCAGTGGTGGCCAAGATGGCTGGGATAATGGTGGATGTAAACTTCATGGTGAATATAGCTTGATTTTGTATATTGTAGAGAATGGAACGTTAATGAAAGACAGAGTGTCGTATTGCTAAGAGAGAGAATATCAAAAGGATACAAACGGTAGACTGGCCTACTTATAAGTACTCATACTTGATGCTTGGATAAAAGACCGGACGGTTCGTTGCCAGGTACTGATTAACGAAGGAGCAAATAGATTACGGGAAGACCCCGCAATGAGAGTTTTCCAGGTTCAATTGTCCACTGGAGCTGATGGCATCGATCATATGGAAATAATAAGGAAACGGAGATGCGACGACGAGAAGCTTTCGCAGATGAATGAGGTGATTGGGACGCATGATATTATGGGGAAGACCAAGTTTCAGGCATATTTTTTTGAATGTACTAGCCTCTTTCCGCCAATCACGGACTGTGAGGAGTCGTAAACAGGAAACAGGGGGAACAATAGCTTCGAGTCTATGCTGCTATGAAGAGTAAGCGAATGCGTATTGCGAGTTTTGTAGGCATGATGGGGACGATCTTAATAGAACTATATATGATGCTTGACTTGCCGGCTAAGAGTGATGGCTGGATAAATTACTGGCAAATTAGAAGAAGGACTACGGACAACTATATCCGAGCGCTTGAGGGACGTTCTTGATGTTCGCGTGAAAGTGTATTTTCACATCTTTTGACTGATGATAAACGTAGTAAACGAATGGGGGGTGAGGGAGGAGGTCTGTTTCGTGGAGAAACCTCTGGTATTGTCCAGCATGGTTACTTGACTTGCGAGACAGCTGATCAATGTTGCTACAAGTAGGATAAAAGGATAAAAATTCATAAGTCACATTGAGGACGCGAATAGCCTGTGTATCCTAATGCTTGAGATAGATTTGAATGACGAAGAATTGCGGGAGACGACTTGGATGAAGAGGAATAGAAACCCGGTTATTGTTGGAAGCGGCTGAGAACCCAAACGAAGTACGATACATACTTACGTCGTCAGATAGTTCAGGCGAAACGCTCTCGGGTGCGACTTTTCGCGACGACGTATGGTACAGGTATCAGTATGGGGTACATACATACATTACCCAGGTACAGTACAGTTTTACAAGGATGCCAACACGTGTCTCTCCTTTTCTCTCCGTAAGATATCCGACCTGCAGCTGAAAAAAGTCTCCGAAGAAGCACAGATACACAGAGAGAGAGTGAGAGAGAGAGAGAGAGAGAGAGAGATATATATATATATAGATATATATATATATATATATATATCGGAGTCGATCAATGGTCTTCATCAACATGAAGTTCCTTTTGTTGCAAAGTCGAAACAAAGTTAGCAAAATCAATGAGCTATGGATTATTTTTGTGGGCATTCTTGTGGACATGCAGTGAAGACAACAGCAGAGTCGCCTTTATCTTAAGAGTGTTATGTCTGTACGTTTTGTGTCTGAACTTGAGCCGTCACTCTTGGCCAACTGAGGATGTTGATGGATTGAGATGAGATGGGTGAACGAACACTCGACTCACCTCGACACCGAGGACGGAGCGAGTGCCTCATATATCGGGCATACATCACAAAGCGTCGAACAGCCGATGCAGGATTGCCGAGTGAGCGCGCGCCGAGCTAAGTAATTGTGATCACGTGATAGCCAATACATCTAGCTGAGTTGGGAAGCTCACCCAACCGGTCAATCTGACATCGTCACCGTGCTCGTTCCTACGCAAATAATTGTTGTCATTGCGTATGCACACGAGCCCGATTTTCCTTCATCAACTAGATCTCACGTATTCGGTCCATTTTCCTACCCTCGCTGCACTCTTTAGGGACTTACGATATTGTTGAGATACTTGCGACATCGATAGCATCATCATCATGCGTTTCTTAGGGAGCCATTCTGCCGACCAGGCACTACTTTCCTCAATATTATTCCCAACTCTCATCGCAGCTGTTGGGAATATCAACTGTCGGGATGTCGTTGTGAACGGTCAAAAATTCGACTTCGGCGGCCTCGAGGGTCCACACTCAGTGATGCACTCTATCAACGGGACTGAGGCGTTCATCAACACTACATATACTCTTGATCTCTGCAAGCCGCTTCAGAGATCGAAAGATGTGAAGAAAGGGAAGGAATGCCCTTCTGGAACCAGAGGTAGGCTACATAATTATCTAGCTATGTACTTTGAATAGTATGATGACAAATCCTCTAGTCTGCGGGATCGAGCACCACATTATTAAGGATTCTGGTGAGGATCTCATCGAAGATGTGATTCCGATTGCAGGAGAACTTGGAAATCATGGTGGTTACCCCCTGGATGCCCAGTGGACACTTTTGAGTAGCTCCCCTTCGCATCATGACTCCGAAAGAGAGGGTCTCCGTCTCGAAATGGGTGGTGGACCAAAGCACGCAAGAGCAGATGATACGAATAAGAAACAGAAGGCCATTATTGAATTCTTGTGCGATCGAAACAGGACCGGCTTGGAGGGCGAGATGAACCAGGACAAATACTACGAGAAGCGGGCAGAAACCGAGGAAGGCGATGAGAAGGACGTCGAGGACGGTGGTGAGCCAAAGGAGGGCGATGGGAAGGATGAGAAGGACACATCTGAGGTGGAGCCAAGCTTGAAGTTCTTGAAGTACGATACAAGTGGAGAGGAGTACGATGTCCTGCGTCTTGAGTGGGCGACAAAGTATGCCTGCGAGAACTACACTGAGAAGCCCGACGAAGAAAAGAAAGAATCCTGGGGGTTCTTCACTTGGTTTATCATCATGTAAGTTCCCGATTTCCAAGTCATGCGGTGATACATACTAACTTCTGAAAGTGCCTTCATGGCTACCGCTGCATATCTCATTTTTGGATCTTGGCTCAACTACAACCGTTATGGAGCTCGTGGCTGGGACCTTCTTCCACATGGAGATACTATCCGCGATGTGCCATACCTCATGAAGGACTGGACAAGACGAGTGGTCAGCACTGTTCAAGGAGGTGGGTCGAGAGGTGGGTACAGTGCTGTATGAGTTAAGGATTGCGGAACGGCGTCATTGCATACGGAGTTTTCGGGTGCGGTCAGGAGTTGAGTTTACACAGGAAGGAATAGATGATCAGTGCGATTGTCCGGGCAGGGAATGTACCACCTTATCATGAAACGAAAGATCTAAACCCACACCATGAAACTCAACCAAAATCAACATGAACAATCGTGATGAGAAAGCAAACCTCCTATCTCACATTAACAGCTAAGCTCTGCATATCGACACCGTGGGGTCACAAGTCCTTCCGATCGTGCCTGCCAGTCCCAGCACTGCCCCTCCACCTCTCCACAAGCAGAGCCCATGCTGTGAAAACCCCACACAACGCCTCGAAAACAACCACTAGAGTCCACGGTCCGCCATATCTCGAGAACGTAAGCACGCTAATGACCCTTGCGCCCACAGTGGCCCACATGATAGCCCTATCACGCCTAGCCGCCGCCGCTATGTAGAATGCTCTGCGAGACTGTCAGTATTATATCAACATCCTCATCTCATCCATCCATATCTATACCCATCCCATCCACCCAAAAGAAATCCCTCCTACCACGAAATTGGGGGATAAGAAATATAGAAACCAACAACTCACCCGATAATAATGTTCGCATGTGAAATTGCATCTATGGCGGCTGCGTGATCGATGCCATATAACTCCGCGCGGACTGATGCCTTGATGGGAAGCATGGTGTTCACGCCATTTACGATGCCGAAGATCCCTTAAGCGCCGACTACAAGTGCTGATAGTGATGACATGGCGTTCGGTACTGGTTTTGAGTTTAGCTTTAGCTTAGAGTTGGCTCTTCGTAGGTGCTGGAAGCTTTTGGCCTTTTTATGTCAGGAGAATTTGGCAGACGGGATGAGATGTCTGGCAATGTACAAAGGATCACGTGGCGTCAGCAAGACGAGAAAGGAGTAGGCAGCCATCGGGGCTGTGAAGAGGCGTTGAGTTGATGTCTTATGTAAAAATTGAGCTGAGGTCGATTCGAATGAATCTATTGTTATTTGTTTTGCTTGATTTCCTCTGTTTAATTCATGTGTAGACAGACCATGGAGTGGTGATCTTGGCCTTCGCCTTTGTATTGCTGATTTAACGCCTGGGTATCTTCCTGTGCCAAAACTCCAATAAGTATCAATTCTCATCGTAATTCAGGCTCGCCCATCCAATCGGGCTCGGTCAGTCTGCCACCTTCCCGGTTCTTTTCCCTCTTCGATGCCCTTGCTTCTCCTACCAAGCCTTCAAAAGCGGCCGTCGCACCACCACCAACACTCTCGTCTTTTGCATAAATCTTCAAGCCCCTGATGTGTGTGTCCTTTCCATTCTGGTGATTCTCCACTACCTTCACTTGTAGTAGAAACGCTCGCAGCACGTTGCCATCGTATTCCGGATAGTCTTTCAATTTACCGCCTACTCCCTGCAATGGTACGTCGATCCAGCCCTTCGGGCTTGAGAATTCCAGCGTAGCGAATTGTGTAAGATCGTGATAGCCTGTGCCACCGTAAAATGTAATGCGCGTGGGCGTGTATGACTCATCAGCTTCAAAATCGAGATATATACGAATAGCAAGGATTGCAACAAAGCGATTGAAATGGATGTTCAAGTGATGAGGTTGGGGACCATCGGATCTGCAAAATCTTATTAGCTTGAGTCACTTAGACGTAGATTCGAGCTTCATACTGCCAGAAAAGATTTGTGTCTTCGTCTCTAAGGGCTTCTACGCCACAGCCGGGTTTGTAGGTCGAAACTGTCCAGCTGGCGAGGTTACCAATTTCCTTCAGGCCCTCTGAATGAAATTGAGGCTCTGTCTCCATAGGCACTGCAAGTTGTTAGTATGCAATGTGGCCAGAATTAAACGATCTCGTCATGCCAAAAGAGAGTTCCATCTCGCCAATTCGATGTGCATTCCTCATGCGAGTGACATAATGAACAAAACTCTCAAAGAAATCCTAAGAGACGAAGAAAGGAAAGATCTGACTTACCATCATCTACAGCCCCATCACCATCCACACCTCGCAACTCGTGCAAAATAGCCTCTGTATCATCGCCCTCAATTTCCCCGTGTTCGAGATCCTCGTCCTCCATATCCTCAAGATCCTCCGTATCATCGTCAATTATTGGCGTGCCCTGGGCTTCAGCCTCCCTATTTGCACGTTGCCAAAGAGCCCATTGAGACTCACCCCTCCACTCTGCCGAAGTCTCCGGGGGAGGGAAGGAGGGCGTCACAGCAACAGGGCTGGTAGGCTGCACGACGGGCGAAGCCTGGTGGCTCAAGTCATAGGGATTTGCATTTCGCGGTCTACGACCTCTAGCAGCATGGTGTAACACGCGGCTAGGAACGGAAGCAGAAGAAGGGCCAGCAGCAGCAGCAGCAGCATTCATATTAAATGTCGATGGAAGTGCAAATCATGTGAAGATTTATTGTTGACATTGGCTTGTTCCGCTCGCGTTGTTGCCGGGGAACGGAGCGGAGCGCGCGCGCGCGACTTTCCTTTCCTGTGACCATAACGGGTGCAGGCGAACATGGATTGTCTATCCGCGGGGTTGAAACAACATGGAAGGGTCGACAGAGCTAGGAGATACCTTTTTCCACTTTTATGAGTGTAATGACGTCGAGCATGGAGCTTTAACTTTCTCAAACCTGAATAACGGAGATTGAATGTGTGGAGAGTATTTCAGATCTCTCGATGGAGCGATGAGTGTCAGTGTCAGTGTCATTGTCAGTGAGTTGTCAGAAGATTTGGATCAAGTACTTTATTCTTGGATTGATTGCCAGTCCTTCATCTGACATGTACATACCTTGCTCTACACCGAGAATACATGTCTGCATTGATCGGAGATCACTTTAGTTTGAATTATAACCGGAAGCCTATCTTTGGGCACCATTCGGAAGTGATTGCATCCATACCACCATACCGGAAGCAGAAGAGGAGCTTTGGGTGAATTTGACATTTCAAAGTTTATTTTTATTTTATTTGACAAAATTTTCATCGGCCACTTTATAGGAGTTCATGTGAATACAGTCAGGATACCCCGTTCTGACTCGTCCTCAAACTCGTGACTAAGGAGGTCTGAGTCCTGGTTGGGCACCTGCTCAACTCGTTACTACCTTGACTTCTGTCGAGTATCCAAATGACCAGAAAGGAGTGCTTAGTGATCCATTCTTGATCCGCAGCCCTGCGCAGCAGCCAAGGTTCATCGAGCCCACAGCCTCAGGACGGCATTCGGATGACTAGGAAAGCTTGCATTGTCAGAACTCGTGAGACGAACAACTGTATAGAGTAAGGTTACCACAAGATGAGTCGTACTGTATCTTAAGTCGTATTTACGCCCGACAGGAAAAGCATGTAAATTACTCTGCCACATGCCATGCTTAGCTCATACCAGCGTGACCGGCATGGACCTGGCCTCTTGGGCAGAGCTGGGCTGACAATAGCAATTGATGCATGATATGATGATTGGATGCATGCGCGTCCAGATTTTCGATACAAGCTGGGGTTGCGGAGAATCGGAACCGGGATCAACGGGACTGACGGAAATGTGTGCTTCTAGTCCCATGCTGATCTCAGCTTGTATTTTTCGAAACCCGGTCGATACGTACATGACTACCGACATTATTGATCAGGATGTGACGTCTCTATGAAAATCGTCAACTTCACGGTTATACTTATTTGCTGGCTTGCCACCCTTACTTTCTTAAAAAGAAAAAAACACTCCTCTGACTTTTACCATTTCAAAGGTTTCAAAGGCATAACAGGCATAACAGGCATCACGGCATCACGGCATCAGCACGCTTCGATCGTGAAAACATTATCTCCGGACCTCCAATACCTCCAAATCCCCTCAGGAACCGTACACTCTTCAACTCCGAAATCGGTGTCGTTGTATAAAGTCCTTCCCATTGGCATATCTTCCTAAACCACACACACACCACCCTCAAAATGGTTTTCGACAAGTAAGCATCTTCTTCTCATCACTGTGTTAGACCATAACTCATTATTTTACTCCAGGTTCCGTCAACGTAAGGCTTTTGAAAAGAATCTGAAGAATAGAGAGGAAGAACTTCGCCAGATACAGATACAGATGGCGTATGGACCATTCGGCCCTCCAAGCTATGACGAAGTAACCAAGGACAAGCTCGACAACACCGAGCCTACAGCTCCGCCCTCTTCCACTCGCGCAAACTCCAATACTGCATATTCAACTCGCTCCGACTCTACCAGCTCTGCATCGAGCGCATTCTCTGTTAGATGAAGTATGTAGTCGAATGAGGAGATTGGGATCAACGCTACATAAAAGAGAGCTCGTCAAGTCGAGAAGAAGAGAGGCCAAGACCGGTGGATGAAGAAGGGATTATATCATATCTCAAAATGAAATCATCATAGGCAGAGAAGATTATGCGGGCATGGCTATTTGTTCCAGGAGAAGTATAGCATTGTCATTCGCAGTATCGAACTGCAGCATAGCATAAGAAAGGAATATCCTTGCATATTTACTATTACAGCGTAAAATCAACAGAGTATATCTTCGCCACCAGTTACCCACCAAAAGTTGTTATCAATGTTTGCCATGAAGTGACGGAATTCAATGTATCAACGTATAGTGTTGTGAGCTCTAATACTGCACATACCATCATAGATACCATCTGAACAAAACAATACACCAGTACCGTCCATCTCGAGACAAAACTTTATTTTGAGGTAAGCATATGGCATTCTCTTATGACTATGACACCTCAGAAACTCCGAGTCATTAGCACACCGAGAATGATTTGCAAGGGTGACAAAAGCCTGGTGAGTAGTTCATACTGTAAGACCAGTCGTCTTGCACACAACAGCTCAAGATAATCACTCAATTCACCCAGCTGCGTATTCTAGCTTCAAGGCCCACGACGCTGAGCCACGAAATCAACGTCGCATGAACGCCAATGGTTTTGTTCAAAGCGCTCGTGACGGCTACATATCCAATGACCGCCGACTATGGCGCCTGCCTCCAACTCTAAAGAGCATGATAGAGGCAGCGTAGATGAGTCAGCACCAGCCAAGTATCAGAGTAGGCATTGATACGAATGCAAAATTGAGATCTGGAGTCATTCTCCACACCCGGCCATGCTACACATTCATGGCAATGAAATCTTCGCACCTGGATGTTGAAGAAGTCCTCGGAATTGACGGGGCGCGAGGCTACACAGAATACTTATGGAACAAGCCGGTAGACCCTTTACTGCGCTGCGGGACGTACGGATATGGAGTCCATAGCTTCAATACCTACGCAAGCAGTAAGGTAGACAGAACTAGCTAGGACTAAGGGGCCGCGGATGGTTATCCTACCGAGTGGGCAGCGGACGCATATGCTCTAGGTATTGCGGTGCACTGGGGTATTCTTTGGTATACGCAATGCTTATGAGTTAGTTTTTGGTCGTTGGACTTTTGAGGCGGGAGGCGTGAGGCGGGAGGCGTGAGGCGTGAGGATAAGCTTGATATCATGTCTTTGCATTGCATGACTTTGAGCAGATGAGATTCCCACCGTTTATGGTTTGAAGGGCACATGATGATGGTTTGGATAGAATGAGATGATGCGGAGGGCATATAGATGGACAAGTGCACTACGAAGGAGGTTTGATAATGACATCAGATTTGGTATTGGTCACGGTGAGAATGCCGAATGGTCTACCGCAATTGAAAAGGGTACTATCTATTCTAAGTACATACCTAACATAGGTACTATCGAGAACTAGGGGAATTGCCGTACTGGCTAATCTCCACTATACTCATCTCAGAAGAAAAACCTTAAAAGAGTGATTACTAGCTGGAGTGTGGGGTACTCAGGTGCTCTCTTCTGTCGTGCATCGATGAATATAACTTTGGAATTGGAATATATCTCGCTGCTCATTGAGTATGGACAACACTCTCCAGCTATTGGTGTTGATTGATATGAATTTACAAGTCGATGCTAAAGTGTTCATGAATGAAGAAAGTACTTTTGATAAATGAAATGCAAAATTGCAGCTCTTTGACTTGAAAGTCCATTGTACCGAACAACTTTGCCTCTAATGTTATACACAAACCAACTGATGGTTTATATGCTAAGTTTGTTCTTGAGCCTACTTTGAGCGTTGTTAAGCTTTCTTAGTTCGACTCCACGTCACAAGAGAGAGCATTCCACCGCTTGCTAAGATAGCATAAGTATGGCCTTTCCCCAGCATATCCGATATATGTTATGAGGAATGGCCAAGAAGATAGAAGCTATTTGATACAAAACACAATCTGCGTACTGATGTATTTGTGCATGCAGTGACATGTGTGCAATCAAATCACCGCAACATACTGGTCGAGAAGCGACTCTGTGCGGAGTCATACAGCTAGAAGGACCTAATTCTTCAATCTATGAAAGCATCCTTCGCGGGATGAATAGCTCAACTATAGGAGTTTGCGTGTTTATTGTGATTTTCACCTTCGTTTAGATTCTATAACTATCCATAGTGTCCGTCATTTATAACGTCTCCGTCGTCTTCGAAATTTGTTGTAAGCAGGAGGTTCAAATACATGAACAAGCAGTTTGTTTGGTAATCCCTCCTCTGAATGTATTATATCTGCACATAAACATTGAGTGAAATACGGTAGAGGCTGATTGTGTGCAAATCGGCAGGACAATGAGAAACAGGTAGCTTATGGTAGGCAATAGACACCAACCTCGATATTGTGGTCTACAGACATATCGATGAGCCAACTATACATATCGTTAAATCGGCCCATTTCATCGATCCACGTGAAGATCAAAAGATATGCGTGCGGATAGTGAAATACAGGAAATATAACAGTGTACTTGAATGCGAAGCTCAAGTGAAAGTGAGCACACCACTCACACGCAACAGAATTGGGCCCCAGCCACATCCACCAGGCCACTCCTACGAGTATTCAAATAAGCCGTTTTACTATCACAATTAGAAACTCAGCGAAGTTGGCCTAGTTGGTTAATTCCAATGTTCAGTTAGCAGACTGGTTTTTCCCTACATCTTCAGTGAACGGGCGACTGCAGTTATGTGCAAGCGGGTGTAGGGGCTGCAAAGCTCGTGGCTAAAAACTCCCTTGGGTGCGAACTAAGCATTCCGTGTAAGGTGTGTATAGGGTCTGTACCGACCGAGTAGTCTCCTCGACCGATGGGGTCTTTTTTTTGTGTTTTTTTGTGATGTGTGTTCGATTCTGGGTGGAGGCGTGCGTGGGGGGTTTTTCTTTTTATGATATTCTTGCTCCGAGACTGCAGTTGGCTACATAGTTTCAAAAGAGATAGTGAATGAATTGCTTTAGTTCGTGCCCGCCTGTACGTGAAATGATTGAGACCATGGATAGTAATTCATCTGTTGTTTTTGCTTCCAATGGTTATGCTTTGCAAGTGATTCCAACCTATAGATGCCGTACGCAGGTAAAATTCTGAGAACTCGTGTCTTGGGGTGGGAAGTCAGATATGAGTTCCAGTCTACAACCAAAACTGAATATTCAGTTCATAGTATGAAGACGTTGTCCTTTCTTGGAAGTCAAAGCTACCAACTTGACATGCTACGCACTTTGATAGACCTTTCAGCTTAAGTCGGCAACTGAAAGTATGATATATGTACAACTTACATGCATCTCGAACCAGATCTTCATTGCAATAACGGATACAAATAGCGGTACTTATCTCTGTCCGCCCTTTCTGAACAGATCCAATGGTCTTAACTACCTCTACGCATTTTGATAATGGTAGTTGTCGACTCAATCACTTATTGTTTCCTTCTCATCATCAGACTCGCCTCCTTATCGTCACACCAATCATCCGCACATTAGAAAGTTATTTGTCACTCCATCTCCTCAAATTACCTAGATTTACGGTTCCCATCCCTCATGTAGATCCTTGATTCAATACCTGGAAACACTTGCAAATTTTATAGCGAGTCTTTCTACAATTTTATTTCTCACATACTTACGACCGCTCAAGGCCCCTATGAGCTCAGGGGATTAGATGCGATGGACAGAAAAAGATTCGACTGTATATATGTAGTCCGACAAGTGTCCCTCTGTTTCAGCTAAGGTAATGTGCTCAACTGACAGCGTGAATTTGGACGAGAATTGGCCCGGTGTGAGAACTTATATAGGTAGCATCTCAAGGGGCGTGAAAAGGGAGCTTGTAAGTATCTTGAGGATTGTTTTTGGATAGCGAGGATGGCATGGCTTTTTTGGGGATTACTTGTCAACTGTTCTGTGATGCTAAGAACGTGAGCTTTCTTGCAGCGAACATATATCTATAGAGGTCATGAAAATGTCGAATAAGATCACTTGAACAGCGGCTGCACAGTGCAAATCCGATGCAGAGATTAGTTAGAGAAGCAATAAACATGCAAATACCCAATTTAAGCATCAAATAGATAGTGTATACATCTATCTATTTCCAATTAAATGATATCAATCTATGCATACCAAAACTCCAGACGATGCAGCCCAAGACCACGCTAAGAACTCCCGGAAATGCATCACGCCATCGCAGACCCTAAGGCACATTCATAATGGTCGTAAATACCATCATACATCATAACAAAAGAAAATCAGACAGCTTCCTCAACAGCCGTCAACTTCTTCTCAAGATCTGCGCCCGTTCCATCGCGCTCCTTAGTCTTCCTGGCTTCCTCCTCCTGCATCTCCCTTAAATACGTGCAGAATGTGCTCTTCTCACGGAGGACGCTGCCATACCTAATGAAAAGGAATGGAATGACGCACATGATGAGGGAGAAGAAGCCGAGTAAGGATGAGGCCCAACCGACACCAAGGGTATTGTACATGGGCTTTGCGGCGAGGGGGAGAAGGGCGCCAAAGATAGAGCGAGAAAACGACGTGGCAGCCTGTGCAGAAGCAGCGAATACCACGTATGCGTCCGTTAGGTAGTTGAGTAACGCCATGAAGATCAGCACAAAACCGATGCCGAAAGGAATGCCTGCAAGCATTGGAACCACGAAAGGGATCGATTCCCGTGAGGTCCAGCCAAACCAGAAGAGACCGACCACGTAGATTGGGCCACCGATACATGCAAGTGGCAGTCGTCGGGACTCTTCGACTTCTGTCCAGGCTTTCCCCGCTTTTTTGGCCTTCTGGAGATATACGTCGTACATGATGAATATCGTGACAGCTATCATAGCGCCAGCTCCAATGGGCAGAAACATAAAACCTGCAACTCCGGGCGACAGGCCATACAACTCTTGGAAGACGATTGGGTAGGCTTCGAAAAACATGTAGAATACCGCATAGACTAGACTCAGATAGAGACAGGAGGCCATGACAATGGCTTCGAAGAACAACATGCGAATCGGCCGGGTGAGCGTGACGGTAACTATCTGCTTGAAGCCTTTCTTCTCGAGCTCGAATGGAGCGAAAACGTTCTCGTTCCCCGACGTCTTTCGCAGTTTGGCTGCTCGGCGCGCGAGGATGATTGGGCCGTAGGTCTCGGGTAGCATGAGTAGGAGGGGCCAGCTGGCTCCTGCTATAATGAGGCCGATCCAGAAGGTCCAACGCCAATGGAGGTATGAATCACTTACGAAACCTGAGATAATTGGAGCGATGAGAGGTCCTAGACAAGTTCCCTATTTTGTTTTCTTTTCAGTAAGATTCTTGTTAGGACCGGTGATATAACTTACAGCCATGAAAAGAGCCATTGCTCGACCACGAGTAACAGGATCCTTGTAGATATCTGCATAAATCCCTCCCACAACCGTAATCGGACTTGATGCGTTCACACCCGTTAAAAGTCGAAAAACAAGAAGAGCGGGCCAATTAGGTGATAAGGCACACGCCAGAGTAAAAATTGTGAAGCAGAAAAACGTTGCAGTCATGATGATCTTGCGCCCTACAACCTCCGACAAGGGGCCGAATAAAAGGGGACCGAGAACATAGCCAACAAGGAAGATCGAGATGGGGAGTACGGATTGCTCCTCCGAGGTAACACCCCATTGAGCTGTGATGTATGGAATAGCGTTGCTGGGAAGGGATGAACCAAGGGTGGAATTAACGACGATAATAACGCCGGTGAAGACGATGAACCTTTTCTTACGCTGCCCAAGTATCAGTCATGGTTCTCTGAAATTCTATTTAGTTGCTTACATCTGACCAGTTGAAAGGGTTCTCTGGGTCGTCTTCTTTGAAAGAAACAAGTCTCTTGTCCGTAGTCTTATCCGTAGACTTCACTGAAGAAGAGCTAGAGTTTGGATCGAAGTTGGAGGGCTTGTTATCATCTCTCTCGAGTTGATACCGCTCCTCAGCGTCTGCAAGATCAATTCCGGAAACCATGCGTTGGAGAGCATTTTGATGAGGATTTTGGTGATGGTTATGAGAATCTTTATTGTAACTCAAGGTCAGTATGGCTTGCATTGTCGTCATAGGATTATGGGGGTTGAAGCTAAAACGACATACGACTTGGCGGAGAAGTGGGATTTACCCGTTCCGCTTGAGCTTGATCATGATGTTGTCTTTCTGGGGAAGACAACTTGGCGTCCTCAGCCATTATCTACTTTGTTGAGGAGAACGATATTTCAGACGTCAATAACAAGATGAGACGAAGCCATTGATAGCGAGCAGGATCAATGATATGTATGAATAAGGGAGAGGAGGTCGGCAAGTGAAGGGCTTCTTTTTTTTTTGCTCAGAGCAAAATAAGCAAGATCCATGCTGGTGATCTTGCGCGCCCCGTAAGTACTTATCTGCAACATGGGAGGGGAGAGTAGGGTAGTGGAGTAACAAGTACTGGTGGATGGCACAATTTTTACTTCACTATCCAACCGTCGGAAGGGGGGCGGACGATTGCATACAGTAGTGAAATGGTAAGTTGGAAGGCGAAATACGGTGTAGTTTGGGATATGAAAGTAGGGTAATCCACTGTAGTCTGGCAGTTCCAGTCGTAGTATGTACTTACTAGTCCTAGTAGTGCCACTTGACTTATCCCCGCAAGCGAAGAGGCTTTGGGCGATCATACCCACGGACACGGAAGAAGCACGTATCACATGATTGGCTCAGAGTAGATTGGCTGTTACGCAGTATAGATTGACTGGGAGCTGGACGGTGTTGAAGTAGAATGTGTACATAGTACAGTAGTAGGTGGTGGACCATCTCGGTAAGCGGAGGATAAGGAAACGAAAACATCGGCAATTGCAGGTGGTAGTTATAATAAGAGTGGGAAAGCTCACGACCTTCTCTTACTGTACAGTATCAATTACTTTCCAAGGTAAGTACGTATATTGGAATCAGTCAACAATCAGCGGCATGCATACGGAGCAACACAAATGTAGGCAGTGGGATACATATTATTAGTAAGTTCAAGTGTGTATATACATATGTACCAAGTACTCACAGTCGCCCCCAATCATGCTGCGTAAGGGTATCTATCACTCACTCACTCACTCACTCACTCAGATGCATACATGCCTCTCACTCCGATTATCCTGTGTCCCTGTCGGTTGCTGCTCAACTCGTCCGAGAATGCCTGAATTATGCATGGGCCTTGCTGGAATTCCTAGGTTTACAGTATTGGCACTAGCACTGCCAAGCTACATATGTAGGTACTTACGTAGATGAAGATGTTGCTTATGTTAAGCAGGTGGACATCTCAACATCATTAATTGGCAGATTTGAACCCGTTGAGATGAATAGACATCACAAGACAAGACTATCCCGTGTTCATGTCTAGAGCAACTCCGTACTTTAAGTACACACATACAAACGAAAAGGCAATACATTAGCAATACCATGGAGCGATAGACCGGTCCATTCGATATGTCTCTTTCTCACCTCCATATCTCATCGGTCCTTGTTTGTCTCTGCTCGAGCCTCATCATAGATAGGCTGAGTGAGAATGGATAAACTCAATATCGAGTCATAAGGCACAGCGGACCCTTACACCCCTGACTTGTGCATATACTCATGTGTCGTTATCTGACTTAACACGTTCAACATCCTTCAATCGACCCACCATGAGCTGGGTACACTTTCACACTAACGTCTACAGATACAACTTCAAAGACGAAAATAGGAAGTTCAAAAGCAAATATCGCCATGATACCATACGTGTGGCTTCCTCGACATGATTTCCTCTCCGCCATGGCTCGGATGTGGCTCCGAGAGCCTCCTGTGCTTACTTCTGAATATATGAATACGTGGATATGACCGTCGCGAACTCCTGGAGATGCAAAGTGTGTACTCCGCAGAATGACAAAAGCGCGGACTCCATTTGTCTCAACTAACCACAGCGACAAGAGACATCTTCACCATATCTCTCCTCTCCAGTCAGTCATATATCCGGCTTCTTACGCTTCCTGACGGAGTTTCAAAGTTCCCGGTTTCTCGTGGGATCCATAAGAAATTCATGGGTGTCACGGAACTCGGCGTGCCATACGGGAAGAATGAAACAAAAAGCCAACATATTACGCCACAGGCCTACGTCCGAGTGTGCATGGATGGGGATTTCCCGGCAGAAACTACAAACTCCCCCATAAGAAGCCCGCAGGAGTAATCTAAAGTTTTGTACTAGATTGCAGAGGAAGCAGTACAGGAAGCTGATACGGCACTTACGAAGTTGCATCAACTACCGTGCTCAGATTTAGCATTCGCGTCACTAAGTATGTAATTGAATTGAGGTTTGTTTTGTGCCTGCGCTCAAGCCCAAGCCCAAGAGTCCAGCTCTTCCCGTCCAAATATCACACTGCCGAGATTTCGGACCAAACCTTGAACTACTGTGTACGCTTTCGTGTCTGGCGGCGGATTTTCTTTGTCCGAACCAGCACCCTCGGCATAACTTCGTACCTATGTTCATGTCAATACAAGGGCGGGCTCCGTATTAATATGGGTGAGGGGCAGAGACTAGACACCAACACGTTTTCACAGATCGACCTGCATATCAAGACGATACTCTAGAATCCTGGAGTAGAAGCAATTGTCGACTTCGTTGGCTTCTATGCAGCAGCTGTGGAGGCAGTAGGGCATTCACTCATTCACTCGTTCACCTGCTCACTCACCGTCTTGCTAATTCCCAGTTTTCTTCATACTCCATAATTATCGATATTGCATAGCGGCACTGCTTAAGCACTTTCGCCAGCTGGAATTTTCCTTGACCGCTACCTATGGACATTGGATTTCTTCATTATTGAATATCAACGCTTCTCTAAGTCTCGAGATTTATGCTTCTGCCAAAACGCGCATACAGCTCGACCTTCAACTGTGACATTTCCTCCTTGATAGTGCTCATTTTCTCCTCCAGCTTGGCCACGTCCTCCTCAATCCTTTCCGATGACGTCGAAAGCAGCTCTTGTACCTCTGGTAGCGGCAGCGAAATGAATGAATCGCCAATTTGGTATCTGGTCATGGTCAATACAGCTTCCTCAAAGCCTGTAGCACAGCACCGGTGTCCTTACGGGATCAAGTCCTCCTCATCCGCAAGCTCGAGTTCGTTCGTTACATCGTCGATGTCCTCCTTCTCTTTCTACGACTCAAGCGTCAGCGTAAAGTATGCAAATAACCGTAGAGCGTGACCGAGTTTATCGTATATCTCAGCGCGTTGGTCTAGCACGTACATGTTTCGCCCGGAGCTCCTCCTCAATGCTGACCTCCTTCGCATGTAGGCGACTGAACTTGTTGATTTTGTCCTGGTCCTCTCTGCGCACCTCCTGCTCCTCGCCGCCGGCTGCGGCCTCGTCTTCTTTCGATAACTGCAGTGCCCCAGTGGCTGTTAGCTTCATCTTCTTGTATTACAAATCTCCTCCGCATTGAATAGATTCATTGTACTCACCATGCGACGTTGCATCTTGTTGTTTGTGGTGTTGTTAAGCTGTCTGCTGCCCCGCATAATTATTGTTCACCCATCATAGCCCAATGTCATGTTGCCTAAGGCTGAGACAAGGCTACTATCCGCCGAGGCACATCAATCGTCAGGTAATAGAACAACGACACAAATGACATCGCTGAGCTTGAGAAACATATCTTCCTTTTCCTGTTGGCTAGATCTCTAGTACTTATTTATCTGTTAAGCATCTAAATTAGAAATTCTGCTAGGCCAGCAAGATTTACTCTCAAATTCTCAAATTCTCTCGAAGTTCTTCATCTATATTGCTAAGTATGAATTTGGTTGTTGTACCGAATAAAGGATGGCCCAATTCATTGACACAGTCACTCAAAAACATTTGTGGTAGCAATCAGTATCACCTTCTCGGTCACAACCGTATTATTTATTACATATCGAATGGAAAAAGTTAAGATTTTAGATAGGTATCCACATCCTGGTGATACATTATACTTCGCGACTTTCGAGAGCAGGCACACCTCAGGATTATTAATGGACTATGTGGAAGTCCCTAAGTGCGACTTGGTTTGAGTCGACATCTCAATACCGAACACAAAATCCTTTAAAGAAATCGTGCTATCTTAATGAATTATTATCGCCAATTGTCTAGGTCGCGAAATTGGACCCAATGAATTAACTTGCTGAGTATGCCCAAGAGAAACCAAGTAGTAGGCGACCAACCTTTTTATTCAGATATGGCCAGACAGTAGAAAAGGCGACATGCATTTAGACCCAAAATGCTCTTGCAACAAGTATTATATATTGTCGTTTGTAAGATTAAACGAAACGAGCAAACATATGCTATACGGGTATCCCACCAAACCAATAAAATCATCACCATGGGTTAAAGAATCAACTTCAATGTCCCAGTCCAATGATAATGGTTTTTAACATCCATTGAACCCACCTGACCACTTAATCTCTCATACTCCACATCGAAGGCTCTCTTCCCTTGTATCCTGAAATTCCTCAACTCGTCAACAACATCTAACCTCTGATCCTCTACCTTCACCTCCCTCCCACCTTTATCAGCTGGTCTATCAAAGAACGAAAAGTCCTTCTCCGATTCCCTCATAAATTCATCAGCATCCGGGTCTTCCGAGACAGAAGCCGCAACTTCGTGCTCGGATATCTTCTCAAATTCAAGCTGCAGAACGCGCAAACCAGGTTTCATCTTCGGGCCACGTCTTGAAGACGCACGACAGCGGTCTTCGAGGACAGCAACATGACGGAGGAAGACGATGAGACGCTCGATTGCAAGGCCGAATGTAAAACGTGGGACATGGGTAAGCGTTAGGTGGTGCAAGTTGGGGATGAAGTGCGGATTAAAGAGGAGATCATCGTTTGCGGTGGAGGTTTCGCAGCGGCGGATAGTCTTAGGAGCGTGCCTATTGACTGAAGCTGTTGGGATACCTGTGATAAGACTATGATGAATTCGTAAATATTCGAGGTCGACCAAGCGACCTGGGGCGAGAGTAACTGTTGTTCTGAAGGGCTCGATAAAAAGATCATTGCCCTGATCTTGTCGTATGGTTCCTACGTCGAGAAGCTGGAGGCGTTGGTTGGCTTCGAGGATTTGTTCGACGCCTTTGCTAGTGAGTTTGTTGTTAGAAATGTGGAGGTTTGTGAGACCTGTGATACGCGTCAACGGAATTGATGATCCAAGACTGATCATCGGCCCATGGTGTTGGAGTTCATTTGGATGGTTGTGAAGAAGCCTCATGACTCCATCGGCGTCATCTGGTCGGTAAGCAACTTTTATCAGATCACTTAAGGCTTCTTGTCTTTCATTTGTATGATTCTCAATTGCGTGATACACTGGCGGTTCTGCCTGATACCAAGCGGGGTCAAGCGATGAAGACATTTTCGGAGCAGAGCGCCATCTTGGTAGAGCAATACGAGCAATCTCAAGCGCGGTCAAGTCCGTCAGATAATTATCACGTATATCTAGACTCCAAATATTAGTTTTCAGGCCTGATAGTACATCTTTCAGATCAGCGTCATTCAGATGCAGGCCGCGAAGCTTCAATACGCGCAGATGAGGATGGTTATGATGTGTGAACAAGCCGCGGAAGCCGCTTGTTTTAGATAGATACGAAATATCCAAGTAAAGCAAAGAATGGAAATTCTCAGTTCTCATGACTTGAGAGACCGTAAGATCCGTTCGCTGAGCACTGAATAAGATTGGACAGACCACCCCATCAGCTGAAGATCTCTGTAAATATGGTGGTGCAACGTTCTCTCCATCACCAGCTTTGTTCGGAGTAGGAGCCGAACGCTCATCCATGCCAACGCGGGCTGGACTCCAATATGACCCAGGCATTATCTGTTGCGTAGACTTCTGTAAGGACCGCGTTACACCACAGTCCAGTCCGTCTGCGAGAATGAACTTAAGTGCTGGAAAAGCATCTAACAGGGCATAAAGCAAGGAGGTTTGGTTCCCTTCCGAATCGCGAACGTCCAACGGGTATTCCTCGTCGTGACCCAATGTCCAGGTTTGCTGACCATCCAGCCGTATTGAGAGCCGAAAATCCAGCGTTGACACCAGCAAGCGTGTCTCATACGAGACATTGGGTATCGAATTGAGGAATCTCGTGTGGCATCCTGGGACTGTTAATTGGGCTGCCATAAAGTTGAGACCCGGCACACGAGATGACATACTGTGGAGAGACTTGATATCACAATCCAAGGAAGTCACCTTTGTAGGTTCCGTCCAAAGTATTGGCATAAAGGTCGAGCGCCATTGTTTTGAGACCAAGCAACACCTTGGCAGTATGTTGAATGGGATGTAAGGTGCAACGAGCTCTAAAACATCTATCCCAGAGTTCGCCTGCTCGTACGTTGGTAGCGACATATCTGATGCCTCATAGACTATAGATACAGCGTAGTGTAGCTGTGCATGCTTGAGGCTATGCGAGATATATGTGCGATTCTTGGCTAAATATCTGATACAGCCATTCACAACGGTATTGTTTAAAAAAGTTCAATGGCACATTTTGATGTACAGTACTGGCTGTGATGCACGTATGGCAGATGTCATCCTCGTGATGTACAACGGGAGATGACATGGTAGCGTAACTGCCCCGTGAGACAGGCATATGTTCAGGCACCAAGTATTATCATTTATTCTCATCGTCCCACGATCATGTCATCTAATGTACACCAATGGCCTTCATTTTCGATTTGGAAGTAATCACTCATGCAGTTCACTCATGCCAGCCACTATCAGAAGATTGCAATTTAATGTACAAAAGTGTCTCTTGCATAGGTACGATGCACACTCAGTTACTCCATTCAGCTATATAAAGTATTTCCACATACGAAGAAGAAGCGCATTAGCAAAGGTAACGTGCTGGGTATGCCAAAGCACGATGTCCACCCCCTTTCCCAAACTGCAACCCACCCCCCACTTCCGTCATCACTCTAAGCACGCAAAGAATGGAGCACTATAACAACAAAAATTCAGATACCCTCCGATCATTTGGTAGCGTAAACGGCCGTTAAGGAAAGTTCTGAAAATATAATAAAACAAAGGAAGAATTTTGGTTAAGGAAAGTACAGCTACATTGTATGGGAAAAGATCAAAGTGCCATCCCATCTGAAGCCCCATTTTGTTTTGCTTGTGGAGATGAGAGAATGCAAAGCCTCCTGAATGACGATTAGTAGCAATGGTGTTTCAAAATCGTCCAAGGTGTCATTGGTACTAGATGACGGTGCCTTTTCGTGGCGAATATGACAGAATGATAGTATGGCGATATGATTGCCATCCAAAGGTACGTAGATACGATTCATTGTATGATAGAAAGAGAAATCCCACTCGGACTGGCATGCAGTCATATCGTTAGAGTAAGAAATATTTGGGTTCGTGGTCACATAGAGTAAGTATGTAAAGGCTTGTGAATGTCGTAGAATCGTTGGAACATTATATCTCTCTTCAAACCTAGACATGCCTAATCATCACCCTCAAGTTCGGTCTTGAGCTTTCGTTGTAAACGAGCCTCGATCTCGATCTCCTTTGCCGCCTCTGGAAAGTACTCGGTTCTCGATGACTTCTTCTCACTTGGTGGCACTGCATGAAGGGTCGTGTGTTGACGAAGGTTGTCCGTGCGGTTGAAGACCTTGTTGCAGTATTTGCAAGGGTACTCTCGAGAGTTGCCATGCGTATTTGAGTGACGCTTCAAGTGTTCTTGACGCTTAAAAGGCCTTGACTTGCATCCTGGATATGTGCATGGGAACTGTCCCTTCTCGATGATACCACCTTCTCTGGATGTCTTCTTGGAAGACTTGCGAATACGACCGGATTTCACTGCATCAAATCCTCCAAATCCTCCAAGACCACCAAGATTTCGAATGGCAGCTGTGCGTTCATAAGCAGCAGGAGACAAGGATCGACGAACTGATGGGCTAGCCCAAGAGTTGCCACGATGTCTTGGTGGTGATGGTGTGATGAAGTCGCGACAAGGTGACATGTGATGCGAGGCGTGAGAGAACGGAGAGCTATCGAAGGGAATCCCAAGCTGAGAGTGCGGTGAAGGCATGCCATACATATCATCGTGAAAGGTCTGAGATGGAACAACGAAATCGTGAGCAGGAGAAGAGTACATCGTTATTGATGAGGCTGGCGAGATGGCATGGTATGGTGTAAATTGGGCTCTCCCATTGTGGTTGGCAGGAAATGATTGTTGGTATATGGAATCAACGTATGGGTCAAATTCCATAATGGACTGCTCGTGATAGGTTTTGCATGGTGTTGTCATGAAAATACTGTTGTCTGGTAATACAGATTGAGTGACAGCAACAATAGTGTTGAATGGATCGTGAGAATCATTGTCGTGTGGAGTTCCAAGCGGAGTTCCTGGCAAAGTCGAGCTCTGGCCAGAGCGGTACTCGAAAGATGCACATGATGATCTTCTGTCGGAAGTTGGCGTGGTCAACATGTAACGATCGTGGGCAGAGTAAGGATAAGCTGAACTAAAGGAGCTCTCGGCGGAAGATGGACATGATGACGATGGTATGGAGATGTATGAATCTCTTCTATCATCCATTCCCATTTCCTGCATGATAGTGGTTTCTACGAGCATGATTGTAGCTTTAGATATGTGATGCTGTACACTGTTTAATATTAGCAATCATTCTGACTGATTTGGTGTTAATGACGTCTCATACAGATAGTCCCTAATAAAAAGATATGTTGCTTAGGTTTGATAGAGGAAGGACGAAATGAGAAGGGAATGATGAGATGAATAGATTATTGCTCGGACGACGAGACTATGAAGAGAAGTGAATCTTGCAAAGAATGGACGAGACTCTGGGAAGTTATGCTCTCAAACGAAAGGCAGAAGACCTCAACTTTATGAGGAATGTCAAGATGGAGACGGGAAGTCTCTATGAACTAATATCATATGCTCGGCTTCTATGAGAGGTACTGCCTGCCACTAAGGTTATGGAAGAAAAAGGTAGAGCTTACCTGCTCCGCTAATCTTTTCACAGCAATGTACGGTCCGCGTGTTCGAGAGTAGACGATAAGTAAGGCTGTCTCCTTGGAATGTGGAACGCGTCGTGATGGTGTTCGCGCCACTGGAGGTAATCCAGGAACAACGAGGCTGCGCTTGAGAGACAGAAGATAGAAGTCTAGGTTTTGAGTAAAACTATCACAATCAGCTTTCTATTCTATGCTACACAACCTTTTTTGGGCGGAAGTTTCCTCACAGAGCCGTTTAAAAGATGGCTTTCCAAAGCAGTATAGCAAGAGTAAGGGATCTCTTAACTACGTCGATGCGCGAGACCGAGCTTGATCGGGCGCTACAACTAAGATGTAATAGTCAACCTGAACCAGTTCTCTGGTGGATTGGTCTGGTTTGATGTACCTTGCAGAAGGTCATTGAACCCCTTCGGAGGGGCGACTTGATGGACTTTATGGACCGAAAGAGTGCACCCCTCGCTTCACGGAGCTTATCCTGCCTCATAGCACTGAATGGCGGCGGAAGAGATGGAACAGGCTGGCAGGCTGGCTACAATGCATATGTTTGGTTGTGAGGTTGGTCTGATGCTTGAGACACTTCTTAGGACTCGTTCATGTAAGCCACCACTACTCTTTTGGGGGTCCCCACCAGATCTGCTAGTACCTGGCGCGGTTGGCTGCGCAAGAATGCTGTGAGAGGTACCAGTAGTCGCAGATGGCTCAAGGACAGAGAGTAGGGTACGAAGTTACTTCAGCACATCCAGTACAGAGAAAGACTGGAACACCAGCATGCAAAGAGCCCCAGCCATGAGTACTGCATCATCTGCCGCTTCTATGATACTATGTTTCTATCTATTGGTTAATGGGACTTTTCAATCAGTGATCAACAGCTAAGGCACGATCATGTCTGATGCATTCTGTTGCATATCGCTGCATCTGACCTGCACGACATACCGGCATTGCAGCGCTGATGAGAGAATGAGAGGATGAGAGAGAGAGCTGGGCGGAGGAAAGAAAGCTGCTCCGTAGATACGATGTTACTGGGTTGGTTGATTTTGCTTCCTCGGGCCAGCAACCTCGAGATCTGCACAGGGATTCTTGAATATACAGTTCCTACAATACATATTGCACAACTACATGCAGCTGCTTTTCAATTTCCATTCGACTCTTTTGCAACGACCGAAAAAGCATGTTGCGGCAAGCGGTCCCCACTTTTGACATTCCTGTATGTGGACGCATTGTATGCACCGTGGGTGGTGCTCAAAACCGTTTGTGACACAGGTGGCGCGAACCGTCTTGAGGTTGTCCTTGGCCATGTCGAGAAGCGCTCTCCGGCATGGGCGTAAAGGGCTTTTTTCTTTTCTTTCTGAACTTATGGGCTTCTTGGAATGTGCAGAAGAGTCCACAGGATGGCCGCGGGTGCGCGTCGATGAAAATCTTTTTCGGTTTTGCCTTTGACTTTGACTTTGACTTTGGCTCCGGCTCCGGCTCTCAAGAAAGGGCACAGTCACTAACTGAGGATCTACACTAATTTACCGCACCTTTTGTTCATTCAAAGGTTGGGTGATTACTGCAACAGTTGGGCAAGGCACAACCGGGAACTGCGCACTATGAGATTGTTCGGGCCACATTGGAGCGCGTCTGCACTGCAATGGGAGCTCTATCGGGAATGGAAATAAAGTAAGGTCTCTTGAGAAAGCCCTGGTTGATCTGGTTGAAAGCCCAAATAGGCAAAGGTTCACCGGGTAGAGATCTTGGACTTCCTGGGCTTTCGATTAGGTCGATTAAGGCGATTAGGGCGATTAGGGACGATCTACACATCCGCCCTCCCATGGCGTCAGACATACCGCGAATGTTATGCAAGCATAAAATAAGTTTTTGTCAACTATGGTGATTTTCTCTGCATCTTCTCGCTGTCTGGCCCCCCGTGGCTCAAGACCTTTTGCCCTCGTACCCACGTACCTCACGCTCATCCTTCCCCTCCTCCGCATCACGTTGAAGTCTGGTGCAGAAGCCAGCGGCTAATCACGCAGGATTTGTTGAGCCATTCGCAGCGAGAGCTCGAAACCATTACTTAGCGGCAAATTACCCACTTAATTGTTAGTCGTGTGCGGGTAAAGGACGACTAGAGGCTAAGGCCAAGCTGGCGTGATGTGACTTGACGATAACAGGTAGGCATGGAAATGCTGCATAGCCCCCATAAAACAAGTAGTTGTAACAGAAAACCATCAAGTTGGGAGAAAAGGGGACCTGACCCTGACGGGAGCTATGAAACGTGGTTATGGAGTGGTGTGTTTTGCAGTAGAAGAAGTAAAAGAAGAAGAAGAAGAAGAAGGAGAAGGAAAGGATTCGTAAAGGGTCAGGTAGAGTAGTAGTGGACGTGTCATGGACGCGTCGAACTAAATGAGATGTCAGGAACAATCACGTCTCTGGGTAGTGTTACCACCTCTTGGAATTTCTCAAAAGGTCAGAATGCTTCTTTTCGAGTTTGGTCTACTCGAAGTAGATGTGCCAGCCACTGGTAAAAAGGGACAATTCCGTTTCGAGTGAGAGAATGAGAGTTGCAGCTGGTGCAGATATCAAGGTGGCTGACCTTTAGATCGAATGGAGCGAAAGCAAGACAGCTGGAAGTGGATATAGTACGTACAGGACAGAAGAGCGACGATCCTCTTAGTCCACGCACACGGTGGAAGTGTATTTCTCAACTCTCCACATTTCGCCAAGCCGTGAAGTTCATCGCCTACTTTAGCATCAGAACCTATGATATGAACATGTCCATTTACAGCTGTACCTGAATGCTGTACTGTGTACGTACCTCCATCCTACTGCGCATTTGCACCCACTTCGTACTTTGACCGAGCTTAGAATAAACTGGAGCTGCAAGTCGACTAATAAGCTATCTCTTGCATCCATCTATACTCATACTTAGCTTATGCTGCATTTACCGTACACGGTATATCCATATTTGCCTTTATGCGTATCTAAGTTACTCTCCTCTACTGCACCGCACGAAGATATGATATGATACATCTCTGAGATATGGTGGTGATCAATCCATGTCGTGCATGTGTATGTACATACATTATGTATCAAAGTTTGGAGGAGCTTGAAAATCCGGTCCAGCCAATGCCCGCGAGCCTCTCTTGCGTGCACGGATCGACAATGGACTCTATCACCCTCACGGACTCAGACATTGAGTAAACGGCGGGCGTGCCAGAACCATCGGGCGTTATTGCTCAACTGTGGTAGGTACCCTGTCATTACCAACGGCCGATGAATGGCAACTAACCGAACACCTAGAGACGGACAATAATATCTACGGACAACACGGACAACACGAGACGAAACGAAACGTGACGACTCTTGTCAACTTACGGAGTAATCAATATCACCATAGTCACAAGCCAAAGGCTGTTGGATCGTCAGAACTCAGATGTCAATAATCAGGCTGTCTCTTCTCACCACAACAGTACCAGCCATCTCCGCTACATTCAGTTTTCACTCATCTTTGCTACACACAGCAGTGGCAGGACAGTGGCGATAATATTGGTAGCATTTCTCAACCATCTGCCATAATTAATAGCGTTGGAGGTGGTTCGTGCTTCGCTCAAAGATGACACTCCAGACATGCCAGAGACTCAGGCGACGCGACCATCATCAGTGAAATACCTGCAACGAACATACGCAGTACATCAAATCGCATTATACTTGACTACCTGCTGCAGGTAGATGTGACAGGTAGATTGGGAGACATGCGCTTGTGAATGTAGAATTGGACGATAATGATATCTTCCCACATGAACACAGGCGTCGAGAGCTGCTGCTGGACACATATCATCTGCGGGCGACTTGAAATTCCTCCTTTCTTTTTTTGTTTCTTTTTTCTTTTCCTTCTTCCATTTTGAATTTTCCAAGATTCCTCTCGCTGTGCATACATACATACAGTGTACATCAGCAGTTCCTGCAACTATGACGCCCGCAGTGCTCGACCTTCGACTGTGTAGGGCAAATGTGAGTCGACGGGAGATGAGAAATGATTTATCCGAGGCCGCGATTCGTAAGATGGGAGTCAGGATCTGGTTCTTGGAATGCAAAGGACTCTAGCTTTTTCTCACTCGATCCTGTTTGTCTCTTATTTTTTGTTTTCTTTCGCAATGGAGCAGCTTGCTTGAGAGGTGCGAATTTTCAGGTCAATGAGAGTTGCCCGATCCAACCTGAACAGCCCTCGGCTTGCCGATCACAGAGCAGTGATCGATAATTCATCCAACAAGGAGGAGAAGACAAAGAAGAATTCCTGCCCTGCACATCAACCATGATGTCTGTCTATCTAATCACTCCATCATCAATCAATCCAATAGGTCAATAGGATTGAATGTCTAACAGGCTCTCATCGACTTCACTCCTTCAGGGCTGCCACTTCTGAGAGTTTGACAAGTCCCGAACCGCGTTCTTATGAACTATGGTAATTCGGGAGGGCTTCAAGACTTCAGGATGCGGCAGATGGTGATTTATTATCTTGCGTCATTAATACATTGTCTGTCTGGACTCCAAGACCTGCCACTAGGTAGCTCAGGAGTCGGCTACTTATTTCATCGTGATGCTGGATTGTATTGTATTCTCCAAAGTGCCGTTCTCGCGTTCCACTACCATTCGGCAGCACGCCTACTTCTCCTATCCCTGTTGGCCTCCCGTACCGGATCGTCGATATTCTGGAAGATGACATGATCATCTCAAATCCTATTCAATGAAACCCTATCTTACGATCAGAACTTCCAACATCATACGTTCAGATAAGGGTTACATAGTATTAGTCGCGCCTCTCCCTTATCTCCTTCTCTCTGGACGCGTCTACCATTGTACTCTTCGCGACTTCAAACTTTTGCTCGTGGAATTTGCCCTAGATGAGAATGTCGACGGCGCGATATACGGAGTGGTCCATAGATAGCGCAACTATTTCGTGTTTCAGCGGTTGTCTATTGTTCAATACTGCCATGTGTATAATTCCCGTGTCCTCATATGCTCAGGATGTCCCTTGGTTCTTTACCTTATCATCAACATTCTCTTAACCAAGCATTACTATCACCTTGCCTGTACCAGCGACCAACCCATCTCCCACATCCCATCAAGGTATCTTCCCGCAGTCTAGCAAAATATGCAATGAACGTGTTTCTGATACCGTGCCATTGCAAGACTAAAGTACTGTTCGTCAAAGGCTACCTGCCCATCACATGTTTTGCACTGTGCATTGGAATGAATGGGAGGAGAAAACGAGGAGGGTTCATCACAGCGCGGCACAGTATGTTCCATCATGTTCACTCCAACAACGAAAAGCACTTTCAATATCAGCTACCTACCTATCTCACACACTCTCGCCTCGCGGCATCTCCCAATTGGAGAGGGTATGCGGCAGGATGATCTATGTTGTGTTAGTCGCTGACCGAGGTGCCGCCACAAACATTTAGCAGAAGCCTAGCACGCATAGGTAGCTAAAGTAACGGTGAGGTCCAAAAGGCTGCAGCCCAATAGCTGTCAGAGGAGCTCATGTGAACTCTCCTCATCATAGCTGTGAGTGGTATATCGATGCTTTGACCTTCCTGCACCTATGCAGCTACTGACTGCACATATTCCTTCCTCGCTCAACTTCAACAGGGTTGAAGCAGTTGGCCCTCCAAATCACAGCAATATTGATATTGGACTACTATCATTGAATCATCTCTGAATTCTTGACTTCCCTATGAACTAAGATAAGTTACAAGGACCGTATTTTGTGCATGCAGCTCTGCTCAAACCAGACGGCACTCATATCCAATTCAACTGTCTCTTGATCTGCACTGGTCCTGCTCAACGTTCAACACTGTCACCCGTTTCAAGTCTTTTGAAAGTATAAAGGAGGGGGATGATGTGCTTTCAATTTCAGTTTGTGATGTGTACAAGGAAATTAATCAATTTTCAACGTACTCATGGGACATAATTTTTCAGGGCCGCCATGAGTACAGCTGGGATGCGATGTAAGCCATGTCTCTCGTTCAAATGCTCATGCATATTCTGACATGACAAGAGGTTTGTGAGAAAACAGACGAGTATTCTCCATACGAGAAATCTCGAACGTCATTGTAATACAACAGTAGTAAGAATTGGCAGGTGTCAACTTCAGCTGCCAATTTCGAGGCATAATTGCAAGCCTCCCAACTCGTTGTCTGATCCAATAACACAAAAATGAAGAAGATGCTATTGAGTGGTGTGTTTTCTGTGATGTGTACATGCAGAGGGTGTGTGGGATCGATGGGGTCTCTGCCGGACCAACCACCTCAATGCCTCTTTTTTGTTGAAGGTGATATTAGTATTCAATAGGGCAAATCGGTGGCAAGTCAGACAGTCAGTTAAACAAGTCAGCCTTCGATTAAGATTTCATAATCATATTCCTTGAATTTCCTGAGTTATGTCTCAGCTACCTGTCTCTGTGATGTCGTTTGAATCGCAACACGAGCGCCTTTTCTCAATTGTTCCAACTTGAATGGTGCGCTGTGCCGCGCTGGAGCGCCCGTCAATGGCGGTAAAAAGACAACATAATGGCAGGGTATCTAGGTAGTCCCTACGGAGTCCTGAAGCATGGGTGCGTATTGAATACAGTGCCAATGCAGTAATGTAATAAGGTCCGACCAGTAGAAGATTGTGGCCCGAATACCTCCGCTCTCTACACCTCTTGGACAAGGCTTTGATGTCGAAGCCTCCTCCGACGAGCACGAGAGGGTGCCTGTCGTTATCAAACAAACGTGCTTGACAGAGTACTCATGTTGTGTGATGATTGACGACATCCCTCCGGTGCACTCTAGGTGCCCGAGTACTACAAGTACAAATTACAAGTACTACGCAGTACGGACCAAAGACGAGGATAAATACAGGGAGATCGGTAAGGTACAGTTCAAGGCAGGGAATAATTGCATTATCCGCACCGAATGTAGCACAGAGCGTTAGCGCGTTAAAGTTGTTAGTGTTTGGTACCTTGTGCATTCGAAATCTTGCATCGCATGTCTACGATGCATACCCCTTCTCACGAACCAATATCAGTCCAAAAAAGAGGAAGAAGAAGAAGAAGTAGAAGAAAAGACAAGAACATTACCATGAAGAGGAAACATATGTCAGTGTGATCCGTCTATCTCGTCGTGGGCCGCTTCAAGGCCCAATGCAATGGATGATCGTCGCTTGCCCTTTTTGAAAAGCTACTATTCTCTTCGTGACATTGACAACGACGGCCCGATATGCTGAGAGCCTCGATGCCCTAAATCGGGGAAAGCTATCCGGTGCCGAGCAGGCGGCAGACCGAAGAGTGAGCCGTGGGCAAAGCTACGTTCTATCGGTCAAAATTCAGTACCCTGTCACTGATAACGTTTCAATTTAAGACTTGCTGGGTCATAGAGGACCGTCGGCACTGGCTGATATCCCAATCCAGCCTGTTGCACAGAAATGTGCACTTATATCACGTACTAAAACTGCCTTCAAGGCAGGCCATCACGTCGTTGTTCAACTGACAGCTTGACAATGAGTCGAGATCTACCAGTCTCTATTACTCGGTCGGCCAAGGCTTCACTGTCATTACTTCTTCTGCTCCGAGACGGCTATGCTTGGTCCGGAGTCTTACAAACAGGGCTTCTACCCGCGACTCTACAAGGGCCCAGGTCACATCGGCTTATGCTGGAGAGCTTGACCTTGACCTAGACCTTGACCTTGGCTATGGTTGGGAGATCTTGAAAAAGCCAGTGAGCATTTACTGGTACCTGTACCCAGTCAGCCATATGGACCAGCAGAGCGGGGCGATTGAGAAATCACAAGATCTTGATCTATTTACGTACCATATTCCGCCTGAGGAGACAACAATTCATCACTTGATCACGCACGGTACAGTCCTTTCACTACTGTTGTCATCATACACTATTCCAAAATTTGTCGATTTTTTACGTTGAGGATATACGATACGGTCTATGCATATTTCATTAGCCGTACTATATTTTCCACGTCATGCGGAGCATTATTCACCCTCATTCAACAGGGTGCGATATTGCCGGATATTCGAATCTATCCCAATGAAAGCCTACCGTTCATATCATCAAGCACAACATCCCAAAAGCTAGAATATACGCCGGTGATACTTCCTCTTCAAGAGGTTCTCCGATATGTAGAAGTTGCTGGACACGTTCAAGAGGCGATTGTAGCCTTCTCAGTATGAGAAGCTCACATTTTCACATATGAAACCATGTGAGGTTCTAACTGTTAGGATCATGGCATCTTTATTAAGTGAAAAAATCCCCACAAGATGAGATGGATCGGCATACTCTTTAGCAGGCGTTTCCCTATCTCCAGGTGAAGCCCTTCTATCCACATTCGAAGCGTGCGGCATTCACTTGTATCGCAGATATCAGGGACCAATTTGAATATGAACTTTGCCTCGTCAAGATGTGTTACTGACGTGTATTTTTGGCACTGCAAAAGGGATGGAGAACCCCAAGCACACTACCCATTCGAGATTCACAGCATGTTCGGGAAGAAGCCCTGAGGGTACAATAAACTGAGCCAACCAGAAAGTCAAGGTGGGCCAGTGCCACAAAATCTTGCCATTACCACAGGGGAATGGCCTTGTTACAATAGTATGCTCATACAGATCTTTCCATTTATCACAATGTTAAAATTAGAATGAAAACTGGAGCAGAATTCATGATACCAAAAGAACTATACTATGACATATTTTGAGCAGAGGCCTCTAATGGATGTGAAGTAGTTCGCTGCTTGGCATCTCTACGGGAATGATCTGATCAAGCTTGTTCCGTGAATTTCACTAAGATTCGATTAGATCCGCTGTCAAAACGGGGCCATTCCGGCATAAAAGAATTGTGAAAATGAAAGCCTTTACACAGTATATCAGAATAGAAGCGCTCCATCCATCTTGTGCGATATCATGACTCCTTTAGGCCATCCGCACCCATTCACCGGTTCAAACAAAAACCGGTGTTAAGCTGGTTTTTGGCCTTGTCTGCGGCATTAGTTACAACTATCAAACATCAGCCTCAATATGTCTCTATTCCAACTCCACATTCGCTTGCCTGACGTCTGCATTGGTCAGCTTTTGAAGAGGATCCGGCTCTCGGCCGAAAGGATTATCATTTCTGGAGGGGTTCTTTGGGCATCTGCTTGTCTCTCCTCGGCCCTGTCCCGAAATATGGGTGTTGTTGCAGAAATATACATACGCAATACGCGATACTTATGTACATATAAATTAAGTTTTGGTTGATGTGGGGCTTATTGCGCACGGACGGGACGGGTAAGAGATCGATTTACGCTGTTGCTGTGACCTTGACCTTACAGAGAGGATGATCTCCTTGATGTGCCCACAATTCTTTCGCCCTACAGAAAGTCCATGAACAGGTTCTTTTATCCGATCGAGAAATGAGATGTGCCCTATGTTGCCAAGCATTGACAATCTGTCTTGATATGCATAAGTTGTGTTTTGGTATGTTTTTGCCCCCTTTTCTTGGTTTGATATAGAAGTCCTGATAGGAAAACAACGCAGTCAAATACCCTCGTCACTATGGTTCGGTGCTGCTTTTTCTCGTTCAGGTTATATGCCATGTGCGAGGTTGGCCACGGTGGCCACGAGTAAAAGTATGCTTGAGAAGGACTGATCGGTTCACCTAATATGACCCGGGATTCGGAAAATCTGCACTCTATGAAGCTTTTCTGAATGACGTCTCTTCCCTGGATGAACTGTGATCTCTTGCAGATGACAGTTCTTGATTCAAGCTTGCTCATGATTTCGTAGCAATTCTCAAAAGGGATGACCAAAGTAATCATCTCTAATTAAACTTCCTCACCATACCACAAATTCGAACATAAGGTACCGTGCGAATGCTACATTCATATATCGATCCCTTTGGTTATACGAACCAATCGTCCTTTCGAGCCCTATTCCCCCTCTACTATCTGACGCTCATACTGTATCACATTTGGAGAACGACAGTTAAGGTTGTTTTGAAATAGGAAGGACACCCCTGTTAACACGAGCTGAGGATGTCACTATGTCTGAAAATGTCCCTGGGTCCTAGAGAACTCTCATGCAAAGCCCAATTCGTTATGCTTCGTTTCCCGTCCCTGATATTGTCATGACGGAGTTCGTATACCACCACATCCATATGCCTTGGATCACAGCCCAATCTAGCCTGTCAGGTTATTACATCCCCACTCGATAGCCCTGCTCTCTGTCTTACGTTACATCACGCAATCTCCTGCGACCAACAGATCGAGACCCCCAAAGAACATTGTGTCTCTACCTATACGAACTCCATATCTAACCGTCGAACAGCCTCCATTCAGCCTCCCTCGAGCGCTCAGCTTGCCTCGACTCCATATACCTCGCAGCTCGCTACCGAAGGGAACTGGAGAGCGAAGGAAAACTTGGACAGGCAACCCACCATCAACTAACTGTACATAACAGCGACTCCACTCCACCACGAGCAGGAAAAAACATCAAGGCTTCTTTTCGCTCATCTGAAATGTGAGCGCTCATCTGGAGGATCCGAATATGAGCCACTATTCAGCGTCGGAAGAATAAGCAGATAATGACGTCTACTGCATGGCCACTTCCATATTTCATATAATTATCCATGCCTTCTTAAGTCATCAAGAATGCATTCCATTCCTGCACTGTGCTGTGCTATACTGTGTACTGTGTGTATATATGCATACCATCTTGCCCAGCCAAGACCTCACTCTCGCTGGTATCGGGTATCGGGCAGACGATTTATGCAGACAGACAGCTTTTGCCGACAGATGCTGCCAGAAGCACAGCTAAAACCCAAATTTCAGAAAATATGGGGTGGAGATGGCCGAAAGCCTCCTTCTGCATATAGTTTGTACGTTAGCCACTGTGCTGTGCAGTTTGTACCAAACACTCTACTGCGTGAGGTAAAGCTTATGTGCCGGCAATTCTATCAATGTCGACGGCGTCGGCTGTATTGTCCGCTTGCCGGTACTGTGATGCATAAGTGGGAGCTTGCCGATGGGACAAGCAAAAGACTCGGGCCCCTGGTTACGATTTCAGAGTATGCAATGCGATGTTCGATAGGTGCAGTAGTTGTGAGTTGGTACAGTACGGCGCCTTAGCAAGGTGTTTGGATGTGCTCATGAGATACAAAAGATTCAAGCTACTTCAGTATACCCCTCATCCTGTCTCTGCCCTGGATGCTGCCGTCCACTTATTGGATTGTATACTTAAAGTTCTTTGTCCGTGCTCACTCAGAAGAGGGCCTCCATTCCTAATGGATATCTACCAAGTACAGATTTAGTAATTGTGGCTGCCCCTTCACGAATCGCATCTTGTTTAGCCTTTTTATCTCGCCTTGTAAGGCCCGGCATGAGCTGGGCAGAGTACTATCAATACACTGCGTACATACGCCAAGTAAGATAGCCTACACGCTACACTACAAAGCAATACTATACATATGCTTGTAGAGGTACTGGACTATACAGAAAACATACGCCATATGCAATGTGTAACATACATCATTCACAAATGTTGTGCTGTGAATTCAACTATCCTGTCAGGCTTGCATTTCCGCGGCGTCTTACCGGCCGGCTCGAGCTGCCAACTGTTTCTCCCGTGTTCGCGAGGTCATATGTTCCATTGCGTTTTTTGGTGATTACGTACTATGTGATAAGGGAGATTATTGACCCCATAGTTCGTAGTCGTTGCCGCCATCGTTGTCGTCCCAATAGCGGACCGCAGTGCCAGGACTTGGCCATCACGGACGAGAGCCCTTCTACATAGAGCTATGACCATGATATGGGTAGTGCTTCACAATGATCGGCAATTTCCTGTCTCTCTTCTGCTAAGTCGTCAACATCAGCCCCACGCCGGGGGTGATCTATGAGGTGCTTGATGATACGTGGCTATACGTTAACCTACCCTTGGAAATATAACCTGCGCACATGCCTCGCGCTCTCAGCCCTTGATACAACGTTGTGTGAGGACGGAAAAGTGTCAAATCAGTAGCGAAAAGAGTAATAGCCTTTATACTCTGACTTTTGTCCTCAGCTCATTGCTGTACTGTCGATGAAATCCGAGAGAAGCCAGATACCGACCTTAGAAAGCCCATCCCCAATTGATGGCAATTGACAATTCGTGCCTCGCTTTCCGATGCTGCTTCGTCTGCGTGGATGTTGGATGTTGCACTGTCCCCCGGGACTATGAGCCTCTGCGTGCGCTGTTAGAGCTCATCTGCTTTGAAAATACCGGCATACTGGACCATTTTAAGCATCCACAGCCTTCAGTTTCCTCACGACAATAGCCGTTATATTTTTTCACCAGATTCTAGATGCCGTCATCGGTCTAAGTCTAGTAATGGATTGAGGGGCCGAGCGTATAGGAGTAAATCACCGAATAACGGAGTACTGGGGAATCGGAAAATAGCGAAGACTGCCGTTTATCTAGGCAAGAGAGAAAAAAGAGGAGCAGTGTTTGAATATAGGCAATGACTAAATATCCACAAAAGAGACAGATGCTAAGCCGGCGTTGTAAATGAACAACACCGTAAATTTGGGCAAAGCCTTCCATATAAGAACAATGAGAAAACAAGTCAATTGTTCAACTCAACTTACGCACCTGAATTTTCAGGGGAGACTCAGAAATGATTTTATCAAGTATGGTATTCAAAGCATTGTTCTCAAGTACAGATACCACCTCACGTGAAGCAAGCGTTGCAATATCTGATTGAATAACCGCTCGATTTCTGCTAGACTCTTCGGGCCAGCCATTAAAGATGTGATCTGAGCTACCGAGAGCGATCCATGGAATTACGCTGTCGACTTCGGCAAGAGCTTGGATGAAGAAAACAGGCGCTGAAGCTTTGGGGCTCAGCACCATCGCATATTCCAACAAACCTGGCAATAGGATTGATCTCGGCACCTTTCTAGATCTCGAGTTGGGAATGCGTTCGCAATGTTGTTTTGTTTAGGTTCTTCTCTAGAAGATTCCCATGATTTTCAACCTTGCGCCTCAAAATTGACTTTTGGCCTGAACATGATTTGGCGCCCCATATGTCTTCTAAAGGCCTTCTACAAACAACGCACCTGCTGGGCACATATTCCAATGGAGCTGGGGGCGAAGCCTTGTTACAACTGCTCGCATGACCATGTCAAAAAAAACCACCACATATTCGTACTTACATGAGTAAGCTATGGCTTTCAAGCGCAAATCTACCCAAGGTCCGTACATATGAATCAAATGGCATCCTCGCCCGAGAGCTCGTTGGCATCGTCGAAAGACTCCATTAGCTCTTCCTCGCTGGCCTCCATTCCTTTGAAATCCATGAGCTTTTGGTTCTTTTCCTCAGCTGCGGCATCTGATTAGTATACAAGGTCTACGAAAAAGGGATCAAAACATGATTGAGACTTACTCTGTGGAATAACTTCGAGGTTTTCTTGGACCTCGCAGTCTTGGAGGATGCTTTCTTCGCCAACGACGCTTCTGCGTCCCAAGATACAGCCTGTCAGTTTACATCCTTTCCCAACAATGACGCCGTCCATGAGCACGCAGCGAGTAAGCTTAGCTCCTAATTTTATCTGACAGTTCGCGCCCACAACACACTCTTTAATAGAACACTTCTCCTCCACCATGACATTCTCTGCAATGAGACAATCCTGGGTAGTGACTGTAGCTCTCTGGGGAACCACAGCAGAAGAGGCAATCTTGCTGGCATGTGCGAAGGGAGAGGATGCGACACGTCCTACTGCATCGATGGCCTCTAGCTTAGCTAGTTGTAAGGAGACCGATAACAACAAAGGTGCGGTATCTACACGACGGATCAATGGACAGTCCGTCTTTGATGGGTGGACATAGGCAAGAATCGGTGGAATCTCTAGAGCCTCCTTTGTCTCAATGACTGGAGTGATGATACCCGAGTCTGACATCTTTGTTTCTGGTTCTGATTCGTGTAATCTGGAAGTCCATGTTGTGCTCAGGCTGCCAATATCGACCTCGTCGTCAAGGAGACTGTTTCCCATACCATCGTCACCAGCATTTTTATCTGGAGTATCAAAGATCTGTCGTAGTCCAAGCTTCTCAGCAAGACCGTCTTGCCATCCTGCCTTGGCCCACCAGCCCACCACATCCTCACTGATTGTGTCCATATGATCATTAGCATTGATCATATCCATTACCCATGCAGGGAAAATATATATATGCGCATCACGATGTGAGCTCAGCATCCTCAGCTTGGCATGCTTGCGGAATAAACTATGTCTGAGCGGCAGCCCCTTCTTTTCTTCCATGATATCGTTAAGTGTATCAGTAGGTGTTGCATAGAGAAGCTTGGAGGTTTGTGGCAGAAGAGACTTGTTAGACGGGGGAACAGGACCAGTTGCGAGTGGAGTTGTGGCAATGAAGTCAGTTTCCTCTCCTTTCACACGCGTCTCGCCCTTCGTTTGATAGTAAACGGTCAACCCTCCACGTCGACCTCCTTTCTCACCACCGAGAGCCATCTTTGGTCCTGTAAACTCCTTTCCTCCTCCAGTAGCACCACCAAGTCCAGCTTCTTTGACCATCCATGTCTCAAGAAGAGCTTCTCCGCCCAATTCGCAAACAAGATCACAAGGTAATACCATGAAATCACCCTTGACGACCGCACGTACTTCCGGTAAGCGAAAGATCTCGGCTGTACCCGTTGTTTGCTCAAGATCTTTAGGGCAAAGAAGGTATGGCTTTGGAAGTGGCAGAGTGGTCAAGTGTGGGTTAGTGTTGAGAGATGTGGTGATTGCTGCAGCCGATGATGGTGGTGCAATTAAAGTGATATCTACAACTTTGTGTCAGTACTAACTTATTCCAAGTAAAATCTCAAGGAATTATCGTGAAAATCGTAAAGGTCGTGATATTCGACTTGAAGTGACATATCTCGTGACTCCAAATTGGCAATATGTGGCCATGCATTTAGTATGCTGCGAAGACTGTGAGACGACCCGGGCCTCCAACAGTGCATCTCATAAGAAATGCCAGAAGATGAGAAGTAAACAAAAAGCCACGTGAACTGCAAAAAACAAAAAGGAGAACAACGATGAAAAATAGACGTATAACTTACTTGTAATACCCATGCGATAACAGAAATCCAAGGGATACCAGACCATAGGTCTATTCGCGATTGGAATCAAGGCCTTTGGGAACTCTTCTGGATTAGATGTAAAGGTCGTGAAAGAGACTCCAGGTCCACACAGAATGATGGCCTGGAACCCAGGCGACGGCATTGAAAGTGCGTGTGGCATGCTGCGTTCTTTCTCCGATGATCGTGAAGATGTCTGGAAATATTATTTGATAATGCTACTATTCAATCCAAGGTGTTGAACGAGCTAGAACAAAGGTGGTGCGTGTATCTGCAAGGGTCTCTAAATTTTTGATGCTCGAAATATTCGTTCGAGAATGGCTGTCGCGAAATTAGTCACCGAATAACTGTTGTATATCACGTGCTGTATTAAGGTAAGACAGCAAGTCATAACACCAGCCCCGCTGCTGATTGGTGTGGCTGGGGTTGCAACACTGGGAACAAGGCAGCACAAACATATCAGCCTCGCACAGCTGCACAACACCGTATCTCAAAACAACAACACGTGTGGTTACATTCCAATATCTCAATAAGTATTTTTGATGAGAATGTGATTGCTGTCTTTGCATAAATGTCGTCTTCAAATGATCGCAGGTCACGTAGACCACTACCGGCTATCAATACTCGCCGAGGCGCATTCGGCTACTGGGTCCCACTGGCACTGACAGTTACAATTGCAACCATTGGAATTGCAGCCTGGATATGGAGCGAAAGACAGGATGACGATGAAGATGAAAATCCTGAATACGGCAGAAACCCTGATGGAAGTGTACGCGCAGCACCTCCAACCTATGCCTCAGAACCAGGACCGGGTGAGGCTGGGTACGGCACAACATCACAGACAGCAGAGGACAACAACAGCTATGTGTCACGAATGTCTGGTGCATTGCGACGAACCCCGAGCCCACAACAGTTTTTAGATGGAGCCAGTCGAACAGTCGCCGCTGGTGTGGCTGCAGCTGGAGCCGCTGTGGGAAATGCTTTATCATCTATCCGAGAAGAGGATAAGAGCGCGTACAGAGACCATGAGACTTGGTCCCAGGAAGCGGAATCAAGAAGGATTCAGCAGCAGGGAAGTGCTCTACGTGGCCCAGCAAACACGAGTCTTGTAGTAGGTGGTGGTCCAGGAAGGACTGTTGCCATTGTTGTATCTGCCGACATGGATCAAAGCCACGATGGTGAACTTGGCGATCATCACGAATTGGCTGTAAGTACTCCTGAAATACAGCCTTGAACGCTGCGGCTGATATTTAATTGCAGTCTATATTGTCACATCTTCCTAAAAACACAGATTTTTCGCAAACACGTTTATTTGTTCTCATCTACACTCCTGACCTGAAGGAACACCCTCTTGACAATAACCAAAACCCTGAAGATTCTATCAGCTCTTCTTTTTCGAATATTGGTCACGATCAACTTCAGCATTCGACTGAAACACTTGGCAAAACATTGTAAGTATCCTGTTGGTCTGTGACGTGCGCAAGCTAATTGTCTTCTAGGCCGGTTATGCCGGCGCCAAATCCCGCTTTTGCGGACTTGTACAAAGAGGCGCTTTCGTTGGTGGAGAGGAAGACTATGGTATTACCGTTTACTTCTCAGACAGGGCATCTCCATATACTGAGGCATCTTAATCCTGACGTTGTCTATCTTCAAGAGTCATTAGCTGGTGAGAATGGCAGTGCCATAAGTCAGCTACAAAGTTGGTACCGTCATGACATCGTCTTGGTCGTCGGAGCTGGTGGTGGCCATGGTGGGCTCGCTGATAGTGACTCAGAGCTATCTGCAGCCAAGCCTGAACACTGGTGGGAAAGAGAGGACAGAGTTGGGCGAGGGAGAGGAATTATCGTAGTTGAAGGAAACCATGTTGGAGATGATTGGGTTCGTCGTGTGGAGGGAAAGCAATAATGCAACCTAATGGATCCGATGAACGAAGTAATGATTAGCGATTGGAGGGCATTTTCTTTTCCGCAATATCTATTAAGCTTTGGTGTTATGAACAGTTGCGGGCAGACAGTTGTACGTGTTAATGAAGTCGTGAATAAAACTAGCACGTGACCAATCTTGGAATGGAATAGTGCGGCTCGTCGGGGCTCCCGCGTTGTGAACCGCGCATCATTGAACAGCATGATCGCAAGCACTCTTCCCCACACTCGTTCCTAAATTCCCCAATCGCATCAACTCACGAATCTATCGCAAAGACAACAACCAAGTTTATATTACGTGGCATTCATCAATTTGCTTCTCGATTGCTTGTGGATGAACAGATAACCCTAATTGCTTCACGACGATTTCCCCCGACTTGCGACCGAACTTCAATACTGTTATTAGCAGACGTTGGGCTATCATTTCAAGTGCGCATCGGCGCAGGCATTGACGTATATTCGTCATGGCCCCCGCCGCTGTTGCTGGGCAAATCCAGCCTCCAAACAAACTGAAGCGTCCAACACCTTCGGGAGTCCAAACTGGCGCAAACGGGACCCCGTCATCGTCATCCCCATCCCCGTCGCTGTCCTCGAAGAAGCCTCCCGTCGGCACAAAGGCGTCATCCATTTCCGCAACAGCAAATGGAACAGGCGCAAGCTCCGCTGGCTCGCGGCCAGTCAAGAAGCGCGATACCCCAGCGCAGCTATTGGGGAGAGGCCAGAGGAATGGCAGTACGAACGTTAAATCTGCAACCTTAACAGAAGAGGGATTGATCGAGAAGGCATCAGGGCCTGTGCCATATAGTAATTCCGAATCTCGCCCATTGCAATAACTCTTTTCTGATCCCTATATAGTTAAATCCGACGGATTCATCCTAAAGAAATACCGTGGACAACCTCCCTCCCTCATCGTTCATTTCCATCAAGCACATTTTAAATTCGATAATCAACCTACAACATTCACATACAAGTCTCCCATGCGAGTCTTTTTAGATCACGTAAAAGAAAGAACAGTACCACATGATATGCTGGAGCATTTGGAGCAAGCCGGTGTCCGATTTTACTCAGGTATGCGGGTGCTAGTCTAATCAATAGTATCACAACTGATTTCACCATAATAGATTGTTTGATCGTTCAAATTCACGATCACAGATCTGTTGCAAATGCCGAAGAGTCCACACGAACTGCTGCTGGTGCTGCCAAAATTGAACCATTTTCGGTCCACAATTGGAATCAATTAAAGGTCCCTTCACCATATAAACCCTACCCAGAGGGTGCTTATGCTTCGCAGTTGAGAGACAAGGAAAGTAAAGAGAAAGTGAAGCCCGAACAGAATAAGGAGAACATGCCAGCACCTGCACAGCGCGTCAAAAGCGAACCGGGACGGGAGCAATCAAAAGTGTTCACGGTCGTACTTCACCCGACATCTTTGAGCAAGCAGGCCTCTCTTGCACTACGTGCAGCTTCAGCTGTGTCTATTTCAGACGGCAATGAATCTAGCTTCCTTTTCCCGCCAAACACACCAATCTCTGCCGTGCCTCCGACGCCAACTGCCATTGCGCCAGCACCTAGGAATATGGAACCTCCAGCCAAGAAAGCGAAGAAAGATGATCTGAACAGTAGCAATTACTATGATTTCGAGGCTAATGTAGTTAAGCAAACATCTGGGCCTCTATTCCTAGATAGTGTCGACACCCCTGAAGAGTGCAAGCATTTATTAGACGCTTTGGCACATCCACTACACTCAGAAAAGCCCCCAACTCCAAAGACCAGGAAGAGAACTGTGGCGGAAGTAGCAGCGGACGAAGCTGCTGCCGCAGATACCGAACGTTACATGCTGATTTTAGACGAGCGCTTGTCGGCGGCGGGAGTCGGTTCGGCGGGTGCGAATCAAGGCGATGCAGATGGCCAAACTGGCAGTGCGTCTTTCGAACCTCGCTTCGAAAAGTTCAAGATTATCAACAACATCAAAATTCAGATCGCGGAGAATGAACGCCAGAAGAAATTGCAGGAGATCGAAGCAACGAATAGGCGACGAGAACAAGAAGCCCAGAAGGCCGAGGTGGCGAAGCGGGAACAGGAAGAGCGGAACCGACAATTGGCTGCTCAACAAGCACAACAACGCCAACAACAAGCCGACGCGCGTGCACGCATGGCAGCTCAAGCGCAACAGAACCACCAGGGCCTTCAAAATGTACCTGGTCAGATGCAAGGCGGTCATCATGCACATCCCTCAAATCCTCAGATGATGGGCAACATGCAATCCGCACCACAGAGGTTTCAGCAGCAGCAAGGCTCGCAAGGCACACAAGCTGCATCGCCCGTACTACGTCAAGGAACACCTCACAACAATATGTCGTCCCCAATGGTTACTGGTAATATGAGTAACCCGATGCAACCTACTACTTCGAGTATGGGAGGTAGTCCACCAAGGCCTGGATCAGTGGTCCACCAGAATCATCCATCTGCGGCGGCAATGGCTCACAGCATGAGCTCTCAAAGAAGTCAGCAGAGCCATGGTGCAGGTACTCCACGTATGCCTAGTGCGACACCGAACCTTTCTCAAGCAACACCAGTTATGCGCGCAACTCCGCGTATGAGCCAGGGTAGTCCGCTTCCTGCACATATGGTTCAGACACCTCACATGAGCCAGCCGATTATGCAAAACGGACAGTTGATGCAGCCAAATGCGCAACAAATACAGGCTATTGCACTACAGCAAAGGATGCAACAACAAGCTGCTGCGCATGGAATGCCAGGTACGCCTGGTAGTCAGATGGGTCAGATGTCACCAGAGCAGATGGCTGCACTCAGAGCAGCTCAGGCCCAGATGCGGAATGCACAAAACCCCGGCATGATGGGCCAGAACCCCATGTCAGCGCAGTACCAAGCACAAATGCAAGCTATGATGTCCATGAACAACCAGAACATGCAAAACAACGGGCAGCAGAATTTCATGAATGGCAATGGAGGACCTCATGCGATGAACACAGCACAGATGCAAGCCAGACAGGCACAGATGAACTCGATGACTCCCATGCAAAGACAGTTGGCTGTGTTGCAACAGCAGTTAATGAACCGAGGGCTGAACGAATTACGGCAACAATATGGAGGGAATCCTCCACAAGAGACAATTGCTCAGCTGCAGGCTACTGTAAAGGTAAGAGCCAGCCTAATGATGCAGCAGCGTCAGCAGCTTGCGATGCAGCATAGAGCAGCTGCCCAGCAACAAGCTGCACAGCAGCAGGGTATGGGAATGAACATGGGAAATATGGGCAATATGGGTAATATGGGCGGTATGGGCGGTATGAATGGTATGGGTATGCAAAGACCTCCTGGAATGTGAATGGAGTTCCTGTGTTATTAGGTTTGTGGGGTTGTTCGGTATATCCTGCGGCATTTGAGATATTCAATGGATTTGTGGAGAGGTTTTGTTGGATTACTACACCTTATTGCATTTGTGTGTTAGTAGGGAGTTTGGAGGACTTTTGCTGCCATCATAGATACTGTTGGAAACCCAATTATAGGATTGTGTGTTCTCGTTCGTAGGAGCCAATGTTTGAGTAGTCCCCGTATGTAGAGTAATTTAACCCGAGGATTCCCATCGTATCGCCTGCAGTCGCCCATAAACCAGCAATTAGTTTCTTGTAATCTCCGTGAGACATAGATATCTTTCAAGATTCCGTAATTCTATTGATCTGAGGTCACACAATACCTCTAATGACTATCAATATCTCAGCGGTAGTTACCCGCTCCTGTGTACCTACAAAGCAGTTGACCAACCATGATGAGAAAGTTGACAACAATCTTCCGTGCTCCTTATGAAACTGCAGCTTTATCTTGATCTAGGTATCTTCGGGTCTACAAGTATATCTACCCCTCTAGCTTTCAAATTAGAGTGCCCTAGATTCGCCTATCTTCTCGTTGCTCAAGAACGCTCGCGAGATCGGCTGCAGATATCCCGGATCATAATGCGCTGTTAGAGATCTTTGGCCACGATTTGGTGACTCCTGAGATGCAGCTAACCCCACACGAAAACTGCAGGCGCGTGCGTGTTCATGCTTGTAGCCCTGCTTCCTGTGTTGTGCTACTTGTATAGCGATTCGGGTGACCCGACAATCCAGCTAGAGACTCTTGCATACCAATCGGAGAACTTGTTGTTCCTTTTAGATATCATCTGTTCTCTTCTCAGCATCTGCTGCACTCAATTGGGTGGCAAATTATCGTTATCGGACTCATTCAACCGTGTCTACTGTAGTCATATGGTTGTCTAGTTGAGACCTAGTCACCGTATGTTGTCCTCTCTCAAAAAGTATAAATACCTACAGCTGGCGTCCTCATCTGTCTTCTCCTTCTTCCTCTTTCAACAACAACATCATCAGGAAGATCTCTGAGGATATAGTTCAAGGCCAAGAAATTTGTCCTCTCTCTCTGCATTTCCCATTTTTTCGATTCTTCTTCTGACAGCAGATACTTCATAACGATTTCAGAAACCCAATCATACAGCATCATATAAAGTCTCGCGCAGCAAGTCACAATGTGTACCTGGTATAAGACCCTGTATAGATGTGGACACACAGATCTATCTTTGGCATTCATCTGTCGGAAGAAGAAAGATAACCCAGACGAAGACTGTGGTAGAATGTCAGTAGTTGATCAGCATACACAGGTCAGATGCCCGCAATGCAGTCCTGATCCCTACTCACAATTAGCTTGGAGGAGAGATAGTATATGTCGAGACAAGGAAGAAAACTTGATAGCTGGCTTTGAGAAGTAACGCCTGGATTTTACTTCTGAAAGTTTGGTTATTGTTATTACATAGCTTTGGCAAATCGATGACTTTTCTTATATCAATAACCGATCTTCTTTTCATATGTCTTACGGGTGCGTGCTATACATAAGAAATTCTACTACAGTCTTCATCTGGATAATTTCCCTTCTTCTGACAGGTGAATGCCAAATATAGGTCTGTGTGTCCACATCTATACTGGGTATTATTCTAGGTATACATCTTGGTCACTGTGTAGGATATTCAAGGTTTCTTAGTGCTACCTTTTAATTTACCCGTATACTAAGAAACTCAAATTATTATGATGAATGTAAATATTTATGGTGGCTAATCTCCTATGTACGTTCTTGTGATATCTATCATTGACTCTATACCACTGTTCACGACGATACAGTGTTCTGTACATTCAAAGTGATACGATTACTATGTCTTCTCTCGCTCTCCTCGCTATCAATATGATGTTTTATCATCTAAGGGCTTGATCTCTTTGGTTCATTTCTACAAGCTTTCGGCTCATCTTCGATCATCCATACATCAATCTTTATTACTTACTCTCAAATACAATTCAGGTAGTAATGTGTTGTAGCCTCGAGATAATATATAGCTGTAGATATAAGAATCTGTGATAAGCTATGTTGATTGCAATGCGAAGAGCAAGAGCTTTAGGGAAAGATATGTATACCATGATAAATATCAATCTTCACTATTGTCAAATATATCAGATGTTCTTTAGGTAATGGAGTGCTTTTATCTGGAGGAATATCTTGAGCAAGTACAGCCATCTTAGAGATTGATAAAACATCTCAATTCCAACTAGTCATAACCAGAATTAGGATGAATATATACAAATAGGTAGCCTCGAATCTGTACTACAGTCAAAAAGTAGCCAGGTAATCATACATTGGATGGTTACACTTGATGTCAGGAGTCTACCGGCATTAGTACAGGCTCCAAAAAGGATATATACTGCGTATCCAAAACATAACAGGCCTATGATAGCAAGTAATTCAAATCGAGTTGTTGGTAGAACTTGTTTTTGTATCTGTTAGTGTACATGTCTCGTTTGTGAAAACTAGGAGCATGAATTCCTTTCACTTCATTATATTTGTCGATACAGATTGAGAAAGATCCCCATATCGACTACAAAAAGACCTTTTCGTAATGTGCTGAGATGCTTATTGGTCTTCATACTAACCTTTATTCATGCTATTATAATCTTGCTGATTTGAAGAATGCTCGAGCCGCCACTCACCATATAAACATAGCCTCTTTCATGCATAACAGCTTACAAAGTAAACTAGGAAATAATCTCTGAATGCTTTCAAAGAAACTTATGATAGCCACATCTGGATGCATCCAAGAACAAGTCATCTTTAATACTTGTCTATTTCAAGCTCAGTCATATAAAATAAAATAAAATAAAATAAAATAGGCATTATAACAGTCGAACAAAGACCTCATATTCCCTAAAGAAAGTTCTTAGTACGCAACATCCTTTGTTCCCCATCGCATCAGCAACCGTTTGTTCCCTCCCCAATTTCCTATAAATTCTCCCTGATCCTTCCCCTATGATGTTCGACACAACAACGCAGATCCCACAGCATATAAAGACTAGTAACTTGACATCCCAAACCACGAACTTATCTCTCTTCAGAGCAACGGCATGTGCAAAGAAACTATCGTCTTCTTCCGCTGCAAGCACAAAGCTGGCAGTCAATTCTATTAATGTGATCAGGTACTTCGCGGTCAGCGATGCCCAGGCAAGAGCATCGAAGGCTTCAAGTTCTATGAGTAACTGTGTCCCGCATGTAAGGCACTTATTACAGCAGCAGCGCAGAGAGTTAAAGACAAATTGAGGGATCAGGGTCTAGAATAAATTCATCTCTTGCTTCATGTGGTTTTGGAGGGCAGATTCATATATGCATGCCATTTTCATACTGCGGTGTTTTGGATTTGCCAATGTAAGTATAAGATAACAGGGCTTGATTTCTACTTTGGTGTGAAGCTGAATACGGCAGCTCATGGATAGTGATATGATAGACGTATTCCATTCCTTAACGCCTGTTTTTGACTATGACCTTATGACCAGATACGGAGTTTTCATAGATATGTAGGCTTCAATTGAGAATTCAGGAATTCCGATCATGTACAGTTTCGCACACAATGACTTTTAGCTTTTTCCTGTGCTCTTGCCGCTCGATTGCCGTAACCTTGCAAAATTCCGCTTTCATTTGGTACACTAGTCTACTTAAAAGCTTTCCATAGAGTCAAGAAAGCCTCACTACGCCCCTTTATTTTAAGGATACGCCATTTCATTTAAGAAATTCGAGTTCGGGGAATATTGATATGACGTAGTTCGGAGAGGCACGACTCATGATAGTGGAAAGATCTTCTCTGAGACCTTCTTCACTTCACCCAGTTGGAAGTCCATTGAGTTTCCTAATCGTCTTCATATCATTTCAAAACTTCTTACCAACTTTCATAGCCAACCGCTTGATGGAACTGATTCTAAAGCAGTACCTATGAATAACTACTGTGATATTTGTAGACGTTGCACGCTGTCCCAAGAAAGTGACTTTGACCATGCGAGCTCGGAATACTCTGCAAACCGTATGGAGAACGATGATATCCGGGGTCTCGTGTATACCCAAACATCTGATCATGATCCAATATGACATGGTTGTGAACCTCTTTCAGGGTTCGGGATGGCTATGATGAGCGAGGTGAGGGTCTTTTGCAACGGTTTTCGAGTTACCACCGAGTGATACCCGAGTACTCGCCCAAGGGACCTTATTTTGACGCGTGCCAATCGGTCATCGGGGTTCCACCATACCGGGTGTTTAATGTGACTTTGGATGATGAATAAGACACACATCGTTCTAATAAGTAGATTGGTAAATGATCAACGCATTCAAGAGGGAGTCTTTGGAGAGTTTTATGGATAACTTGTATTCAGGAGTTAGAATATTTGAAGTAGATACTCTAGGATTTGTACATAGCACTGATATTTAGGTAACACACTTGAGTGTCTGAGGATTTGCTTAACATCGTAACTGGCTGTTCGGGTCTAGACACAATAAATCTGCGTCTGGACGCTGTTCTCGCCGCCACAACTCAGCCATCAGGAAGCCATCACGCAGCCACTATGCAACGCTTGTACTATTAGCAGGTAGGTTTGGCGTTCCTGACGCACTGGAACTGTACTGGGTGCGCAATGAAGCCAGTCATTGACACTGATAGTCCTTCAAGGGAACACCACCTCTCTAGACCTAGTACTACGTAAAGGATGTCGAGCACTTCCCGGCTGGAAGGGTCCTGGTCTTTGTGGCCAGGCAGGTGTTCAGCTGTTCCAACAGTGGAGTGAAATTTTCTTAGCCTTGGCCATGCGGAGGATCTTGTCAACCTGGTCAACCTTTTTCTAAGGTGTACCAGGATCCTGGCACGCACCAAGCCGGCACTTTGGAGCCAAATGTGTGGACAATACTACATACTCTACTCCGTATTCCGCCAGGTGGATTCGAACGCCAGTGCAGCTTTCTCTGTCGTGGGTTTCGACACATGGGTTTGTTGGCTTTGGGATGGAAACCTCGTTAATCTCTTCCACCCATATCTATCTGCACCCCACTTGCTATCTATCTCCTCCGCCATTATTCACAGTCACACAGTCCAGTACTTGCTGTCATCTCCTCTCCACAAAAGCGTTGGGCAAGGGTGAATAATCAAAGGGAGAGAGAATCTCTGTGTGGAAGAAAAACTATAAGGCAAACGGAACTTCCTCCGATTATTCGACTCCATTCTGGGATCGGACATCATTCGAAGATTATTCGCCGAACGTTGGAAGGAAAGCAGAGACATTGCTGTACAGTACGGGTGAAGTTTGCACGTTTGGTGGATACTCGACGATCGATCGGCGTGGATTCCATGACGAGTTTGTGTTCAGATTCCTGAAATCCATTCACTCCTGCATGCAATTCTGAGTTCCCCGACTATCATGGATCATCCAAATTAATTGACTGAGATTCTTCAAGTTTGCACAACCGAAAAAGCAACATATAGTTCCTCCCTGACTACCCGGGCGCGTATCGTGAGGGACGTCGAAAGTCGCAGTTTCCCAACATCTTCTCTAGCTCGAGCTACTTATCCAAGGCATTGTTTGCGCGACACGCAAACACTTGCTGTGGATTTTTAATAACCGCCATCATGCCAATCAATTCAACGATATCGATGTCCCATGTGGAGGGCGTGTCGGATAGCAGTCGCGCCAGAGAGCTTTACAAGTATGTCCGAGGAAGAGTCTTGCAGTGAATAATTCTGTCAGTGGCGAAATTCTAACTTCTCTTAGGTATTACCAACCCGTCGGTGTGCAGAACATCGATTCTTGTTTTCAGGACCCCTCGCATTTGCAACACGCAAATTATCCCGACCCATTTCATAACGAAGACCCCAAAATCGAATCGAACGTTTCCTCTGATAAAATTTCCTCTCCAGACACTGCTCTGACGGCATTTGCACAGCTGACGAGCTGGAGGATTGGTGCGCAGCGGTCGATGATTAGTGTCATAGATGGGGCTACACAATACTTCATCGCTGAATCTACTAAGACGATAGATCTCATCGATTCATCAAAACATGCGCCAGGAGATAGTTTGTGGATGGGCTGCGACTCCGTATCGAAGGCCGGTAGATTATGCGAAAGGACAATCGAGTTACCACCCGCGCCACCTGGACAATACCCAGCATTTATCGTTAACGACCTCTCGAAGGATGAGCGCTTCAACCAACTACCCTTTGTCTCTGGTGCACCATTCCTAAAATTTTATGCTGGGACTCCTCTTATAACGAAGCGAGGAATTCCAATTGGAAGCCTATTTGTTGTTGATAATAGGGTTCGCAATGGCTTGAGCCAAGACGAAATACACTTCATGGGGACTATGGCTGCTACGATCATGCGTCATATGGAAATTACTCGAGAAGTCGAAGAACACCGACGAGGAATGAAGATGAGCCGTGGTTTAGCTTCTTTTGTAGAAGGACGCAGCGAACTTCAAGAAGATGAACTCGACAATGACGACGAAGGAGCAACAATCGCTGGCCAATTTGAAGAGGAAAGGCCGTTTGGCAGAACAAGACCTGGATCAGTTCGACTGTCTGTGGCTGAGTCAGTCGCAGGCTCAGTCTCTAGTGTAGAACGCAAGGAGAAGGAGTACTCTAGTGCAATGGTTGAGACTGAGCAGGCAATTCTATCATCAAATCTACAAGCGCCAAATAGCTCCTCATTGGGGGCCCGACCTTTACAGAATTCCGTTTCGTTGGGTTCTACAGCGTTATCAATTTCCGATGATACAAGTCAGGCTGGTACTGAGTCAATTGCTCGTCCCGAACAAACATTTGGACAAGAAGAACTTTCAGTTTCTGGACTTAGCATGAGTCTTTCTTCACCGAAAGCCGAGAGTCCTGGTGAGCTCAAGCTTTCAAGAGCCAACTCTCATGATGACGAAGAATCATTAACAACCAGATCGATTTTCTCTCGAGCCTCGAACTTAATTCGAGAGGCTTTCGAAGTTGATGGCGGAGCAGTGTTCTATGATGCACAGAAGACGTTTGGCAGCGAATACAGTCCGAATAATGCGCCCTCTAAAAATTTGAATAGCCCCCTGCAGGACGAGCTCACCAATAGTGAACTTGGCCCTATCGACGAATCTATTTCTCCGGGTCCAAACGTGACTGAGAGACCAAAGGTTCCCAAAACGAACATACACTCTCGTTCATCCATACACCCAGAGAAGATTGTCGATTTATTAGGATTTTCTACTCCTCTAGCTGCTTCGGTTCACGAGGATCCAGTTCCAGGACCTACAGTCTTTACTCCTTTTGATGAAAAGTCACTTCATACCCTTCTCAAACGATATCCCAAAGGGAAGTTATGGACTTTCGATGAAGATGGAAGCATATCATCGTCTGAAGATGATAAAAAGTTAGAGGCTTTGAAAGCCGTACGTGGGCAACCGGAATCACCACGGCATAATGTCCGTAGTCAAAGAAAGAAGTCGCGTGCTGTGGCAGAAGCCAAGTTTCTTCTCCGACATTTTCCAGGAGTCCGCCAGATTCTGTTTGTACCACTGTGGGATGCAGGGAGGTCTCGTTGGTTGAGTGGATGCTTCACTTGGTCGAATCAACCAACACGAGTACTTTCGAAGCAATCTGAATTGGCCTTCTTAAGTGCCTTTTGTAATTCAGTTATGGCAGAATGCTCGAGGCTAGACACCGAAGTTGCCGATCAGAAAAAGAGCGACTTCATTGGTAGCATTTCTCATGAACTCCGCAGTCCTCTTCATGGAATATTGGCCTCCGCGGAGTTTTTGGGTGAGGAAGTCACCGAGGGCTTTGCTAGGGGCTTAGTAGAAACGATCGATAGCTGCGGGCGTACGCTTCTGGACACTATTAATCATATTCTCGATTTCTCTAAAATCAACAATTTCGAGAAGAATTGGCGACGTTCTCGTAGAGCTGGTTCTAGTCGACTACCCGCTCCTCAATCTCTAAAAGTTCCCGGCGGCTCCTCTATTGGAAACTCACAACATTCAGATCTGCCTATGATTAACCTCTTCGCCGAAGTTGATATCAGCACAATCACCGAAGAAGTTGTCGAAGGCGTGTTTGCTGGTCATGTCTTCCAGAACTCGACAGCGTCAAGCTTCGACATGGTGCCTAACGCAAGAGAGAAGATGCTAGATCCTCGACACACATCGAACATTCTAGGCGAGAATAATTTCAACACGCAATCTAAAGACGTTGCAGTTATTCTTGACATAGGGGTTGACAATTATTTGTTCACAACCCAGCCCGGTGCTTTCCGTCGCGTCATTATGAACCTTCTTGGTAACGCTCTCAAATACACGTCTCGTGGCTACGTGCACGTAAAACTGGAAACAACACCTATGGAGGACTGGCAGCAGGCTGGTCATGCGGAAACAGTCCCGAGATCACTGGTCACACTTACAGTCATAGATACTGGCAAAGGAATATCGAACGAATTTTTGAGGTCTAAACTGTTTACCCCCTTTGCCCAGGAGAATTCGCTCTCAAGCGGTACAGGACTCGGGCTTTCTATTGTGCGAAGTATTGTTGCATTATTGGAAGGTGACATTCAGTTCAAGAGTGAGCTTGGAAAAGGAACTGGTGAGAGGGCTTGTGAATCTACTGACCGTTACTGATCGCTAACATCATCTATAGAGGTGAAGATTACATTGCCACTCCTTCGATCAATACCGAAAACTAGCGACTCGAGTGGGTCCGGTAGTACGCAAAAATCCACTCACTCGATGGTCAGAGAACCTGACGAGTCAATTTCGAATGTTCGGTCACAGATCGTTGGATTGAAGGTAGCCCTCATTGGGTTTGATATTAGAAACCCTAATACTTTGGTGGCTGAGACGGCCAAATATCTCAAAGCATCTACTGAGAAGTTCATTACTGAGTGGTATGGTCTCGAGGTGGTTTCCGACTCTAAGAAAGCAGATATTATCATCATTGATGAGGATGTTGCTGGAAATGCGTCCCAGATAATTGCGTCTCGCCCGGTCGGTCGCCAAAGGCCCATCGTCTTGGTTCTTTGTTCTCATTCCTCTCATTATTCACGTATTACGTCTGCTCCTGGATTGAATGAGAATATCGGATATGTCGCCAAGCCAATTGGGCCGTTAAAGCTCGCAAGAGCCTTGTTAACATGTCTCAACAATCGCGCTATCACTCCAGGCATCACACCTGGAGAAACGCCTACAGCACGGCAGCCGCATACACCCGACCTCAGCACTACGTTCGAAGAGCTGCACATGTCGTCGCGCGGAGGCGAGATTTTGGACAATTCACGGATGGCAGCTGATAGTAAGAATGCTCGCAAGGCCATCGAATCGCCAACGCCAACAGCCAACACCGACAAGACCGAGGCGTTCCCATTCCCGGTCGACAGACCTGCCATCCCAAAGAACAAAAGCATGCCTGCTGATCAATACGACATTGGAAAACTCGGAGAAGATGCAGAAAAGCAACGCGCATCTTTTGTGCTTTCCAAAATGGAAACGACGGCTACAGCAGCCCAAAACTCTGAGCCCCCAAAGACTACAAAACCGGCACCAAGATTGCTGCTGGTTGACGACAACAAAATCAATTTAAGGCTACTTCGAACTTACATGAATAAACGTAAATACACACTTGTCGACGAAGCGGAAAATGGACTGGAAGCTGTCCATGCTGTTCAGAAGCAGCCAGAGGGTTATGATATCATCTTTATGGACGTGTCGATGCCTGTGCTGGATGGTTTCGGTGCAACGCGGCAGATCAGACAATTTGAGCGGAAAAGGAAAGATGGAGCTGCAGGGAACGACAAAGCTGCAGGCAAGGCAGCTCTGATAATCGCGCTTACAGGTCTCGCTAGTTCGAGAGACCAACAGGAGGCCTTTAGTAGTGGTTTGGATCTATTCTTGACCAAACCGGTTAGCTTTAAGGAGGTTGGCAAGCTGTTGGATAATTGGGAGGCAAACAGAGGAAGAGAGGCTGAGCGAGATGGGAACTGAGCCTTTTCTCTCCCTCAGAATTGGCGGATTCGAGGCATATACATACTTTTTGATTCTTGTTTTCTTCTGGGGACGGTGATGGTTTTGATTGGGTTTCTCTCATGCGTCATTTCCGCGTATGCATCGGTGGCGTTTGATGGATAAGATTTGTTTTACATTGGATGGGTATACCCAGAGTGCAAATGCATGGAACACCACACTGGAGCACGGGATTTAGAGCGGTGTAGATACAGGACTCGGCGCTTTTTCTGTCATGGATGACGAAAGATGAATAGTGCGTTGAGATGTTGTGTAAGATAAAATAGAAGTACTATACGTAGAAGTACTTAGATTTACACCCACAGTTCTTGACGCTGCTCTTGTGCTTGAAAACTATTGAATACATCGAGAGATGATATCACTTTCTCAACTTGTGACGTTTACTCATCCTGCTGCCCAAATAGTGTTCAATAGCTACCTCGGATATTCAAAAAAGAGCGCCTCTTCTTCACGTGTAGATGGGCACAGCAAGATATTACATAGCATTGACACCGAAAACCCTCAAGTTGAAGTCATAGATATCTACCAGATCAAATGCGATGCAACCTCAATCCAACTCCAATACAATAAACGCAGAACCCACGCAGCACAACACCGCCCATCCCGCTATCTATGCCAGAGACGACCCCAATCCGACCCCAGCAACAACACACTTGAATAACTCACAAAACCAACAAACAGAACAGGACAGCGATCAAATGCCAAGAAAAATCGACGGATCAGCTGGGCACGTATGCCATCTTCCTGTGTTCAAATCGTCTTCCAACCATCATCTCTTAACATTAAAAGCAGTGCATGCCATCAGATCTCTACCCTTCGAACTTCTTCGTGATATCCCACACTTTCACTCACGCTCCGCGGCGCCAAGCAAATCCTCCAACGACTCTCAACTATATGCCATGTAGTATCAACTATGTGCAACAAGCTCGTCGACAATAAGAAAAACAATCAACGGCGAAGCCTTGCTATACAGCTTCATCACGCAAATGGCCCGCAACAATAACAGACGTAGCTGCCACCATTACCGCCATACTCAGACCGGCTAGTCACAGCATGGTACAGGAAGAACTCGAAGACCTGTAGGGATGAATAAGCACAAGCACAAATGAACGAAATATTCAAACGAGCAAAGAAAAAACCGGTACAGGATGTTTGGCAAAGCCACGCAAGCAGGCAGTAGGGCAGCAGCAAGGGGAAAGCCACACAACGCAGTATGGGGGACAGACCTACCGACGATTCTGGCCATCGATACCCTCCACCCACTTAGCACAGAGCTTCAGACGCTCACGAACGCTCGTCATGCTTAGCAACTTATATTTCTCCTGGTCCGAGATGGGGAGAATGCTAGCAAACCACCAGGGGAAGATGGCGGGGTCTGTGGGACATTCGCCGTAAGCTCTGAGAACTGACGAATGCAGCCATGGGGCAGAGTTCGCTCGCATCTTGGCTATGAAGAGGGTACTTATTTCCATGAGGTCCTTGGTAGGTTTCGAGTCGATATCTGCCAGAAGATTGTGCCACTGTGTGGATGGCGAAGGTATGTGGTTTGGTGGTGCGCCAAAGTGGTCTTCTGCGGAGAAATTTCGCTGAGCATTTGCTGTTGATGTTTCTGACGCCTCGAGAGCTTCTTCGGCTGCAAGAGAGATATCATCTACCCGTTCTATGCGGCCAACAAGATAGCCATCCAGCATGTCGTGTTCTAAGACCCTAAATCTGCTTACACCGACGGTTTCTATAAGGCTTCGGCCATCAGGAAGTAGCTCCAAATTGACAATATGAAGGAGTGTACCATATTGGAAGAATGGTACACGGCCGAGTTCAGGCTGTGCCGTTTGTCGAGGATTGTGCAACAACATCCCAAATTTCCTGTCTCCTGATTCGATGGCGCGACGGATCATGAGTCTATATCGTGGTTCGAAAACATGGAGAAAGGTTGGCGTTGCTGGAAATGAAAGAGTGCAGACAAATAATGGGGTATCGCAGCCTCCTTGCATGCTCGACTCTTCAAGAGCAGCAGCCTCAGCACGAGCTTCCAGAAGATCCGGACAAAGGCCTAGAAGGAGTGCCATCAACCGCTTATTTGTAGGCGCTTCTTCGGGCGTCATAATTGGTGGAAGAGCCAGATCTCGTCGACATATCGGACAAAGATTTGAATGGTCAATCACTCTATGTAAACATTTCCGACAGAATGTATGTCCACAATTTGTGGTCAACGGGTCTAGCATTAGTGCATAGCATACCTGGCAATCAAGCTGTTCTCTGGTAGCCGCCTTCAAATGCTCAATCAATGCCACATCCAAAGAGCGATAATCATCGTCATTCTCCGATATACTTTCATAGGTAAGTTCCGAGTTATAAGGAAGCTCGCCTCTTTGAGCCAACAAGTAAGTCACAATCAATCTTCCGCCATGTAGCACATCGCTTCTGGATGGATTCCGTTTCGAGAGCTTGAGTAACTCTGCCATCTGCCATTGATCCTTCGCTTCTGGTCTTATAGGTGTATCGATATTCGAGGGTATATATAATCGTAGGGCTTCTTCCACCACTGACATGACTTTTGATAACGTCACATCGAGGCTGCAGTCACCCTCAGCATGTTCTAGTCCACAATCCGAAAATGGACATATGAAGCCTTGTATTCGATTTGCCGTTGCCGGATATGATATGTTTTCTCGAACGTGCGTAGTTGGTAAACATTTCCTGCATAACGAGTTGCCGCAGGGTAGCGTCAACGGGTTCTGAAGCGGCAGCGAGCACAGAGAACATTGTATGAGACGAACTATTTGTCGTGCATCTGTATAGGCGTCGAGACCTATGGTGGATGTGTTGTCGTTCATGTGTATTGAAGGCTTCATGGGAGCGCGGGGTAGCGGGTTCGGCGTCGCAGGCGCATCGTGAAATTCCGACATAGAGGGGAGCTGATCCAGTGTAAAGCCGTTGGATTTCCCTTGTAGAAGCGGCTACAATGGCAATCGCTGGCCTTATAGGCTCTGGGGGAATCGTGGTATCGCCAGCTTTGCTTGATGTCTTTAATGCTTACTGGTCTTTTTCGGCAGGTGGTGGATATTGCGATAGTGGTGGGACGGTATGTTTTCTTGTGTCCGAATGCTACTACGCAGGTATTTTTGAAGCAGGTCGGTGACGATACGGAACAAAGTTCATGCAAGGTATTTAAAACGGCGTGTGTGCAAGGAAAGGCAATGCAATGCAAATGCAGACAGGTGGTCAAAACATGAGAAGATTGTGAGTATCAAGATATGTAGGGTTCGTAAATTGTGGATGGTATAGATAATGTGAAGATGAAGAAGGGAGCGATGTTCATAGAAGTCATCACGAGCTCTTAGTGAGAATGGTACTCGATTCGCGTGGAGTGGCTATGAGCACGACCCTTCACTCAAGTCGGTATCTTTTTAGTGTGTATTCGTTCATAAGTCTTGAGTGCTATGGTGTGTCTGTCTGGTCAGGTATTCTTCCCTTGTTTGGGAATACGTAGGATAGTTCAGTAAGTGACAAGCAGTCAGGATTTGAGCGTCAGTCTACCAGGTCGTGTGAATACATAGATTTACATTCCAAGTACACTACTTGCTTGGTAGATAGTGGTACAGTAGTACAGTAGTACAGTAGTAGTTTATACCCAGCGACGGAAGGCATAAGTGCCGTCATCAAGTGGTTCAACCAATGTACAAAGTAAGACGCGTACGGAGGGAAGAAGGAGTCTAGAGGTAATTAGCTTAGTGGCATCCGGGAAGTCTTGGACGAACCTCCAAGTAAGAAGCGGATTGGATAGGAACATGAGAGAAGGCGAAAAGATGAGAGGTGAGGCACGAAAGACAAGACAAGTTGAGTGGAGTGGAGGTTGATGGCTGACGATTCGAGTGGGATGTACGTAGTAAGAGAGCACGGTGACACGGCGAAGTGCATGTTCCGTTGACTGGTGGGTTGTTGGATTTGTGGCGTCGATCAAGAAATTCTAGGGTGTATTCTACAAGGGGGTATACTTGGCGTGGAGAAGAAGAGAATGGCTAATAGTCAATATTTGTTAAGTGAAAGAAAATGAGCAAATAGATGAGAACAGTTGTGAAGGGTCGTGAAGACAGACAGTTGAAGTTGTTGGGAGGTTTTCGGCAGTCGCAGCTGAGGAGACAACAAGATTAATCGTTATAGATGCATGATTTTGTTCACCATTATTGCAATAATCACCAAAGCCTCAGTCGCCAGCCTGATACGGCAGGTAAATAAACAAGTACATAAGATATCATACAGACGGAGGCTAAAAACGCAAAACTTATTTTTACATACATAAGTACACACACGAAAAGGAGGAGGTATTTCCGTTGATCATCTATCACTTAACCTATCTTTTCTTTTTTACGTAGTATTACCCTTCTATACTTCAATAAATCAACAAGCACCATTCTAGTTATCAGGATTATTATAACCACTTGGAAAAGGTTGAGGACAACATGAGAGCATAATCTACATATAACCTTAATTTAATAGATCGGGGAAGAACTTCGAACGAATCTTTAGAATAGAACAGTTGAACTCAAGTCAAATTGCTATTCTTGCAATATGTTTGTTAGTATCCACTTAGCAAAAATGATAACAAACACTTCAACTGCTTGCTTTTGTATCAACAATATGTTCTTGCTCTGAGCAGTTTGACAGAAATACAAATCATACATATAACCGCTATACTCTATGGATCAATTGAAGCAGTACATGATAGCAGTCATATGCAAGGAATCTGCAAACAATCAAATTGGTAATCATCAACTTCATGGAACCGACGATATGAACAACAGTCCGTTCTTCTCATGCTCGCTATGTACCCGAGCTCTACGTACTTATCATGCGTTACGGACCCAGCCAGATCTCTCGGTCTCTCAGCTAAGGTAAGTAGGGCCATCAAGGAGATCCCTCCCCCCCTCTTCAATTCGAAAAGAAGAACAAAACAGACGCTGAATAGTGCCTGTTGGGCGAAGCTTACCATCAACGGCTGTCACGGTGCTGTTTCACGTTGGTCAGGGTCACTGATCCGTAGTTCAAAATGTCTACTGATCGTGTCCAGTTCCACCTATTCGGGCGCCTTCATAGCTTAGGGTATTTAGGGAACTCTATTGTGTATCATACATGTATCCCTAAGGTAGAAACGTGTACGTACTCTTTGTCGTGAGATATCACATACGGAGTATATGCCTATGCACCAACGCAGCGAGTGTATCGTCAACCTTTCAACCCCCTCATACTCCGAATTATGCATCCTACCCAACTCGTGCTACGTAGTCCGGACCGAGTGCTCAATAAAGCTCCAGTTTATTAGGTGCAATATGTTACCATGTATGAACTTCCTCACGCCAGCCTCAGACCATATTCTATCTTGATATGCAGATGTATGTTCGCTCGCTCATCTTACGTTCTTAAGTCGATATTGGCGGACAGACTTTTACAGCGATATCCGTACTGTAGACATTGGATTTCCAGCTTCAATCAAGTAAGAATCCGGCAATATTATTCATATTCTAATCATCAACAACAAATCCATTTATTCATATTCTTGGTCGTATGTTGCAAACCGATTTCAGGACTAGCTTTGAATAGGAACTAGCACATGTGTATAATCTCTCTTCCCTTCCTCCATGCGGCCAATAGAATAGGCGTACTACCCTTCATAAGGTCTGGAATGGGCGAGAGCAGGGATACAACAAGAGCATCTCGACGATTCCTCATGCAATGTTGGGAAGTGGCAGCGGACATGGAATATATGCCCGTGGATAATATGTATATATGAATTTGTATGCACAGTAGTACCCCGGTAGTATCTGTGAAAACCTATTTAATATGTATGAATCCATGTACATATATATGTACTATACATACTTGTACATTGCGCACTCTATATTAAGAGCACCACCACTTACGAGTCCTACATATGGCCTTCAGAGCATAATCATAACAACATCAAATATCAATATATACTGAAAATAATCCATCAACATCTCACTCACCACCGATCCCGATTCCATACATCGGGCTAGCAGGCCCTCCCCCAATATAACCACATGAACATGTACATACTCTCTACTCCACGGGAGGTGTTACTGCCCCATCTACCCTATTATTCCCGTGTCCAGCTACATCCGAAGTCGCCTAGCACTTCCTATCCCGAATGGTTTGCAGATCCAAGAGCGATGGCAATATTCTATCATTCAACTCACTCACAACTTTGCCGAATGGCTTTGACAAGCAGGTAATAGTGAGGGTGCCATCTCATAGGCCCAGCTCCCGATTGCCAGCCTTATGACTTGCGCTGGAAATCGGGTGCGCGCACGACCATCGGCACTATTCTAGTATCGAGGGTCAGAGTGACGGCGAGGTTTTAGTGCGCCAACTGGTCGAGTTTGTTCTTGGAGGAATATGTGATCTGTGGCTGAAATGATGGGCATCACCATGCGGAGATAGGTATGATCCGAAGTATGAACATAAGGACTTGTTATTGTCGAATATATTGTTTCCGGACAGATTGAATTATGATGATCCGAATACTCGAAGTTGATTACTGATGCAAACTGATATGGTATGATTAAAGGATACTCCGTATATTCAGGTATGAATAGCTCTCGGGATTTGCAGGCAAGGGGGTTGTGCACTTCACTGATATATGTAGTTATCGATTACGGAGGCACGCCTTTACTGTGGTAGTAATAACATCAAACATGAGCGTCTAAGGTTATCCTCCTAATCAAGGTTTGCGCAGAAGGCTCACCAACGTGTTTTGTGAACACCAACACAGTCGGAAGGAAGTTTGTTTTTGAGTGATCACCATGTTCGAAAATAATAATGAAGCACGATTGAGATAATAGATTATAGTAGCACCTCTGCAATTGTTCGGATCAAAATCAACAGCGAAGGTGGATAGAGGGAGGCGCAACAACAAGTTGCATGATACCAGAAACTGCAGAAAGCCGTATTTGAGAATCCACATTAAATGTCACTCCCATACAGTATCAAAACTCTACTGTGTACTATACTGTATTCCCAACAATCGCGGTAACATCATCAACGTCGGAGTCTCGAATTACCACCAAAAAGCGTCACGCAGGCACAAACGAATCAATCATCCCCGTAATGCTCCCTGCAACCAAGTAAGTACTACATGCGTGAATCCCCACACCAGAAGCACAAATAGTGGATGGACAAGGTCCCAGCTGCCCAAGCACCAGTTAACAGTCGAATCCTGGGTACGGTGGTACTCGAGAATCCCAGGTGCGCACAAAACGACCGACACTGCGACACCGTGAGGGGCCGACAATGAGAAATGAAAATCAAATCGTCATAGATCTCCCGATCGCGGGCATTAGTCAGCCCGCTCCCGAACACGAAGTTCCAACAACGCTGCAATTGGCTAGGAGCGTTGTGCATTCGGGTGCTGGTTGATGTCGAGAGAGAGGTTTAGTTTTATGATAAGGTGAGTCTGTTGATGAATGAAGGGATCTTGAGCCATTTGATCTGGGTTATGAATTTATGACTCTATAAATTTTGACCGGATACTATAAGGAAGACGAGACTTGACTCTTTGATTGATATGAACTTTAGCCCGCAGTATTACTCATGTCTGTCTATATTGATGCTGAATGTACCCAAGGTACACTTCTTTCATATGGTCTGAAGGGCAGGTACAGCATTTAGTGCTTCATACGAGTAGCACGAGGGCAGTGCCGCTGTCAGTTAATACTTGAATGAAAACTTCGAATTTTGTACCATAGTAAGAGATCTTTTGGTCATAGCACTAGTGATTTCTCATGATTCGATTTAGACCTTCAACTCAAGGATGACATTTGCAATGGTATTTTGAACCATAGGGTGGTCAGGCGTATGATTCCACACGAGAAAGGATCGCATATTCGATAATCTGGGTACGGCTGTGGAGGATCCATGATATATGAACCGTGGATGTGATGGTCGTCGCGAGTTATCTAGTCTACTATACCTTCGGTTCTCAACTAACAACTACAAACATATGCCATATGATCACAAGAAACCATAGTTAACAGCTATCTCATACCGAGTGTTGGAAGGTTCGATGATCTGAAGCACTTGGTTATCTTATCCTGTTGCAATAGCTCTTCTATTATCGGTACCGTGAGGCTTAATTTTACTCATACTCATGTGGTCATTCAACAGCCCTTCAGTGTTTGGAATTGTTATTGTTCTGGAACTTATTTTAGTACAGATAAATGTCCGAAGGAAAACAATGCACTAGAAAAAATAGTGAGACTATGACTCGTACAATCTGAAATGGTCAATAATGGAGGAGCTCTTGAAATGTAAGCGTAAGCAGGATTTGCCCCTATTTTCTTCGACCATAATTTATCAAGTTCACTGTCTCTCAGTCTTGAAAAACAAAGCGAAATATATGTCTGTAGTTGATGTAACAAATTCGAAGACAAAAGCTATTAAAATTTCCTATCTTTGTCCTGTTTCAATATATTATGAGCGAAGTGTTATTACGAATTTTGAATGACATACAGCTTCGTTCAACTGTAAACCCTGCCTATGTATATTCTTACATATACAAAGTCCATATCTAGCTAGGTAACTACTTGTCAAAGATAATGTATAGGTATGAAAGCTACAAAAAATCAGCACGATACGATACCTTCTTTGTATTGGCAGTGAATGATATCTATGCTAAGACTGGCGCTGTATGTTGTTCAGCACCGTTAGTTTTATCGTTGTTCTTTCTTTTTTCATTATTGTAGTTTATCTTTCTTGCTCACCTATAAGTCCAACTTAGGAAATCCCAATACACTGGATCAAGAGGTGTGTCTCATGCTTCATAAGAACACATCTTGACATTTCTATCTGCTAGACCTATCAAGTAAACAGTAACCATATCATGGAAGATTATAGACATAGTCTGACTATGAACAACCTCTACTTCACCGTATTAAAAGAAGCATCATCGTTGTCAGACAACAAGTTCGTCTAGGGCACTAGACATATAGGCACCGAAGTTTCCTGAGAGAATGATGTTAAAAATGCGTTGTTTGTTTATCGTATACTCGTGGGCATGATTATTCAGACAGTTGAAATACAAGAATTCCATCGACTTGACTTAAATCCTAAGCTGCACGATCAGCTTATGTTGTATTGAAGTAGAATTGACCTCTATGACTCGCCAATTTACGGGATCTTGATTGTTCAGGCGAACCGATGATTGTATGATAGAACTCTGAAGCTGCTGTCCTTGATAACACTAGAATCTACAGTTATTACAAGTATCTGTCGATGTTCTTGCGCCATCTTCTTCCACATATTCAATAACTAAAATTGGTAGGGAAAGGAAACCACACATTACATATAGACTTCAACAGTACAAGAGCACACGTGGCGAACTTGTTGTAATCAATTACGCCATTTTATTATATGAATCCTCGTCGACTCTACTGTGAACCGTAGCTATGCAACTCCTTTCTTGTTTCTCTTAGTTTTCTAGCTTTACAAGATATTCACATAGAAAACGTAGGGAGACTTGATAATGGGAATTGACATATAGCGGTTGCCTTTATACTTGAATCTTGACCTGACATCTATAGAAGATAAGACTATAGGTAATATGTACATACCAGATCTATCTATATCTATCTATGTTTCAGCAGCTTGAGCACTGCTCTAGAGTTACATTTGATATAATAAGTATTCTCCCTTAGTACGTTACTCTAGGGAATGTTGGTATCATATCTGCTAAATGAACCATCTTCGCATCAACTCACAATCAAGACAGCATCCATATACTTCGCTATAACAAACCACAGACTGTCACACTAGAACGATGTTATTGCGCTAAGACTTTCTGCTTTGTTTCCGTGTCTTCGCTTCGGCGCGTAGCAATAGAACTGATGAACGGCTTTCTTAATGTCTATATAAGGTACACAACTTATATACATCTTGTATTGGTAGACTAATCTTTATTTTGTGTTTGTTTTCTATACTGGTACTCACCTTAAAATCTCCATTCTTAGACTCCTAAAAGAAAGGAGTTAGGGTATAATAGTAATTAAGGCATGAATAGAGGTAACACTTGAACCAAGGGGCTGGCTATAATTCCTTCGATGGTGTGCAGTTGATGATTATCTGTATTCAAAGTCCATTATTCTTCTATATATGGGGTTTTAATGTCAATGAGACTAGGATACGTATAACAGAAACTCCTAGGTGAGAAAAACTTAATGACATATCTGTATGAGTTGGATTGATTGACAGTAACTGCCAACTACATATTACATAACCCATATCTAGCATCGGCTTGACAGACTTTTACTTATACTGAACTCTCCTAGAACACTAGCTTGCTATCGAACATGCCCGTAATACACTTATGACTCAAAAGCACTGTAGAACTTAGGAGAGTACTCAAGCTCCTCTAATAGACCGACATGCCGGCGGATATGTACTCGCGCACCTATAGTCTTGCTTACCATCTCATCTGTGTATTTCCGCTCGACAATACCTGTATATTCTCTTGGTTTGTCGTCAAGAGCCAAACAGGTGGATATAATTGCAACGAGTTTGTGGTGTGGTTGATATTATCAAGAGAGATTATGTAACCCCCGGATTGGTTAGTGTTCGCCAGTAACGTCATGCCATTTGATCAGTTTTCAAAGATTGAAATGGTGGTAATAGTATCTGTTGGGCTATTATAACGGATGGCGTATTCATTCTATCGTCATTATAGAGCCAAAGACTTTCATAATCATTCATGGATCCATACTGAGCGGCATTGCTGCAAAAGATATTCATTACTAAAACTAATTCATAAACGAAAGTATAGGCATCCTGGCCCCCGAAAAATATATGTACCATCAAGGTGTCAATTCCATAATAGTCCATCAAATAAATAGTCTTTACCAGTCGTCACCGAAAAGACTCTTCTTCAATAGATCCAAAAGGAAAAAAGAACCACTTGAAAGGAGTGGTAATTCCGCCGACTTAAAGAGCAGAGAGGATGTTGATGCTCCTTCAAAGAGTAATGAACGCATTCTGGTTTGCGATCAGAGAGGCGATGGAAGCTTGAAGTGCATTAATGTCGGCAGTGGTAGCGGTAGTGGAGGCGGCTGCAACCCCCTTTCCATAGGTGACGATTGGGGCTGTGAATGCTGCAATGGCAGCTTTGAGAGCAGCCAACTCAGAGGCGATGGCAGTCCGGGTGACTATCAAGGCGTTAGAAATATATTTATGATCATGGAGGAGCGAGACAAACGTGGGATCAGGCCCTTGATACCAGTCAAGGAAGTCGAGAAGGATGCAACCAGCCCAGCGGCAGCTTGGATGTCTTGAGTCAATAGCTCGACTTCAGGGCCCGACAGGCTGGTAACCCCGTTCACAGTAGTGGCCGCGATAGCTGCTGTAGCGCTAGTAAGGGACTGGACGATACCATTAACATTGGCATTGACGTTTGCAATAATCGCAACCTGTGCAGTTATATCCCCAAGAGCAGATGCGAGTCCTGAGGCTATTGGTCGCAGTTAGAAATCTTATCTTTTATAACAACGGGTTCCTTGCTCAAGGAGGCGGTATTGCCCTGGGTGGTAGTCTGAATAATGCCTAGGGCGTTGCCAATGGCATCGAGCGCACTGGCTCTCTTCTCGATGGTGGAGATCTCTGCTGCCGGAGCGGCAAAAACACTGGAGCTGATGGTGAGAGCAGCGAGGATGGCGGTGGAGAACTGCATAGTGAAGGTGAGATTGCTGTGAAAGTAGCAAAGACTCTTGAAAGTGTTTGTTGGAAGTGAAGGTGATGTATTGGAACTGTTGAAGATGTAGTAGCTGATGAGGATAAAGATTATTCTGAGGGAAGGACTGTGGTTTATATAGATCTGGTAAGAAAATATCTTCTGTGTTATTCCGCCTTCAAGAGTAGCATCTTCGTCTGCCAACACTTGGAATTTCTGCATGCGTCTGAATTTGCTCTGGACATGACAGAAAAGCCGTACTTTGTAGATCTCCTTAGCCTGGCCAGTATCACGGCTCAAACAAAACCTGTCATATTCGTGTCTTTCCTAGTAATCCATCTAGCACGGCTAGCTATGGGAAGCATTACCAGTCAAATGGCCTTTGATTAGATTTCGAATTTGCCTCTTAACCTCTTATGTGATTCAGCATTGGCTGATGTTGCTTAACGGCAAACCTCGGGAAATACATCAATTGGTGACTATAAACGCTAAGGGGACTTCTCTGAAAAGAACGAATAGCGAAAAAGAAAGGATCTTTAGCTTAGGAAGATTAGCTAAGTAGTTACTACATGAGAAGGAATGGCGATTTGCTACAAAAAAGAGATCTCTAGAGTCCCGTCAATGCAGTAATCGAACGAACCTCAATTCCATACGAGCCCCTTTCATCAAGTCCAATAAAGCAGCAGTAACTAAAGGCCAACATCCGTAGGTTGGGAACATTCTCGAGAGCCCAAAGTCACGAGAATCTACGTAGGCATACACGATTGCAACCTCAAGTAATACAGCATCTTCTAAAGATGTGGCTAGGACACGGCATGTAGGGAGTGCCCATCGTGTAAGCTATTCAAGTTGGATAGCGTTATTATACCGCCGCCTTGCCTTGAGAGCTGTAAGACTCTGATTGGAAGACATAAAAAGACGATTCCGTAGATTTATCCTTACTTACGGCTAGCTTTTGAGTCAATCCCGAAAATCTTAGATTAAAACCCCGAGAACTCTGTCATGGAAAGCTCATTTCCGGAGAGGCGAATCTGTTGCTTGCAGTTGTCAAAGGACTAGCAGCGGGGCGGAACGTGCTTCCCGCACTTGCCTTTAACCCCAGATGATAAAGCTCCTGGGACTTTATTAGCGTCCCGACTTTTCCACTGCCAATTGAAGGCTTACGCGGCTATATCCGAATAAATGTAGAGCTGACATCTGCGATAACCACGCTGATATATTAGGTGTCCACCAACCGCTCGAGGCTTATGGGGCTGAAGAGGCGGGAAGGGGACTCTCCCACAAATTACAAAGCATCTGCTTTCATCAAGGTCCCCCTCACCTCCAGTAATTGACATAGACTATTTCCTGATAGAGTCTCTCTGCTCCGAGCCCATGCCGTGATTTACAAAGAACTTTTGGAGCTTGCCTTGTGCCGCTCTCAAGACTCTATGCAGCTCCGCAAGCAGTAGGCACCTTTTTGACAATACAATGAACCTTTCAGGAATAGATCTTGTTAAAAACTCTTCGAGGCGTTTCCAAGGTGTTGGGTCATTCCCAGGACCTGATCGACTTAAGACGTCAGAGATGTGGGATTCGTGTCTGCCGCAAACAGTCGCTTGGGGATAACCCGACGATCAAGACCCTATCTGTGGGAAGTAAGGGGCTTATATCGCACGTTAGCGAGCTTATCCTGCTCGCCGCAAACGACATTCCTAACTTAACCTTAATGTACAAACCAAACCCTATGGCTTGGGTGGTATGAGTGAACATCAATGCTGCTTTGTGTGGTGAGATTCTTGCAAAGAGCTCCAGAATCTAGATTAATGCGATACGTGATCGCGGCTCCTGAGTGCGACTTTTCAAATGTCTAAGTTGCGATCTGGACTGGACTTCAGAACAAAGAGACCCAGAACATATTTTGGAGAAGTTCTTTGTTGGCGCTCTTGAGCGCGTGCATCTTCGCAAATATCTAAGTTGCGATCTGGACTGAGTTTCAGAAACAGGATGGTGTAGTATACCGGAGAAGCCGATCATCCCATGTAACTCAAATAGGAATATTCGAATCGACTGAGCGTGGGATGTTTGCATACATGTTCGTTTTTCTTATAGGGTGCAGTAGGTTGCAATTATTTGTAGCTATATATGGCCTGGTATATATGGTATTCTAGACTCCTTTATCGATTTCATACTTGATTTACACGTCCGGACCTTCCATAATAGGTAATTCGAGTTCAACACTGTAGATAGGTATGTGTCTCTATTGTCCTATCTTCTGGACAAAAACAAGGCGACATCTTAAAATATCATTGAATTGTGAGACCAATAAGAGCTGTTCTGTTTTCAAGACCTGTGCAATTGTTTAATCATAGAAACTCGAGTGGTTAGTCAAGGAGCACATGGGTGAGTACATCTATACTTAATCAACTTTCCATCGTGATTCGTAATATTGGCATTCTAAATAAACTAAATCATATATGGACACAAATTTTAGTTGCCTAAGGTAGAAGATGTATCTGTACGGTACCAATTTGCTTTAGGATCGCCGAGACAATCCCCAATAGTGACTGGCTTATAACCTTTTGAAACCAATCCCTGCAACATATACTCAGTCAAATTATTGGCCGTTTGGTTGTGAATATCGTGGCCGATAACCAAAAAGTCGTCTGTCGTGCTACTCTTGCCGGCCAAAGCAGAATCGAAAATGTTCTTGGAGTTCTGGATCAATGAGGGGCTGTCGTTGAGATAATCCTGCGTGTCGAGATCCTATACAACATTTAGACGATTTCAGTGCAGTTTGGGGGTTCAGGATGGCTCTTACAAAGTATGAAATGTGGTACCCAAGAGCTTTCATGTCATCTTCGCAACCGCATTCAGCTGTGCACGAAGAATATGGCGGACGCATGTAGGTGGGAATTACGCCGATAATGTTTCGGATTGCCATCTCGTTCTTGTACATTTCATTCTTTCTCTGGGCGGAAGTGATGTTGCATAAATCTGCATGAGACCTGCGTGTCGTTTAGTGATAGTGGCACCATCATATATAACAAGAACTTACCACGTGTGACTAGCAATTTGATGCCCTTCATTGTACATGCGCCTAATTCCTGTTAGATGCTTCCTTGTTGATTGTTGTGTAAATAAGAGCTTACTTGATAATAGCAGGCCATGGCAAGCTGGCGTTATCGATTTCTCCCTTTCCATTATTGTTTCCTGTGATCATGAACGAGGCTTTGGCATTGTACTTAGCCAGTAAATCTAGAATATGATCGGTGTAAATGTATGGACCATCATCGAAAGTTAAAGCCATATCGCCCTTGGTAACGCAGTTGTAGATACCAGCAGCGCCATACATGACATTTCCATTGAGTGGCCGAGCGATACTAGACGTGTTGGTACCGCTAGGAGACTTGTTGGCGTCGCATGCTGGCCCATATGCACTCAGACAGTCAGGAGATCTGCAATAATCTAGGAAATGTTTAGTCATGAGTGTTCCTATAAGATGTTGAGAGTAAGGTGTGTAGTTACCTTCTGTTGTGCCACAGTATCCAGCAGGCGAGCAACACTATGTTGTTGATTTGTATATTAGCTAGTTTCTTATTTTCAAGTCGTTGTATGTTTTAATATTTACCTGGTCTGAAGCGCAGGTACCAACCCCTGCTCCACATCGCCCATTTGCTCCTGTTCCAGGGGTTGCTGCCGCAGCTGAAGAAGAAGCTCCTTTGCTGCTTGCACTTGTTGTTGCGCTTGTTGCACAAGTCCCGTATTTTGATTGACACCCAGAGGTAACAGAGCAGTAATCAGAAGTACTTCCGCAGTAGCCACTGGACTTTATTAGAATACGCATATGTGAGGAGGTACTCAACTTACGCAGCAGAGCAACAGCCAGAAGAAGATGGACATGTATATCCTTGAGTGCCAGCACCGGTGATACCACAGGTCATATCCGTTGAGACCACATTTGTAGCCGGAGCAGTACAGTTTCCGAAGGCAGACTGGCAGCCATTCGTGGTCAAACAGAAAGAATCTCCAGTACCACACTGGCCACCTTTAGAGCAGCACGGTCGGGAAGAAGGGCATGTATAACCATCAGCACCGAGTTGACCACGAATGCCACCCAGCTTTCCGCAGGAACCATCCCATGAGATAGCAGCACCAGCAAAGCTTGTTCCAACGGACAAGATAGCTAGCCCGGTGAGCATGAAAGAACGCATAATGAATACAGGACTCACAGAGTCTAATGAAAGCTCTTCTGCGAGAAGAGAAAGCAGTAAAGCAAAGAAAGCGAGTGTGGTTCTGAGAAGCAAGCTTTCAAACGGAAATGAAAATAAAGAAAAGAGCCACATACATTTATGGACTTCATACTAAATTCGAGGTACTTGAAAAGCTCGTTCCACAGCCAAGAGTGTGAAGGATGAATGTCGAGATGCTGAAACGGACCAAGCCGTGCGCCTCCGAAAATAGTCGCATCCGCGAAGGATCAACGAAACAGACCATAGTGCACAGCACCGATCACCTTATGACCTTTCTGACGATAAATCCAAAAACTTTAACACATAGATAAGGCTATTCAAGGCCGCGTCTTTGCGATTGGATATGTGAAGTAATGAAAGAGTGGTTTGTTACAGCGAAATCCATGCCGTGTTACAAGGTCGGGAGTTTGTTAGCGTAAAGTGCAAGTCTGTATAAGAGAATGGGATCAACGTACTACTACGTAAGTTTACATGTTCAGACTGAGGCCCTGATATCTTGCACAAGCGTTCCTCTTTGCCAGTCAGATGTGTAGTATGAAGCATTTGTAACGTCGGGGTGGATGGTTGTTGAGATGGAAACTATTTTTATCACCACGATGGAATACTTCCAAGCAAACTCAAGTACACACCGAGCATTGCCATCTGATTGTGAACTTGAATTAGTGCACCAGGATTCAAACTAAGTCCAAAGGCACCAGAAAGCTATCTACTTCTGTGTGTCACCAGTCTAACCAACCTCTGCTCAAGAACTATCCCGACAACGTAATACTACCATCGTTAATAGACTTCAACAGATTTGCATTATAGCGACAGTGTAAGACCCGACCAACAACAAGATTATTGCTCTTGGCTATGTTCTTGTACCACAGTCTTAACACTTCTCGCATCTATTTCACCAACACTCCCCAGGGTATCATCCTGGTCCCTTTTCCGCTTTCCTGTGAGAGCCTCTTGAAACTGTTCGCCTCTCTGTCGCTCAATATCCTTCAAGAAGCTCAAGACTTGCTTTGCGCATACCTCCTTGGCGTTCTTCCTTCCGTATACATTCGTGAACTCGCCAATGTGGCCGATAATCCTCGGATCACCAGGAAAGTGAGCATAACCACTATATATAGCGGTAGTACCCGGAACAGTGTTGATCACGTACGTGGGTGGACTGAACCCAAGGGAGATACATAACGGGGGAATTTGCGGTGCATAGGGAGTTGAGTCTCCAACGCTGACAGGCGTACCAACGCTCATGGGCGCATTGCTCACAGGAGCACTACCTGGTGCAGAGGAAAGACCAGATATTGATGATGTCTCCGTTGGCGCTCCAGATTTGCGCAGAGAATAATTGGCATTGATGTGGCCATTTGCAGCGAGCCACGTGACCGCATCTTTCGCCGCATTTTGTTTTGCATCCTTCTTCCTTACAAAGCGCCTTTCAGTACCCCCAAAATGGTTTGAAGATTCCGGGAGGACTACTGTGCATGTAAAGCCAAATGAGTGTGTTGACTCAACGAATGAAAGCGGTACTGGGGAGGGCTTGATAGCACGATACTCTACGTAGATGTCAGACCTTGCTCTCCACAAGTGGCACATATGCATCTATTTTGGTCATACCATGAAGTTTTCCTACCCAGTTAATATCGCCGAGTATCGCAGAGGCAGCGGCACCCGATATTGCTGGTGAAGATACGGCGGGGGCCGCGGTGGAGGTAGGCGCGGGCGAGTCAGTTGCTGGTGAGTTGATATCTCTATCCTCCTCGATCTGCGAACTGACAGGCGTGACCTTCTTGGATCCTTTTGATCCGGTGCTTGCTGCAGCTGCCGCCGCTGCCGCTGTTTCTGCTTGCTCAGCAGCATCCTGCTCCTGGACCCATTTCTTGATATCGACGAATCTAGTTGCCACTCGTTGAGGCTCGATCACTGATGTGTCTACTTGCGACATTTGGGTCGGTGAACGATCAGTTGGAAACATTTCGTGAGCGCTCTCCATTATGATATGGTAAGCATCTAAAGCAAGGACGAAGATCTGCGGTATGCTGCTGCAGCCTAAAGGAGTTTGGGTGTGGTGGTAAGTACAAATATGTAAAGGTACTATCAGCAGGTACCGAATCTCAGTGGAAAAGAATTTCGAGATATACTGCTCAGTGCAACCAACGTTTTCTCAGGTGTAATCAAGTAGAAGAAAAAGTCACCCTATAACTATATATGGTTCAATTTATATTCTCTGTTTTAAGGTTCACAATTCACTGTAACACATCACACGCAGTACAAGGTGCGTATCACATAGACACCGACTCTTGGGTTGCAGCAAGTTTTACGCCAGACAACGACTTCGGCGTATTGATTTTCTTTTCTACCTGGGCTTATTCATATTAATGAATTCTTTGAAAAATCTTCTACTGAGACTTTGTTTACCTATCTGTTTTATGAGATTAGATTCAGGAAATAGAAATGTATACGGTAGCTCGTTCGTTAAGTAGGTAAGGTAGTAAGGTAAGGTATTGAACATAGTTAGAATTGATTTTAGAATGCATCTCGATCATGTGAATAGAGGCGCACAGTTTAGCCGCTAGCTTCTTACTTCTACTACCTCTTATTGGCATGAGCGGCAACTGGCCTGATTTATGAGGTATCACTAGAATTCCGAGGAAGCAACGACAAGTGGTTTTCAAGGGAAGAAGTATCATCCACAACTACATAGATCTTCGAAGGGAATATTCTGATTTCTTCTAGACATTACCAATATACGTCTCAACCTCTACGACCTTCCTCTTGTCCATATGTCCGAGCTGGTCAAATCCTTCCCCACAAAATCACAGCGGTAGACTGTTCCGCCGACTACCGTGATATAGGAATAACTATAATCCGTTTGCACGTGCTCGGACCATCCATCCCATGGCAATCACGTGCAAGTGCGGATTGAATGCATATTGTTATGAGCTTGGTATCGACAAATCATTCAACTGATATTGCTCAGGAAGGCGCGGGGTTTGAATGTTGAACGTATAGTTTACAGAAGCTATCGAAAACATCATTTCGAAACTTTCGGGTCTATCCCAGTGGACGGACATGGCTTAAAGCTTCTTTGCTGATCGTGGACTTCCATACTCAAGCATTCCGAGAACGCAATCATCACGATTGTGGTAAATCTCTAATCACGTCTGCCAGACTTTATCTCACGTCGCCCAGAGTCATAGATTGGCTGTCGATGTTCAGAATCAGAGTCGCTGACAGCCTTGAGCAATCTCGTGAAGATGGATCGATATGACGGTGTTGTCCGTTGGTCTCCCAATTCCGCCAACGACCACTTCCTCTCTATAAATATAAACTCCCGAACTCTCCAGTCATACAAAGTGGAAGGCCATGTACGACCAGGTCTTTTTGAGTATACGAAGTTAGCAGAGCATAATGACGTTCCACAATTGACAGCATATGACTGGTCCCCAAAAGTAGATGACCTTGTTGCCATTGGTACGGGCCGTGGTGAGGTTCATCTGCTTAGAGTTGATGGCAGCAATGATTCTACTATCATTCCTGTCAAATTACAACGCCAATGTCAATCCGTTTCGTTCAACAGTACCGGGCTTCTCGCGGTTGGTCTTGACCGAGTGCGCAATGATTTCTGTTTACAAATATGGGATATAAATCAACGCTTGGACAAATGGGATCCTTCCAAGCCTGGATGGCAGTCTCCTTCGAAACCTTCAGAACCCTTAAAAAAGCTTGAGGCTAGTGTACCTATGACCAGCGTGAGATTCTTCGAGGACCAACCACAGACTTTAGTTGTGGGGCTCAAAAACTCCAATGTTAGAATTCACGATTTGAGGGGTTTGTCCCTTTTTCGTATTTTGACAACCCAAACACTAACGAACCACAGATCCAAATAGTGCTGCGATATCTTTCAACACTCGTGCTTGTAACAACTTGGCAATTGATTATGCAGACTCAAACTACTTCGCTTCATCTTCACTGGATTCACCTGGCATAATGGTCTGGGATCGTCGTGCAGTTGATTCTTCTGCTGTAGGATCCATGTATACCGAAAGTTTAGAAGCTAAAGAAGTCCCATGGGGAGCTGCACTCAAGCTCAATACTGTTATCAATGATAAGAATAGTTCATGGATCAAGAGTCTACGCTTCAATAGAGATCAACGCGGTGTTCTTGGTGTTCTGTCGAATGCTGGTGAGCTCAAAGTGTATGATCTCCGGAAGGAGTACATCGACGATGAAGTTTATACCAATCCACCAGGGAGCCCAGAATTACTCGAGGTGCGCAAGTCGCAGATGCTGGAGGGCCCAACCCAGGGCGGCGCTAACTTCCTGGACCGAGTTGTATCTTTTGATTGGTTAACTTTGGGAACCCCTAATTTACAATCGCGAGTGGTGGCTCTGAGAGGCAATGGAAACTTCGACATCATAGAGACTAGAAAACCTAGATCAGAGCTTCTGATGAGCATGATGAACTTTAGTGGCGCATCTTACGAGCAACAAGCACACTTCGAAATTCCCGTATTTCCAGAGCCACAGGATTTCTCTCAAATCCTGGGACCCCTTTACCAATCTCATGATCCGATACTTGGTAGTCCAAACCAGTCGGCACTCAAATCTACAGAAGCAGCAACTGCTGAAAGTATTCAGTACGCATTTGATACCCAACGACAAGTGCCTGTACGCCCATTGGGATTCATGTGCCCAGAGAAGATAGCAGAACGCATCATTAGAATTAGAGCTCAGGCCAAGAATATTTACGATGTCGACAATCCCAACGTCAGTACTCCCGATTCAAAGCCGGTTGATGCCGCTGCTGAAGCCATATCCAAACTTGCAATCTCCAGCGGTCGACCCCTTTCGAGTAGAGAAAGACACCAAATATCACACTACACCTCTATATTTCCTCAAACAGAAGAAGAGTTGAAGCTGCTTGCTGAAGTTAGAGAGTTGAGGGCTGACGAAGGCTACCTTTTCAACTGCAACAAGAATAGAAAAATTGTTGCGGATGATCCTTGGCTACAAGACGTGTGGGAATGGGTAGGAGGTTAGTATTAGAGTTTTGGTCAGACTTGCTCAGTGGCTGATTCGTGTTTCTATAGGGGCCAAAATGGCTGCGAAAAACAGCGGCATGATGTCCGAGGTCCTAGATTTAAGTTACTTGGGAGTACATACGGTTTGGACAAGAGAATTAGGTGAGTTCTTGTCCCGTTCTTTGAAATTACAGTGCTGACACTCTGTAGGAGCCAAAGCCGAGTCTCGACTCATTAATACCACAGAGATTCCAAGTCCAACCGAATGGGAGAGATCTATTGCTGTAATCAATAAGAAAGCAGGTCGAGCAAAGCTCGAGGGAATCAAGACTTCATGGCCACAACATCGATCCTTGTGTCTTGCTATTTGTGGCTATGGGAGATCTCCTGAAGCATTTAACAATAGTCTTGATGAGCTTCAGCTTAAAGGACTATACACAAAAGCTGCTGCGTGGGCGCTCTTTGAAGGTATCCCGAGACGTGCTGTCGATATCTTGAAAAAGGCTGGAGGCGATTTGATGTTTACCGCATTGTCGCTTGATCTTCAGCTCAAGACGGGAGCCAAAGTTGATAACTCTGAGTGGGACAACGCATTCCAGGGGCACAAACAGATGAAGGAGGATCCATACCTCCGAGCCATATATGGACTGATTAGTACTGGAGACTGGAAATCCATTGCTGATGAAACGTCATTGCCACTACGAGATCGCATTGGTGTGGCTTTGCGCAACTTCGATGACAAGCAACTCACCGCCTGGCTCAACAGACAAATGGCTCGAACCATCGAGACGGGTGACATCGAGGCAATCGTACTTGCGGGGATAAGCGACAGCATGATGGACGTACTCTCCAAATATGTGGAGGTACTCGGTGACTACCAGACCTCCGTACTCATCATGTCCTTCGGTGTGCCCCTCTATATCTCTGATTACCGTTACGATCACTGGAAGGTGCAATACGATGAATTTCTGCGCATGCATCAAGATCACATCCTCTCCACGCGGTTCTTTATCGAGTCTAAGCGCCTCAGCCAGAAGCGTGATGGTGTCCCAATCATCAAACCAGCGCCGCGTGCAGTCAGTGTACGTTGCGTGTATTGCGAAGCTGAAATCCCACAGGCCAGCATCGACGCTGCTCGGCCTACCGAGGCAGCAAATCAGCAACTACCACGTAACCCGCTTTTTCCAACGGGTGTACACGCTGGCATCGAGTGCCCGAAGTGTGGTCGTCATCTCCCACGGTGTACATGGTGTGAGGAGCTGATGGGCCTCCCAAGGACAGACCGTATGGATTTGGATTCTACTGAGCAGCAGCGCTTAGCACGCATGCTCATGTTTTGCGCGCATTGTGGCCATGGAATGCATCTTGATCATGGCAGTCTATGGTTTGCTGCGAATCCGGACTGTGCAGAGGAGATGTGTAAGTGCTTGTGTAAACAAGATCCTTACTCAGAACTCGTAAGAGGTCGATAATTGATCATCCAAAGTCATCATTGCTGAGGGTTAAACTTGCTGTTGCGTCAATGGTATAGAACATCGATAATCCTCTTCCTTGTGTTAGTCTTCCAGACCTTCTCACTACAAATGTGGTTGTAATACTATGGGCACTAGGATGAGAATTGCGAGAAACCAGAGAGGGTGTAATTTTCAGCAACCGTCAAGACTTGATGTGGGCAGTGTTCTTAGTCTAACGCCAGATGCCTTTTTTGTAAATATTGTCTATGGAATTTCACAGCTATCATAGGATCGTTGACTAATGGTTTAATTCATCTATGGCGAGTTATCTTGTTCTGCATCAGAAGCGACGCTGTACGTCATGCCCCATATCTCATTCCATCTTTTAGAGCTTCCTTCGATCGGCCCATTGAGTCGCCCAAATCTAGCTGGCTTTCCTGTGTTCGCTTCAGGAAGACAGATCCATTCCCTTACACTGCCAGGGATCTCCTCTTTCACGTGACTGATGCACAAGAGTGCCTGCTCTTTCTGCAACCCTTCAACCTTGACTTGACCTGCCTTAGAAACATTTGATTCGACGATTTCTGGCTCAGATTCTGTGCCCGAGAACATCTTGTGCTCTCCATGTGCTAAGAACAGCATGCACTTGTCACGCACACTATCGTCCATGCCACTAAAAGCCTCATCGAGAATGACTAAATCAGGGTTTTTGATAATTGCTCGGAGGAATAGAGCTACTCTTTGCGCACTGAAAGGCATGCGTCCAAACATCAGATCATCAGCCCACCCTAAGTCTTCTTTATGCTTCTTCTGTGTAGATCCTTTCAATTCGTCTTCAAACCAGAGGAGTGCGTGGTTGACCTTATCGCGCGCGGTCTCGTCCAGCTTCGGCATGCTAAGGAATGTGTCTGCCCAAGCACTTTCAAGCGTAGAGCGTGCAGTAAGCCGTTTTGGGAAGAAGTTCTGCACCTCTGGGGATGAGTGGCCAATACGTTGTTGTATATCGAAGATAGATATTCCAGGTTGGCCCAGTTCTGGTAGTCGAGATCGACCAAACAGCTTGATGGGAAGGGCATACGTTTGAGGATGATCGGAACATATCAAAGAGAGAACTGTAGTCTTTCCAGATCCGTTGGGTCCAAAGATACCAACACGTTCTCCTCTTCTTATATTCCACCATAATCCATCTTTTGATTCGCCGTCCACATCCTGCTTCCAGTTTCCAAGGACAGTCTTGTCTCCATATGCAACTCTGACACCAGACATCTCAATGATAGCTTCACCAATCTCGGCTTTCTCCTTGTCATGAAGTTCATACCCATCGCGACTAAGCCGTGTCTCTTTTGTCATGGGGCTATTTCTATTGTCCGAAGCATCTTTAGAGGGGTTTCGTCCCTTCCGAGCTTCTTCAGGCTCAAGCACGCCACTGCCAGTGAGCATCCTTCCAACGTCATGCAAAGCCTGAGGTGGGACACCATAGCCTTTAGCGGCATTTCCATGTCCCTTCACATACGTATATATATTGTCAATCACCTTGTCTTTCTGCCCTTGTTCACCTACGCCGCAATTTTTAGTAAGGAACATAAGATGGGTAATCCAATCCGGAATAGGGTCTTGAGGACGCAAAGTCAACACAAGTCTTGGTGAGGCAGCCTTAGCCAATCGATGTAGCATTGGACTGAGAGTCATGAGAGTAGGGGGGTCAAGACCCATAAATGGTTCGTCAAGGAGAAGTACCTTCATAAACCGTTAGTTACAGCTAAGACAAATGTGACATATGTCATTTACCTCTGGCTTCTTCAAAATTGCTCTAGCAATTCGAGCACGTCTTGTCTGTCCGTTACTCAAATTTGCAACTGGCATGTCAACAAGGTCGCGAAGCTTAAGGTCGTCCAAGACTCTTTGCAAGGCGTCCTCTTCAATGCGATCTCCTCCTTGTTGCAAAGGATTTAATTCGGTATTGCCAGTCAAGTAATTCATTACACTCCAATCGGTCTCTTCTCGTCTTGACTCATACCTTGCGCTTAAGTAGGCACCTTGAGGTCCTTGGCCACTTCCACTGATGATCTCGCCTCCAAAGCCTACATACTGAATTGCATTGCTTGGTACACGAAGTTTGTGATCTTTCTTATCGATTTCATCTGAACTGAGATATGGATATGTTCGAGCTGTTGGTGGCACACAGATATGTTGACCACGCAGAACTTCCATAAGGGTGGTTTTCCCAGCATTTGAAGGACCTAAAATTGCCCAGAATTTCTGATTTTCTGTGAAAGAGTCGAGTCCAAAGCTTAGGTCCTTGAACAGAGCAGGATTCTGAGTTTCACTGCCATTATTAATTCCGTCAGTTAAGGGAATGGAATTCGGATGATGACGATAGAACGTGCCATTGTTGATTCGAATTATAGGTGGCGGCTTTGAGATTTCTGCATAACCTCTCGTGAAAGCCGTCCTTTGAAAAGAACGCAAAGCCGATCTTCTCATCATATTGAAGTTTGCTGTTTTTCGTCACGAAGTCCAGAGATCTGTACGGACTGCATCCATCGGAACAGAGCCTGTGCCGGGCTCGGATGTAATTGGGAGTGCTCTAGTTCCGCGTGGTTGGCCAATCATATTTGTGGCATAGAGCGAAGGTTCACAGCCAATCAGCATCAGATCTCGCTTACATTACAGTATTATCACCTATAACTCATGAGCCTTATGACCTCAATCTTTTGAGTTCTTGTCATTGCATAATAGGCATGGAGCCAAAATATATAACTATTCATCAGTCACTGTAGAAAAATAGAAAATATGATTTTGTAAGTAGCCAATCAATCAGTTTCTGCCATAACCTTATAATTTTTGCTCCTACGGCCTATAAATTGAAAGGGATAGGGCTACAATGTACTAACTGTTATGATATTAGATTGAGACCTACTTGTAGCCTACCCCAAACGACCAGGCCACACTTAATACTGGCGATGGTGTAGGCTTAGAAGATTTTGCTTAGCAGTGTAAATAGCTGGGCAAGAAATATGATTTTTGTCTTAGTGGCGACGTCACAGCAATCAAGAGCCAGGGAGAGGGTTAGGGAAGGCATAGGATAGCAGTTGTTTACGCAGAATAAAAGGGTGACGCATGCTGGCTTTGGCGTAAAAGCGAGTATGAGATGTTGGACTGCACTTGAAGTTCGAGTGGAACTTAACTGATTGATGAATTTTCATATTACTCAAAAATTTCCTTAATGTCGAGAGACTTTTGAGCTTTGTCTACTTATTTCATGCTTCTCATTCGTCACATGGCTCTTGGACTTCCTCTCTTCCTCTTCTTTCCGAATCGCCTCCAGCTCCCTCTCTAAGGTTTTTGTTAACCTTTCAAGCACCCATTCAGCTTCTTCCTTATCCCCCATAAGTGGACTTCTGTTTCCCATCCAACTCCATTTCGCAACCTGTTCATTTCCATCATTTGACATGGCGGATGCCAACCCCTCTCCATCAGCCTTTGGCTTTCTCAATGGTCGCCTGTGTGTGTCTGGACTGCTCTCATCTTCTCCAACCAATTTCAAATACCATGCCCATTCGTCAAATGTATATTTCCTAGGCGGGCTCGATTTCAGATGGTTTAACACTTGACTTATTTCTTTGATGAGAATCAGATGATAATGGTGCCTGGATTTCGGAGAAGCTGCCTTATCATCTTCTTCTCCAAACTTTCGTGCCCTTTCACCCTCAGCATCTGCTTGACGACCAGCTACCCTTTGCGCGGCGGACTCAGGATCATTTTTGCGATCATCATTTTCATCAATTCCAGCTTCTCTACGCTTCCGAGCCATTCCTAGTATTCCCATAGGTGATTCTTCGATCTGGTCATCGAATAACCGACCTCGTGTAACCTTATATGCTGTCTCTTTCAAAGAAGTCTTGACGCCTTTCTCACCAGGCAGAACTGTGAAATTTCCGATCCAAAGTGTTACATCTCGAATGCCTTTCACAATTGTATCTCCCATGTTGCTGATCAATATTGTAAGCGAAGGAATGGCGAGAAGAGACCAGAAGACGAAGAAGGGCTTCCCAGAGTTGGACATTGGATAGAAATCGCCATAGCCTATGGTTAAAAGCGAGGTATATGCAAAATAAAGGGAATCAAAGTAGGTCCAACTTTGATTTTTCTCAGTTTGCTACAATTGTTAGCAATCGAATCATCAAGACTCGAGGATGCATACCTGGAAAATTGCAGCTCCCAAAAACCAAAGAATGAACCACACCGATCCTGAAATGATGAGTGACGTCCATCGCCTTTTTGATTCTGCAAGGCTCTGAATCTTTCTCATAATTTCAAATTCTTCTTCTCTTCGCCTTCTCTCCGTAAGATACGCATCATTGTCGGTAGCCGTCTTCGTAGAGGTTGGTGAAAGTGTCTTTCCTTCCACTGGGTTGAGCACATCCTCCTTCTTCTTCTTAACTAACTTCTTCAACATCCTTTCTCTCTGTTTCTCCACCATTCTTGCACCCATCTTCGCCTTCCCTCGCTCCAATACCAAACTTCGGATCGATCCAATCACAAGACCTAGAATGATGATGCCGCCAATTGCAAAAGGAAAGAGAAGTCCTCGACCGACATTAGTCATTGGAGAATAGTCACCAATGCCGACCGTAAGAAGTGTGAAATCTGCCCAATAAAAGGCGTCTAGATAGTTCCAGCCCTCGACGTGTGAGTAGACCAAAGCACCAAGCTCGAGATAGACAAGAAAACTGATAGTTTGTAACATGAGAGTGCGTTGACTCATGGTTAACTTGAACTCCTTGTCATAGTAGCCCCTGTATGCGCCATATACGGTGATAAGCATCAACGTAGCTACAAAAAAATACAATCCGGCTGAAAAGCAGGCGTAATAAAATGCTTGGGTGAATGCATGATCGGGAGGTGACTGAAGTCTCAATGGACCTGATGCAGTTGCTGTGAGGCCTACCAGTGTAAATGAAGAAATATACCTTTTCGTAATCAGCGATTGAACTTTCTCTGAATTGAGAAACTCACCATCCAATAATTGTAATTGGCTGTGCTACAGCAAATCTGACTCTCCTAGCCATATTCAACAATAAAAATAAATTCGATATGAGAGCAATAGCCAATTGAGCAGCGTTGATAGCGATGAGCCTTTGTGATTTGTCGGGTCAGTTGCACGGTACGTGAGGGATTTATTCGTTCTGCCGGAAGCATACGTCGATGACATACCATCGTGGATCAGCAATAAATACCCCATGCTCCTCTGTTCCCCCATCTGGCGGAATCCAGACTCTCCAATGTACAACCAAAGCGCATATACTGAAGGCTGATGCCATAGGTCCGAAGGTACCAGCAATAAGTGGGAAAGCTGTTGACATAAACCACCATCGACTTTTCAATGTTAGCATGGTTACATGATTGTTTCGGTACGACATTTGTCAAGATCGAAGAGACATGCGCCATAGCAAAATCCAAGATCATATCGCATCCGAACACATACCTAGGTTCTAAGAAAGCCTGTTCATCCTCGATCCTCTCCTCTTCCTCGTCTCTTCCTTGCTGTTCGACATCTTTTGCATCGTCGGAAATTGGTCCATCGAGTCCTGGATCGTTCATATTCGCAAGGAAAAGTAGTTCGCGTTTGGGTTTTTGGGCGACAGATATGTCACTGAGTTACCATGTTAACCTCCGACTTGTCCCTGGATATAAAGTCGAGCTCGATGTTTGTTCAACGGTTGAAGGGCTGATTTGGTGTATTTGGTATATTTGCCAATACTTGAAGACAGAGCAGTTATTTGTCCCTCGATCGGCGTATCGAAATCACCAGAATCCTTGAATGTGGAACAAACAAATGACGTCGAGGCTACGTCCGAAGCCGATTTTCTTGGCAGATAGCTTCGCTTGAAAGCGGTAGTAAAAAGGTTATAGGGAACACTGAAGTGTCACCGGGCCATAAGTCGAGCCGTTTTAGTCATCGATATGGTTACGACTTCGCGATTTCTTACGCATGATATTGTATTGTGGTTAAGACCGAGCTTTCAGATTTTGGTCCCTCGCGCATATTCACGACCGTTTTGAAATCGGAACAAGTAGCAGTAGTGATGAGACGAGGCTTGTATTTTGGTGGACTTCGGGGAATTCTAGTGTTGATTTATGGGTCCGAGGGTCTTCGACAAGATAAAGCCATGTCAACTTAGGCGTGGCAGAAAGCTTGGCTACGCTAGGTATTTGCACGGGTTTTCTTAGCTCGATCCATTGTAATGGAACTCAATCAACATCGCAACTTAACTAATACCATATTTATAGTTCTTGGTCTTTCAAAAACAGATGGTAAACTGCGTATGTTTTATCGAATCCACATAATGAACGTATTATCATGTCAAGACGCGGTGTTTGCCACTTATGTTACTCAATAGAAAATATGTTCTGTTCCTCTGCTCCAATATATTAAACTCTCTGTCTAATTCTACACGGTAAACCTCCTTCCATGGGCAATGTTAAGCTGCTCTTGCTCAATCTCGGTCTATCATCAATTCTAAAGAATTCGAAATCCTTAACCAGTCTTAGAATAACATTCACAGCCATCAATTCTGCCATTTTCTTTCCAAGGCATGTTCTCGGTCCTCCATTGAACACCGGAAATTCAAACGCTGTTCTTGCGATGATCTCCCCCTCTCGAATCCACCTTTCAGGTTTGAAACACTCGGAATCGGGACCCCAAATGAGTTCTGATCTATTCATGGCCCAGGTACACCAGAGCACTATTGAGGATGAAGGAAGGAAAGTTCCATCGGGGAGAGTCGTAGATGCTTCTGCTTGTTTAAGCTCAAAAGGAACAGGTGGGTATAAACGGAGGGTTTCGTAGAACACAGCTAGAGTATAAGGATAGTCCTGAAGTCGAAATGTGGATGACATAGTCAAAGGGTTCGACTTTTCTTCCTGTATAACTCTTGAAGCAACGTCTGGATGACGCATAAGAAGATAAAATACCCAAGTCAATGCCTGGGCGGTAGTGTCTCGGCCTTCGCATGTTTAGGTTAGTCAATCATGATGCAGAGAATAACATACCTGCAGAAAGATAGTTGAGCGCTGCATCCGCAACCATCTGCTTATCCTCAATTGAGTCGAGAAGAGAATTAATCAAACTACCTGCGATTGTGGTTGCTCCCCTATCATCCTTCCCATCAACAGCCAAACTCTCTGCGGAGGCCTCACGCTTCTGCATAGCACTTTTGACAATCATATCTCCTACTTTCTTCACAGTCGCCACAGATCGACGGAATCGACCTCCACAAAATAGCTCGGTGAACTGCCAAAGGGGATTTTGAAACCTTTCCCCTGTCGCTCCAGAAGCGAAATCAAATGCAGTTGAGAAATCATCTGTAGCATGCATTTCCATCTGCTTAACGTCAGCAATGTCATTGCAAACGATGCATTGTCACTGCTCACATCGTAGGCCATTCTGCCCATGAGCTGCGTCGTCAGTTCGTGGAATATCAGCTCAAGGTCTATGATTTGATCAGGCGATACATTTTGGAGAGTAGATAGAGTGCTGTTCAGATACTTGGGGAGCGCGACATCAATCAGGATCTTCAAGTTTGAGTTACTGAGGAAATGCAGTCCTGCCTTTCTCTGAACCTTCCATCGTTCTCCATCGGCATTGATAATTCCATGTCCTATACTACGATTAGCCTTATAGGAAATTGACACCAGGCAGACATACCAAACAAGTCCCAAGAACGACTCTTAAAAACATCACCCTTACTAAATATACTTTCGTTTTTGAGTATATATTCAAGATTTTTCGGGTCATTAATAACCACACCGGGTGGTAACGAAGGTACTGAGATTTCGAACGTTTCAAATCCGAACTTCTTTTCACATTTCACAAACCAATAGAAGAGCTTTTGGCGGGCCTGAAGGAAGAGGATACCATTGCCAAGAAGAGGGAGGGTGTTTGGAGGTCGGCTTGTAAGGTCAGTATTTCCTCTTCTAAGTAATAAAAAGAAATTACAAGTTTACCCATAGTTACTTGTTTAAGAACTGTGGAAGTGAATATGAAATGGAAACAGTGCTGATAGAAATGGTCTGATTTGATTTGATTTGATGTGATGAACATACCGCAGACGTTCTCCATTTCTCTTAATTCGGGCGTTTCCAAACAGAAAATAAGCAGTAGCAGCTAGAAATACCACGACTCCCAAATTCAAAGAAACCCACGACATGGTAACGTTCGCATTTCATGTTCGATTTTGGAATAAAATAGGATAGAAGCTGACAGATTGAAGATATGGAGCTACTTATGTAGACTAGCTTCTTGGAGCTATGACCTCGTTTCGAGATGTCATTGCCATCACCTGGCGCGTCACAGAAATCCTGAGGGCCACAAGTGCTGTACCTATATAAGACAAACGGTGTTCCCTCTCAATCTTCTAGGCTTTACACATTCTCGATTCCCGAGATCTACATCCGTTTATTCATAGCAATGGTGCTTCTCTGCCCCCGAATCCACTTCTATGAAATCAACGATCAAACATGGTAGGTCTATCGACTTACCCAGCCGTCCTCCAAAAGAACTCACGGTTAATATGTTTACTACAGGTTCCCTCAGTATCTTCGTGAAAAAGTGCAATCATGCCTTACCCTAGCTTGGACCTTTCGCATGCCAGTAATGCAAAAGTATTCTCCTGCGCAGCTCGTTGCCCGAACGCTCAATCGAATCCTCTCCGAAACGATTACAACCTACACCTATGTTGACTTTTGTGCGGGCGCAGGCGGCCCTACTCCTTTCATCGAAGCCGACCTAAATGCAACATTATCTGCCCGTGAACCGAGATCCCCTACCGGAGTGCTTGGCAATACCTCTGCGGCGCCTAAATCTCCTCGAGTTCTGACGACACAGACAGATGGACCAGTGAAGTTTGTGCTGACGGATTTGCATCCTCATATACCAGATTGGACAGAAGCGACGAAAAGATCGGAGAATTTGACCTTTGTGGAAAAACCTGTAGATGCAGCAAACGCGCCGAATGACTTGGTAGAGAGTGGAAAAGTGTTCAGGTTGTACAATCTGGCATTCCATCATTTTGACGACCCACTTGCCAAGGCTATTTTGAAAAATACGTTAGAGACAAGTGAGGGATTCGGGTATGTTATTGTAATTAATAGATATATTTCAGATCCAGAAACTAATGGTTGTAGAATTTTCGAACTTCAAGAACGAACCGCCTCTTCGTTCCTGACAATTTTCTGTCTTGGTATACTGATGTTTTTCATCACACCATTCTACTTCTGGCGATCACCTGGACATTTGTTTTTCACGTACATTATACCGATAATCCCCTTCGTAGTGGTCTTTGATGGCTATATATCCAGCTTGAGAACGAGGAGTCCTGAAGAAGTCTTCGCGTTAATGAAAGATTGTGGAGCTGATAGTAGTTCTTGGAAGTTGGAAAGTGGACATGAGATGCATACAAATCCTATGGGGTATATGACCTGGGTTATTGGGAGAAAGGATTGATGCTAAAAGTCCATAGATGTTGCCTTGTAAGTATCTACAAAGAATTATACTTCCCCATATTACATCGTCTTCATCCTTGTTCTAACAAAGCTGAGTCCTCCGTAAAAAGCGCTGATATCGGTGAATATAATCAATATACCTTATCCAGTACCGTAACCTGCTTTTGCAGTCCCGATCCATGGTCTTGTTCCCAAAAAACTCTCACTGTGCTAAGACTTAACGCCACTGAACTAATTTCCCTTCCAACGGTTAACGCTATGTACATGTTCGCCGTATCCGCTCTTGGAGTGTTCTTTTGAAGTAGCTCTCACTATACCTATTTGTGTGCTAAGGAATCATCAACGTAGAATCCATACAGAAGAGAGAAGATGGCAAGAGAAGGATGTGGAAAAGCTCCAGAACAGAAAGATGGAAACCGTTGTACTACTGTAGAGATCAAATTACAAAGGTAACATGCATTTCATCGCTGAGAAAGTCAAAGCAGACTTAGCCTAAAAAGGATGTGATACTGAAAAGAGCAAGTGTCAGATATCCAGTCAAGCAGCAATTCAGATTCCCAGCTGTTTTACAGTTGTTCCAAATGACTTGCATGTTGACGATTAACACTTCTCGTGAGTATGAAAGTCAAGATAACACCTTGCAACATCAGACTGTATGAGCACGTAATGCATTATTATTAAAGTCTCAACGCCAGGCATATTATGCGCTCTCAAGTTAGCAGGAAGGTCTCTGAAGCATTCCTCCCTAGCTCCCCACTGAACGCATCCAACTTGACAGCGACTAACACGCATTCTACTCCGCCCTTAGAGTGAGGTGCATTTCTGACCTGCAATCTCCAAAGCCCATTCCTCACAGTCCACTCATCGTCCTCACCCGACATCTCTTGCCGTTGCCGTTTCCTTGATACTCCAACCTCATCATCCTCATCCCTTCTAAGAGCCCCACGATATCTCTGACCATCGAGGTTGACATGGGAGGTACCATCAATAACAGTTTTGAAAAGACCATCACTATGCAATGAATGACCTGGACTCGCAGGCAGCGCTGAGTCGGACGGCGTAGGAACCTTCAACTTCGTAGCAATGACGTCAAAGAGTTTAGACACTCTCGCTTTGCCATCACCAAAGAACTCTGCTTTCTCATTCTCCACATTAATTTTCATACACTCCCCTCCAATCTCAACTACGAGTTCGTGCGGCTTCTCATCCTCAAACGGACGCGCGTAGTTAACCCAGCCTGATGGACCGATCTTCTCAGCAGTTGACGGATCTGATGCCACCGAGATTCCAGACTGCCGTACATCTTCAAGACGGATGATGATTTGCGAGCGCTTGCGAGCCAGGTTATAGCTTACTCGGTGGCGAATAATCTTCTGCTCGAGACCTCGAAAGTGGAAGTACCGGCAGTCGCGAAGGAGATCTGCGCGATGACCTTCGTCGCGGATTTTCACGGGATAGCCGTCGAGATAGTGCAGCAATTCAGCAAATATATCGGCAGAACGATTCGGTACATTCGGTGGCATAATTGATGGGGGTCTTAGGAGACCTTGTCGGTTCAAACCAGGGAAGACTTCTGACGGCGTAGAGAAGAAGACTGCAAAGCCAAGAGTGAAATAGTTCGGCGAATTACCAGGACCTGAAAAGACTTCTCGTGCAATCTTGAAATCTCGTTCCCCAATTTTGATGAAGATTGTATCCTCGTAGAGCTGAGATATTAATCTAGGCACTAAGAGAAATTAGATTACTAGAAGTAACCTTTCTAGACAGGTTGATACTTACAGCTATAAAATTGCGCATCGGCGAACAGCTTTACAAAATGACTTCCATCTCGAGGCTCAATATGATAGCCTTGAAGATGTAGAGATATATCAGCAAAGGTTGCCGGATCGCGGTCAATATACAGGGTCCGAATATCCCCATTTTCATTGTTGTTCTCAGCTGCCTGTTGAAGCTGTCCTCGGAAGAACTCAGAGAAGTATGAGGGAGCTATAGTTTGTTAGTCATGTACGATACTATGCTGTGGAAGTTTGAAGGTGATGACTAGTTTAGCAGTTGCCACATCCATAAACCCAATTTTTGAGAATAAATGCCTATAGAATTGTCCAAAAGAATAGACTGATGAACTGTTGAGTGATGAGATCGGGAACTTACCATCAGATGATATACTTGCTCCAGACAGTCTAAACAGTTCCGAACCTATCTGAATAGGAAAAACCTTCTCATGAGGCAGTATGTGCGGGATCGACGTATTTAGTTTTCGCGCTCCAGCCCCGGGTTGACCAACAGCACGTAGGACGTCCTGTGTAGAGTTCTTTGTACAACCATTCGCTGCCATGGTCAATACGAATGAGAGGGCGGCCTTGACTTCAGCACGTGATGCTAATAGGTGTGCATTTCCGGATGTTGATTATGCAAATGATAAGCAAGTGTTTGAAGTATGTAGTGCACAGGCAAAAAGTGGGTACTTTATAGGGATATTGTTGAAAGAAGAGGGATGAGAGGTGAGAATCGCTGGATGGAGTATATTATTTGTCATTCAGAACGAGACCTCTCCAGCCAGCCGTCACGGCGTCTGATAAATGTTGGTTAATGTGCTCTGAGTTTGCAGAAAGAGTAGAGTGATCGGATTTCATAGCCTCTGCGTTCTTGGACGTAGGAAGAGAGTAAAGTGGTCTGAATTCATGGATCTTTGTGCTCTCAGGGTGGAATAGAGTGAAATAAGACCCTAATCTCTGTAGTCTTAGGGAATGCGTGTTGCAGAGCAGAGCCCGGATTGTAGTAGATAGTCACGTGATACGCGGCCGCATCATCAATCCGAAGCGTTCGCTTTTCACGGAGCGAAAGTTTGATGATTCATGATTTGTCACGGCTTAGGCAGTGAATATAATCATTGTTACACATTATATTAGGTACTAAAATATCCTTAAAAAACTCCATCAAATCATGTGTAGATCGACTTAGATATCTTGTTTTGAAAGGCATCCATACTCTCAGCTTATAGTTTCTATACTAAGACATAGAAGAAAATTATATGACTTGTAGCAAAACATACTAGGAAACTTATTGAAAAGAAAGGATAGAAAAGGATGAAGGAAGAAGCAGAAGAAATAATGAACTGCACAAAGTACCTTAAGTATATCTCTTTGTAAAATGTACACTATAAATTGATCATTAACTTATTATTTGAACATAGAATATAAAGAGAGGGGTAGAATAATTATTACCAGAGCAATTTGTATTGTATATAAATATAGTGACCACACTCGCCATCATGCTCTTTCTCGTGTCTATCAGTAACTGTTACCTCAGTCTCTTACAAAAGTACAAATGTTACTGTTTAATGTCGTTCAATAGTTTCTTGCAGTATCAAAGAATTTGAGTCAGCGATGTCTAGTATGTAGGATTTATACTATACAAAGTCTAAGAAAGAACTTACTTTGAGGAATTCAGATCCTATAACTATTATAGCACTAGCAATTATGAAGAGGATGTAGCTATTTTAGCAGAACTTTAGCTGCCGTTTTCGTCTTCGTTTCTTAGCAAATAATATTATTGCAGAGAAGAAAATCAGAACTTACACTTTATTAATAGACTTGACAATAATGTCCAGAGCAGCAATCAATTCAAAGCCGGGGGTAAGACTTGAAGAAGTCATTACTACTGGTACCAGCAATACCCATGGCTTCTTTGCTGACAAAGATGACCCCTGCCATTCCAAGCGCAAGCATAATTCCTCCTAGTCGGGCTGGCATCAAATACATGAATACATTTATTCATAGCTTTCAAGAGAGAAAACTCATAGATACTCACAATCCATCATGGATCCCAACGTAAAAGGGATTTCATCGGGATTGGCCTTAGTCTGGACAACACTATATCCAGCCTGATTGACACATCAACCCCAATAGTCATAAGGACGGTATAACAGTAGATGGCTTCAACGCTAGCGTTCTTTGGTGACAGCATTTGTATGATCAATATTTAGTTTTGTAGTCTACTCAGGTCAGATTCGAACGAAGCATATACATCAGAGAAGCGGCTACCAACTCGAAGATGCTTCCGAATACATAGATATCATGGAAGATAATAACCGAGCTTGGTCATCATCATTTCCCTGAGATTTTGAGTCATCCATAATGTATGGCTTCGCGAGATGATAGCGAAAAGAGGACAGGCAACTACCCAAAGATTAAAGAACTACACGATGCCTGGAAAAAAAAAAAGTCCTAAGATTGATCTGATCTGAAACCGGCAAAAGAGCGATAGAGACCAAGAGATGGTAGATTATATAGTACATAGAAATTTCTGTAAGCTTACAGATTCATTTCAAGTAGCTCAGTAAAGATGGATATATGAGACAGATTGCAACATGGTAAAGAGGGAACAGGAATTGCCATAGTATGATGGGTTAGCCAGGAAAGATGTACAAAAAGTCTTCAACACTGAATAGGCATCTTGGTTGGTCTCTCAGCAAAGATTAGTATTGCGTAACGCCAAGCTACTCTCAGTGCAATGAGTAAGTTTTTTCGGCTAACAAGATGGCCATTGCAAAAACCGTGCAAAAATTCTGATGAGGGTGATAAGCAATATACAGAATGAAGCTATTCAGAAGCATCAACGACATTGGTCTGCCTGAGACGCATGGTAGCACTTGAGGTGCTTGGATGCGAGTAATTGACTAAGCCATCTTGGGACAGATGCTCTGAGCTCTCGGTGGCTTTTACGGAATTGCCATAGGTGGGTCATCGAATTAGTGGAGCTGCGGAACGCATGCCTCTGTGCGGGATAGCCTAGGATCGAAGAGTCGTCAAAAGGTTGAGGGTCCCTTTCTGAAACACCAAAAGGCATGCTTTGGCTTCCCCATATTATTGGGAGTGAATTCGATGATAACTCAACAGCCAACACGTGATCATTTATACTAGTGATATAGACTCACTTGATGAAGCTATATTCATGTCAAAAGCCATCACACGTACATACATACGGGCCCTCGCCAGATTCTTCGGGATAAGGTATGGATCCCGTTTTATCCAGGCTCACCGGTTTTGTATGCAAAACTATGTATTCATAGAGAACATAATAATCGTATTCCTTCTCAGTGTACTGGCAAAACTTTGTCCGGAATGAAAAAGTTATGTTGAACGAATGAGTATCGTTGTTCTGGTTGAATGCTGTGATATCTCACTCTCATCTCTATCGCGTCTACCTATATCTATATTTGCATTAATACGGTATCCCATCTGTGTAGTGCCTACTTCGTGGGGGAGTACTCTTGGTCAATGCGGACTAAGTACAGCTAATTATTTATAAAGTTATATAGGCAATAGTTTCCTTGTAAGTCATCTAGCATGGTGAGGATGCGGGAGATACACTACTCTTGCAAGACAAGGCCCAGGACAGTCTACAAACGGTGGGCAGGTTCGTAAAGCTAGAGAATGATCTATCAAATATAGCCTGATCACACGAAGGTCTTGAGTATGTGGACTTGTATTTCGTTCAATTTATGTTTCAGCAGACCTGCCGTATCATATTCTAAGTCATTACTTGCAAAAGACTTCTCCAACTTCACCTTCGAGCGCTCAATCGCTTCGACGACATGAAGATATCTTCCGCCAACTTAAAATCCCCAGTCCTGAATACTAACAGCAACTCAGGCAAGACACTTACCCCAGCCAAAGGAAAGGCCTTTTAAAATTCACTGCCCTGTTATTTCTGAGTCAAGACTTTATACACGTGATGAATGATTTACTTATTGTAGTGACTAAGCTGAGTCCCAGTCATAGCACATGTGAGTAGAACAATTGGGTACTTACGAATCAATAGGTTATCGTTCTGTGAAATGATGCCCATATATAGAAACCACAAACCCGAACATAGACGCAGAGATATCGCAGACACCAAAGAAGGAGACCACGGGCTTATCCAATCGCTTAATAAGGGTTTGTTAGGTCTCAAACAAGATCTTTTAACATGAAATGTTTAGTTCAACCATTAATAACGCTCAATTTAGTTAGTAATGGTATAGTAAAAGCATTAGCAATACCTAGTGCACAACCAGTCTACGGTAAGGAGCGGGGTCCTCCTTCTCTGCTTTTTCAACAGATTTTTATAGCTCTCAGATAGGAACGTGAAATTTCTTCGTGTTTTAAAGGAGTTCTTATATCTTGCTTTCATATCTACCAGAAGCTTTACAATCTGAACACGAACCCCCCCTCCTTCGCAAAGACCAGGTCCAGAAGTTAGGACTTTGACATCATCTCGAATCACTCCTTGTCTGAGCCAATTGCATCCTCGAAATAAACGGTTAGAACATCTCCATCTTTCTTCGATGCTGCCGCAGCTTTGAGAGCCTTATGGGCCTCACATTCTGTATCGTAATACCTCATATCCTCAAGAGAGGCGAAAGTTATTCGAACAGCAAAAGTGTATTGACCAGAACGTGGATCAGGCAAAGTGGGCCCTGCTTTGAGAGACAAAAAATAAGGCTTTCCGTCCTGTTTCAAATCCCTACTTAGCAAAAATATTAAAGATACAGGTAATTGTCTTTCCAGAGCTTGGAAATCTACCTTGACAGCTGTTGCTTGAACCATTTTGTACTGCTTGACAAAAAATGGTAGGTCCTCCTTCCGAGGGACTTTAAAAAGTGTGAACCGCTGGATCGTCATTCTGCTGGTAATCTTGGTACAACAGAGAACAGTAGTAAGTACAAAAGTGAGTTTAAATTATAGAGATTGAGGTATATCAGACGTATGATCTACTGCCTTTATACTATCCCGTAGAGGAGCTGGCTGAACTATTGACCCCTCCCTTCTCTGAGTTTTACCCTCCCATGTTGTGTGATGACTAGGAGCCCCGCCATTGATAACCACATTGAGCGCAATGCGTTATTGACGCGTAATTATATCAATGAATTACATACGAATGTGCTTCAATACCTGATATTTGTGTACAGCGAAGAATGGGGATTCAGACCCACTCATGTCCGTGATATCTTTGCATGGGTTCTTTGTAATGCAGATCTTTAAATTTGTCTCATGTTATCCGTCGGGAGCCCGTGTCCATATCGTATATCCGGATCAAGTATCGCTTTGTGATATGAGCGCAAGTTGGGTGCTGTGATCGTGTCATAGCAGTACATGTGCGATTGCCTTTACATGAACACTAACAGCTACCAGGCAGCTTCATAAGAACTCAACTGTATGACTTAGGTATAGAAGTGGGAAATATTTGAATTTTTAGACACGATGGATCTATTGCAGTATTTGATAGTACATATTCAACGATGGTATATCACGGTCCTTATAGTCAGTGATCTATCTGGTAATCACTTTTGTGCTGAATATGTTGACACTATTGTGTTCTATAAAAATCACTATATATCATACGAAGAAAACAATTCGATTGGCCTCCGCCATAATCCAGCATTTCGTAGCATCACAAATTATGAAGTGTAATCTCAGATCAAAACGAAGCAGAATCGAAGCACATCTATTTATATACAATCTCATCTACCTGAGTAAGATGTAGTAGACGGTCAATGTAACTGTTTTCAAGGAAAAATCATGGCTAAATTATTGCGAGAAGACATAAGAACCCAAAATCAACCTAAACGTCTTAGAAACCAGCAGGCTCTTGCTTGACAGGGAATGCTGGTTCACCGAGGTTGCTCTGACAGCCTTGTTTCCAGCTTGCTGGCGTGTACTTATCAACTATAGCTTTGAAAGCGTCCTATAAAAACATATCAGTAAGATGTATCTTTGTATTCTCTAAGAAATTGTTGAAAGCCTTACCAAGGTGCAGAATGATTCGTCTCCCTCAAGATGCTTACCAGCAGGCTTGCAGCCTGGAATACTCATTGGTCTGTCATTGTATCTAATCCGAACATAGTAACCGTCAAGCTTATTTTTCTCTCCTGGGGTAAGTTCTTCGATTGGCTTTCTAGCAATACCAGAAGGAGCCTGTATAGCACTGGTGGTTTTGCCCCCAAAGAATCGTTGGAACCAGCTCAGTTGAGCGCTGGATATGCCGGTAGAGGTCAAAGGATGTGTGCTCTCAGTATTTACAGCTGTAACAGGCAGAGTTGGAGCGTCAGTCTTGCGGAAGAGCTCAAGAGCCACATGGCTGGTATATGGAGGCCACTTCTCGCCCTGGAAAGCGCCCAGACTGGCCAATATTGCAGCCAACGTGGTGTCATGGCAACCATTTAGGGCGAGCTTAATGTTCTTCTCACCTCCACGACCCGCTCCAAGGCGTCCAGATGTTCCTCCAACCTCAAGTAGCCCGTCATATCCATTGTGCTCGACACTACCAACCATTTTTTGCACAACATCACCCATGAGGCCACCGATACCCAAAGCTCTGTATTCTCTTGACTCCTGGTAACCGCTGAACCATTCTTCGACCCCAATTTTGTCGATGATCGCACGTCCTTTATCGTCATAGAATTCTCGAGGGAGACGAGTTTCTGGCCCATGTCCCAATGTCGAGTTGATGGTATCCATGATACCAGAAAGTCGTGGGTGTGAGTCGACAGCGACTCTGCCCTCGTTTGGCATCCATTTTTGAATCAATTTGTTCAAGTAGTCCATATCACTGGTAGTGTTCCATCGATCTGCAGTTCTTTGGGCAAATGCTCTAGACAACTGGGCAAATCTTCTGCAGTTGCTATCGTTAGGGAACAATGTTTCGTCGGCAGGATTCCTTGTGATTATAGTGATCGCAGGAAAGTCGGGGGCTCTGTGTTCTGTCGGGTACATGCCTCGAAACGCTTGCTGGAGTGACTCCAGTGCTCTAGGAATCGGGGTTGCTCGTAGGTAAATCATATCGGCGTCTTGGAGATCTGCTGGCATGTAGCCTAGCTGGTCGACATAGAGATGTCTAAGTCTTGTCCCTAGATCGAATGTAGTTTCACGACCTTTGTCTGTAAGTTCTCCAAGATTGCAAACCTATATTCCAATTACTTGTGAATCACAACGACTGACGCAATTGACTCACTGAATCCACCTCTCCTCGTGGGCCGGATGCAATCACTGGTTCATCATCAGTGCCAAAAGTTTCTAGTCTTCTTCGCCATTCAATTGGAGTCCATTCTTTCGTCTTGCTATCCATAGTTGTCTGCAACATTTGACGAGCTACTGAACAGTATGGCCAGAATGGTGCAAGTCCGGCGTTTTGAAATCGCGCGGAAACTGGGCTTCGCTCGCCATGGCGGAGAAGAACTTGTACGAGTTGCAATTGAAGACCATCGGGATACAGCTTCTTGAGTTCAGCAGGCGAGTATGGCCCTCGGGGTTGAAGAGTTGTCATTGCGTAAGGTGATGTTGACGAAGAGCACGGTGAGTGGGAGACAGGGAGCTCAAAGGCAACACAATGTAGAGCCACTTACTGTTACTACTGCAGTACAAGTGTTATTGCACAACAAAACTACAAACATGAGAACACCGTCACATCGACGAACATTCGATTAGATTTCAAGATTACAATTGTTACCAATGAATCAATGTGTGTGTGTTTTAACAATTTCCCAATAATATTTATCCCAAGTTTATCCCTTTATAAAATAAAAAGCAATCGTGCGCAGAGTTCTGTCTAGTACCAAGTATCCCAGAGGGTATTAATCCAAGCCCCATCATTATACCGTATGCCAGCGCCCGCAAGTAATCAGTCTTTATCGATAGTTATGCCAATATAGGCGTTAGGCGTCATTTCATCGAGGTCTTGGAGGCGCGAATTTCAATCGAAAATTCTTGTCTAGTGACAGTCAGTTAGAAAGTTTGACTCCTGCAGAGACGATGAATACACACCTTGCCACTTGACCTTGTATAAAAAATCGACGACGACTTCGTTCTCTTGGATTCCTAGTCCGTTGAAGTGCTTCCGTACAGCATAGGTTAATTGCTCCTTGCTTTGTCGTCGCACCTCTTTTCGGCGAGCCATCGTAGGAGACATTTTAGCAATGCCTTGTTGAGAGAGCACCATATGGTTGTATCGGTGTTTGAATGCCGCAGGTGTATTCAGGTAATAAGCATATCGATATTTGTGTAGAATCGACGGATCGGTCTCCTGCCACTGCATCTAAAAGGTGCGTCAGCATCGTGCCTACGATCTCATCTAGATGACCCTCGTAAGACTTACACTGCTATCTTGTGATCCTCCAGTAGTGGTATTTGAGTTGTTTACAACCGCAGTCGCACTTGTAACATCTTTCAAAGAGCTACCTGCAGTCGGTGCAGCCACTGTTCGTCGATTCTTCCCATTCCCGGCCGGGTGCTTTTCTTTCGTACTTGAGGCTTCAGATCTGGAATCGTCTTGAGGAGGTGCTTGTTTCTTAGGAGGCATTTTTTGAAATTTGTTGAACGATTCAACGTCTATTAGATTATAAAAGCTGGCTCTGGCCGTGCATTTCAGTCTTTGTTGTGTCTCTAGTAGAGGAAAATCAGCACCCTCGGGGTCATTCGAAAATATTGACCCAAACGGTATTCGGCACCCGCTTATCGTCATCGCCGGCTGATACAACATTATCCTAGGTGCGCACTATATAGCAATTTCGAGGTATACTTTAGCGGTACGTTGGAACCAAAACACGTCCGCATGGCCCGACAGTGCGGAACATACCGCAATATCTTGCCTGTGAGTATCAAAATTATTGTTCGAGCCAGGCAATCTTGACACCGCATTTCAACATTCACCACGAAGGGCGATGAGCATCCCCTACGTCTGTCAGACATGTCGAACACCCTCGATAGGTCGGTTGTGCCGAGTTACTACTCAATTGCATTCGAGAGCATCCTTTATCAGTTTGAACCCCTCCAAGCTTGATCCGTCAAAAAGCCCAATGACAAACGATGGAGATGTGAAATCCCCTAGAGCCAAACTTGCAGATATTACAGAGGACAATGGCAGGCCAATTCCCTTTAAGAGTCAAAAAAGGAACCGGCAGTTTTACATGCCAAAGAGCACCCCTGAGGATGAATTGGAATCATTGTTCGAAGAGTCCTTGAAACCACTATCGACTTCCGCTCCGAGCGTCATAGCAACCGCGAAAGTTCCAAGCACCGAAGCATACGAACGAGTGAGCGAACTGAAGCAGCGCTTAGTCACCAAGAACGTTGACCTTGCGGATGCTTGGCAGTTCTTTGTAGAGAACTTGGGGCCCACGGTCTGGCGAGCACAAGATCAACATATTGTTTTTCCAACCACTCTCGCTGATGTATCACGCCAATTATTGGAGCATATTATAAGAGTACGCGGAGGAGGGCATTTTCCTAAAGGGGTCCCAAGCTTATCTGAGGCAGCAATGGTTTACATAGAGGTTGGAATCATGAACCATCGAGATTGGTTGAAAATCATCTGGGTTATGCTCAGGACTCTATTGCGCCAAAGAGATCTCCATAATGCTAAACAATCACGCGGACATCTCAAGAATATTGATACGGAGCTTATCAAGGATTTTGTGGGTGTCTGGAGACTCTTTTCGGCAATCGCAAATCCTACTCGTTGGTTAAGAATGGACGAAGCATCAATTCATGGGTTCGAATTCCTTCCACCAGTGAACACCAAGGATCTCATTCGAGAAAAGCGCGCTGGCGGATTGGATCAGGCATTTGGCAAGCTATACCAAGGTGTTCCGGAAACCTCGAAGAAAGATATTGCTGCTGCAGCTATACTTACCTTAGACATCCTTACGGAATATGCGTCGACTGAATTACCTTTTCTTCCTGGAGGAGAGAAATTTGTGTCAGTTCTCTCAAATGCCATGGTAATGAGTCATATCACTTCCTCGGATCTTGAAGAATGTTTCGGGCCACTCTTTGGTGCAGAGTGGGTAGAGAACTACATGACCAATTGGCCACTTGTGATGACCAGGTGTAAAGAAATATTACCACAAAAGGCTCGAAATGGTATAAACGATAGGGATAAATTCCGGAGAATTGGCCATGTGAATATTAACGATAAGCTTCAAGTGGCCGCAAAAAAAAGAGATGTGACGCGCATCAATTCACTGTGGGTAGAGGCTAAGAAGCTGCCGACAATACATTACGAAAGGAACACTGAAGATAATAAGTCTCAGTCTCAAGCCCCCAGTTTCGGGCTTACGCAACCTCTTTGTGATAACTTCATTCGCGCATATGTAACAGTCCGTTTACCAGAGCGAGCTGTTCAAGTTTGGAATCATATGATCACTGTTGGATTGAGTCCGGATCTATTTACCTGGAATGCCATGCTGGAGGGGTGCAAGTCTGCTAGAGATGCAAAGTCCCTTGAATCTATTTGGGAGAAGCTGTTGAAGTCCGGATCTGTACCAGATGTTGCATGTTGGACCACCCGAATCAGTTGTCTGATTGATTCTGGCCGCGTTGCTGAGGGTATCAAAGCTCTCGATGATATGGGCAGTTTCTGGCTCAAGGAGGTCACCCGCAAGCATAGGCTTACCAAAGATTCTGACCGCGCGAAAATAGGGGATGTTGATGGAATTGTGAAGCCCACCACTGCAACGATCAACGCAGCAATCAGTTCTCTTGTACGCAGGAATCGAACGGAGTCTGTGCCACGAATCATTGCATGGGCAGGCAAAATTGGAATATCACCTGATGTGACCACATATAACATTATGCTCCGCCCCCTGGTCCGGTCAGGACGCAACGAAGACGTGCAAAAGATCTTACAAACAATGCAGGCTTCGGGTATCAAAGCGGATGTAGTAACTTTCACCACTATTCTCGACGAGACTTTCCGCTCCGATGTCGCCCATACTCCAGCTGAGCAGACTGAGATTGTCACTAGTATCTTCGAGGAGATGGAGATTTCGGGAGTTGAAGCCAACCAGCATACCTACGGCACCATTATCTACAATCTGCTACAGTCTTGTGAAACCCACGGCGATATGAGTGCCGTGAGAGCAATCCTACGCCGCATGACTGATAATGGTGTCCTACCTTCAACACACATCTACACCATGCTGTTACAACACCATCTCGGGCGCGATCCGCCAGATATCGAAGCCGCCCGTGCGCTGCTCGAGTCAATAAATCTGTACGGCTCGGTGGTTGACAATATTTTCTGGGATCGAGTTGTCGAAGGGTTCTCGCGTGCAAAAGACACAAATACTGCGCTGCTGGTGCTTGGCAAGCAAGATAGACAGGGCCATCAAATCGGGTGGCACTCACTGGCGGTATTAATACAGGCGTTAATGTCGAATGGGGAGGACGAGATGGCTAAGAGAGTGCTGACAGATGTAAGAAAAAGCAGAGGAGGTCCTCTAGGAAAGGACGAGAAGGGAAAGGAAGGACAGCATCTATTCTGGTATATAATGGCCGAAAATGGCCTTGTTGATCCCTCGGAAGTAGAAGTAGAATAGTTTGATAGATGATATCACATTCGAGTAAGACTACTCATCTGGATTCTTCTATAAGGATTCACATAGGAAATAATGATTAACTGTAGCCCTCAATGACTGTCTTGCTACAAACTATGTAGCCTTCAACTGTATGGCTTTGTATAAATCTGCACTACAAGTACATAATTTGGGCAACTACCGACCTATCGACAACCCTATAGCTAGAACTGACCTTCCAAAACCCAACGGAGCATATTTTTTACAAAGCTTAGATTTGGTGATCCGTAGAAAACCTGGGCACACGACCATGTTCACACTGCATAGATGTGAAAATGAAGTGACTGCTTGGACTAAACTCCAAAACTACCAAGTAGCATCCAGCGCCCCAGCCCAACTCTCCCCTACAGGTCTGAAGATTCTAACCTCTCCCTTCACCAACTTCGAAAAATCAAACGTGGTATCCATGACAATCTTCTTTCCCCCAGTATTCTGATGCAACGCATCCAGGACGCCATCAGGGCGTACGCCAGTAACGACAGCAGTATGGTCAGGCAGTCCACAGTACCCTTTCCCACCGCCAGGGAAATGGAACTCACAAGACAAGAATTGGATCGTGTCGCCCCTCGCAACCAGCGAGGCAGGTATACCGCCAGCAGGCGAAGGCGGTAGCGGTGGTCGAAACTCGTACACAAGCGCGCCGTGCACGAGTGACTGCGACGACATGCACGGCTCAATACCCTGCGCCTTACACTCCTTCCCAACAGCAATCAACGCATCATTACTTAGCGTCCAGCACTCACCATTGCCAACCTTCGTCCCGCGTCTACTCTCTGCCCACCTTGCAACTCGGTCTCCGTATCGCTCCCGATACATTTCCAGCTCGGTATCGCTGAGCATGCGGGGTTCAGGCATGTACTTGCTGTCTCCCTGGGCACTGCGGAGCGGATCTGCCGGATCCCAGGATACTTTTATCTTGAGGATCGAGAGGCCATTGCATCGCATGGCTATAAAGAGTGTGCGTGTCTCACGACCTGCGGAGGTTGAGTAAGATGTTGACATGCTCCATCCTGCCAGGTTGCCTACTGAGCGCTTGAGTCCTTCTGGGGGAAAGGCAGGTGGGGACTGGGCATACCAGCCCGAACTGAGATCGAGGTCCGGTTGTGGTTGTGATTTCGCGCTTGTATTTGTGGGTTGAGGGCTGGATGTGGGTGGGGATGTCTGAGTTGTTAGCTGTGTCACTTCTAAATTTCAGAGAAATATGAAGCTGTGCTAGCAATTAAAGACTTATGAAGGTTGTACATGTAGATCATTTGGTTTGCTAGGATTCTATGCCACTGCAAAAAATTTGCCGTGACAAGCAAAATGCAGCTGTCAACATATTTAGAAAAACACCTTATGAGAGGCATCGGAAAAAGATTGACTGTGAGTTGCATACAGTTCAATGCACTTAATGTGCTCGACTGAGCACAGAATTTGCAGCCGTGTAGAATAGTTTAAGTCAAGTCAAGGAAACACTGAACATATACCAAATCAAATACCCAAGCGCTTAATTACTAAACCTCTATGTAGAAGACCATTTCAAACACTACAGCTCAGAAACGCAGTGATTGTATGAAATTCGATCCTAACTTACACCAAATCTTGGCTTGCTTGCCAGCGGAACCGGAGGTCTACTAGCCAAAGGGACTGGCGGTGGTGTTCCATTTCCTGCCGTCGTAATAGGTGTTCCAGTGGCACCTGTTTTCTCAGTGACAAACTGGCTGAACCTCTCCAAGTTACGCTGCCATTGATATTTTTCGGGTTCTTCATTATGACCATCAAAGTATAAAAGGGTTGGGTAGCTCACAATACTGAAGCGATGACCCAGAGCCTTTTCTTGATTCGCATCGACCTTAGCAATGGTGATTCTTTCGTTCTTAAAAGTCTGTGCAAGTTCTTCCCAGGCTGGAATGATTTCTTTACAGTACTTGCAATAAGGTGCATAGAATTCGACGAAGGCAGGAGTTCCAGACTGCATGACTACACGGTCAAAGTTGGAAGGATTGAGCTCCACAACAGCCGAGCCAGCTTGCTTTTTCGCAGGTGGCGGTGGAGCTGGTCCTTTCTTCCCAAAGCTAGCTTGTTCTTGGGCTGCAGCCCCTGGAATTGCGTATCCTGCTTTGCTTGCGAATCCTCCGATCTTGTTTCCAATTCCATACTTCTGATTCATTTCGTTTCCGGTCTTCACTCCGCTAGCTACCTGTTCTCCATGGCGTTCACGGAAGTTGTTCGCTGTGGACACTGCCGTTCGAGCATCTGACAAAGAAACAGATGAGGGGTCTTTCTTGAAGGACTGAGCAGTACGGATAGCTGCTTGTTTTTCGGCAAAAGACGTGCCTTGAGTGGGAGGTGACTTGGGTGAAGATACACCTGGTGAGGGTGTGTTCATTCGCGAAAATCGGGATTGTAACTCGCTAAGTTGTGAGCCGCTTGATGGTGGAGGGGCAACAGATGATGTCGATGAACTTGTGCGAGACGGTGTTGGCGGAGGAGCTGGCTTGCTACCAATTCCAAAGCCTGGGACAGACACACCCGCAGCGCCAAGTCTCGATGATGACCCCTGATTTAGATATCCCTTATGCGCTGGAGGTTCCTCTACGGTGGCTGTGTATGTTGGTGGCGGGTCTGGACTATACATATCCGGGTTCGAATTCTGTCTTGGAGGAAGTCGAGGAGGTAGAGAGGGACCTGCACCTGGTAAAGGCGGCTTTGCTTTCTTTGCTGGAAGCGGTGGCGGTGGTCGCTTACCATTTGCACCGTCAACTCTGCCAGGAGGTGGTGGAAGATGATCTGTTCGGAGACCAGTGGTATCTGTCCTCCAGGTCGCCGGCGGCGGTGCTTGTGCTGCTAGTTCTTCCTCCTCTAACCGTCTGGCCTCTTCTAATTCTGCCTCCTTCTGTGCACGAATCTCCGCTGCCGTCAGAGGTCTTCCAAGCCCACTTCTATCCGGTGTAAGAGTATTCGGTGCAGCTGCAGCGCCATGATAGTTGATATGCTTGGGAGGCGGTGCAAAAGACGCGGGGTCCTTCAAGGATGATATTGGACGCGCAACATGCTCTCGAGCTGCTTCGTCGGCTTCTTTTGATTTACCCTTTCCCATCCAACCTGCCTGGGGCGATTCGTAAGCCTAGCGAATATGAATTTCGTGGTGACGATTGAGTAAGACTTACCACTTGGTCGATTCCTTTGAAATCACCACGCCAACTCTCCTTAGACTTGCCATCTTTTCCCTTAGGATGCCATCCACCTTTCATAATCCCCGACATCTTGGAAATGTGTTGTTGTTTGAATGGTAAGGTAAACAGACGATAATGACCGATGTGACGTTCACGTTCACCGATAGCAAAGGCGGCCGCAGTCCTCCCGTGGCGATTTTTGGTGGGGGTGCCGAGCCTAAGTAGGATAGTTCCCGGGGATCCGCTCCAAACATGTACCTTATTGATAGCTCCCTAACTTGAGTCAAGTGAAGGACAAAATATTTACATAAATTTAGACGAATATGAGGCTGCCACAGATGAAGGCTATAAAAGATACATTCAGGTTGAATATTCTTGGATTTGGGTACAATATGGTCATGTTCTGCAGTGGAGTTTCCAATGACTCGGTTCTCATTGTCCTGTACGAGCAGTAGCGCTTGCTGAGCATCACCAAAGCATAACAGGAGCAAGGCCGACAAGAAGCTCATTCTCGCACCGGCAGAGTCGCATATCGACTCATTATATCAATATAATCCTCCTTACTAACGGGACCCTCTTCGAAAGCTTTCTTCAACAATCGGAAATAGCCTAATGAATCAGCACCTTTGTTGCCAAGCACAAACAGAAGTCCAATCATATAGACTCACCAATATAAAAGCTAGGCGTAAGAGTACAAAACATCTCGGCCTCCTCATCACTTGCGTTACCAAAAGTGTGGTGTGAGCGTGGAGGGACAACTACATAATCGCCCACCTGCGCGTCCGTATGGTCTTTGTCAGTTGAGAATCGCACAGTTCCCTTGGTGACCAAGAAGGTCTCGTCGTGCATTTCGTGCCAATGCTGAGGGGGCCCTGCTGTATTTGGGGGAATAGTAATTGTGACGGCAGCGATGCGATTATCTATGCCATTCGTTGTGCCATCTTCTTGTATGCGGAGAGTCAATGGCCCAACCTTGAGTACTTCGCCCTCGCTCGGTCGGATGAGTCTGATGGAAGTTTGGGACATGATATCCGACATTTTGATAGCTGTGAAAGTATGAAGACTATGAAGATATCTGGAATGTATCAGGAAATATTAATATCTAAAATATCTTACCTAGGGTCGTTGCGGACATTGGTCTAGGGAAAGTGTAAAGTCCGACGGAATATGTAAGCTAGATGATGTCGGTGCAAGTTTCCTACCTAAGCAAAGGTTTTTGGGCATGACTTCCACGTGCGTCTGATATGTCAAATACCCCACACTTTCACCACAAGCCAATCTTGATTTTCAACTGCATCATTATCAAGATATAGATGTCTCCTTGCAGATGAGCTCCAGGATATAAATATCTGGCAAGATCTAAATCGCCATTACTATAAAGCTTTATATAAAACCCCCTTGCTATCTACTTTAGCAAGACCATCATAATTACCTTGGCTCTGGCTTCGAAAGACCTACTTAGATAGAATCTCTTCTGATTACAAGTTCATGCACTTCATCATCGAGGTTCTTCTTAAAATCCAACGAAGATAGCGCCAGAGCTATTAATTCTCTAGTACCTCGAATACTTACACACAGAGATTAGTCGCGACCAACGATGGAGGCAATTGATTCCCAGATGTAAGCCAACAGCTCTTCTAGACCAACCCAGAACAACTGACGGATAACGGAAAGATTGTAAAGATAACTGCGATACTGACGAAAGTTTTGGCGGTGTCATTACTATCTTGTGTTCCACATGCCTCCTACCCGCAGTTAGTAGATATATCGTTGTTGTTTTGCATTAGATACATTGTAGAGAGCCTTTTTATTTTAGAGAAGCAGTCAATGTATATACTGGATAATAAGATCTTACTACATAGCAATTAGTGGTCTTTGTAGAAGATAAGCATCTTGTTGATGAAGTGGTTTGGCCTCGACGATTAAAGACTATTAGGCAAGATATCTACCAACTGATTCCAGATATTTACATCCATTTTCCCGGAGTTATTGCATAATGTTACCTTTTTCAACGTATTTCGCTTCATAAGACTGATTGCCTAACATATAAAGTAGTAATCAAAGAGCCATGTACCTGCATTTGAGGGGAGACTACGACTCAGCACACTTATAGAAACCAATAAGCAAGTGAGCATGGCATACGTATCATAGCAATAGATATCAATGAGTTGAAGCATATCGATCAGCACATTCTCATACATTGGAATCTTGCTCAACGATTCGAAACTATCGGGATAAGATGTTGGTTACTCTGTCTAGCAAATATATCTGCAGGTACGACATCGTGGGCTGCAATCAGTTGGTCAGTTGTTATCGCTGCCACTCTCGTTATCATTCCAATCCACTACCGTTCTCTAGCTCAGGTGTGGTTACAAATTGGTAATCGACATTAGTGCAAGTTCGTTCCCTAAAACATTCCACAAAGAACAAGAGGCGCCGGATTCGTTGTTCTTACTCTATCATTATTGCAGTTATTGATTGATAGGAGCCGTCCGGATACGAAATCGTCAGCTCACATGTACGGATCTTACTTTGACGCGACCGGACTCCGAAGACCTACACCAAGAGCAAAGAAGCTGTGAATGGAATTCCTGTTTCAATCTAAGTACCATAACGTCTGTGAGCTATGTTATGTCTGGACTACAATCAAGGGCAAAGAACACTTCCCACTACCCAGCTTGCTAGTTCAGCTTACAACAATAGCACAACAAATGCACCCTTAGCAATGACTTAAGCAAATGCGGGTCAAAAGTAACAAGAAATAAAACGTCTGATATATTGTATGAAGCTATGCTATACTCCAAGGTCATGATCATCATCCCCATCCCCAACCAACAGCATCCAGCGTTCTCCTCAACACCACGAATTGTAAAGTATCCGCCAGCCTCCAACGCACACGCACCAAACCAACGACAAACGAAAGAAAAGAGCCGAGTAAGCAGAGATGAACAAGAAAGAAAATGGCCTCTTTCCCAAATACGCCGTCTCCTTCCCGCTAAATCACAAAATCCCATCGCAAGTTTTTTTTATTCACCCTGTAGCACATCTGTACACACGTCCACATCGTAGTTTTGGTAGAGAAAATGAGATGAGCTCCAATATTGATTAGCTGGAGCTGGAGTTGCTCCTGCGTCTGCGCTCTCGTCTGCGATCGCCAGCCAGGACATCGCTGTAACTAGGAATAGGCGGCGGCGTGCTCTTTCGTCGGATCATGGGTGTGCGTTCGCTATCTTCGCTGTCTTCACTGTTCCTTCGGCTTCCGGCTTCGCTGGGCAAAGGGCTGGGTAAAGGGCTAGTATATTCAGGTGGTGGACGGTCATGGTCCACACTGAGGCCAACGTTGGAGTCGTTTCTTTGAGTGGTGCTACTGGGTCCCTCACCTATGTCCTCTTGGTCGTGGGAGGAGATGTGTGCCAAATGTGCGAGAGATATGTCAGTTGGTGAGCGGACAGGTCCAGGACTCGTTGGTGGGTGTCCTCGAATATTTCCGCTTCGGGAACGCCCGTGACGCACATCCGGTGGAAACATGTTGTGGCTACTTGGAGCGCCTTCTCTTCCTGCTTCCAACAAAATGCTTCCTTGTTCACTGCCGTATGGTGGAGGTGGTGCAAGACTTCCTGTCATTGGTGCTAGTCCCCATTTCTTGACATTGGCTTCGATGAAGACAAATCCTGATTGTCCGAAATTGACGTGAACTGTACATGGTCCGTTGGCACCCACTGCCGGGAAAAGGTTTTGTGATTTTAACCCGTGCGCTACATCTTCAAGTTTCTTGCCGTTGCGTGTAAAGAAGACAGTTCCAGTTCGAGGACGGTATCCGACGCCCACCACATCGCCTTGAACAAATGCAGGACCATATGGAGATGGGTTGAAAGGTTGGTTGAATCTTCGGTTACCAGTTGATGTGTACGCAACAGAATGTTTATGCCATCCTTCAAATCATTAGTAATTTGCCCCGCACATTTGAGATGAATCCACTCATACCTGGTAATCTAAATAGCGGGTAAGGCTTAGTAGCCATTCCAATACTAAGCAAGGTGTTCTCTGGTTTATCGTAGATCTTGGACTCCCAATAATAAACTTCGTTCTGCTTCGGCACAGGCAAGTTGCTCATCACAGTGCACTCAGAATCAAAGAATTCGATTTCCGTTCTGGCTTCAACAAAGCAATTTGCAATTTCGAGTTCCGGCTCAAATTCCCATGCTGAGACACCTTTTTCTTGAATTGCGAGATACTGTGACAGCGAAATATCGGTCGGTAAAGAATCGGGTGGGTTGGCTTGGATAAAAGCTGTAGATAAGATATCAGCATTCAAGACTCTCAAGTTGTAGAGCCCAAAGTTGCTTGCAAACGTACCTTTTGCTCTCAGATATTCTGTCCTTTGGAGATCGTCCATCACCTCTAAGGCCTCGGCCTCCTCCCTTGCGTAGGCCTGTTCATCGTCGTACTCTCCAGGTCTACCAATGCGATCCAATATAATGCGTCCGCTGCTCGTGTATCTGAAGAAATAGACGATAATGAATATGAGAGCCACCAATATTGCTGATCCGAATGAGGACAGTAAACCAATCACCACCCCATTAATGGTCGAACGATCGCTTTCACTCAGCACTTCGTACGTCGGCCTCTGAACCAGAAGTGAATCGACATTCGCAGCAGCGACATTGGTGGCCGCTGCTTGAATAGTTGATGTCGCCAGCGTTGTTCTGGTGATCTCGCCGATCAAGTCCTGCGCCCTCTCCATGGTGGCGGGCGTAGATATGACTGCCTCGCTCGCTCAATCGCCTCAATACGTCACTTAATCAGTCGACCTTCTCGATAAACCCGATATATTTACAGAGCACGCAGACTCGACCAGCGAGGACGAGCTTGTCTTATGCGAAGGATCGAACCGTACGATTAAGTTTATTTGAATATTTTGTTCGTGGTTGCGAGTGACAACGAGGTCTCGATGATGTGGAATGTTCGGATGCAGGTGAGAGGTGGAGGTGTGTTGGACGACGCATCCAGGCGTGGCCGCTAAGTGGTTAGGAAGGGCGATTATGATAGGCAGTGCCGATATAGCCTGGTTGTTCTTGGGTACGGAGTACCACTGGCGTTTTCTTGGTGCGCTGACACTGACTGCCCAAGCAACGTAATACCTTATTTAATCCGCCTTTCTCTGTGAGACAGGTTGCGACAACAACTCGATCGACAGATGTAATAATTTAAGGAACGACCTCGAGCCGATCCAAAAGAAAAAAGGCAACAGTTGTAGCGCTTATTCAAAATAAAGAGGAGTGAAATGAAAAGAATCTAGAGGGAGAAGGTAAAGGAAAAGAGGGGAAATAGGTATGCAGGAAAATGGAGCCAGAGAAAAAGAATTGGGAGAAAAAGAAAAAAAAACAGGGCTGAAAATCCACGCTTTCAGTTCAATGAGCGTGCATAAAGATGCAGATAGTAACGACAATGATGATAATAATGACAACAATAATAATGAAAGATAATGAATGAATGTCGGTCAGAAACAGAATGTGGTCAGAATTGAAATGCGACCCAGAAGAAGTCACATACAATCAAATCATAAAGTAGATAATATGGGCACTTGACAGGCATATGTACTCTCAACACTGCATCAGGTATCTACGGAGATCTAATACACTTCTCCGTCAAGTACGACGACGATTGAATCAATGCACGCATAGCACAGGATCGTCGAGACTCACACTTGATCAATCGCCCACACAGAGTTCAAGTCGCTCCGGACTGCTCTTCATAGCGAGGGGCTTAGATCACGCAGGTTTCCAAGCACAGAGCCAGCGAGAAAGCGAGTTGTATCAGGACTGTCACGAAACTGCCTGTCTCAGCCGCAAAAGTTGAGCGAGTTTTGTTCAACACTTTCAACATGTAGTGAGTAGCAGTAGTAATAATGATGGACTCTGCCATGTGCTGTAATCAAAAGCATCATGGACCTAAGGAAACAAAACGGCCTTTAATCTACTGGGCATCTTTCTTATAATGCACTAGTTAGTGACTGCTTTATTATTGATCCCTTAGAAGTGTCTGCTCGTGACGCCGTCTCGTGGGACCAAGGCCCTGGTTTCACTCTCCGACACCCTTGCTTGAGCGCTTGTACAAACAAAATAGGCGCCAATGGCTCTGCAATTTCCTATATTTATCTCTGCGTTAGGGTCTCCGATATTAGATCTGAGAAAGCCATTGGACCTAAACATTTGGGTATCCATATCCATAGATGCTCAGATTGTCGCCGTTCCCTGTGTAGATGATAGTGGTTTTGTTCTCCGACATAATCACACGAGCTTTCAACCGTACATGCATACATAGACACACAGTCGACGGAACATTCACTCAAGACTATTCACGTTTCAGCTCCACATTCCATGAGTCTTGAGGATCGAAACTTTATGTTTTTCTTGCTACCCAATGACTCGCCCTGTATGCATTGTGCAGCATGCTTTGGGAGTCTTGAATGTACGGGGCATCAATACAACCCGACTCACGCTTTTCAATGACAAAGCCAAACTTTTCTACGAGCTGTACAACCTCATCGTCAGTTAATTCAAAGCTTCCAGGATCTGCTATTCCTAAGTTATCTTGTTAGCGAAGCTGCAGTAAAAACTGATATAAAACTCAACTTACCCTTTTCTTCCACGTGGGACGCACCATTGTTGTCTCCATCTGACTGTCCATGACTTCCGGGGGCATTGTTTTCGAAATGCCACAGGAGTGGGCCAAAATTGGTCCAGATGCCTCCTGGAGCCAAGCAGTGTCTGATGGTTTCTATGTAACGAATGAAGTTGGGTGCAGTGTCTAGGAAGAAGACCGTTGCAACAGCATCGTATAAACCTTCGTGCTCTTCATCGCTATACAAACACAAAAAGTCCGAGGCACTCATGCTCATTTCGCCCCACTTGGTTTCTAGCATTTCAGTAGCTGGATGGACATCGGGAATCTGCACAGCTTTGAGGTGGTTTTCTCTATTCTTGTGATTGGAGAAACTATGGACCCATGGATAAAGGGTATGTTCGTTGGCGGCGTTGCAATGATTGAGGATGAAGGAGCTGGTGAGTAGTTGGTGATAACTGATCTCATTGCCCTCTGTCTCAAAGCCTCGTTGACAAAGCTCGAAACAGAGACGCCCTAAACCAGCTCCAGGGACCAACACCTTCAGTGTCTTCGTTTGACGCCCGCTCTCTGCCATCAAATCGGCAATCACAGGATCGTAACACTTGGATCTCTCGGATGCTCCCTCCGCTGACCAATCGCGGTAGAGTTGCCGCAATGTACTCCTAGCCTTTTCGAGATCACTTGATGTTGCGTACCCTCTGAAATCTTGTGGGTTCTTCTCCCCATCAACAGATTGTAAGGCGTTTGCAGAAAGCCCAAGAGCTTGAAGGCCAACTTGTAAGATGGCTGAGGCGATCTCTTCATTCTTGTCGATAGCGTCATCTACAGCGTTGAGAGTGTCAAGATATGAAATTGGGGGTGCGGCAAGAAGTTGCCAATGAGCCTGGGGAAGAGCATAGAAGTTTTGTCTTCGAAGGTGGGTTGTGTTAAAGTGGGCGGTCTTTCCATATTGACTAAGTATTCAAATCTGAGTAAGAATATATGAAAAAGTTGGGGGCTATCAAATTGAAAGCAATGGCTGCCAAAGAATCAAATTTGGAAAGTTTGACGAGATATCCAAAAATATGAGTTTGAGACTTACCGGAATGAATCTAAAGCAGCATATATGACTTTCTGTTCATCTTCGCGACTAAACGCTCCATTCTTATCCTCCCAGGTAGCATCTTCGTTCATGTTGATGACTGAAATATCATATGATACCCAAGTCTGAGACCCCTTGACTCAAGAGATGACCTTTAAAATATTGACGTCTCTCTGACAGCAGTATTGTTGTTTGTCGTCTCACGTGCGATTCTGGATCAATTGTTTTCGAGAAGGGACTGTCGGGTTTGACCGACGGCACACCTCAGGCATAAATTTTATATGCACACGTGAATCTAATAGTCAAGAGCCTTGTAGTTCCTTGGAGACTACATCTTTCTATCAATTTGACCTTGGCGGTAATTTAAGGTAAACCTTGAGCTTTACAAATTGACAACAAAAGAGGTCTTTGGCTCGTGTTTCTATCACAGTTGAGCAAACCGAGCTTTCCTTGCAAAAGCCTTCGTAACTGAATATCAACGGGACATCAAGCACAATGGCGCACCATATTCTACAGCAAGATGCATCGTCTGCTCGACCGATTGAACTGTCTTTTCCGATGCCGAAGGCCCCGGAAACAAGCATTCATGTCCATCTAACCATAAACACAACATCTCTCCTTCTCTTCCTAGCACCATCTACCAGTGGGGAGACATCAAGCACAGCTTCTATGGGGTCGTTTGTGTATGCAATTCCAGACGTATGTCTTTCAAGATTTGTTTCTGCAGCAGTCACTGTTTGGTTATTCTTTGCTAATACCTCTACAGAGAACCAATGCTGGTCAGACTATCTCAACGCCACTATTTGTCCAGGAGTCTACACTGGAGTTCACCACCAGAATGGCCAAGTTACTTGCAAGAAAGTCGGGGAAGCCCACCTATGTTGGAAATTCTCTCAGTTTCGCCAGTGCTGGTATGGGTGGTACGGTAGAGGAGGAGATGGAGGGCTTCAAGAAAGTGGTCGAAGTGGTGACGGCTGAGGTCTCCCGGGGCACTGGGAGCAACCAGGTAAATGGATTTGATAGCTGTTGAAAGAACTGGGCTCCCAACCCTTCTGGCAGTAGTCAGCGATTTACCATCTACAAGATCTGTGGAATGATCGTCGTTATGCCAGGCGACCCCAACAGATGTGCGAACGGGCCTCGATCAAATGATGAGACATATATGTCTTGCAGACAAAGTATCTTTCCTAGCATAGCCATTCTAGCCTTACAGCTACCTTAGCAATGTTGGGTTACTGTGTTCCATGGTTTAAAAACTCAGGTGTTGCATGTGGGACGAAAGGCCTCATTGAGCGAATATGTTGTGTTCATATAAGCAACCCAACTTGGCACAGCAAGTTGGGTTCTTGTACGATGTATGATATACAAGCAAGCAGGTGAAGGTTACCAATAGATGGCCCAACCTTCTCCAAATTCAGCATCGTTATGACCGTAATCTCGTGCAGATGATCATGCAAGCTTCAGTATGTGGTCTGATAAATCTGGGGGGAAAAGGATTTACTTGAGTGTAACAACTCGTCGCCGCAATTGAACCGCACCTCTTACATTCCCACCAAGAGCTACACGGATACTCATATTGGCCGAAAGATACACTTATTCTTCTAGCGAGTCATATATATATATAGATAGATATATATGTCTGTCCTCGATAACTATATCCTCGTGATAATAAAGTGGGTGGCCGGTGTCGAACCGTCAAGGCCAAAATATCTGTCAGACATACTGAAATATACTCCCAGCATAGATACTATGCGGTGAACTATAACCATACGGCTGCGACAACGTTTGCACGTATGCTTTGTGAACAAAACGGAGTTGTGAATTGCCTTTACCTTCTATGACGCTGTGAGGACAATTTTACGAAAAGGGTCGAAGACTTGAAAGGCATGTCCACTAAAGATATTTGATGATTTATGTGTTTGATCTATTTCTTTTTTTTTCCCCCCCTTCATTCTTTTCTTAATTAAAATACCCCTCACCATTTTTCAGGATTGTAGAAAATTGTTCAAATATGCTCTTGGAGGCAACAGATAGATATACGAGCCACACATATAACGAGTTTTCCTGCTTGTTTGATTTTATATGTGAAGGCAAAAGGCATCATATCTTATCATGTGTTAGTGCAGCTTTATGACAGCTCCCAGTCATGACAGAGGCAGGGCATGAAGTGTTTCAAGACAGATACCGCCCTTTGCGCACGAAATGGTAATAAAATAAAGTTTGATAATTTTTTTTACGAACTATCCACAGGACGATCATCTCGACACTATATTAAGAATCAATCTTGAGCACCTTTTAAAAGAAAATAAATATGGGAAGGAAAATAAATATAAATAATTTGTTCGAGGAAGAAACGACAACTGCTAAAGGAAAGAGGGCGGAGTCGGTGTTTTGTCCTTTGCCTTGTGCAGGGTTACCGCTTGCGCTTGAGAGGGATAAGCCGCAGTGTTTTTGGTGGGGTGGCTGCTACCGCCCGCGATAGTCTTCTTCCATACAACGAACTAGCAAACAATTCTACAACTTCAAAGCTCATCCACTGCAATCCACTCACTCACTGTGTACTGTGTGTCACTGAGTCCACCTACTCGACACCTTCCATTGGTCGTCCTCTGTATGTATTGACTACTTCTATCAACTCGTCCCAACCTCCATCTTTTACTATACATTCTCTCCTTTCAGACCCGTTGGCTAATGTCTCGTCTTGCGCCAGGGAATCCGCACATCATCTAGACTTGATGTACTACGAGAAACACTTTGTGTGCCTCTAAACAACTGTACAATAGTCCTTTTGAGTACCTACATATTTACTAGCGTTCAAACCTCCAGCAGATCCTCCGTGGAGAAGTGTGTACCAGCAATAATCTTACAGCGAATATGGCATGGCAGCCGGAGGAAGCGCCTTTGAGGCAATTGGCAGGATGCTTGAGAGATTCACTGAGTGGTTATAATAAGGAAGCGCAGAAGAATGCAGAGACTGTGAGTTCAGAATTGCATCTTGAGTGCTTCTCAACTTTGCATCGATTGTAAAGAACTTCTCACTAACAATCCACAGATGCTAGCCTCTGCAAAAGCATCTCCTGATATCAATAACTATCTCACATACCTATTTTCGAGCACCGAAGTACCACCTGGACTGAGTTATACCTTACAAGAGCACCATGCGGTTCGGTCTGCGGCAGCGATAATGCTTAAAAACAACATCAAGACGGGCTACAAATCGATACCCGAGCCTAGTTTGGCTCTTATTCGCGAATCGGTACCAAACGCGCTACAAGACAAGAATGCGCAAATTCGAAGCTATGCTGGAAGTGTGATCACGGAGGTCGTAAACAAGGGAGGAGTTCTAGGATGGCCACAATTACTCCCAGATCTCTTGGGTCTGGTGAGTAACGAGACTGGGAGTGTGCCTCCAGAGACCCAAGAAGGTGCCATGGCAGCTTTGTCAAAGATCTGTGAGGACAATAGAAAGAGCCTGGATAAAGACTACAACGGCCAACGCCCATTATCCGTTATCATCCCAAAGTTAATCGAGTTCTCAGCAAGCCCTACACCAAAGGTTCGCTCACTTGCCTTGGCTAGCATCAACGTGTTTATTCCCCAGAAGCCACAAGCTCTACTCATTAATCTGGATAACCTTCTATTGCAACTCTTCCAACTTGCAAACGACCCTGTTGCAGATGTTCGTAGACAGGTCTGCCGCGCTTTCGTCCAGATAGTCGAGATTCGCCCGGATAAGATTCAGCCTCACATCGCAGGTTTGGTCGATTACATTATTGCGCAGCAGCAAAAGACTGACGATGAGGACCTTGCTTGTGACGCAGCTGAGTTTTGGCTCACTGTGGGTGAGCATGACAGTCTTTGGCAATCATTAGGACCGTATCTGCACAAGATTATTCCAGTTCTTTTGGAGAGCATGGTATACAGCGAGGAAGATATTGCGCTTCTTGAAGGAGGAGGAAATGACGAGGACGTTGAGGATCGCGAGGAGGACATTAAGCCGACTTTCGCAAAGAGCAGAAGTGCGAAGAACGCCGAAGGTCTTGATTCTCAGCAAACAGGAGCAAACGGATACAACCAGATTCTCAGCGCCGATGACGATGATCTCGATGAGGGAGAGATCGACGATTTCGACGATGACGATGAGGATGGAAACCCAGAAGATCGATGGAATCTTCGTAAATGCTCAGCCGCTGCGCTCGACGTCTTTGCTACAGAATTCCGAGGAGCTGTGTTTGAGACGATCTTACCTTACCTTTTGAAGAATCTCAAACACGACGAATGGCCATACCGTGAGGCAGCTGTCCTTGCCTTGGGAGCTGTTGCAGAGGGTTGTATGGATGTGGTAACCCCACATCTTCCAGAGCTTGTTCCGTACCTGATTTCGTTGCTGAAAGACCCAGAGCCATTGGTTCGACAGATTACTTGCTGGACATTGGGTCGTTATTCTTCTTGGGGTGCCAGTTTGACCGACCCAACTGCTCGATCGCAGTTCTTTGAGCCAATGATGGAAGGTATTCTGACCAAGATGCTTGATCCGAACAAGAGAGTCCAGGAAGCCGGTGCTTCTGCGTTCGCCCACTTGGAGGAGAAGGCCGGAGCTGGATTAACTCCATATTGCGAGCCAATTGTGCGACAATTTGTGCGGTGCTTCCAGAAATATAAGGATCGCAACATGTTCATCCTCTATGACTGTGTGCAGACTCTGGCTGAGCACGTGGGTCCTGGACTTGCCCGGGAGGATCTTGTGGGCATGCTCATGCCAGCACTGATTGTCAGATGGCGTAAAGTGAGCGATCAGTCACGCGAACTGTTTCCGCTTCTTGAGTGCTTGTCGTACGTTGCGACTGCGCTCGGGGACGAGTTTGCCCCCTTTGCTCCACCAGTGTTCACCCGATGCATTAAGATCATCCACCACAACCTCGAGGAGTCCATGGTGGCGATGAACAACCCAATCATGGACGCTCCAGATAAGGACTTCTTGGTCACAAGCTTAGACTTGCTGAGTGCAGTCATTCAGGCATTAGACTCCCCGAAATCCGCAGAGCTCGTATCCGGCTCTCAACCAAGATTTTTCGAACTACTCGCCTTCTGTATGGAGGACCCCACCCATGATGTACGCCAATCAGCGTATGCACTTCTGGGAGACAGCGCCAGATACGTATTTCCTCAGCTGCAGCCATATCTTTCCCACATCATGCCGATCCTCATTCGTCAATTGGACCTAAGTCTCATTATGGCGGAGCAGATTGAAAACGGCTTCAGTGTGGTCAACAACGCCTGTTGGTCCTCAGGAGAGATAGCCCTCCAGCATGGAAAGAACATGGAGCCTTTTATCTCTAGCCTCTTCCAGTGTCTCCTCGACATTATGGGAAATCCTGAAGTACCACGTTCTGTGATTGAGAACGCAGCGATTGCTCTCGGTCGTTTGGGTCTTGAGAATTCCGAAACTCTTGCACCTCACCTAGCTACATTTGCTGATCAGTTCCTCACTGCTATGAGCACTGTCGACTATAGCGATGAGAAGGCCTCTGCTTTCCAAGGGTTCGTGATGATCGTGGGTAGAAACCCACAGGCCATGGAGCGGGTGCTGGTGCAATTCTTCACAGCCATTTCCCGGGACTGCGCCTCACCAACCGATATCCAAAACCAAACAGATCTCAAGAGTCAAAACCAATTGAGCCATGATTTACATGTTCTATTCCAACAGGTAAACAAGCCACATTACTACTAGTTTTCATTTGGATCAAAGTTGTGTACTAACACGTTCTGTTATAGGCCTTGGATGCGTACAAAAGCCTTATTCCCGACTTCAATGGTTTCTTGTCTCAATTGAGCCCGGCTGACCAGCAATCTCTACGAGCTAAATACACCTTGTAGATAATATCTCACATTCACACTCAACAGCAGCTGGTCTCGCAACAAAAGAAAAAGCTTGAAGGAATGCTACGGAGGAAGCATGAGGAAGAGATATCAAAATCCAACAATAGCAAACCTGTTTCCCATTTTTTTTGTCATTGGCAGCGATTAAATTAAGGATATGATTTAGGCATTATGAGCGGGGAGGGTATTGAATGAGGAAAATAACGTATCTGAGAAGCCATTTGCACAGGGCTTGGTTTGATGTGAATTAGCGATTTGCATTCGTGTGGCATACCCGTAGTTTAGGTAGACGTGGTGGCTTTCCTGAGCCTATAGATCTAGTGTAGCTTATCTACACGAGAATTCCATCTTTGCTTGATCCGTCTTCCTTGAGAGGATGGAATTTATGTGCAAGCTGTGAGTGGGATTGGAATGTGTGGGGGGATGCCACGTAAGGTGAGACGTGCGGGTGAGGAAATTGATAGAGAATATGCAAAGTCTTTTAGACACAGCAATATTTCCTTCTTTTGCGTTACCTATTTCACACGACCGTTATCGTCCTCTGTATCACCGTTGGAGCTTACTTTCTGTTTGCATTTCTCTTTGCATCTCGTTCCCTGTTGTTCTCGTGCTTCTCCATTTTTGACCCGTCAGAAATCGGAAACTCTAACAGGATGCACCTACATATTGGCACTTGAGATGACGTGCATTTCTCATTCTCTCTCCTGAACCCCTTCCCCTACCTCCCTTCTTCTCGCTTTCTCTCTCTCTTGCCCCCTTTCCCCTTCTCATATCTCTCTCCTTGCTTATGTCCATTTCCCTGTTGTTTTCTTTTGCCAATTTCACTTATCAAAAATCAACACAAAATGCCAGCATTTTCCCTGAACTAAGGATTATACTCTATTCCTTTTACAAAAAGTTTGTCCATTATGATCTCCCCGATCCCCACTGCCACTCTTGAGGCTCATCGCTTTGTCCGGCCGCTCATGTCCGGCGACTCCTCTGAAACACGCAGCAGTCTTGCACCAGATATAATTTGTAGTTAATGAAACGCACTGCGCCGCGGGCAGCAGCGGCTTTCAGGGAATCTTTTGTCCTCCTACGCTTTTCTAGTCAAGTCCCCTGAACCTCTGTGGAGCGGGATTCGGAATTGGGAGCTAAGAGGGGAACGACGGAGGATAGCAAAATGAGGTGAAGCATCCAGGTCGGTTGACATTGTCATTTACTGCGTACTACTATTACTGACACTTCGTTCTTGCGAAATTTTTCGTCTCCATAAGGAGAATTAAGGCCAAACAGGGAGAAGATTTTCATGCAAAATAACTGCCATGATCATCCCGTGCCTTTGAAAACAAAAAGCTTGGAGATCCTCAGCCCAAATGCTGCGCCAATGCCTTAGAGAGAGGGGTGAGAGTGGTGCGCGCTCTGCTCTGTGCTTTACCGCGCCCGTCCCTGACTGCTCGTGTTCTGCTGCTCGCCTGCCCCATCTCTATGGTATTATGGCCGTTACCAAGATGGAACTTTTGCTCCATGCCCCCTCCCCCCACCAATATGACCAACTGGGTATCGCACAGCCTCGTCCACTAGGTGCCCTCGCAAGTATTCACCACCTTCCGTATTTCTCCTTCTCCGTGCGCAAGCCAGAGACATCATCGGGATTGGCATTATCATTACTGTCTCTTGGAAGGGGCTCCGCTACCCGACTGGCCTGGCTTCTGGTGGGATGGCGAGGTTGGGTGGCTTCTAGTACCAAGGTATAATGACATGCATCGCCGCTCATTACCTCTTCCATCTACACTTTCCCTGCAACATAGCCCTACTATTAACGCTGAACGGCGCGGCTCGTGCTTTGGCAATCCATGAAATATGCTTCATTCTTTTAACCTTTCTAGTCAGGTACCGTTCTCTCTGTTGCTGCCAATACGGGTTTCCTTGCGGTAATGAACCATTGGGACACAGGGACATAGTCATGATGTTGAGAATGCACAGATAGCAGCTATTAGTAGGCAGATACACGGTGAGTTTTGGAACAATTGCGTGGCAGATGTTCTGACGTTGATATTGACATTTTGTAGTGCTAGAAAGCAATACCGGACCTCGAAATGACGATAACGGCGTTGAACAGTTTCGAACCTCTTTCGGGAAATGCACACAGGTCTAACTGTTACAACCACCCGGCATGAAGCTTCAAGCACCGGTTGAGACATTCGCCATATGTGACGATGTTTCTCATCTCAGGGCCTGATGTGCATATCTGAGATATGTCCGAGACCTCTTTAACATGGAGAGTGTACCTAATTCACAAGCTGCCAGGATAATCCTTCCTTCCAAGGGGGAATCTTTTCCGCATTTGCTACATTGATGGCGCGAAATGAACTGCGGTGGCTCAGATCCAGACAGACGGGGCCATTCCTGGCATGTCAGAGTAACCAGTAAGGAAGGATCACGAGAGTTTCCGAGAGTTCTGAACAGCACGACGTTTTGAAATTGGTGGCAGTTCCGTGGCATCTGGAGATTGGCATGTCGCGAATGTCGGAATTGATTGAAGGTTGCCCTCAGCAAACTTTCATCCATGGGTTAGTCGTGCAGATCTTCGACGTTGAGGACCGTCCCGTATCATTTGCAGGTTGCATGCCTCAGCCATCCATCCGTTGGTATAGACATGGGATATGAGAGCAGTAAGAGTTTGGGAGGGATTCTGCTAATCATCGAATCAATAAACAGAAGGTTTACTGGCATGGCATTGGCAGAGTCAACGTTGAGCGTCAAAGATATTTACTCGAAGTGGCTACATGGGATTTCTGATAGGTCTTTCATTGGGTCTTTCCATTCAATGGGTCTTGTCACCTGGGCCAAGACGACGATGATGTCTCAATAATAGTATGAATACGGAGAAAAAGGATCATGACATGGATTTCAACGGACATTTCCCATTCTGGTCCCGCCCGCGTGTGTCGGTAAGTTGCTTCCAAACGCTCGGGCCGAGGAAAGAAAAACCTTCGCGCTTCAGCCTCTCTCTCTCCCTCTCTCTCTTCTCAGTAGTAGCAGCGCCAAGACTCTGAGAGGAGGGTCTTGTCCCATATGCTAATCACCAGCCACGCTCAACACCATCTGAACCCCATCCCATCAACCATACCTTAAGCATGTTAGTAGCAGAATACCACGTTGTTCTCTGAGACCTCGGACCATGACAAGTCGCCAGGCAATCTAACAAGCAATGACAAGAGAAAAGGATATACCATACCCAAGTCGAGTCAAGCTACATACATACATACTCATACTCCTTGTCATAGCCAAAAGGTAGATTGTCGGCGCACCCGTACGAATCATATGCTTCCCCATCATCTCCATTATCTCAATCGTCTTGAATCAAGATCCAAGAAATCTCAGGCCCCTAAACGCACGATGCTCGCATTCAAAGACATTCGAAAACACCCGCACTATTAGTGCCGCAGCCTCAGCCTCACAATGTAATGTAAATGTCATATGCCGAAGCTAAAGGATCTTTTTGATTATGAAAGTCTTATCAATAGAGATGCGACAAACAGCATCTCTGTCACGGCCGTTGCACAGTGCCCTGTGTACTTTGTAGTCATCATAAGCATCAACCTCGGACGTCTTCTTCCCCTGTTCCCTACCTACCTCAGTCTTTATCCCTGACGGCATTTATCCCATGTCCCCGTCGAAGATGTATCTGCCGAATAACAACCCCGATACCAACACCAATACCCATGATAGTGAGTGACTAAGCCAAGGATATCGCGTTCTCTTCTGTGCGAAACTGCAGTTCATCTATGATTTATCATGTGAAACATAGAAGCCAATATCAAGAACACCCATCCATGATCTTATCACCAATGACTACCATTATGTTATCAACTTGTCGCCAAGGAGAGACAACTGAAAAGCAAAAACCAAAAAAAAAAAAAATTAAAAAAAATAGAATGGAATAGAGTAGAACAAACTAAAACAAAATGATCCAACCAAAAATTTCCGCAAATATGCTTTTACTCACTCGTATGATTGTCGGAACGTCATCGGGCGGAGCAAGGAGGTCGCTGACCCGGCAGTCAAAATCTCGAGATGCAGTTCCTGGCCGCTATGACCATGTGATTGTCACGAGGTCAGTAACCCAGGTCCAGTCAAGTGAGAAAGTATGTACGTACCGACGTGCTATTTTACCATACCCAGTACCAGAGTAGGTAAACCCAAGCAGCAAATGAGTGTGAAACCGACACAAACAGCACACCAGCACCAGCACCAGCACCAGCACCAACAACAGCACCAGAACCAGTATCGGCACAAAGCATAAGCACAGCATAAGAGCACAAAACCTTCCATCGTCGACGAAGAGAAGTTTGGCATCGCGTGCGGTAGCGGTTGCTGTGTATGTATGTATGTATGTATTTCCCCCACCCCAACACCCCCACCATACATGGGTCAGACAAAGAGCCACCTGAACCCAAGGAAAACATCGTCACAAAAAGCTATTTTAAGATCGACAGCGCGCAACCACCACGTTCAATCCAACGACAAACATCCCCCAAAGCCGCATGGAGAGTGGTGATGGGCTCCAGATAGGACCCGGATTTATACGAAGGTTGGGTGGGCGGGGATGGCGATGGTGATGTTGATGGTCAGATGTGTTATGTTCCCGTCCACATTATCCCTCGGCCTGACGGCCCGCCTGTTAAGTAGAGTTGAGCGGAGCACTATCGAACTCTGCCTCTGCAGCTCTCGTGCCTCTCGGGCATCGCGGGTCAACACCCAGGCTGACGATGGAGCCGCAATGGGGGTTTACTTTCGGGGTCTTGGGGATGGCTTGCCGGTGAAGACCGAGGTATCTCCCTGGGGTATTTGGGAGGTATTACTGGGGATAGGTAGGTGGGTAGATGGGATATTGTGAAATGTCGGGGTTTGCGCACATATTGAGGCTTCAGAGGCACAGAGAGCGCAAACGATACAATCGAGTGGGCAAGTTGTGATTATGCTATTGGGACGAGATGGGTCATTGAGAAGGAAGCACTATGTATAGATCTGCTGCATACATACACATATACGCACATACATATATGCACACATATCAGATGTCAACTGCCGCGGTAGGCAGCATTTACGTCTATCAAATATTCCTTCGGGACCAGCATACACTTAGGCTCAGGTACAGGACGGTGTGTGACTTGATACGCAACCTATCGCAATGGTGCAAGATAGATTATCGGAACTGCACTCGTGACAGAGGAGATGTCAAAGAGATCGGGCACGATGGATGGCCCAGCATGTAGGGAACATACGCAGTACAGGGAACTTTGATGCAGCTGCCCCGTCCAGCTCCGGCAGGGCTTCATTGAATTCCAGATTGATATCGAACGTGGCCTGCATCCTCCCGCTGCCACCGATGCACCTGCGCGTCGCCCACATGAACATGCCAATATATAACTAGCCCGGTAAGCGTGCCTGTTTCCTGCTATCCGAATAGTTGCATGTTTGGACATCGCGTGTTTGGAAGGGGACTTAATATCCATCACCCACCACATCTAAATCCCTCGCATTGAGTCAAATATAGAAATAGTATGGGTTGGAATGTGCAAGAGCTGGACAGAGAATGAATGAAAATAGATTCCGCATTGCTTGGTTTGGTAGCTAGCTTAAGCTTTGCGTGCCTGGGCGGACGCCGCGCTGGATGGTTCTCATGCTCGTGCCTTTTCGTTGCATCTGATCGCGAGAACGATGCATGTATGACGAGCATTTCCTTGAGCCAACTCACTCACTCACCTACCTACTCAATGAATAGCTCCAGTATCAGCCAGCTCCCCAGCCAAGGCAAGAGCAATAAAGCAGAGAGCGGGGGGGGAGAACAACGCACACGAGCATCCATTGCGGTAGACATTGCATTACCTAGTGCCCATTCCCGATTCCCCAAGATTTCCGTGCTTCATGCCTGCCAGCATGGCAGCAAGCACGCAGCACAGGTAAGGTAGGCAAGCCCCGAGTCCATCGTATCGGGATTGAGGCTTGCTAGCTGGCTGAGCATCAAGGCCTCGATCGCGGCCCTGACAGCCACAGCGATGTGTCGGTGCAGGCCCCGTGCAGGCACGCAGCAACAGGGCACAAATGTAGAGTAGAGCTCGGCTGAAAGAGGGGCTTGAGAATAAAAAATCCTGAGTATTCGATGCACCAACATGCGCTGCTCAGGGCCCCGGCGGCCAATCTAGTACATGAAACGCACCTAGGGAAACTTTAAAGTTTCAAAGTCGGAGAGAGAGAGGCGGAAAAAGAAAAAGAAAAGAGAGCTGCGGGCTAGGATATAGAGAGAGAGAGAGAGAGAGAGAGAGAGAGTTGGTGGAAAGGAGCTTGGAGGACTGAATGTCACGGTGGCTGAGAGCGTGGAATGGTAAGGTAGAACGGATGCAACTGTAAATGGTATTGTGCGTTCCAGTGACCAGTTCTGCGCCATAGCGTCCGTGTGGTTGGGATCCCTGCTTGCTTCCCTTTCACTACCATGCGCTTCTTCGCTCTCCATGGAAATCGTTTGTTTCGAATACATTCGGACCGGGTATAGGTATGTCATACTGTCATAATTTCTCGCAACTGTACCGTTGCAAGCAATATAGAGTCGAGGCTTAGAAGAGAGTAGTGGGAGTCTAAAGGTACCCCGGGGAAACTATTTTCTCGCAATGAAATAAGGTACACTTAGAGTATTGTAGTTTGATAGCATGGCCACAAAGCCGCACATGATAATTCATCCGGCCGGGAAATTGTAAGCGGCACTTTGCGGCGTGAAGCATCTTCTTGGTCAGCTGGATTGCGCTTGTTGCTTGGTATGTCAGATGAAAGATGAAGGATGAAGGTATTGACAAGTGTTCATGGTGATGCATGGATGAGTTGTGCGTGGTGATAGTGTTTTTTTTTTGCTAGTTGCACTTCCGCGGCCAGGAAATCGGGAAACTATCTGGATTTTTTCGGAGAGGCTTAAACTTGACGTCGTCCACTTGTAAGTAGTATGCTCGCTCTCGCCATATTTCACAGCGATATACACACTACTGAACGGTCGACATGCACTGTAGTTGTGTGAATTTTCTATACTATGGAGCTGAGTCTGAAGATTTCGACGCTTGAGTATCTATAAGAGGTTGTATGAAAATTTATAAATGCTAGTGTGGTGTGGTAAGAGTACATTATCTAGGTAAGTAGGTAAGTAGTTGACTTTTGTCTTTGCATTTCGACTTTGTGTGAAGTAAGTAGATTGGAGAGTCGAGCGCTCTAGAATAGTAGAGAAACCCCTCAAAGAAGAAAGTTTAAAGGAGAAAAGATAAATTAAACCCAACCAACCAAGTGTTCATGAACTTAAGTTTACCTTACTTCCATAGTTTATGGATGCACCAATGCGATATTTTATGCTTCAGATAGTGCCTCTCTGGAAAGGGGAGAGTTTTTTTTTCTTCTTTCTTTCACGGAATGCCCGGTCTTCGGCACAACCTTCCCCCGGTACGGAAATATACGGCATTTTCAGAATTGATTAATATCCTTCTGCTTTCATTGCGTGCATTGGACTGAATTATGTATTTTTATGAGAGAGATACATACATATATCTCTTCTCTTCGCTGGCCGCAATATTGGCTTTCGTACAACACATGACTTATGTCATCTCGTGCGCCGAAGAGTCCGAGTCTGACAGGGTCCTCTCCTGTCGTATCACTCACTACCCTGCATGATATTTATTCCTGTTATTTGTCTTGTGGGGGTGGGAGAAGGAAAGGTGCATTCTCGGTGGCCTTCTATTTCAGGTGCCGGGCTTAGTCCTCCCGTCCTCCGAGATATGAGGATGATGATGATGATGATGATGATACTACTGCTGCTGCTGATACTGATGGATGAGATAGAGAGCCTGTATGGTGCCTTTTGATTGAGGCTGAGTCCCGAGGCGCTGAGTTTTGGATTCCGGTGTATGACGGACAGATAGATAGTTCATGTATGACGATGATGAAGTATAGTTGGTGATTGGCTTTTGCCTGAAGGCGGCGGTGATACAGTAAAGGGATACGGCGTAGAAGGGTATGAATAGAACAGAGGAGATGGCTCCATGGCTGTTGATGTTGATAGAGGGTTGGTGGCTGGTAGTTGGGTAGTTAGTTGGGCAGTTGGGTAGGACGGGATATACAACGTAGCATCGTGAGGTAGCATAGCGCGCAGTAGAGAGTGTTGTAGGCGGAAGACAGAAAGGATAAGGGTTAGAGCGAGCGGATGCTCAGTATTCCCGAATCGCCGTAGGGGGATATCGGCAGCAGCAACACACACCCAGCTTAAGCTTAGGTACTTACAGCGCAACGATGCAAGTAAATCTACTGCGGACACTTCATAGCGCACCGCAACGGAACACGTACATGAGTGCAGCGCGTGCATTCCATGCTTTCGCTGTTGGTTTCAACATGTGTCTAGCAGAACAAAGGATAGGTGTGCGTTGAAGCAAGCAGGTGGTAAATAGTCTACGAGAGATATGCAGCAGAGAAACAATAAATGATTGATTGATAATATCGGTTCATCTGTGTCCCATTCGGACATATCATTGTGAGGATTATCCACACGCTTAAGGAAATATGGAGGGAATATTTTGAGTATTATTCAATAGAAGAGAATAGACAGACAGACGAACTCTCTTTGCGCGTACGCGGTACATGCTCCTCACATGCACCGCAGCAAGCAAACACTTGCCTCTCTGTCCTTTCCAAGTCTTCTAGAACGAAGTTTATTTCGTGCGTTGCGTGCACGCCCGGCTGACAGAGCTGGGATAGCAATGCAATGCTATGCAATGCAATGCAAGCAGGGAGAGAGAGGGAGAGAGGGCGGGGCTATATTTAGGAAAACAAATGCCTGCACAGCTGATGAGGTGCAGCCAGACGCATCATAGAATGAATGGTTGGAATGTGTGCAATACGCGTATTGGATGACCTAAGGACCCAAAGGCCCGAAGAGGGAAAAAAGAGGAAATCTGTGCATGCAGTCATGTAAGGTTCATACATGATAGATGGGAGAAGATGGAAGGAGGAGGAGGAGAAGGAGGAGAAGGAGGAGAAGGAGGCAGAAGATGAGGAGGAGGAAGAGGAGGAGGCTTTGGAGTCATGCATGCTGTGATGTGCTGTGCTGTGTTGTGCTGCTGGATGATGAACGAACCGAACATGCTTGGGTGGTGGACGGATACTTCCCTCACCTATGGTTGCAGGGCAAGTAACTGGGCTGATGTGAGGGTCATGTAGGTACCATCTTACTGTGCTATTGTCAGACGAATCGTTGCAAGTGTATGGAGTTGGATGGAGATGTACGGATGTACGGCTGCATGTGCTCGAGCTGTAATGGCTATGGAATCCTTGAGGGTCCTGTCCTTGTCCTGGTCCCGGTCCTGGATCTTCTACATATCTGTACGCAGTACTTGTACTTGTAAGTGTGTGGTGGTGGTGGTCCGCATATCCTGTATCTGTCTGTATCTGTACCTGTACCGGTATGTTCTCAGACCTTCCTCAAGGGACCCCCCCTCCCTCGACTCTCTTCGGATGCTCGTCAGACGGATCGCATCTTCTGTAAGGACTTCCTGAGGAGAGAGGGGAGGGGGACCTTACTGTATAGAGGGGGCGCAAAATTAAGCATATCTTTATTGATTCGATGGACAGGCAATCACAAGGGGGGTGGTAAGTGAAGGACTATGCGCGCGCATGAGATGGACCGTAGATGTAGCACTGCACTCACTTGATGGGATGGGAGGGATGGGATGGATGGGATGCATCGGGGACCAGCCACAATGACCAGACTTTTTGAACGTAAGAGAGTAAGAGAGCACCCAAGTGATGATGATGACAAGCTCTTTCGAGAGGAAACAAGCACAAAAAGAGAAGGATTCGGTAAATGCACAGTCCTTATTTCGTGCCGAACGGGGAACATCGTGGTGTTTTCACTATACCAACTCTTATGTACGCGGTAGTAGTATGTATCTTGCTTAACTGCTACTATTCCTCCGACTCGCACTCTCCCCTCGCTCTTCGCGCCTTTCTCGCCCGCATCAACCAATGGTTGATGATTTTAACTCTCGGCTAAGGGTTCAGATTCACCCAATACCAGCTCACCCAAAAAACCATGCACACCCACCCATCCACCTTAAGCCGCAAAGAGCGACAATCCGCGAAACAACTGCTAAGCCGTTTCTGCCGTAGCCCCCCCTTTGGACTTGACACACTGACTTGAATTATCAATTATCAATTATCAATCATCCATTATCCATCATCCATCATACTGGTTCATAGGTACGTGTGAGCTTCCCCCATAGACTCGGAGAGTAGATCATCATAGATTTCACTATCCTCCAATAGGGTACATTATTATCAGATTCTCACTACGTACAATGCACACGTGTGTACCATAAATAATCTGATGGCGTTGGTGTGAGTGTAAGCAGTACTGCAAATTGGTATAGCGTCCATAGGGTAGGTAAACTTTCGAGGCGAACCTCTCTTCTCGCCCAGCAGATCCTTTATGGAAATGCATCCATCAATAATGATCCAGCTCTTTCTCCATACTCAGGCTCTATTTTGAGCAGCAGCAGCGGCGGCGGCGGCGGCGACGGCGGCGGACACACCGAGGCATGGGAATGGAATAATCCCTAGAAGGGGAGAAAATAAAAGAGGATACGATACGATACGATACGATACTATGATACTCTCACATCCCGTTGACATCAAGATTCATATTTTCTCCGGTACGCACGAGAAATGGTCATGATTGAATCAGTCCTGATACTGCCACGATACTCTACTGCTATGCTACCTTACTCTCGTAGTGAGTAAGGCCTGTAATAATACCTTAACGCATCAAATCCCATCGCCCTCCTCCGCCTTTCCCCGTTTCCGCAGCACTGCCCAGCGTGAGCCTGTGCTCGGCGGGTCCCTCAACCCACCCCATGTCAAAAAGACTCGCCCAAACCCTACCTCTCCGAAGGGTCAATATCCCGAAGCGTCAAGTCTGAGAGTGTAAGTTCGATGCACGGCATAGCACAGCAATGGAGGGATTGTGAGACAGAATGACAACCGTGGATTCGATGGAGAAATCGAAATGTAGCACTAAAAGCTCGGAATAGTTACAAAAGCTGTCTTTGTCTTGTGAAAAGGACCTACCCCTGTTGCATTCTCGCTCAGAGTTAGCCGTGCCTTGTCAGTATCGTCATATCTGTACTCCATATGTATGTACTGTCTATCAAAAACATCCACATCCATGTAGATTCACACCCGGTATCATCTCCGTTACGCTTAGAGGCATTTCGACGAACACCTACTACTCACGGATTTTGATTGATGATATTCGTTTCATGTTTAGTATTTAGAATGTTCTCATACGCCATGGCTTACACAATGCTACTCTGCTGATACAATCGCCTTTCTTTCTTTTTTTAATTTGCTTTTTCTTTTTTCTTTTTTTTCTTTCTGATTCTCATACCTCGGCCGGCATTGTCCATGAAGTAAAGCTCCAGAATAAGAGTACTTCTAGCGTCCGATTTACCCGAGCTGGCACGCACACGCGCGCGAACCTCTGAATATATTTATCAAGCATCGTCTCTTGGCTTTGGCTAGCTTTCTAGTTAGCCAAGCAACGAGTAGTACAGTAAAGACAAACTTACCAATCAACAAAAGCCGAGGGCCGTACTTTTGTGAATGGGCAAAAAAATATTACACTCCTCCTTCCATAAACCGTCAGCCAAGAATGTAGGGGTGGAAGTAAGTATGTAACCAGAATCACAAATCTATGGATTTATATTCACATGCGTCCCACTTGGAAAGGATGACTTCCCGCTTTGGCATGTGCTATGAATATGATAGAATCGGATTACGTGGAGAGCCTGCGCGTCCTACGTGCTCTTCGGAGGAAGAGAGTCGTCGAAAGTGCGAGAGGACAAGACGTCGTTGGCGCTTCAACATTTTCGAGCATCGCTTCCATCATCATCGACAACAACAGCGAGCGACGTTCGAATCGCTTGTCGTGCTTGTTCGAAAATGGAACCACTCAACATGTGCACGGCGGAAAGACGTGCAGGAAGAAGAGGAGCTAAAAATGCCAAGCCGCGTAATCGACCAGGGCAGGGCCACATCCACCTGGGGCCTGGGTAGCGTGGTAGGGTGCCGACAGCAGACAGCAGTCCTGCGACCTCAACTCAGCGTCCGCTCTTCATGGTCTCGTCTTCTGGATAACCACTCAACACTTGATCCCAGCTCCAGCACTATGGATGTATGTAGGTAAGTATATACATCTGTACATATGTACATACACACTCCGTACATCCATCCTAACTAGCATACCAACAACAACAACAACATCCATGTAGCAAACGTACCCTCTCACTCAATGCCATCATATCTCGTTCCGGCTCATGATCTCCCCCCCATCACTTCGTTTGGGATAGGCATATGCTTGAGCGGCTTGGCCTAGCTGGTAGAGAAGCTTCCGCAGAAATTCCTTTCCATCCACGCGCGCAAGAGAGCTTGTAAAAGAATGGGGGGGCATGCGCCGGTTCTTCGATGCCCAGATACCAGGGACCTTTAAAGGCCTGTCCATCACGTCAAAAACCAGCCATTGCAAGCTTTGAGGCTGGGCTGTTTGGTGCTTGATTTCCTCCCATTTGGAACCCTACCGACGGCCGTCACAGGCAACTTTAGTTTCTTCTTGATTGTAACCTTTCTCCGTCCACCGGAGCGATATCTGGATATTTGCCCGTTCGTATCTCGCAATTTTTCCTTTTAGCACCTGCATTGAAACTGTGGATTGCGGTGTTGACGGGGGTGGGAGATCTCTGGCATTGTCTCGTCTTTTCGATCATGGCTTGCCGCATCTATGACATTCAATCTCATCTAAAGTTCAGGTACAGGTTCATGTTCAGGTTCGGGCAAATGCGCCATCTTGCTTTGCCCAGTACGGTTCTTGCTCGCCCTCATTTAATTGCGCTCCTTTAAACCTTAATTGGCTGTGGATATGAAGGGCGCGCTTGGATGATAGCGATGATGACTACGATGAGGGTAGGTAGTAGAGGCATGAAGTGTTGGGTGTCAGGATGTGATGATTTAAAGTATTTTCCGCGCCTTAATGGACTCTTATTTTTCCCCTAATTGGCAAAGTACACCCCTTGCACCTTAGCAAGCATATTCATCGACATTGATGATGTGGTGAAACTCGAGGCTCTCATATGTATGCCTGATCTTGAACAAATGGTTGGCTTGCTTACTTTGGATCTTTCTCTCACATACCTGTGCTAATGGATGAGAATCAATGATTAGAAGCTGTTAGCTATGTTCGGGGCTCAGGTCCGGGTTCAGCCCCGAATTAGAGTCTTGGACCAAGCACTAGAACAACCGACGTCATTTAGTACGAATTGAAACATCGCAGGTGAATTTGAGGATATGGATACATGTTTGTCATGAAAAAAAGATTTGTGTTTTATTTGTTGAATGATCGGGTGTGAACGTTTGATATTTGCGCATGCCACTCTTTGCTGTGGCAGTTGTGATTTGGTAGACGAGGTGTTGTTGATCAGGGTACAGGGGGGGCCAGATATATCCTTTACCCATACAACAATTCCGCATCTACATACCAGACATTTCAACTCATCTCCTTCTGCTGTACTCGCAAACTTTCCTTTGACTATATGTCTCTCTGTGTCTGCAGCTGCTTTCCTTTCGTACTGAGGCCCTGGACCCTTCCACCCCCCCGTCCCCTTGTCATTTAGTAGTTAGTTAGTAAGTGAGTAAGTAAGTAAGTAATAAGAGTTGGTCGCCGAGCGGTAGCGTGATAGCGTGATAGCGTGATAGCGTGGAGGCGGAGTAGACTGTGCGGTTTTCATTGTGTCACTCTTGTCGTCGCTTGTCTGTCTCTCAGTCGACTTACGGCTCCACAGCTAGGTTTACGCTCGTTCTTCCATGCATACAATTCTGCAACTCAACGATACATGTCCTGTCATTTCTCCGCCAGTGCCTGCCTGCCTGCCTGCCTGTCTGTCTGTCTGTGCCTGACCATCTTTGTGCTCTGGTCTTCCTCTCTTCCGATCATGTCACAGCTCTGCCATGAAGGGAAGTGCCATGCTCAGGGGACCCCCATGAGGAAGAGGGGATGCGTGATGTGTGGTGGTGGATGCGCAAGCATTCTTTTTCAGATCACAAAATACATGGTGATTTTGCAAGGAATGCTTTTGTGCTTGCTTTACTGTATTGCTGCCATTGTGAAGTAAAGCAATGCTACTACTACTACTACTACTACTACTACTACTTTGTACTACTGATATCTGCACAGGCAGAGAATGCCTTAGTCCTTTCATAGATGCACTTGGTCAAAGCAATATATGCCCACATATTCATACACAGCCCGATGCGACGGCCCAGTGTCAGACAATAATAATGCAGATTATGACGGAGTTGGCAGTTGTCGGTATTGATTGTGGACCTATTGATTGCACTCTGTTGATAGTTGAGCCATTCCACCGGGACCACGTATTTGCAATTTTTCATCGAGGAAGATTGGACCATCTGTTGGATGAAGTGAGGGGAATGCTGAGTGAGTAGCATGCGAGTTGAGGTGGTTTTGAGGCGGTTGAAGTGGTTGAGGTGGATGAAGTGCACATCCAATTGGGGGGAGGGTTATATGCATAAGCAGGCAAAAAGAGATAGTCGGGCGATACGCAGGAAGTCATTAGTATGGAAGCATGTGCATCCAGCTCAGGCACTCAAGCACACAGTACACTCTCAAGCACACACTCGAGCATAAAATTTATAATTAGGTGGGGACTTGATACCAACCACGGCCGGCCAGCAGCGGATGAGCAGACAAAAGATCAAGGCCAAGCTTTACGTTCGCTCCACAAGGAAATCTGCCTTGCGATGGAATGAGTGGTGAAAGTGGAGGCTGCCAGTCAGCCTGTAGGGAAACGAGTGATTTGGGAGGGGGCCAGAGGAGCAGAACAGTGGAGTAAACGAGCTGTACACCCCAAGAAATACTTTTTTTTTTGTGGTGGTACAGGATGGCACTGACACTAACACTGACACTGACACTGACACTGACAAAACAGCATGACATGGGAGTGAGAATTGGACAATTGGAAAGTGGACGACGACGACGGAAGACGGAAATCGGAAAACGAACAAAACAGCGAATGGGGAATCCGGAAAAGACTAAAAAGAATCACTTGCCAGGGCTGCCAAGCAAAGCAATATCCATTCATCCATTCTCGCAACTGTCCGGATCCGAATACATACATACACCTACCTATCTACCTACATACCATACATACTGTCTGTGTACATACCCACACAATCTACATCCCCCCTCCCCTCCTCCCATCCCCTCGCGGCTAAGATCCCAATGCGGAAGGCGAGCAAGCATGTCCCTCAAAAAGAGTCGAAGGTACGCGTTAGAATTATCAAATCCATACCTTACTGTATGTACAAAGTACAAATCTCCCAGATCGAGTCCCAATGAGACAGTCAGTATGAGCCACCATCATCAGCATCCTTGATATCCCGAGCGGTGGGTTTCTGTCAGTGCTTTTTCTCCCCCTCTTCGTTGGAGCTCCTCTCTATTTGTCTTGCTTTGTAGTCTTCTTGACCCTTTTGAGTGGTTTTGGTGGGTTTGCACTGTTGCTTTGGGCCTTTTCTGTTACTCGAGTGTATCGGCGGATATACGCCTTTGGAGCACCAGTGTAAGATCATGGAGACTCCATATCTTTCGATGGAGTACGTACCTCGGACTTTCACTTCGACTTATCAAGCTAGGACCAGCACTACCGAGTCGGGTAAGGCGCATATGTTCATATATGGATATGGATGGATACATGTAGTATGAGTATGTACATACAGTACCTTACAGAGCATGCATTCGATAGGTAAGGTAAAGTTTGCGTCGGCCAGATGTGACCTCAGGAGCCGAGTACCTGAGTATCTGTAATGTAACTCTACTCCATATTCATCATACCTCTGATGGAGCTTGACTTGACTTGACTTGACTTGACGGAGTACTACTGTCAATGACCTGACTGTGTACATACATACATACATACATACATGATGTACCTTGCGCAAGGTCGTCCGTCTCTACCTCGATAATACACAATCGCTGACAAGTCGGGTAAGATTGTCTGAAAGGCTAAGTCATAGTATCTATGTAGTGTATCCAACCCATCCATCCGAACCTTTCTCAAACCATTCAAAACACCCTCTTCTCAAAATAATCATCAATTCGAAGCAACCCAATCAGATAAGCAGCCAACAAGCAATAATCCAAAACACATGACCCATTTTCTATTTTCTGATGTCTATTTTCTAGTCTCCAATTTATCATTTCTAATTTTCACGCTCCTTCTCCTCCTCTTCCCTTCCTTGAAAGGGAGTTATTATACGAGAGTCCTCACACACCTTTTTTTGATTATTATCCTCGCGTATGAGGGTATCATCATAAGTATCATCATCATATGTACATTGGGTATGATTATATATACACTCCGCCCAAAAACATCAAATACATTGAATGACAAAGTGGTTCTCACCGATCTGATTACGCTGTAACTGATTGACTTGATTAATCACTTTTCATACATATTGCGTAGAAACGGCTACCTACACACATAACACTCCAAATCAGACGGGTACGGTGTCATTATTCATTCTGAGCTTAGCCACTCCCTCCCCTACCGCCTACTACGACTTGACCAGGATAGGCCCAATACCCTTCCACACGCCAAATAAACCTTGCTTTACCTTAATTCTAGCTTTGCTTGGGTCGCTGTGCGCTAGACAGGCTTTATTTTTGGCATCTCCACCTTTTTGCACCTTTTCCGCTCCGCCCAGTCCCCCCTTCACAGTGCCCAGCCCATTCTGAAGGAAGGAAGAGCAAAAAGCAACAAACGGCGTCGCCTGAAAATTCATTAATCCTCCTTCTCTCTCTCTCTCTCTCTCTCTCTCTCTCTCTCTCTCGTTCATGGTCCCATTTAAGGCCGCCCCCTCTCTCTCATCGTTAAGCCCCTCCCCACCCCTGTTGCTGTGAGTCGCTTACAGCACGAACCTGGTCTGTGAATCTGCTCATCATCCGAATGAACCACCAGACACGAAAAGTCAAAAACAAGAGGGAATGTATGTGGGCAGTTCACGAGCGGATGGAATCCGGAGAAGAGGGTGGAGAAGATGTAGAAGATGAGGGAAGCATGGGAGCGTGGCAGTAGAGAGGATTGATTGAGTGTAAGGGAATAGATGATGAATGAAGAAATCAAATAAATCAAGAAGGAAATACATAAACAAATGAATAGATGAATGACTGTATGAATAAGGTATGATGATATTGAATGAGTACATATGAGTGTGGTTAGAATTCAATAGATATAATTAGAAATAAATGATGGATGATATGACGATATGATAAGTGCAGCTTTCTATGTAGACATACACAATAGACCAGGACAGCAAGAATAAGCATAAACCACTAATAAGGGTGTACTGTATATGACCACGACACCAGAAAACGATCATAACGGGACAAACGTGTCTTCGAAACGTGAAAACGTGACTGGGAAAAGCAAAACCGAACAAGAACAGAGAGACAGCCACATACTCACAGTCACTCACAGTCACACGCCCACAAATCACGCATCCCATATTCTTCTATACACAGTCATAGACACACACACGCACACACTGTCTGTCTCGCACTCGTACTCTCGCACACACAACATAACAGGGATGAGAAAAGAGGATAGGTTCTTCCGGTATCTGCGCATAATGTGTATCACCACCACCACCACCACCACCATCATCATCATCATCATCATCATCATCATAGATTTTGTGTGCATCTTGGCGGAGACTAGTAGCACCGGCAGGGCTCAGAAAGAAACTGGGATGCTTAGACGATGATGACTAGAAGGAAGTGTTCCTAGGATATGAGCAACTTTCCTCTCTTTCTCTTTTCTCCTTAGTCAACAGTCCCAGTCCCAGTCCCAGTCCCAATCCCAATCCTGATCCGGTACCTCGTACAACCATTCCTGTCGCTTCCGATGACATTTATTTTCGTGGGTGTAAGAAAAGGTTGATTGTGATTATGGTTATGGATGGGCGGCTATTGTAGTAAGAATAGTAAGAATAGAACATAAGAATTGTGGCAGTGAGAATGGGAGGTAGGTAGTTAGTGGTGGTGGTGTAAGGTAGCAGCAGTAGTAATAGTAGTAGTACCTTCGTAAGTATGAATATGGACGGATAAGGTGAGTTGCTCGGAGCAGTAAGGTGAAGTAGGTAAGGTCAGGTAAGGCAAAAAAGTAAGGCAAAAGTGAGGTAGGTAGGTCATGTCAGTGGAGGTACATTAGGTAGCAAAGGTATGCAACAACTTCACCATCATAGCGAGCCCATAAGCATGGGCTTGTACATTTATAGAGTCAAGCCGACTTGGGTACTACTCTATCTTATTCTATGAATACATTACTTTATTATTCATGACAGTACATCCTATCTTCATTCGGACCTTACTCATCCATATATTTTATTGAGTGAGCAATAATGAGGCACAACACATTACATTGAATCCATCTAACATCATAATCCAACATCATAATCCTCATCATAATCCTCATCATAATCCAACATCATAATCCTCAGCATCATCCTCATCCGCATCCGCTCATATATCCGTACCTATGTACTACTACTACTACTACTACTACTACTACTACTACTACGACCACCACTACCTTGCCATGCGGATAAGATGAGGCTAGGTGAAGCGAGTGAGGCGATGAGGGATGAAAGGCACCTGTCCCTGATCAAAGAACGGCCAGATGTGAGACTTCATCACTCCATAACATCTCTCTGACAAGCACAAGCGTGACAGGCGTGACAACAATGCTGATGAAGTATCATCATGGCTATGCTCACCCAAACTCACCCACACACCAATACCCATGTTGGTGTTCCTGTTCCTGTTCCTGTTCCTATCTTGTCATGTCATCTCATCATCCATTCATGGTCGTACAGGGTTAGATTTGATCCCAGAAAGAAAAGAAGACGAAAAAAAGAGCCGTCCGTCATCTTGAACCCTATGATACCCTTCTGTTTGTTAGCCTCTGGATCTCTCATGAATACATACACGCACTCTCGAGATAATATGTAAGGCACATCTTATGTACAATGAGTAAGTCACCCTTCATCCGGCCTATTACGCCGGGAGTATGATGTGTTTATGCATGTAAGGATTTTTTGTCGGTATGTGCGCTGAGTGAGTGTGCTGGACTGCTGAAAGTGCTGAAAGTGCTGAAGGTGCTGAATGTGGTGTGAAGAAGATTCTGCTGTACCTGACTGTGCTGAGCCTGAATTATTGCTATGTATGTATGTATGTATGTATGTATGTATGTATGAATGAATGTATGTATGAAATGTATGTAGGTATGTATGTATGTAGGTATGTGTACGTATGTAGTATTGGAAATGATTATGCGTATTGCTTGTTGAGCTATGTATGGTGTGCGCTTTTCATCTGTGCCTAGCTATTGTGCGTTTCTATGCTTCTTTTTTTTTCTTTTTCTTCTCTATTTTTCTTCTTCTTTTGCTCAAGCATAAGCATAAGCATCACCAATCATCACATCAATCACTCATATCAATGAATTATACTCCGATATTCCTTTGATTCATACACCACACACTTTTGTCCATGTCCACTCAATAATTGTGTACATTCTTTGACATACTTGCCCTTTCTATTCCCCCCCCCCTCTCTATCTATCTCACTCTCTCTACGTACCGGTCCATCTCTCTCTACAGCAACTCTCGTCTTTTTCTCGCTCTCTATGGACACACCTCTAGTACTTACTCCGGACACCCACCCAAACATACATGCTTCAGAAACAGAGGGTCTCCCGCCCACCACCCCTCTTCCCTCCCCCATGGATAGACTCAGCTCAAAAAGATCGACACACTGACCAAACAAACACCGACCCTTCCCGCTCTCAAACCTACTTCGTACAGACCCGACCTTCGAACGCCTTTCCCTGGAGAGACAATGGCATCGGCAGCCCGAAGAGCAGCTAAAACCGAACTCGACTACATTGAACTACTGTGACTATTCTGACTACCTGGACTACCTGGACTACCTGGATTACCTGGACTACCTTGAACTACCTTGAACTACCATGACTACCATACCCAGCGACCGCTCCGCTCGAGCCTTGTGAACTTAAGATGGCCCTGCATCCCCATCTTTTCTATATCCCTCCTACTCTATGTATGTGTTCGAGTACTAGATGAGGAATTAAAGTTAAAGAAGGCCGACTACCCACCCGCGTGCTTTTCCCATCTCGTGGCTTTTCTATTCCCCTTCTCCACCAACCTCAATCTCAACTTCTTCTTTTATTAATCTCGACATCTCCCACCTTCAAGTGAGAGAAAACAAAGAGACAAAACAAAAGAAAGAGAGAGAGAGAGAGAGAAGAGAACGATATCCAGATATCTATCTCTGAGAGAAAGACCCAACCCACATTCGCTTCTTTGCATCAACAATTCCAATCCACTTCTGTCGTTAGAATATAAGGTGGCATAACCCTCGAAACAAAACACCTTTCTCGTCTTCTTCGACTTAGTCTGCCTGTACTCGCCTCAGCTGCCCAAATCCTTTCCCGACTTGGCCGCGCTCTCACTCGCTTTTTCCCTCTCTCAGCCCAGCCTTAGCCTGACTACTGAACACACACGGAGAATTTATAGTCTTGACTCACCCCCATCATCTACTACCACCATTCGTTCAGCCAGCTGTAAAGAAGGAAAGAAGAAAAAAACAAAAAGAACCCAGACTTGCAGCTTCGGGACAATCACATTGAAGAGAAAGAGAAAAAGTCCACAGACCCCTTCTACCTTCTTTTCCGTATTACACATCGATCGTTACATTACGTCCAGCATTACCTCAGCCATTGCGCTCGAGTTAAGCTCGAGAAGGAACCTTCGCTTTAGGCCTCCGATTCATTTCGTGTAGCCTTATCATCACCACCACGCTCGCTTGAAAGAACGAACACATACTACATATATATATATCCCTTTGGTAGCCTGGCGCAAGGATATACCTTCGATTCACGCCCATCACTACCCTTGTCTGCTAGTATTGGAAAATTAAATCTTGGTCTGAAATATCGACCGGCTCTATAATCTTCCTCGGACTTGATATAGAAAATCTGTTAGCGGCAGATATTGCAACTTCGATCTTTGAAATTCCCCCAAGGACTTAATATTTAATTTCGTCAAAATGGCTGGACCAGGGGGCGGACCACCAAGAAGAAGGTAATGCGCCCAGCCCTTTGCTTTTTACCCTCTCAATGTGATGGAGAACTGACTTCTTTCTCATAGTCACACCAAGTCTAGAAAAGGATGTGAGACTTGCAAGCGTCGACACATTCGTTGCGACGAGAACTTTCCCCAATGGTAAGATATTCACCCTACGAAACCGATCGACTGGATGTTATGTCACTTTCCAAGATTGGCCGAGGATTTCGCTGACTGAATTTCAAGCCGAAATTGTACGAAACACAATTGCCGTTGCCCGTACATGGATATGCCAGTGCAAGAAGAGCGAGCTGCGTCTCCCGAAAAACCAGACATGCTATGGACCCCGGAAATTGAGGCCGAGATCGAGCGCTGGCAACAGACCGGAAACTTTCCTTTCCAGGACATGTACATCTACCCAGCGCCGGATGCTCGATATTACTCTACAGAGGACCTTCGACTCATCCATCACGTTGCAGCAATATCAAGAGAATTCAGCATCCAAGACGCAACGAATTTCACCATTTGGACACGACAAATTCCATTGTGAGTACTTGGTGACACATCAATCTCACCACATCCAAGCTGACAACTTAAAAAGATTTCTGAGAATCGGAGCGAGCTACGGATTTGTCATGAATGCCTTGCTCGCATTTTCTGCTACTCACCTTGCATGGCTGACTGAATGTCCGCATGTCCATAATATGGCATACGAACACCGAGGTGTAGCGCTAAAGGGTTTACATGAAGCAATCGGCTCCTTTTCAAGACAAAACTCCGATGCCGTCCTTGCTGCTTCACTTTTGTTGTCATGGCAGACTACAGAATGGTAAGTTTGTTTCATACTTATCATTGTTGGTTAATGTGTGGCTAATTAATGTTCCAGGCGAGGTTGGACACAACTTATGCACGGCACCTCTTCAGTAAGTACACTATACATATTAATTTAATATAGTCCAAAATTAATGATTATTAGGTCATCGATGCCATGCAACCATGGAAGAACGAGTCCCAATTCACTGATTTCATTGCTGAACAGTCAACTTTCCCAACAGAACAGCCCTCACCAAACCCGAACGCAAAGAAACTCAGCCAACCCCGGAGAAGAGATTTGGAAGCTTTAGCTGATGCATATGGCCGCCTTCAAAGGGTCGAGGAGCATCTACAAAGCAATGGGGAGGACACAAAGGCCATCCACCAGCTCATGACATTTGTACGCGGCATTCGCAAGGTCTCACCAAACCATTCCGCCGCCCAAAGATTCGAGATGCTTACCCCCCTGCGAGGATGGTTGTTCTGGCTTCCAGTCAGCTTCTTACAGCAAAGCAGAGCTTCTCCATCTGCGCTGGTTATCCTAGCACATTACTACAGTGTCGCCCTTGTTGTCGAGCCTCTCTTCCCGGAAATCGGTGCCGCTTACTTTGGATCGCTTACTCTTGGACCCATCGAAGAGATCGCCCGTCGCATCTTCTCCATCAACGTGGCTCAACCCGCCGAGGCTGGAAAATCACCCCTCGGTCTCATGGAGTACCCAATCGACATGGTCGCCAAATTCCGCTCCAGAATGGGATGGGTTCAACCTGAACGCACTGCATCCTTCCCAACCTTCGAGAACCACAACAATCACTACGATGTCGGCATCCCTCGCAGCGACGCGGGTTTCTATAACTACCCTCAATTCAACTACAGTCAAGAGTCTCTCATGACGTTGCCTTCGGAACCAGCCTCTGCTGTCTCACCGATGATGCTTCCGGACCCCTACTCATCAGGTCGGTACCTTGGGGTACCGTCACCCAGTGGATACGGAGGATACCAGAGCCCCTCATCATCGACGTTTGGTCCAGGAGAAGGATCCATTATTTGGGAGGGCGGACAAGAATATATGTATGAGGGACAGAACCATGGGTATGGTCATGGCCAGGGACACGGCAGTGGAAGTGGAGCAGGATTTGGAGGGTTCGTGCCGCCTACCGTTTGGATATGATATCGGGACGATTTTTGTTTACGCGGCCCTAGGACCCCATCTTCTGCGGCATCATCGCCGTTCGTTTCCCGTGCGGAAATTCCCCACTCCTATCAACAACATCACCATCCTCCTCCTTCCCGCTAAATCCTAGCAAACATCACACACCGCCTTAACCCCGCCTTAACCGCACCTCGAACTCCTCCTCCATCCCACCGCCTCCCTCCCTTACGCACTCCTACGACTCCGAAGTCCTCTCCTTTTCATCTCGACCTCTCACATCGAACTCCGCCATTCCGTCTTCGTCACGGTGCCTCTTTTGTTTGCCTGCTGCAGTCTCGATATTCCATATCATGGCATTCAACGATGTTAACGATTCTCATTATCAACCACTTCACGGCGTCCATTCCTTTATACGATCATGAAATTCATACACAACTTTTGCATTGGGAAACCCGGCGTACCAATCCGTTGCATTTGCATATTTTCCTCAAAAGACATTTTCCTTCCTTTGAGCCTTTGCGACCTGTCTGTCCTTTTCTTGGGAGAAAACATTTTGTTGCTTTAAAGGAGTTCGCTGTTGCTATTGCTGATAGCGTGGGAAAGGGCACATTGAAGGGAGCTCTGTGAATTACTTGTTGTTTTTATGCGGCAACTGTGATCATTTTGGGATTCCCCCTTCAATTTGATTTTAATTTGAAAATTCCTGTTGAAATTTGTGTTTCTACACCATTCTGTCGTTTTTATTGCAGGGGCTGGATTTTTTTGCAGGGGGGGTTTTTTTTGGCAGTTTTGTTTGTCAATTTCCCTCGTTTTGTTTTTTTTATTTTTATTTTTATTTTTTGTGGTCACTGTTCACTGTTGTTGGATCTTTGGCTTTCTTTCTGGACTAAGAAAATTGGGCATCATCTATGGATGATTTTAATGCGGGACAAAGTGTTGCATAGCGTGTGTGTCGGATCGTGTTTACGGCAAAGCAAGAAAGAAATGCGTTTGTGCTTTGGTAGAAAATCAACACTGGGTAATCAAATCAAATCTAGAGAAGCTTGTTCTTTGTCTTTTTGGACTTGCTGTGCTAAGGCATGCCTGTATGAGTGAATAAGTGAATGAGTACAACGAAACAACTCGACGGACCTCCTGAACAAACGAGTCATTGATTGAAGAGTGTGGGGGTGAGAAGTCTAAGCCTTCGCGTTCATTCAGGTGAAATTTCCTTCTCCAATCGAAATCCTTGATGACTCGGACAAGTCCGACTTTGGATACGAGGTGATCTGCACAGAAATAGACATCGGTGTGGTAAGAGAAAAGTCAGGTGTCGTCGCTCGGTCAACTCCCAGCCTTACCTGTTTATGGCTTTTTGGGCCGAGTAGCACGCATGCTGTATGGATAGTACTTGTATGTAAGTGGGAAGGTCGAATCGAAGTTTGGAGGAAGGGGGGGGGGGGGGGGGGGTGGATGGAAATACATACGTATGGGAGTAGAAGGGGGATAGAAAGAGAAAGGTGGAAGCAGCGGCTTGTCATCTATTTTAGTCAGCAGTCATGATCCACCACAGCACCGAGTGGCTCATCGCTTCCCAGCACCAGGAATCATTCCCATTGGTCGACAACGTCATCCATTAAGCTTAAAAGTGTCCCTCGGTTGGCGATCGGCTCGCTTACCGGCCCGTGCGGACTACATTCCATGGAGCTCTCTGTAAGGCTTTGGGAGACGGGGCGAGGCAGAGCTTTGTATGCATGTAGGTAGCTTTACCTTACCTTACATCCCATCACATCACAGAACAGAGCGAATTCCAACGCATCACGCGCAACAGACCATAAATCAAAGCCAACCAATTCCCACCTCCTTCGCATCACGATGAGCGGAGGCTGGAATACCAGTACGTTGTTCATACCCTGCCTATCCACATCCACATCCGCATCTACATCCACCACTCATCTACCCACTCATCTACCCACTCACGCATCCACATACTCACCCGTCAGTCACCAATCGTTCCCGAGCTAACCTCTGCCCCAGTCGAGTCCGACGCCGGTGTCTTCACCTTCCTCCTCGACAACCTGGGCGTCAAAGACGTCCAATTCGAAGAACTCATTGCCCTCGATCCTTCCTTCCTACACCAATTGAACCCCGTATACGGTGTAATCTTCCTCTTCAAATACCCCACGTCCGAGCCACGGACGTCAATCCCAAACGACGGCGTCTACGACCACGACGCAGCTGAAAACCTCTTCTTCGCCGCCCAAACGATCCAGAATGCCTGCGGCACACAAGCACTGCTATCATGCGTGCTGAACCAAGACGGCGACATAGACATCGGTAGCAAGCTGCGCGAGTTCAAGGACTTCACGACGGGCTTCCCGGCGGAGTTCCGCGGCGAGGCGCTGAGTAACTCGGAGCTGATCCGTGACGTGCACAACAGCTTTGCGAAGAGTAGTCCGTTTGTCGATGAGACGCAGCGGACGGCCGGCGACGATGATGATGTCTATCACTTCATTGCTTATACCCCTATCAATGGCGTGCTGTACGAACTTGATGGCCTTCAGCCTGCGCCTATCTCTCATGGTGCTTGTACCTTTGAGGAGTTCCCTGATAAGGTCATTCCTGTCTTGCAGAGACGCATTGAGAGATACCCTGCGACTGAGATTAGATTCAACCTCTTGGCTATGGTTAGGGACTTGAGGATTCGTGCGAGGGAGATCGGTGATCGGGAGGGGGAGATGCGTGAGGAGCAGAAGAGGAGTGAGTGGATGTTTGAGAATGCGCTGCGCAGACATAATTTCGTGGGCTTTGCGGGCGAGGTCTTGAAGGGAGTCATTCGGGAGAAGATAAAGGATGGGAGTTATGATGCCTGGGTTGAGGGTGCCAAGGCTAAGACTAAAGCCAGAGTGGAGGAGGGTAGGAGGAAGGGTGGTGATGAAGAGATGACGGGATGATTTGCGGATCTTGAGAAAAGTTTCTTAGCATGGCTTTTATGGATACACTGAGGTATGGACTAGATAGCAAGGGTCTATTTGCACGGTAGAGGGCAAGACAGCAGCATAATCCAACAGACTAGTTCCCATGGAATTCAAATACCCAAACTCACCTGTGTCTTCTGAGGCAGACCACTTGGAAACATGTAGCTTTATAAAAAATGTATGTGTCTCTTGACTTTACAACTATGAATACTTGTTTTGCTTATGATGATTGCATGCCTCCAGATAATCTTATAGCTCAATAAAAGTATGGCTGTAAGAAGCTAGGAATCTCCCAATGTCAGCTTTTATATTCGAGCGTGCTATTCCATCAGAGGATCCGCGCCAGCCTACATACACTCCCCTTCTCCGTGTCAGTCAATCTACAACTTCCCTCTAGCAAGTATTCCACCCCCATCCAGCACAAGCGTAGTGCCATTTAGATGGCTACCAGCCCTACTACTCAAAAAGACCACCGCCGCCGCAATATCCTCGCTCCGTCCCAGGCGTCCATTGGGATTGTCTTTAGAAAGAGCCTCCACGCCCCCATTCAACTCCATCAACGCGTTCGCCATCTTGCTCGGGAAGAAGCCGGGTGCGATCGCGTTCACAAGGATCCCGCGCGGGCCCAGCTCCACGGCCAGGTTCTTGGCGAGGTGGATTGCTGCCGCCTTCGACGCCGAGTACCCGAATGTCGCGTTCTCGCCCAGATTGCCGACGCCGATTCCGGCTACGGAGGCGGTGATTATTACGCGGGAGGGGGAGGCGATTGAGGCGTTCTTTTGGAGGAGGGGTGCGAATCTGGCAGGATGGTTAGCTGGGAGCGAGGTAGAGTTAAAGTTGGGGGGTTATGAGAGATGGAGGAGGAATATCCAAATGATCAGGAGCCATCTACCGCTCAACAGCACTCTAAACCACCACCAACTTAGACTGCAAAAATATATATATATATATAAGGGGGGGTGGGGGGGAGGCACTTACAATCGCACGGTATTGAAAACACTCTTGACATTCAAATCCATCACCTTCGCAAACGCACTATCGGGATGCGTATCGAATTTCTCTCCCCACGTAGCCCCCGCATTCGCAAAAAGCACATCCACATGATCCGTCGTCCTGCCCACTTCATCAACGAGCTTCTGGACGCCCTTGATCTTGCTGCTGTCGGCGGGAACGGAAATGGCCTGCGCTCCTGGAGACAGGTTCGGCAATTTGTTGAGAACTTCACAGGCGCGCTCGCACGCATCGCCCTTGCGCGATGTTATGTAGACTTTTTGGGCGCCGGCTTGTAGGAGCCCTGATGCTGCGGATAGCCCGAGACCCCGCGAGCCGCCCGTTACAACGCAGACTTTGCCGTGTACGGAGAAGATTGAGGGGAAGTCTTGGAGAACTGTTTCGGACATTTTGACGGTGGGGTGATGGTGGTGGTGTGTCGAGGATTGGGGGTTTCAATGAATTGGAAATGCAGAAATTTGGCGGTGAGAGCGATATGTGATGTACGACAAACGATGGGTGTCTCTTTGAGGTTTGAGCTAATTTATGGGCTTTGACATTCTGTGTTTTGATTCTTATATATGCTCGGTAGTATGAGCAAGGTAGCTGTTGAAGTGTGGGGTAAATCGACTCCAGATTATTCATTCGGTTGTATGATGCCGAGGCTTGATAACGGTCACTAACGTAGCCCAACGCTTGTTACCTCCGTCAACACACTCAAGCTTTCAAACGTCACGTCGCACTTCAAGTGATCTAGTGATATCAATTAACTGATGAACCAGAATTCGAATTCTTTGCGCCAAGCACCAAACACCAAACCCCACCCTTATCTACACATTTTATGATACATAGGAACCAACGACGTCCAACCAGCGCCTAGCAAATCCTCACTCCGCAAACATCTACATTCATCCCTTCAACAATCGCATCGCGTCCAAAATAAGCCTTTACAATATCGATGACGAACTGCTGATCAGCCGTGCTCCAAACGTCCAATCCCATGCGTGAAACATCCTCACCATGGATATAGATCTTCGAGCCCAGCTCTGTGGTGTCCATCGGCGCATTCCCCTCGTCATCCGAATCTGTGGCATCCACAATATCCGATATCGTAGTGAAAATGAGTGTAGTAAACCGATGGAAGTAGGCAATGATAGTCATTGGTTGCTCCGTCGCCTGACTGCCCTCTTGCGTAGGTTTGGGTGCCGACTGAGTAGTGCGGGGTTCCATATCATTAAGGTTAGCTAAGAGCGCATTATCATGCTCAAATTCATCATCTTCAGCGTATTGTCTTTCACCGGCAGACGCCCACCACATAAAGCCAGAGTATGCAAGCGCAGACCAGGATGTCGGCTCACTAATGGAATCTGTGTCGCCAATGTCGATACTAAATGAGCCTTCCAGGGTCGGAGTCCGAGGGAAAGTGCCTGAAATTTCCTGTCCATACTCGCTGGATGGGCGGGCATTGGGTGATGGTGTCTGTCCCTGCTTTGCTAAGCCCCATCGTAGTCGTCGGTACCGTCGCAGATCGCGCTGCGTAGCCCGCATTCTAGTACCGTCCGAGAGAGTGATCTCAGGCCATACTTTGCTCTGCGCATCAGCACTGTATGATGGTGGCATGGTGATGAGCACGTCATAAAGCTTATTTTTCGTTGCTAGGATTCCATCTGTTGTTGATGCTATCCACCCAGAACCCAGTGGCTCTATGTTATCGTTCTCGATCGAAGGTGGTGAGGAGTTTAATGCGCGAAGGTCTTCTTCTAAATAAGGGATATCGTGAACCCCAATATTGAATAAAGGCCGTAGTCTCTGTGATGGTGCCAATGGCTCGATGAGATCGGCAACGGCTATAGGTATATTTGATAATACTGAAAGACTATATACTACAGATAGTTAGCCACAGACCTACCAGATGTCGTCTACACGCTTACCAAAATCACAAGCTTGTTGCACGGGTGCGTTCCCTACAAGCAGAATTCTCTTTCGTAGCAATGCAGCACGGTATAGCGGAAAAGTAAGAGGCCCAAGGTCCTCTAATAGTTGTGACATGCTCCAGGCGGGGTGATGCGAAGACAACGAATGCCCCACAGGCACCAGTGTAGTCCCATCGGAAGCCGAGCGATTTCTGGTATGACCCTTCTTACTGTCCTGCCCGTGGACAGATTGGTATTGCATCGAAGGCGAAGAAGCCAATGAAGACTCGGAATCCATAGAAGCCGTACCCTGGTGCTGTTTACGCGACTGCCAGTATTCTTCGAGGGGCGCCGTCTTTGAGGGGTCCTTGACCAGTTCCCTAACGACACGAGTCAGAACGCGTATCTTGAAGTGATAATAAAGGGTCATCTACTGCGCCATGTCCTTCAGAGCATCTGCATGTTTCCAACTCCTTCCCAACCGTCCATAATCTAGCGGTACCAAAACACCCACAGCAATCATGCGCGCATTCCTGGATTCCTCCGCGGCCGGCGCATTAACGAATGCACTGAGGCCCGCATATTTCTCGTGCACGAAGTAAATCAGGTCTTCTTTGACTGTGTGTAGGCCTGAGGGTAAGCTCTTATACTCGACGACTCCTTCCAATTCAATTTCATGGGAGCGTTTCCAGCCGATGGTGTAGCCGGCCTTGACGTCGAAGTAAATGAGGAAGAGGGCGGAAATGGGCGGGATATCAGGGCTCGTGGAGTTAGAGGGGAGATCTACTCGTAGGGGAGAATGCCCTCTTCGTATAGCAGCCATGTTGTCATGAGGAAAGGTACATACTTGCGAGAGAAGACTTTAAGTGATGGGCCGATCCGCATCCGCATCCGTATGATGTAGGTTGCTTTGGTCCGGCAATTTCCGAGCGTCTTGCACGGCCACGAACGGCCAAGAGATACCTTGCCGTAGCCTGTGTGTGGGCCCAGCGCTAGGCGTGAATAGAAGAGACTTCCCCAGGTTCGTGAACGGGCACTTTAGTCACAACGATGTACAGGGTAGCAACACTGAATAAAAGAAGAGAATGCTATTAATGATCCCAAAAATGCCGCTCGTAACATCGTCAACCCCATGTGCTATAGAGTATTTACATATGCTATTAATTTTACCAAAACAAAAGTAAAGCAAAGGAAAACAAAGGCCAGCCCATGCATCCTGCGTAACGCGCCCTTTTCCAAAATCGCTCCAATACCATGTGGAATGTCAATTACGCTGTAAAGAATTGGCTCTAGTTTCTGCTAGCCAGATTCATATGCATGATAGCCTCTTGAGGCCAGTCCTCCTCATCTTCATGGCTCGCGTTTTGTACCCTCAGTCCACCTCCCGCTTTCTGGCTGGGTAGGGTCCAGAGATCACCTTCTCGACCCTCAACTGCAGGAAGATTCACCACAGGTGTTGAGGAACTGGGCGCTGATGGAGGTGCCCGCCTTGGCGGGATATCAGGAGCACCTTCCGTAGCAGTAGTGAATGTAGGCGTCATATAATCTGTAGTGCTAGTGGTGAAAGTACCAAACTCAGGTGCTGAAGGAGCTTCAGATCCATTTTGTTCGGCGTAGAATTGATTACGTTTGTCGTCTGTAGGTGTGTCGTCGCTCCTCTCGGTGCCGTTATCAACCGCAGGTGGTGATTCTTGAATAGAATGGGCATAATAAGTATGGTCCGGCATTTCCACAATACCTGGAGGAGCAGAGAAACTGTTCTCATACTGTAGCTGTTCCTCAAGCTGGCGTTGCTCGAGAATCTGGGGTGCTGGTTCGACGTTGCGTAAACTAGATGCAATGACACTGCCTGCCCCACGGATAGATCCTGAAGCGCTGCGGGACGCAACCATGGTCTCAGTGATATCGGCAAGTGCAGACTCGGGATCGCGAATGCCGAATTGGGCCATTGTTCGCATTTTGCGTGTGACCCAACTGGCAAGGATTTTTCCGCGTTGTTTCTCACCAAGTCGAGAGCGGGGGAAGTCACCCTTGTTGACAAAGGCGACAATATCGACAATGATTTGATGTTCGTTCAGAATCGAATTCACAATGACAGGGACAATGGAGGCGAGATAGGCCTTGCGAGCTACTTCAACAAGGACAACAATCAAGCCACCAGCTTGAAATACAGCGCTGGAAAACTAATTAGCCCATGTCTTCTTGAACTAAGTTAAGATCACTTACCATCCACCTGGGACAATGTTGCGATGGCACTTCTCGACTGAATACTCGATATCCATGGGGAAATGACTGAGGCCATTGATCTCAAATGTCTCACCGATACCGCCCAATACGAAAAGTACTTGCATGTCCACCTGCGCCCCACCTGGACCAATGGGTCTAGAGACATTATGCAGGAATCCAAGATCGCCGGTACGGATGTACTGAATGCTTGGGTCTCCATCGGCAATCCTTCCATCAAATCTTTCCGCATCAAAGGCATCTTTGGATCCGTAGAATGATTTAACACATGCTTCGGACTCTACCCAGATCTCTCCATACTCACCCTCATGACAGAGTTGTCGACTCTCGGGGTTCACAATAGCGATTTGGGTCGAAACGGGCACCATTCCCGAGTCTTGTACTAAAAGAGATTTTGGTTCTGTATCTGGATCAACCGGGTAAACCATTCCTCTTCGCAGAGCTTGCTGATCGAGCCAAAGTTCAATTGGCTCAATACACATGTACGACCGAGAAGCAATCATAGGGTTAAGAACATGCGAGTAGATAGTGTTAATCGCGGTGCGGTCAAGCCCAGTAGCTGCGAAATGAAGACGAACTTTTTGGAACACATCAACCCTCGGTCTTCCCTCCGAGGAGATCATCATGTTCTTTAATTCATGCAGAGTAAAGCCCTTACCCGGCATGACTGCCATAGCATGGTCAAGCATTTGAGGTGTAGCGTAGGTGTCCTTAATCTTATATCTTGACAGAGTCATGAACAGAGACATTGGATTCTGGGCAAATTCCACAGGAGATACAAGGTAAGTAGGCGCACCAACAAAAATGCCCATAAGACAGCTATGGACAAAACCCAACCCACTTGTACTTCGCACACAGCCGAGAACAGGTCTAGAGCTCGTCATTTGACATGTTTCCTTCTGGACCTTGCAAGTACCCATGATAGTGTCATGCCCGAGTTGTACGGCAATTCGTCGTTGATCTGGCGTCCAATACGTCCAAACCAAAACCGGATATCCAGGCTGAATCCATGATGGTTGCATAGTCAAACCCAAGTCTCTACACCCGCTGTTCTGTTTAGGTGGCTTTGAGGTATTGTAGACATTGGGAATTGGACACTTGAGAACCTGTGCTGACTGCTTGATATGTTGTGAGACAGGCTTTTGCTTAAGCAAATGATCAACCTCTTGATTGGTGAGAACTGCCTTGACATGGTAGTCTTGAATCATATGCAAGTAAGCCGGCACATCCTCATTGAGACGGTTCTGATCGAGAGGAGCCATGGGTATAGCAGTAGCGCCTAGACAGAAGCAGGCATGAACGGCGTAGACGAAATCTTCTGAATGCGTATACATGAGGATCAAGTGGTCGCCTGCCCGTACTTTGACCTTGTTCTTCAGGTACATGGCTACGGCTGCGACCTTAGTATCAAATTTTCTCCACGTAATTCCTTTGCCTTCTTTGCCACGCCCATCGATGGTGCAGTAAGACAGCTCATCAGCTTGTCGTGCTACGCGCCATTGTAATAGGTCGACAATACTTGAGAAGTTGTTCAATGGCGTAGAAGTTCGGTCATCAATCACAACTTCTCTGCGATCAATTCCAGAATATTGCTTGTCACCAGGTGCGAGGATGTCTTCTCTGGTTTGTGCTGCAAGAGGTGACCATATACCGCCGAGCGGATCCACACCAATTGGCAAGTTGAGAACGGCTCTTTCGACACCAAATTTTACGTGAACACAGGGAAGATTGCCGAGGTCGAACTCTCTTCGGCACAACATGTTGCCAATTTCTCTGCGTCCATTTTTCAAAACTTTCGGGAGTGTATTTGGTGCAGTAATCATCACACAGTAGACTCTCAGATGATGCTCTTGCATTAGCACCTCCATACATCTTTCTGATAAAGAATCCAGAAGAGCGGTATCGAGTTGACGTGGCGGGCCGCCAGAAGTTGTTGGTGCCGTTGAGGCTGATTGTGATTCTAGTAAGATAACTGGAAGATGCTCGTCATTGACAAAGACATCGAAAGCAGAGCAGTCATAGATCTTGGGAACGTTCTTCATGATGCTGACAATAATATGTTGTACAAAGAAATAACGATGCTCTGCGATCTCATGGCCATGCTCGACCCACTCAACTTTTTGTCGGAGTCTATCTTCGTAAAGTCCGAGAATGAACACTTTCCCCTCGATAACAGTGCCAAGAAGACCTGTTCTCAAAAACTCTGGCTCCACCATCATAGGTGTTGGATCTCCCGGCTCAAATTTATAAGGCCGAGCATGGAAAATGGTCTCAGTATGCTTCGGCAAGGCCCAGAAGCCGCCAGACAATGACGGTGAATCAACCCAAATTTCTCCTATAGCATGTGGTGATGCTAAGAGTCCCGTCTCGGGGTCCACCACAGCCATAGTAGCGTCTGGTATTGGGAAACCGAATGCACCGACTCGAACAGTCCCTGGCTCACTGCTTGCCTTCTTGCGCGCTTCGTCTCCAATAGCAACAACAACAACTTCATTGGTTTTGAGAGCTTCCCGGTCAAGCAAAACTTCACTTAGTTCTGTACGATCGTATTGCTCAACTGTAGTGATGTTCGTACCACCAATCAAACTGCCAAATCCGTTTGAAGTTGATTTCTCCTTCTCCTTCTCTTTCTCGTCTGGTTTCTCCTCAACAGATCCATCATCGGAGCCCATATCAAGTTTCAGTGGACAGCCCATGCGCTCCTCACCTCCTAGCCAGTCTCGCATGCTGATAACCATGCCACCATGTTCGGGCAAGCAAAGCATTGGTGCCACTAGTTCTCTAGCTCTTGGATTTCTCATAGGCCGTAACCACCGATCCGCTAAAACTTCATGGAATTCTGGATCGACTGTGAGGGTATCGATCAAACACAACTTGACATGTTGGAAATTTGGCTCCATGCCCTTCTTGAAGTTTCGTGTAGTCATTGGATCTTGTTGGTAATTGTAGGCTGCACGCTTTAGACCTGGATAATCTGCCAGCATCAAAGTTGCTCGATATTTCGTGATGAGATTTGCGTATAATCCTGGAGTTTCAACAGCCTTGTTCTCCATCCACACTGTCGTATGTCCTCCGTAAACAGTCAAAAGTACTCCAAAAATCATACCGATGCCTTGTCTGGGATCAAGATAGGAAAGGAGGATTTCGCCATGACCGGTGCCAGCCATAAGCCTTCCATTCTTATCTCTGAGAGCAGTGTTGAAGGTATCGTTGGCTGTGTTTCCCGGGACCGTCGCGATTATTGCGCTCAAACAGGCCATCTGATGCATAATTGTCCGATGACTCATGACAACTCCTCGCAGATCGCCCGTTGGAGCGCGAGAAAACTCGATATATGCAAGGTCTGGTACCGATAGTGGTGGGACATCATCCTTCTTCTTTGGGTGGAAAGATCCAAATTCATTCGTCTTCCACCACTCAACACCTCTAGGCCAGTTCAGTTTCTGTGTTGTAATATCCCGCTGAAATGCCTTCAAGTTATTGTCAGTCGTAAGTGCTAAGTGCGCTTGTGTCGAAGTAAGAATAAGGTTTAGTTTCTGGTAGTCTTCGAGATCGTTGATCGGAACTGCAACAACTCCAGCAATAAAACAACCTAATAACGCAATAGCAAAATCTATGATTTCAGACTCTCTATAAATCAGTGCCACTCTATCTCCACGATATAAGGAGCTTTTGTCTCTGATTACTTGTGCAACCTTCTCGGCTCTACTGGTTAATTTATCCCAGGTTATAGATGATATCTCCTTGCCCTTGCCATCCAGCACCCAATACGCTGGCGACTTTGCAGATGTTCTGCTTCTGTGCCTTAGGACAGCAGCAATGTTATCGAACTTCGACATAGGTGTGTTCTGATCATGTGGATCGTGTACCGCAAATGGAACGTCTCGAGGCTCCAATGGCATCTGATACTCCAAGGCTGCTGGTGGAGGCAGGTCACTGGTGTTAAGCATTGGTGGGGCCATTGCAGCTGTTGGAGAAAATGCATCACTTGAGGAGTATCGATGAGGACCACCGCCATAACCATCCTGGCTATCCATGTATGCTTGCTGGCCGTTGAAATCTGAAAAATATCCCTGCTGAGATTCCAACATCGTCCCTGCTCGACTCTGTTCATATTGTCCCTGCTCTATGAAACCAATCGTGCCAGCGCGACTTTGATCGTACTGGCCACCCTGGTGCTCAGTGTATCCGCCCTGATAAGCTGGGTTGAAGGCGTAATTAGCACTCGTCCCTGCGGACATTGAAGGTATTGGAGATCGATTATCGTGATATCCATCTGTAGGCTCCGGCATGAATAGAGAGTCGCGGCCATAGGAGGATCGTCGTTGAGGTGTTGAAATATTTCGAATCCCGAGCTGCCCTCCAGGAATATATCCTTGATATTCCGGTGCTCTCTGGCCATAAGAACTAAAATCACTGCTCATAGTGTCCAAACGTGTACTCGACTGAGGCCTCATCAATGATTGTGTTCTCGAATCCGGTTGGTTATTGTAGCCCTGAGCTCCATATGGATCGCCTTGATATGAATTTAGCGCTGCGAGTGAAGCCGCACGGGAGCCATCATTGGATGAATGTACTGTATCATCTGCAATGTGTACACGAAGGCCACCTTGGTTTTGATCGGAGAATGAGGAAGAGCCCATGAACTGTGATAGGAGCATCGTCCTACGTTTCTGGTATCTGTGGTAGATTAGTACATTTGTCAGCCAATATGTCGTATGTTTCTCGATGGATGCTCAAATTGTCTGGATATGGTTTTCGTTCTGGTGGAGTCTTACCCTTTTTCTGTGATATCTCCTTCCTATGATTCATGTCAGCAATGATTCCCTCTTGTGTAAAGCACGTAATTGTGAAAGTAAACATGTACAATGGATACCATAATATCGTAACCGGAGATACACTCCGGATGTACAATGGGCGTCCACTAGACTAGGCTTTATTTACTAACCTCCAACTCATGTTCGAGCTCTTGCAGCTTCACCTGCAATTCTGGGTTGTCTTCCGCCATCTTTATTGTTGTTTACCAGTTCGTTCGATTGTCGCGACAAGTCCTGGTACCTTGGAACAAGTTGTGCTCGTATTCGCGCAGCTCAGGGGAAGTCGCAGGTGGAAGAGTCCAGCGTCGAGCACGGCGTTGAGGACATGAGCAACAATATTCCAATTGACCGAGGAAGGTAATACGAGTTCAGGAGAGCAGAAGCTGTGAAATCGAATCCTGAACTCAGGGTCTGGTACTCTCATCTCAGGTCGCATACGTAGGAGGATCCTCGCTTAACCGCCGCACCCCGGTAAAATATTCCCCACTGGATTGAGGAGAATCCTGCTAAAAGTTTTGGCGTGCATACAGTAGTTTCCTTTCTCTATTTTCTACATTTGCTCGAACTTCTCTTCTGTTCTTTTCATCTACAAAACTTCAACATGCGCTCTCCTAACCATCGACAATCCGACCAGTGAAGCTCAGCTTTGAGGATCATGAATCTTTCCACTCGATGTCTTCATTCTCGGGTCAAGATCACCCGATGAGTTTGTCGTCGCGGTCCATGTTCGAATCCATGGACTCGGGTCTGGCTCGAAGTTGATCGAGATTGGACTTGTCCAATTCTCACCGATCTTTTGACCCTGCATGATGTCATGCGTTCGTATTGAGTATCTTGGGGAACATCGTGGCAATACCTCTCGCGAAGATTCGACTCACGACTGAGCAGCTGGCTCTCTTCCAATAACAGCATATGGATTGACTTTCTATTATGTGCTATATTTAGATGGCCTAATGGAGAGTATCAGAGGGCGCTAACTCAAACAGTATCCCCAAAGGATGATCTTTGAACTGGTAAGTCGCTATTTTCATTTATTTGGTTCTTTGTCCTCGATCTGGACCAGCAAACTCGCGACAGTATTATGATGAAGCAAACAATTTACAGACCTGTTCTGAGCCGTAGCATTCAGCACCATGTGGACTACATCTGCATGGAATGGATGTTATGCATGTTGATACACTTGGAGACCTTCTGAATACACATTCCTTTGAGCACTTTTGAATATAAAGAAGCTATTTGAATATTTACTGATCTCGAAACAGATTATTTTCTATCGCCTCACGATGAATTAATACGCCTAGCTAGGCTTTGTAATACGATCTTTGCAAAAACGTAAGCCTACTCAGATTTAGCCAGTAACGCACTATAGTAATGTTAAGATGGGCTTCTTCAAAGAATGCGCGCCTTTATTCTTTATTGTTGTTTTCCGGCTATTACATTTTCGCTCAAAGTCCATACTCTTAAAATAGTCAATAAAGTTATCGTACCTTCACCTGAGCTAGTTTGTGTCTTTGTGTTTCAAACGTCGAAAGTCCTATTGTAGGTGAATTCTTTCATTAAATAGTCGGTATTCTTGCTGTTCGTGCTGGCAAGTGGAATCAATTCCTATTAATATATGAAGCCGCTGCTACCCACATGGGTTGAAGTTTTCAAATAACTTCTGTACGAGCTTATGACCAATTTCTGGAGAAAGAAAAAAAAAATGGTTACTACATACACTAATAACAGTTTACTCAACTCTAATCAATCATACTCTGACATCCTTAACGCTGGTCCAGCTGCGCTGCCGCAATATGAGGGGTTATACGACATGAACAACCCTGAAATCTTTGGAGATGAGTTTTCTGGCCTCTTCAAGTCTCCTATACTAGACACTAACACCGACACCATACCCAGCGAGGGCAACCCACTTCCACCATTTGAGCTTTCACACGATACCTGCCAATTTGATGACTTTTGGCTAAACGAATTTGGTTTCTCTATTCCAGAGGAAGGTACTTCTAGCAGTCTCCCTAACATCAAATCTCAATATCCTGAGACAATCAACCCTGATATCCTAGCCTATCCAATACCTGATCTACCGTGTCAACTATCAAGTCCAAGTCCTGATTTTTTTGAAAGTAACCCCTCCGGTGTCGTCGTTGGCCATCCTCCCTTTGATACGGCACCCTGTGATGTCAACAATTTCTGGGTGGCGATCGAGAATGACATTTTGAGAGCAAACATACCTTTTAGAACAGATATAACATCAAGATCAAGTACACCTTTTAGCAACTACAATCCAGATTTCACCAGTGGGACTTCGCAAGGTCTTTTCGACAATTCGTTTTCATGGAACACACTGCAGAGAAAGGCACCTAGCACTACTTCAATAGGCTGTGGTGTTTCACCAAGAGAACAATTCCTCCAGTCCGGACTTAAGTCACTTCCGCAGAGAGTACCAGGAAAGACATGGATCAAAACCAACAGGCTAACACGAGGAGATAATATGAGATCTACAAACGTTTCAACCATCCCTCAATACAGTCCACTTCCACAAATTCCAGCAAGCTGGGGAACCATTCAATCTGATGGTCTGCCACTCTTTCGTTATACGCAAAGTGGCGAGCTCTACCCAGCAGCCAAATTCAGTCCCGAGAATATATATGAATATATATTTAGCCACCCTTTGAATATTCCTCCCCAAGGTCACGATAATTCTCACAACTCTCTACTAACGCTCTGGATCGGTATAGCCCCTGCTGACTCTGCCCGACGATATGCTACCTCTGAATCAGACAAGTGCCGATTCAAGGACTGTCCTGTCACCAATCATTCAATAACTAAAGGCACTTTCCGTGTGACCTTCGACGAACAGTACTTCGCTGATGCCGAGCTCGACCCTTATAATAACGCCGGGTATGTACATCTTTACTGCCTCGAAAAGAATCTTGATTTCCCCACCCTTTGTCGGACAGCAAATGTCCAGCCTGACACTCGCGAATTCAGCAAGGAGAAAAATAGAGCCGCTGTCACACACAACAATCCTTCATTTGCAAGTTTTGTCCGCCGATACAAGGAATTATCGCAGCCATGGTCTGAATCTAATCCTTACACATATAAAAAAACTCTTTGTTATAAACTCACTAGGGGCACTTTGGCAAGCGAGAGCCCTGCAAGAAAGAAGACAAGGCTCGCGCGATATGGGAAGATGACTGCCAATGGTGGCTTTTCAAATACTCTTGAGAGACACTTGGGTAATTTGGATGTGTATGCAGCCAACGAGCGCGAGAAGTGGACCCAGAAACACCAAAAGCAAGTCCAGGTCAAGGACAAGCCAAAAAAAGCAAGGAAGCGCAAGCTCACCTATACATCCAGTGAAGACGAGGAAGATCGCCCAAAAGTCACCGAGACTAACACTTTACAACAGCAATTGCAGACAGAAGAGAATCTGCGAGACTACACATCCAGTGGAGATGTGGTCCGTGATCTCGAGGCTGACTTAGGAAAAGTTTTACAAGATAACTCTACATGGGGAAAAAAATCCGCAGCAGGAGATACCGCTTGAAGAGATTTCGCAGGACGATAGCTCGTTGAGAGTGCTTGAGGCCGACTTAGAAAAAGCCCTTCAATATGAGATGTCCCAAGAAGACCACAAAGTCCCCGAGAGTCCTAATTCACTCTTCGATGATTCTGATGTCGAAAGGCCCTCTAAACGCTTGAGAATAGAACAATTCGTTCCTTGCATATAACGGTTTCTGCAGCAGATCGGCTGGCCGATCTGCTGTATAGTTAGAAAGGTTTCGTACTATTTGTTATCAGTCATATGCATAGCGGGTATTGAGTGGAGTTTACATAGGCATGGTACTAGAAGCGTAGCATCAAAACAGTTTGTATAATTTCTAATTAGATCACCATTTATATTCTTCAAACACTCTTAAGTGTTCGACCTTGCTTCACTGACTCAGCCGCTTTGTTCTCTTCTCATCTTCAAGATCCTCAAGTTGCTCGTCCATATCGATATGAATTCTGAGTTCCTTCTCACTCAAAACTCTGTATATGTCCTTCAACTCTTCGAAGTTCATGATGTCTCGTAAGTGCGTGAAAGCAAACATAGCTAAATTCTTAGCCCAGGGCACCGCTCTCAGACCCCTAAAGAAGACATCTCTAGCCTTGTGTTTGAACTCTTTCGTATGTATGCACCATAGAATGTACAGTTGCCAAATTCTCCAATTATGCTTGCAGCCGATACTATCAACTGCATTCTCGAATGCCGATCTGGTAGAATTCACATTCTCCATAGCCATCGAATGGCGAATTGCAAAGATTCTTGCGGGGAAATTGTCGTTGTCTACTGTGAGGACTGTCGAGATAAGGATAGTACGCACACGGTCATCGATTCGTAATCTCGATTCGTTCCAGGCAAACAATGATAGGAAGATAGTATTGTTGGGAAATAGTTCAATGGACTCAGTTAGTTGATCTCTTAGCAACGCTGGACGGAAAGAGCTAGAGTATGTTAGTAATTAACTTCAGAGAGAGATAGAGCTCTTACCCTAAACGTGCGTGAAGACTTAGCAGCCTAGCAGCTGACTGATGAAGCAGTTCGTTCGACCAGCTTCTTTCAAGACTACGAACACTCATGTCTGCCATTGACGTCCGGAAAGAGGCGATTGCTGCAGTAACATTTCCTTGACGAGAAGTTGCTCCAGGAGCTGCCATGTATTCGAGCAAAGCACATAGCTCAGCAAATACCATTGCATGTAGTAGACCACCTGTAGATACAAGATATTCTCGAGTTGAGTTGAGATATTGTTTCACCTTCAGTATCACAACCGGAGATACAGACTCAACCGAAGAGGGAACAAGCATTGACTTATCAACAGAGTCTATGTTATCTCGAATGTTTAGCACGTATACAAGAGCGCGATCAAGGTCGTCGTGGTCAAGCGCCGACCAGACAAGTGAATGCCACAAAAATACGAAATCTTTTTGCTCATGCTCAGGTATGGAACCTTTCATGCTTAAGGCAGCGAAGAAGGTGTTCGTGGCGATATTGGCATTTCCCCTGGAATCTTCGATCATACCATAAGCATTGTAAAGCCGCAGACTTGTTGAATGTCTTTTGAGAAGACTTTTGCACGTTTTCTTTATGTCCTGTGGCTCGTTTTCCAACATGAATGACAAGTAGTATTCCAGGTAGTCAACATCAGTAAACTTCGCTGTAAGGCTGCTCATGGATGATTTGACAAAGGAATAGCTAATTGCTGAATCATTGTTATTCTGCAAACTCCGCCATGAATCTAGCACGCGTAGCCAATGAGGTCCACTAAAATAAGTAGCAGGAGACGTAACAAATCTTCTGCACGGAGCCCCGAAGATGTCTTTGATAACAATTGGTGGCTCCGATTTGCGTGCCATATTATGCAACGAGTCTGTACTCTCAATAGACTTGACACGATTCTGTTGATTGTCTACGTATGTGCTGGTCGGCGAGAAATCGTTTCTGACGAATGGATCTTGCCACCAAGACTGCTGTATTCCATGTTTCGAAAATGGTGGCAATTGACAAAAAAGCAAGAATGCGTCAACAAGCAAAGTTCGAAGTGCTTCAGCTAACTCTGAGTCTGGAATAAAGACCAGGAATGGTTCTATATCGTTAAACAAGACAACTCGATAGGGGTCATCTTCAGTGACCTCGTCCATCGTACGAGCAGGTTCCTTGGAATTCGCTGCCATTGACAGCTCTGCCATTTGCCAATCGTGAAATATTGATTTCTCATGTCTTTGATTGAAATTGACCTTTTTATCTGTGCTTGGCTGAGGAAAATCCACGTCATCAGGATTAGTGAAGAATTGATGCCAACCAAGTGAGCCTTCTTCACCAATCCGTAGCACCTCCGACTCCCAAAACTCCTTGAAAGGCCCATTGATCACCTTCTCTGCCTGTTTTGATTGTAGTTCATTGGGAGTGTATATGTTTAGTTCAAGCAAGCCTTGCCAGATGGCCGTTGCTAACTCAGAGAATCCAGATTCACGGATGAAAAGTGATGCGCGAAGGATTGTATACACCAAGCTCTCTAACAATGCCTGAGACTTCTCCTTGCTTTTATCCTCATTGTGGATGTTCTGCCGTAGCATAACGATACGTGATATGAAGATGTCTCGAACTTTTTCATACTTGAATGTCGCAAATGTACTTTGCTGAAAGTCGAGGTATCGTTTGCCAAGCAAAGAGCTTGTCAGATGCTCTGCAGAAATGGTTTCCCACTTGTTGGCTAGAGTCTTGAGGTCCCAGATCTTTGAGCCCTCAGCCATCAATCCCACCAACAGCCGTTCTTGGTCTTCCATCTTAGAAATTTCACGAGGCACAGTGGATCTCTGAGAGCTGATATTATGAAGAGCCTTCTCATACATATGAATTTTTATATCAGCAGTACTCCTTCTCTCAGCAATGGTTATCTTTCTTCGAGTATCAAAACCCAGTAAAGTGTCTTGGTGGCTTATCAAAGCAAGCCATGCTTCAACATCTTGCGGATTTTGCTCAACACTTCTTGACAAGTCGATACCTTTCTGTCTGATAGCCGCATCGAACTTAATACTTCTTCCATTATCTGAATCTGAGGTCGTGTCTGTGGCGTACTCTAATTCTTCATCTAAAGGATAATCTTTGGCTTTGGCCTTACCTTCAATAGAACGGTAATGATTTCTTCCATCGTCGGAGGATATGTCGTCATCGTCTTGATGACCTTCACTGCGAGATTTTTGGCGAGACCCACGAAGAAGGATGAAATCAGCCCTATGACCAATCACCGTTGGTCAGCAGATACACATTTTGGAGAGGTTTAACTATATAGATGAGGACTTACTCTACGTCGTACTCATCAGAGATATCATTGTTCGGCCGAACTTTGATGAGGCGTACTGGCTTTTTCTCATTCTTGGAAAACACATATTTCTCCCTCTGAGAGATCCCTCCTCGACGGCTGCTGAGTACTAACCCCTTATCATCACTGGCATCACGGTCGATTTTGATATCCGCCTTACACCCGAGAATACCGCCAGCGCCAAATCGCCGAAATGGGGGAATGTCGTAACGATGTATACTTCCATAGACAATGTTTTTAACGTCTCCTTTTCTATCCACCACAAATGGGTTCAGATCATCATTGACTGGAAGTACTTCAACTGGGTTCGGTGCCGGGCGATCCAAAGTTGTTTGCCGTTCCCTGCTGCGAGGTCTTTCAGGAGTTCGGCGACGATGTTTCTTTTTGCGATCGCCTTCGGTGTATCCTCGTCGATGTACTTCGTTTCTTTCATGACTTCTTCTTGACTCAGAGCCATTGACGTCATGCCTTCTCCTCTTCGATGAGCGTTCTTCTGAGGTGTGAAGTACTTCTCTAGTGGCAACCTTGGGCTTAAAAGACCCAAATTTAGGGACACTTGTCTTCGCCGCTTCCTCGGACATGGTAAAAAAGCAACTCACAAAGATGATGTGAGGCTCTATATGGCTGGAATTCGTTGCCTTTTGAAGCTTTTGACTTTCACTGCACGTGATGTTGATTGAGTGTATTTCAACGGCAGTACTGAGTACGGGTGGGGTAATCTCCACTTTGTACAAGTTTAGGCTCGCCTTCTGTCGTCTCTGCACTTATTCGTGGATTTGCATTTACTGCTTCGATCAAGGCTGATGCTCTGAAGAGAAATTATAGGATCCCGCAACACAATAAGCGTTGTAGCATGGGTGTAATAAACGATTTTCGCAGGGAGTCGTGACAATTGTCGTATTTCTGAAGCCTCAGGAAACCTTTGTCACAAACAGAAATGGACAAAGTTGACTCTAGTAGTTTTCTGGAATTTCCAATTCCAAGTTGCTAGTAATTGGGCCCTCGTCAACACTGCAGACGAATTGATATTGGTCGGGCTGTCGGGCGATGGTCAAAGCAGCAGGCAATAGGTGGCCGGCTAAGTCTCGGGTATTCTTCCCGTTCTGATTTGGGGAAACAAAAAAGTTTAGAGCTTGACTTGCGAGAACTTCACGATAACGCGCCTCTTCAACCGGATCTTTCAACAACGCCAGACATGAGATTATGCGCATAACTTCAAACGAATGAGATTAGGAAGACACACTTCGATATAAAATGGCCTCTTCGTTGAGCGCGCAGTTGTCCCAAATTGCGGCAAATTCGACAAATTCTCTCAATCTCAAGGCGCAAAAGGCACAACATGGAAAATCTTTAATTTTCGAGCCACGGGTGGCGTCCTCGCAGAGCTTCGATACTTTGTATATACTATGCCATGAAGGCTTCCAGGAGTTATGTCTTCTCGACCCTCGGTTTCGCGAGTTTCAAAGAACGATTTTCAGCGAACAAAGTCAGTCAGAAGATAGGACACAGATGACCAAGAGTCAAAATGAGGAACTCGATAGAAGGATAGAAGCATTCTTAGGACTTGTAGGCGCAAGATTGAGACTAAGCCCTGCTGTGAAAGCTGTGGAATGGTTGATTCGTCGCTTCAGGTACTTCTAGTTTTGATCGATCCGTGTTGATTTTGCTAACTTCTTCAGAATTCATGAATACAACACAGCCTTCGTCCTGACCACTTTCCTTCCATATCATACGCTCCCTATTTTCACTACTCTCCTTTCAATTCTTCCCGCAAATATTCCTCAAGCGTACAAGTTCCTTCAACCATATGCCAGATCACTGACATCACCGCCGAGACATACGATTGTTCATACTGCGATTAACAACACCGCATTCACTTCTCTGTTGAGTAGTTATGTTCTGCGAATTTGCAAGGCTCGACAACAATACTCCGCCCTGATTTCCTTCTGGGCTGGCGTTATGACCCAGGCCGTTAACTCCATGCTCGACAAGTCCAGATCAGGTCGGAAGGGAGTTCAGTTGCAAAATGAGCAAGAAGTCACTCTCCGATTACTTCCTATACTCAACGAAGGTCTTGCGATGAAGAAGGTACCGGAACTTCAAATTGCTTGTTATATGCTTCTTGCGATCATGGCGTCAAAAGGTGGTTTAGGAGACGAGATGCTCAATGCCATGATGAGAGCAGTGGTCCTGAACTTGACACCCGAGGCAACACTCCCAGGTATTGTCTGTCTTACTGTCTTAAACCAGCAGAAGGAGACGATTTTGCTGCCAAAGGCTATGGCCAAAGATATCCTCCAGATTGAGGGACTTCCACAGACTCTCACGACACTTTCGAAACAGCGCCGTGTGGATAAGCTGGCCAATGGACTTTGTTCGACAACCATCGAGAGACTGGCAAAGGCTGGCGATACATCTGGGTTATTTTTTGTTGAGCATATGGTTCAAAACGGTGTTTTGACAAATGCACAATCGACAGGCGTTGTTAAAGCTCTCTTGCAAGCGGCTCATCGTCTTGACGACACTTCAGATGCTGATGGAACGATCCGCAGTCAATTAGCATCGGCCTTAGTCGGCTTGGCTGAAAGTTCAGGTGAAGTCGCCATTGTAGTTCGTGCTGCTATTGCAGACTCTGGATTGGACATTGATGAACTTGAGCTCAAGCTTCAGACAAGCATACGACCAAAAGCAATTGCTGCTGCTCCTGAAGAAGACGTTGATATGGACTCTGTTGAGAAGATCGAGTCTGGCCGTCCTGTCTTTGCCGATCTTTATACACGCCTTTCATCTCAAGTGATTACTGAGGTGTCTTTCTTGTCACATGAAAAATCCAATGTGTTCACTGATTTGGCTCAAGCTTTTATGCTTGCTTCATCTAACCCAGAAGATCTCGAGAGCTTTGTCAGTATTCCATTACTTCGAAAGGATTCTGCACTTTTCTTGACATTCTTCATGCGTGTATGGACAGGCCCATTTCCCGTTTTAGCTAAGGCTGCCGCCCTTCAAGTGGCTACGAAATATCTGAGATCGATTCAACCATCTCAAGAGGACTTCCAGGCTATTATTCCTTACCTGATTACCGCGCTGAGCGACTCGGCTGTAAAGGTTCGACGTTCCGCTGTTGAACTTCTACTTGCCCTCGAAAGTCTTTTGCCTGCTGATGTGAAGAAAAAGACGAAGGCTGCTAAGCAATGGGCCTACGATGATATCTATGGAACTGGAGAACAAACTGAAGCTACTAAATGGCTCGCTCCTGATCAGGTTGCTCGCTTAGTGCACGACATTATGGTTCCAGCAGTTGAGGAATGCATCCTTGACAGGGATCACATTAACTCCTTGTTTGAGAGAGTTCTAAATGGGCCGAAGAAGACTCAGAGCCCAAAGAAGAACGATAACTCTGTACTTCCTCAGACCTTGAGAGCCTCAATTATCTCTTTCCTCGCCAGTCACGTCATCAACACTCCAGTCTACATAGTCAAAATACGTGTGCTGGAAGGTCTGAACAGGGTTCGTGGCGTTCCAGGAATGCCACGTACCAAGGTTCTATTACCAGTCCTTCAGCAATGGGCTGGGAAAACTGCCAATCAGGTCAAGGAAATTTGCACTGCCGAGCAAATCGACAGCTCTGATGTCGATCGTCATGCTGCTGCTATTGTCGATTCCAGTGATAAGGACGGTTTGGAGTACTTGGCATCAATTATCAGTGGAGAGCACGTTACAGAGCGCCCTGCTCTGGTGACGGCAGTTTTTGCTAGAATCCAGAAACTCTGGCCAAACTTGAAGGATGATGCAAAGGTTCATCTGGCTCAAATACTTATGGATGTTGCCCAGCCGCTTGAGCATGATGACATTGCAGCGCCAGTATCTCAGGGTGAAGCCATGGATCTTCTTAGAACTGTTGTTTTACCCACAGAGGTATTGCACTCCTTCCTGTCACAGCTCCCGACAGCCGCAAAGCTGGCTGACAAGCCACCTGCCACCAAGCGTAGACGAACGAGCCACGGAGAAGTCGCCAGAACCAACCTACAAGACTCTAAAGAACTTACGGCTGCGATTAAGAAGGTTACCTTCGTATTGCAGCTCGTTGACAGCTCCGACCCCGCAGAACACCCAGATCTTCTCCGTGATCTCTTCAACACTTTGGCAGAACTTCAGCATTTCAAGATCCAGGTCGGCTCTGAGCTTGGGTACCTTCAAGGCTTATTGTTAAGCAGTCTTTTGTCTATAATGACTGCTTACAAAGCAGACCCAACTCTCAAGCTTGATAGATCGGCAGTTAGAGCAGATCTTCTGGTGGATTGTGTGCAGAAGACAGGCAGCCCTCAAGTTCAAAATGCTGCGCTCTTGCTCATTGCAAGTCTTGCCGATACTGCTCCCGAATTGGTACTACATAGCGTAATGCCAATCTTTACTTTCATGGGATCTTCCGTTCTTCGTCAGAACGATGAGTATTCCGCCCATGTCATTGACCAGACTATTCGCGAGGTCATTCCTCCTCTGATTGCATCCCTACGCAAAGACAAGGGTAACCCTGTTACTGGCGCTGCAGAGCTATTGTTGAGCTTCGTCGCTGCCTATGAGCACGTACCCATGCATCGACGTAGCAAGCTCTACACATCTTTGGTGAAGACGCTTGGCCCCGAAGACTTCTTGTTCGCTCTTCTTGCTATGCTCTCTGACAAATATGGCGCCACCGATCGTATCAAGGCGTTTGCGGCCGAACTTTCTGGCTGCTTTGGTGTTGAAATACAACTTCAGTCCGCTGTTAAATATCTCGATCTGGTTGCTGATGTTTTGGCACCAAAACCAGCTTTCTCTACTGCCCTAATTGGATCTAATGAGTCTGGTGAAGTGGACCATGCTCGTATTGCTCTACGCCAATTATCCTTACTTCCTCATATCCTGTCTCAGAAGCGTCTCATTCAGCACACTGCTAAACTACTCGGAAATGACGACATGGAATCGGCTCGTGTTCGTGAGCTTTACTCGAGCCTTCTTGAGAAGGTGCTTGCTCTAGCCGACAGTTTGAAGAAGGACAAGGCTTTACACAATGCTTGTGGCGATGTCTTGGAAAGCGTACTCGGTCTTTTGTCTACCAGCGAATTTATCAAGTCAATTGAAGCGCTGCTTGATAGGCCTAATGACGATCTTCGTCGCAAGATTCTCCGCTCTCTCGAAGTCCGTATCGACCAGGAGAGCCAGTCCAACCCCGTTTCAAGAGCTGCCATGCTTGGTTTCCTGCCTCAACTTACAGCAATCATTCGCGAGTCAACTGATACTTTGTACAAGCACACTGCGGTTGCTTGTGTGGACAAGATTGCTGAAAAGTACGGCAAGAAGGATTTAGAGGCTGTTGCCGCTGCCGCAGAGACCATTGCCAGTACTCACTGTCTTGGCCAACAAGATGGGCGTCTGCGTGTTATGGCTCTATTGTGCCTTGCATCTCTGGTCGATATTCTTCGTGAGGGTGTTGTCCACATCCTTCCAACAGCTGTGCCAAAGGCACTTGAATATATGACTGCAAGTATCAAGGAAAATGAGGAAGAGCCAAAACTGCACAACGCAGGCTATGGATTTATTAGCGCACTTGCTCAGTATCTTCCATATATGGTTTCTGGAAACTATCTCGATCAACTATTGAAAATTTCCAACAGCTCTGCAGAAGCCGATTTCGATGAGGAGGCAGATGAGAGCCGTATCAACTGCCTTCAGATTATTGCGAAACAAGCTGAGGCTAAGAGCATGTTTGCAGCCATGGACAGCAACTGGGATCATGCAGCAACCGCTGGCCCTATTGTAAGTTTAATCGTATTTCCCGTCGACTATACATATCACTTACAGAACTCGCAGGCTCTCCGTGAATACATTGATATCCTTGGCACAGCGATTGAGAGACATCCTAAGTCTGTTGTCACAAAGAATTCTCAAGTCCTTTCAAATATTTTCCTCAAGGCCTTCGACCTTCGACGACAATGGTCCAGTTCTGCTTCTGAAGACTTTGATGATGAAAACATGGAGGATATTGAACAGGCCATCAACGAAATCGCTATCAAGATGATTTATAAACTTAATGATTCGACATTCCGTCCGATTTTCGCCAAGTTTATTGAATGGGCCTCCACATCTCTCCCTAAGAAGGACAAGAAAGGGCGTAGCATGCGTCTTCAAAGCGTTTACTCTTTTATGGCCATCTTCTTCGATGATCTCAAGTCCATTGTCACCAGTTACGCTACCTATGTTCTTGATAGTGCTATCGACGGCCTTCAGTCTGTCAATGCTAAAGACTCGGATTCGGTCGATCTCTGGTCAAAGGTTCTACGAACATTGGTCAAATGTTTTGAGCACGACCAGGATGACTTCTGGCAATCACCTTCTCATTTCAGTGTGATCGCGCCAGTTCTCGTTGCTCAGTTCACGAATGCTTCATCTCTACCACTCCTCGAGGAGCTTGTTCCAGCCGTAGTAGAACTAGCTGCTGCTGCTGATTCCGCAGACCACCACAAGGAAATGAACACCGCCATTCTCAAACACATGCGCTCTGAGAATACCGATGTACGACTTGCCGCTGTCAAGTGCCAGCAAGCATTGACAGATCGTTTGGGTGAGGAGTGGCTATCTATGTTACCAGAAATGCTACCGTTTATTAGTGAGCTGCAGGAAGATGATGATGAGATTGTGGAGAAGGAGACGCACAGATGGATCGTCAAGATCGAGGATGTATTGGGTGAGAGTTTGGATTCCATGTTACAGTAGTTTTATAAAACTGTTCTGGGGCATTGCATAGGTTGGCGTTGGTAGGAAAACTAGATAGCATATTGCATTGTGTTCAATTTTAGTCTTCAAGCATTCATATCTTTTTTTCACTCATGTGACAAGCATGTTATTAAAATGTTTGTGGATCACGTCGAAGTGGATATTGAGAGTTGTTTTAGCTATCTTTGTTGAAAAGTCCAGCCTTGCGGAAACATCTGGGTATCACTAATCCAGATGTGTAAACATTATCTCTAAGAAGTTCTTTTGTCTCATTGATATCCTAAAAAAAGATCTGGGTCCTCGGGCTCCACAATTTTCTGGGGATAGCAGTAGCAGCCTCCATTGGGGCCTGCATATCGAAGTTGGTTCTTACCATCAGCGTCGAAATAAGGCTATGCCGCCGAAGCATATGCTCGAAGCAAATCTGCTGCATAACCGTCCATCTCATCAATCTCCGACGTAAAGCGGTTATTGCTACGTCCTATCCCTCTGAAGTAAGCTGGGTAAGTAGCTTTGGCCAGCATCTGGCGTGTTGGGTGCCCAGATGGCAGGTTCTCCTATGCAAGTCTGATGTGATCTGGAGTGCTAATGTCAAAGTTCTTCTTAATGCGATCCCACATATAGCTAACCACAGGCTGAGTGCATTCGACCACAAACATGTCTAACATAATACAGAAGCTGATGAACTGCGAGAGAAGGGTCGATAGTGGACGATTGCTGGAAAAAGTGGAATTCTCGATTTCCGAGGGTCGCTTGTCGTGTCCATCACCCAGGGGGCTGACGGTGTTGAAGTTGATGCTGCCGGTATATAGATACTGAATAAAGTGCTCAAACGTCTCCACACTTTCGTGCTCAAGGTTAAGAGTCTGCGTTTTGGATTCTGAAAAATGACCTATAAAGGTTTTCTCAAAGAACTTGGAGCGTTCCACAAGAAGATTCCGCGGGAGTATGAATCCAGTCTTCTTTGGACCAACAAAGATTGTGACGGCCGGACCAGAACTGACTAAACTGATCAAACGATTAGATGGTACGCTTTGAAAGGGGAGAGCATGCTAACGCTGCAAACTGCTTTGCTGATGGTCCAGAATTGAGGCTCGCCATTTTGAACAAGTATACCTCGATTTCTTGACTTTTGGGATTATTTCGAGAAATCAGAAGGTCCTATTATGAGATGGGAGAGACATAAAGCTATAATACTTAGATGCTGCTTGTGTTTTACTTACCACAGTATGGTAGCGATGAGATATGTATCAAAGTCGGTAGGGACCCTTGTTTACAACTGTAATTATAACTAGGTCATACAGCCTTCGAGAAAGAAAGTGTGGAATTCAGTATCCAACGTCGTTTGTAAAGAATCCGCATGTGAAGGATATATGCCCCATGCATGAGTGCTCGCGTATCAGCATGAGAGCGATGTTACACAACAGATTGACAGCAAGGTGCATTTATTCATATCATAACGTTCCCTAGCAGAAGATGCATTCGAGTTCATATCGAAAGCAATATTAAGGTACGGACTTTAATAATAGAAAAACACCGCATGTTATACGAAGAGAAAGACCATCCTATACCTTATGTTGGTTCCCCTTCTTCCTTGCTTCCAAAAGCTGCTTGAGTTCCACCACAGACCTTCAGGTTTGAGGAGCTCTAGGAGCCTATCTTTTTATCTCTGATGCTCTCAGAAATGGTGTCAAAATAACTTGGCGCTTCGCCGCTGAAGACAAAGTGCTTATATGCGCCAATAGCATATTCCTGAAGTAGATCCATCGCATATCTTACTTCGGCGATCTCTAGTTCAAAAGGACTGTACCAGTGGCTTGTGATTGCTGAGAAGTAGCTGGGTAGAGTTGCTTTGGCTAATAATGTGCGTAGAGGGTGGCCAGCTGGGAGATTTCATGCAGATCAGATATGTATCGGAAGTACTGCTTTGGGATGCTCCTTGATTTTGTCCCACAATTGATCGATGAGCATCTGTGATACCTCGATATCCAGTTTGTCTGCTAAAATAGAGAAAGAAATGAACCGTGAAATTTTGATGTCGTCAAATTCCGAATTCCCTTTCTTTGTGTTGGTTAGCTTCCTCTCCTTAGCTGGTGAAGCTGAGGAATCTAGGCCATCATTGGAGCTAGCTTGGTCGAGGGGAACGATGGTCGTGGAAGGTGAATCATTGTCGTTGGTTTCGTAGTCAAAGTTGACACTGCCACGGTAGAGATATTGCAAGACACACATAAATGCCTCGACACTGTCTTTATCGAGTCTAAGAGTCTGCGTCTTAGTCTCTGCGAAATGGCCGAGGAAAGCCTTTTTGAAGTACTTCGATTGCTGAACGAGTAAGTTACGTGGAAGGATGAATTTGGCTTCTTCGGGTCCGACTAAGATCGTGACAACTGGACCAGCGCTAACCAAACTGCACCATTTGGTCAGCAAGATCACTTTGTCAGGGAAAAAGAAAAGAAAACTCACGTTGCAAAATTCTTAGGTGTGAGATTCAAAGGATCCATGATTGGCAGGTGCGTCCTGGCTATTTGAAGCACTCAAAGTAGGTCGGAGAAGCTTGACTGTGTCAGGAAAAGGAAGTTGTGGTGAGTCTTCAGAGAGTTGGCTCACTTAGCGATGGAGTATTTATATCGAGCGCCCCAAAGTACAAAAGTACTTGAAGTTTACGATTCTAGGAAACCGCTTGTGTGGCTAGGTTAATGGATACCACTCAGAACTACCTTCTCCTGGGTCAGAAAGTGAAGGTCCTGGAGTCGTGGTGTTGATCCTTAGAAGTAGTGACAAAAGTCATGAACGACGTGGAAGATACTGAAGAGCCCAATGATCAAATGAATTTAAGGGAGTTGCGTTGTGTTTGGTCACATGTTCGTGTTTCCTCTAGAAATGTAGCAAGTGGCTGCAACAAGACGACGCGTCAAGATCAAAGTATTGTCGAAGGTTAGTATCATTGAGTTCGAAAAAAGCCTCATACTTTGAGAGACTGAAACTCAATCTGACTACCAGAATAACTTAAAATCATGGCATGCAGTCCATTCTTTTCCTTTAAAATTGAGATCATATTTCAACCCGAGAATTAGCACCTAGCTCTTGGTACGAACTTCCGTAAGATAACCATAACATAGAAGAAATCCAAGACCGAACTCCTGCTAATACATATGTAAGGAGGAGTTGATGTCCTTTTATAGCACTATTCCCTTACCTTATTATGAGATTATTTAGTAGGTATATACACACACACATACAGACAGCAATCTATATATAGTTGACAAACATCTATAAAACCAATCCATCACAGCATCCCTACCAACGATATGACCCATGGAGCGAACACTAATCAACATATCTCACAAACTCAAAAAAGAAGTCAAAGCAGTATTTATGACATGAAACTTTCATTCGCATTCTCTTGCTCGAGAGAGGTATATAAACAACAAAGACCCATCCCCTTCATAAACCCCATACAAAATCCAAATATGATATTGACAATTTCAATCCCCCTTATCCCATCCCATCCATGATTTTCCCACCCCTGCCCAATGAAGACAAAGGAAAAGAAAAGAAAAAAAGAAAATGGCAAAGACAAGAATATGCCCGCTTTATCTTTCCACACCCTCCAGCACCTTCTTTTCCAACTCCTCTAACTCATTGGCAATGACGCCCAAAGTAACTCTCAAGTCTTTCTTGGATTTAGCAAGCACCTTCATGCACGTATCACAGCAACGCAGTGAACACCAAGAACACAACCAACGTCTCTGCATATCCTTCTTCTCACATATCTGGCAGGCAACGGGACAAAGGGTATTCTTCGAGCTGCGCATGGACTTGTGGTTCTGGTAGCAGTCAAAGTGCGTGATGTCTAAAGGTCTCGCTGAGACGACCGTTCCTGGGGCTGCGGGGGGAGGCAAATTGAATGGCGATATGATAGTGTTCAGGCTTGCTTGAGCTGCTTGGACAGAGGGAGACTGCATTGGCGTCTTGGATTGAGTGGAGTTGGATGGGGCTGGAGAGGTGACTCTTGATGGCATATTTTCTGCGTTTCCGGCTGCGTAGGCCGCACGTGCAGCTGATTTTGCGAGACTCTGGGTGCTGGGTGCTTTGCGGAGACCAGATGGTCGGGAGAAATTGGTACGAGATGCTATGGATCGCAGACTCTCTCTTGAAGGAGACTTTCGGAGAACGTGGCGGAAAGTCTCGGGCGAAGGTGGCTTTTCGGGGACCTTGGGTGGGAGATGTGGTTCGTCTTGTGGCGGTGTGTTTGGAGACACTGGCGATACGATGTAGTTTGATGGATGCTGTTTATCTCGAGACTGGTAATCTGGTGTTGGAAGACGTGTGAACGGTGATTGGGTTTGAATGGGGACAGGTGAGAGAGGTGAGACTGGCTCATCCTCAGGACTGCTGCCCTTTTGCTTTGAGTGCTTATGGCCCATGGGCTTGTTTGGGACGAAATCTGGCTGTGGTGGTGGTCTTGGTGGAACAGCTTTTCTAGTCGTCGATCCTGTGATGCTTTGGGGCAAGGTAGGTAGGGCTTTCTCAGGAGCAGGCGGGAGTTGTTTGTCGGCGGGAATTGCTGTGGCTCCGTTGCTCTCAGTTAATTTGAGGTCTGCAAAGCCAATATTGCGGTCACTCTTGGTAGATCTGCGTCTCCAAAGCTGGGTTTGCTGAACAGGCAAATTGCTGGTTGTACTGGCGAAGTCAAAGTTTGGACTCCCTGGGAGTTCCTCTGGTGTCGCGGGGGCATTTTCTGAGAGAGGGCTAACTTCGTCTTTTGACGCTGACGATCCTGTGTGTTGGCCAAAGTCGAAGGCCTTATGAGAATAGGATGGGCTCAAAGAAAATCCGAGATCGTCACCATAAACAGTAGCGACACTATTACGGGAAGGAATGGTCGTATGAAGGGCATGTCCACCAACAGGTCTTCGCTGAACGGGAGCTGCAGCCATTTTCGAATTTGTTCGACTCAAAGATTTCAAATAATCGTGATCACCAGAAGAGCTTGAAGTACTCGAAGTACTGCAGAATCGATAATGTTTCCTCATTTACGAAATTTATTTTCTCCTGGTCGAATTTGAAAGGTTGAGCCGATGCCTGATTAGGATTTGAAGTTTCATCCATCGAGCCCTGGAATCCTCCATTATTATGTATCGTGCGGGCTGATACGCCTTGATAATCTCGTTGTTGTTTCTATCATAGAGAAGCTGGGCCCGGCCCCGCAATAGTGAAACCGCATGAGTAAACGTGTAGATGTGCAGGGTTGCACGCTGGAAGAAATAACAACGTCGCGAAGTTCCTTCATGCACCCAATGTGCCTCAATTGCTTCCAGCCCAGCGATCGCTGACAGCTCTCTGCCATCTCAGCAAGCTTGATGAATTTTTCGTCATATGGCAACTTCGAAAATCATTTAGTGGAGATGCAGATGAGCGATGTGTAAGCCTATACGAACCTACCTGAGCTCGGTGCACAAAATAGATGAACAGCTAGTTGAGACATCGTTGGCAACGGCTTTTTGTGGCGTATCATTGGACGGTGGGCCGTATGAAATATCAGAACATTTATGGATAGAAAAAAGGCTGGATTTCAACTTGACTCTAGGGAAGATAGTATATGTCAGCTCAACTGTAACTGGATCGTGCCATATAGTAGTGTGATTTTTATGAAGCTGCATGATGTTGTGCTGTCACGACTACTGTGAATGGACTAATATGGTGATAGTGTCTTGAGAAAAGTCGAATTATCCTCCCTTAGCCTCTAGGACATTGCAGGCATGTCGGAATACCCGCGAAGGATGAGGATCGGATATGTCTTGTGGTTCCTCCGTGATTGAGGTTGAAAAGCTCCACCCCAGCAGCATGGGACTGCAACAAGGATGATGGAAGCCGGGAGATCCACGACAGGGAATGAGATGGTACGGAGGGGAGACAGAGAAGAAGAAAAACCGATTGGGATGTATTGATAGCTATGGATGGATGGATTATTGGCTTACGTGGTAGAGACGAGATGAGACGAGACGAGACAAGAGATGTTGTTGATGTTAACATCGTAAGTATTGAATTCCCCAGCTTAAGCATCGCTTAGAAGAAAGTGTGAAGTTTGTTGCACATTCCATTGGATCTGGTCCAAATCTGTGCGTGTAGGTCGCTAAGTGGTGATTGATGTCTTGCACGTCCACTCTCTACTCCGTCTCTCTACAGAGTCAGGTTCACATTGTTGCCATGCTGCAGTGTTGAGAACGTAATGCTAGACTGATTTAGATGAAGTAAATAACATTGCGTAGAGAATTAATAATAGATTAATCAGTAAAAGAGTGTCGGAGATAACAACCTTGAACAAAAGTTTAAATAAATTATTATTTACGCAAAAGGGTGGGAGGCACCACTACACCTCGGCAGAATGAAAGAGAGAGAGAGAGAGAGAGAGAGATATTCATGCGAATCGAAGAGAGCAAAGAATCAAGTCAAGATATTGGACTCGAGAATGCCTGCTCATGTAGTGATGCCTTTCCGCGTCTCGGACATGGCTGATCTATCAACCATTGCATGAGGATCGTACCAAGCCAAAGCATCTATTGAGGATCATCAAACGATTCCCGGTTCACCTCATACTCCCTACAGAACCAAGATTCAGCTTTTTTTTTTCTTCTTCAATGCAGCCATATGTTCATGATGATGGACTTCATGCAGCTTGCTTGATCTTGCCTACGCCGCATAGTGGGGAGGCTCTTCGAGTGACAGGAAGAGCTACCAATATTATATGACTCGTTGGCTTTTCGAATATCCGTATGCCTATGTGCATGCAATGAAGCATCAAAGCGTCACATTGCTTTCCCTTCTTCATGTTAAGGTTATGCGTGCGATTGTGTTTGCTTGCATTATTGAAGCAAAGATTGCTGCATGGTATCCACCATCAGTTCATACTCCGCAAAGCTATGGCGGTGAGGCAGAGCTATCGTGAGCTGGCATGGTCCATCTATCCGTCGATGAGGTGTTGGCGAACGATGATTAGGACGAAGGCCAGATTGGCACAAAGCGACTTCGTAAGGTTACCTAGATCAGGCAGATCTACTAATGTGAATATTGTACAGTAACTGTTGGTGATAGAGCTATATTGTGAGTATACGTCGTAGCTCAAGCCAGCGAGCTTTCACTTGTCAGTCGTTCTACGCCGTCGAAAGTCTCGCGCAACGCCAACAGCCCTGTCTGTCACCATAGCACCCCCCGCATCAACAAAGCGTGTCCGTCTCCCGACCAGCAAAACAAAGTAAGGTGGTAACGTAAGGTACCTTACCTTACTACGTGCGTGATATCAAAAAAGTCTATCATTTGAGTAATCAACCTAGCACACGACAGCCACCATTACGATATTACGAAAATCCACTTTCCACAGCTCCCGCACATCCATGTCGGCCATTCCTGCAAGAACGCGTTCGACTCGACTGCCCGCAGGAACTGCAGCAGGTAGTCGTACCGATAACCCCTCCTCATCCTCAGCCGCAAAGGATGCCGTCGTGCAGCGACGCCGCGCAGATTCAGCTCGTTTGAATACCAGTCAACACTCCTCACCCTCACCAAGTCGATTACCTACAGTCAGACCTCTCACTCGAAGCAACACTGTTGCAACTTCAAGTTCAACGACAACTTCAACGACAACGCGTCCCTCGAGGACGCCTAGCATATCCAGCAGCAATGTGACGGGCACCACTTCTACACGGACACGACCTACAATACCTCAAAAGAGCTCGCCGAGCACGACTTCGAGATCGACTCGAGCAGGCAGTGTATCAAACAGCAACAATGCCTCAACCACAATGCGTCCTCCCCCACGGCCACTACGGTCCACAACTACGTCTACAAGCAATACCTCAATGCCACCCCCACCACGTCCCCGAAGTGTAAACAGCAGCCGTCTTCCAAACCCACCAGTGACCCGCAGTAGCACAATGGGTGTCAAACACACACGCAATTCCTCCTCAACAGGCACCATCTCCTCTCCACGAGCGAACCATATGCGCGCACCATCTCTCCAGACAACCGTTCGATACACCACAACCGACGGACCACGCTCTCCCCGCTCACCACCCGAGTCCAAAAGACCAACCTTCTCCACCCTCCAACAGCACTACTCCCCAGTCAAGAACCCCGCGCCAAAAGCCACAACAGCAACCATCCTCGCGCCCCCAACACCCTCCAAGCTGCCTGAGAACATAGCCAAGAGCGCCGAGACAGCAAGGCTACAAGCCGAGCTCCTAGCCCTACACCTACTGCACCGCGACGCCGCAGACGTCTCCTACCAATGGCACGCATCAGCCCAAGCAGCACTGCACGCCAAATTCGACAACGTAGCAGCCGCGCAGAAAGGCCTCCTGGATGCCGAGGCCGCGCAGCAGAAGGCGGTGAATGCCGAGGCGTTTCGCGCGTGGGCCGAGAGTGCCGTGCCGGGTTGGGGCCTCGAGGAGCGCTGCCACGTGCTGGATGAAGTGGTCACGGGCGTGTGGAGTATGAGTGAGAGCGGGGCAAAGTACTCGCGGCTTGTGCGGCGATTCGAGAAGTGGGTTGATCGTGTGGGTGATGTGCTTAGCGCGCGGGAGGCGGGTGAGGGGGAGGTAGAGTTTGTAGAGGGCTTGGATGGGAATTGGAGGGAGGAGTGTGGGGTTATATTGCGGAAGCTTGAGGGGTGGCGGGCGCGTATGGTGGATATCGAGGGCGTGGAAGGCGTGGAGGGGTCGACGCTCGGTGCGGTGGTGGCTGGTATGTCGGCTTTGGTGAAGGGTATGGAGGAGGAGGTTGTCATGATGGACCGCGTGCAGCGCGAGGCTGTGGAACGTGAGGAAGAATGGATTCGTGCACAGAACGATGAGGACGATGCGGATGATGAGCGGAGTAAAGCGCTGGGAACGAGCAATCATCATGGTATTTGGAGATTATAGCGAAGATATCTATCTAATCCTCTGCGTCCTATTATATCCAAGCGGAACCTTCTTGTCCTTCCGATCGTGTGTTTCCTTCCCTACGCCTCGCGTCCCTAACCTTTCCACTCACACGATTCATGTATCTATATTATCCAACCCCCGCCATCGCCGTACGTGCACGGCACTTTGAATTCCCTGTTGCTTTTGGGCGCAGGAAAGATACTGCAAGAAAAATTTGACTGTCGCAAAGAAACAAAAGGAGACAACAAAACGCCGGGAATCCATGTTGCTACATTCCAAATGCATGTTTATATCTCGTTTACGGTTGCTGTTAAGGAGCAGGGTATTGAACTCCACTTATAAAATGACAAAAAAAAATCAAGAAAAGAAAAAGAAAAAAACACAAAATAAGAAATGAGAAATGGGGAAGTGGAGGGGAAAGGAGTATATGATAAAAACAAATATGACATGGGTTCGAAGGAAAAAGGGAAAAGAAAAACATTATTCCAAGTATTTCCGAATACACCCAGACCCGAGACGCCTTCCGTATGCTAGCATCCTATACGTCCATCATATCAATATCACTCTTGTTCCTGTCGAGTTCAGTCTCCCGCTTACAGCGCCCACACATGCACCAGCCGCCCAGGGAGCCAGCAGCCCACTCGCGGCGCTCAGAGACAGGGAGCTCGACATCGCAGTAGTGATTCAAGATCTCGTCGCCCTTCTTGATGCCGCCTCTCTTGCCCACGCCGTCGGCAACGCCATCCTCATTGCATATGCGCCTTTCGCGCGCCCACAGCCGCATGTGCCCGCCCCACTCCCACTGCACGTTGGGATCGCAGTCGTGATTCGCCAGACACCACAGCGGATGTACGGCGGCGACCTCGGGGCCCGCGCGATTGCCCAGCCCCTGACGCGCGCTTGCTGTCCCCCGGAACTTGGCGTATAGTGTGTTGAAGATCCAGAGGTCGTAGCGCTCTGCCTCGTCCCAGATGTCGATGTCCATTTTTTCGAGGATGTGTAAGGGGCCGGATATGTTGCTGGCGAAGGAGAAGGGAAGTGTCCAGATTGGTGGGGGCTCGGCTTTGGGGGAGAGTGAGACGGCGTTGAGTGCAGTTGGGATGAAGTCGCCCCAGATATATTTTACTTCGGAGAGCTCGAGGGGATGTGAATCTTGTGTGGCCGCCATGGCGAGGGATCGAGCTAGGAGGAGGAGGTATAACGCATTCGGGGTTTCCTTTGGGTCAGGGTCTTTGCCAATCGTGTCGACATCTTTGTCGCATACTGCTGGATGGTATTTCTCCATGGCTTTGTCATGGCAGAATTGTCCACAGAACATTATGTCGACGCAATCTTCGCAGGTGACGGTTGTACAATCGGGAGAGGAGAGGGATGGCAAGGTTGTAGAGCAGGCATCGCACAAGTTCTCCTTGAAGCGGTTATTTGCAACAAGAATAGAGTATTCGTCGAGAACGATCTCTCCAGGTGCTATATCTTCCGCAGCGAAGAGTCCAAGCTGTCTATTTGTGTGTATCGAGTCCGTGTCTGATCCAGAAGCAGCAGCAGCGTTATCGAGAATAGGTAGCTCTACAACTTCCGCTCGACATTTCGATGCAACCGCTGAAAGCTCGTCGTTCAAGAAGTTGAGAGTCTCTTGAGAATATCTATCAGGTTCGTGGTCATTCCACGGGTAGATCTCTCGTCGCACAAGTCCTTGATCCGGGAGATCAGCAATTTCGTAGTTGGTCGTCTTCAGTCGACGCTCGGCCATTGTTTTAATATATTCGAAAGTCTGTGAGAGTTCTTCGTCCTTCGGAGAAACGTTAAGGCCTCGTTGGCAAAAGTCGTAAGCACTTTTCAAGCAGCCGCAGAGCAGCAAGCTGATTGCGATGATTTGATAACTGCGTATCGATGCCTGCCGCGCCAATTTCATTCGTGTCTCTATGGGATCTTCGTCGTCGCCTTGTGGTGATACGTGGACTCCGTTGGCTCCGTTGATTCCATTGACTCCATTGACTCCATTGACTCCATTGACTCCATTGACTCCATTGGGGACAACATTGACTCGTATCGCAGCGAGGTCTTCAAGGGTGTGTTGTTGCAGGGCATCGGTGGCCTGTTCGTGATATTCGAAACTCTCATCGCTAACCTCGTCGACAAGTAATAATGCTCTGTACGCGTCACCCGCAGCCAGATCAGGATATCCTAAGTCTGAATGGACGGTTGCGCGTTCGATCCAGAGTATCAAGTCGTATGGAGAGTCCGCAAGAGCCTGTGTGAGGCGATGTCTTTTCAAGAGGAGAGCCATGTGGTTGTCGTCGTACTCGCTGTCGCTGGACTCCATGGCTAAAACATGTGCAGTCGGCGAGAGCGGGTGGGTTTTGGTGTGGGAGAAAAAAAAGTAGTGAGCAGGGAAATGTGACGATCAGACGGGTAGAATGAGGGTGGGTGACAGGTAGTGATAGACCCTCCAGTTGACCCTTTGAGTCGTAGTAGCTCTCGCGCAGCTTTAGCAATGGAGGGGGAAACACCAAAAGTATGCGCTGCGATGGATCCGCTTTCAAAATATCCAAGGCTCTACCTTCTTAGGGTTCCAGGGTCCTTGTCGATAAGGTGGACGGACACTGCTCCGTTGACCAATGAGAAATGCTTGACTAGTCAAGGGACTATACCAATGGTATAGAATAGCGGGAAATTTGGAATCCTGAATTTTTCGTCTTCTTTTTTTTTTTTTTTTTTTTTTTTGGTCCGGACTTTTCTTTCCTTTCTATAATCCTGAGTCGGTATATAGCAGGTACTGGGGGAATTGTCAGTAAGCTTTGGTTTGTAGGACAATCAACTGGTATTATATAGAACGGAGCATTGTACCGGCATATGTGCTTATTTAATAATACTGGAAGAATCGATGAAATAGAACGAAGGACGGAGAAAAGTGCCGAGCTCCTATAAAAAGATTTAGATAGATGTATGTAGAGAGAGAGAGAGTATTTATATGTATGGTGTGAATACTGTTCTATCTGTTTTGCGTGTCAAGAGTAATTAATAAATAAATAAATAAAAAGACAGGAAGGAAAAAAAGAAAAGAAAGGATGGATATCGCACAGCCTATCGAAAGATCGATAACATTCCAGAAACAGCTAGAGTAAATGCGACAACAGCGTTTAATCATATATGGTCGGTAGTATCTAGAATGGCTGACGAAACAATCGTTCAATGCTTCTTAGGGATAGATAAACGGCAGGAGTATGGATATATCCACATTGATTTACTATAAGTGACATGAATGATATCAAGAGCAAAGTGAATTTAGGTAATAGTAGGATGTATGTGTATGTATGTGGTTGGAAGTTTTGGGGGTTGAGAGTTGAAATTGAGTTCGTCACACAAAGTTGGTAGAGTAGGTAAACTCTACCGGTTGGTTATCCGTATGTGGTACATCTGCAATATGGATGCTAGACAGTACATTACATACACCCATACTTTACAGGCAGAGCAAGTCAACCCAACTTGACCCAACTCACCTCACCTCACTTCACCCAGGTGAACTTAATTCTCCGCCAACCGACTTTTCATGGAATGTGATGTGCATGAGGGGAAGAGTGGGACAGCATAGATATGACATCAGACATTGCAGCTGCACGTATCGTAAAAGGATATGAATACATACATACATACATACATACATACAGGCGATGAGATTGATGATCTGTTTGTCCGGACGGGTATGGATATGTGTTATGTACAAGGTACGGAGACAGGAGTAAAAAGTAAGTGGAATTGAGTTGACGTGGAGTTGAGGTGAGTTGAGGTGAGTTGAGGTGAGTTGAGGTGAGTTGAGGTGAGTTGAGGTGAGTTGAGGTGAGTTGAGTTGAGTTGAGTTGCGCTACGTTGTGTTGCGTTGCGTTTTATCTACACTCTACTGTATCACAATCTTTTATTTATCGATTTACAGTCTGCTGGTCCAGTACCTTACATTTCTTTCCGCGCTGCACACGACACTGGTCAATAAAATGAATGCAAATGAATGCAAATGAATACAAACGAGAGGAAATATGAACGTCATTTATCATTTCATTTATTCACTGCTATTTTATATTTATACTTGCTGTAAATACCTCAAGTGCATGGCATTTCTGTGTAGATGCAAAGCGAAGCAAAGCAAAGCAAAGCAGAATCGTCTAACCTACTGGCCCACCACCACATCTTACAAATAGCAAAAGCCACAACCATCCAAAAAGCAAGCCTAGACCTTCTCAAGTCGAACTCTCTCCATACACATGTCACAGCACAGAATCTCACCACCTACGCCATCCAATTGACACCATGCGCCTCCCCGTACCGTATCTCAGGATTCTAAAGAACGCCCCTAGCAAGGTAGAGAGCCCATTTCCCAAAGCTTGCCCATAGGAAAGTATCCAGAAGGCCTTCTACCCCAATCGAATCCCCCCAAAAAGCATCATCTACCAGCAGTCAAGTCCGTCCAATCCGCCCCTCGTCACCTCTTCCCCCCAATCCCTCTCTCTCTCTCCTCTCTCCTCCCACCCCTCACCCTCCAAGGGCAATTCTTCGAATCCAATGTGGACCAAAGCAGGACAGCACGCCATACGAAGGAACATCTCTCCACATCCACACACCCAATCACCACCCCACGATCGCAGACTCACGCGCCATAACTGCCACCGACCACACAAAGCCACGACCAAGAAGCAGGCTGCATACAGCGTAGCGCAGCGAAGTTGCAGTGGGAAATACAGTAGTGCAGTAGCAGCAGAGTTCGGAAGTACGGTGCGGTGCGGCGTGGTAGGGTGGGTAGGGTGTGGATGAGCGCGCAAGGCAAGGCAAGGCAAGGTAAAGGTAAAGGTAAAGGGAAAAGGGTTCTTTTGGCACAAAACAGAGCGAAAGTGGCAGGGTGCGCAGGGCCTAGATCGCAAGACCCCGAAAAGCTTCGGCAAGCGACAGGGGAGGGCGAGGCGCTGGACCCTGAATTACGACGTCACCATGCGCGAAGTTTCGGAGCAGGACCCTTCTGGTTTCTCTCACCGAACGGGGACGCGATGTGGGATCGGGACGTTGACGATGATGTTGACGTCGATGTTGACGTCGACGTGAGACTACAGACGTTGATTGTGAAGATTAATTGTGGATATTTATGATTTGCATTGATACTGTGAATTGTGTCGTTTGTTTTTGGGAATGGTCAGTTGGGTACAGTTAAGAGAATGAGGAGGTGATGTGGGCAGTTCTCTTCTCGTGAAAAATACGAACAGGAGAACGAGAGTAAGATGCGATTCAGCTCTCCCTGCTTTTCCATTTCTCCATGTTCCATCCATGGGGGTTTGAAGGATTCCGTAGTCTTGCATTGGAATTCCCAACCGAATTTACTTACGCAGGATGTCAATGTTCATACTCTATTTCTTACTTCTTCTAGGCATGCAGCTGGTGATGTATCCATGCAGCTGAATCGAAAAGTCTATATTTGAGTTGAATTCCATCAGCTACTGAATTGCAAATTCGCATGATATGAAGTGCATTCTCGTAGATTGGCAGTAACGAGAGGTTGGGCACAAACACATGTTCTCGCTCACGTACAGGAGCATGCATGTATGAAGAAAGTGGCAGCAAGACAGTTATCAGATCTCCGCGGCTATAACGGCGACATCATGCATATGGGAAAGAAATCTACGCGCCCCCTAGCACATCTAGTCTATCTAAAAATGCAGCACTCACTCAGCAGTCTCTCAAATCACTGAGTTTATCCACGTAGAACTTAGGCACAACAGGCGCATCCTCGGCCAAAAAGTCCTCCTTGCGACTAACTCCAGTCAACACAGCGAGGGTGCCTCCAAGCTTACCCTCGATACCGAACTTGATATCGGTATCCATACGATCACCAACCATGCAAGCCTTGGACCTATCAAACTTGAATTTTCCCTCAATAGCATCCATCATAGCCTGCGATGGCTTTCCAAGAGCGATCGGCTGCTGCTTGGTCATATTGACGAGCGGGATAGAAATCGAGCCTGCACCAGGGAAGAAAGTGTGATTAGAAGGCAGCGTGCTGTCAGTGTTGGTAGCGAGGAACTTCGCACCACGCGCCAAGTACTGGTAAGCAACCGCGAGCTTGAGGTAGTTGATGTGGAAGTCCAGACCAGCGAGCACAATGCCAACATTCTCGTCCAACATCGACCCGTCCGCAATGGCGGCGTAGTCCGCCGGTGTGATGTCCCTTCGGTAAGCCGGATCCGTGCCGCCGATGAACTCCACGCCCTCGGATCGCAGCTCCGTCTCGATGCCGCTCTCGCCCAGCACGAAGACCTTGTTCTTTGGGGCCGGCAGCTTCATGATGCGCGCGATGTAGATGGCCGATGAGTAGGCCGATGCGAAGATCTCGTCGACTTGGCTGGGAATGCCCATGGCCGTGAGCTTCTTGAGGTAGTCGGCGCGCGACTTGGTGGAGTTGTTGGTTACGAAGACCGTCTGCTTGCCTATCGCTGAGTTAGAGACGGAGTTGATGGGGGAGCGCTCGACTTGCCTCTTGACCGGAGGAGCTCGAGAGTCTCGACGGTTCCCTCGAAGAGATGGTCGCCGGACCAGAGAACGCCTGGAGATACGGTCAGTGTGAATCATGGGTTGCTAGGTAGGACGCATACCATCGCAGTCGAAGAGGAAGACCTGAATGGTGAGTCAGTTAGTCAGTCAGGTCAGATAATTGCGCATGCTTTGGGCATGGTGGCAGCACTGGATGGCGTCGTGGAGAAGGTAACAAACGTCGAATTGGTCAATGAAGGCATTGATTGCGCTCTTATCGCCTGTCAGATACTGAGAGGGAGCCATTTCGAATGTCGGGATGCTTGATCAGACTTGAGCTTGAGCTGGAATTCTACTCCGGTGGATGATGATGGTCAAACTGGGCGAGGCAGAAACTCCGGTTGAGGCAGCCGGTAATTCTGAGGGATGAATAATCGCCTACAAATCCCGGTCGGCATTTGTTGATGGAGCGATGAGATATCTTTATTTTGACACTTGAGGAATATTGTACGATATCTTTTATTAATACACGATATAAATTTCCAATACGTACTACAGTAGAGGGCCTGTGTTACTCCTAGTCTCTTACTCTGTAATACTACAAAAGGTATTTATGTAGTTACTCGTATGTGGTTAATTTACACTTGCTCACCACATTAATAAAACTTGTACAACAAATGTCCCAAAAATTAAGTAGTTATACTCATTCTTGACATTCAAAAAGACCAAGACTCATTCTGTGTAAATTTATGTACGTAGTAAGAGAGCAAATCAATAATTGCTCCGCACTTGGCAAAGCCTACCGGATACTATCAATTAAAAGTCAATTTTCATGTGCTCTATGGCGTACACATACAAGGTTCCGCCTACATTCCTATTCACCGTATTGATTTATCACCACCACATCAAGCAGTGACAGTGTCGAATCGATTCGGGAAAATGAGAGTCCATATGAATATCATGACTTCATGGGAGGATAATCTCAGCCTGCGATATGTATCTGTATTGGATTAGGCCTTGGTTACATCGTGTTGGATCTGCGATGTCACGTACGGAGAGTAATGACAGAAAGTACTGTCTGTCTACTGTCTAGTGATGAGTTATGAAGTATAGGATAGATAGATATAGCATATTGATGACGTCTTTGTAGCCATTCACTGAACCACCATACATATCCATCAGGAGCAATTCACTCTCGTATTCTACGTAGTACGAACGAACAGCTGAGGATATGTTGTTGGGGAATATGGTAGCAAACAAAATATCCGATTCCACTTTGATGCGATTTGTATTTGCCTGATTCACATGTCAAAAGCCACCTCCATCCAATGCATCCATCCCACTACCCCTCAATCAAACAAAGTAAGTAAGGCAAATCTGGGCCCTTGAACACCAAAGCTCTTAGTCGATACCACCATACTGTTCAGGGTCATGCAGAGGAGCGCCAGACGGTCTTTCAATCCTTCGAATAACGGTAGCCATATACCCGAGTAATTTCACAAGACAGCCCACATCTTCTGCATCTCCGACGATTTCCAACGCAGTGGTAGATCACGGATGCCGCTTCCACCAAAGAGACTGAGATGATATGATGGCGATAGGACTTTGCACGAGAAGGCTCACGAGGAGCTGTACATCAGCATATATTGCCAGTCTCTAGAGCTAACGGCATCCGTCAAACACACACACGAAATTAGAATAACTATCAATATCATTTTCTAATGAATTGTTTCGAACATTCCAAAAATGTGTACGAGTCATGAGGAAGGGCAGACAAGAGAAGATAAAGTTCGATATCGTCAGCCACGATCAGAGAAACCAAGGCAAAGGAAGTACCAACGATCCATTCCACCCCCGGACCGGATCCCCCCCCCCATCAGCGGTTTATTTTCATGCTCCACGCCGAGGGCGGCATATCAAAGCATGACAGCCTGAGCCTCGACGCGCTCGGCCAAGGAACGTGGAAGGCACGTTTCTCTGATGCCCGTAGCATTGAGATAGGAACGATGGCGGGGGGCCCATCCGGACGGTTCGATCCCATGTGAGTCTAAGTAGGGCATTCATACAGGAGAGCAGTGGGATAGTAGGATTGCCGGAGTACGCTCCTTCATGCTACCTATCCCTCAAGCATAAATGAGGCATGAATTCTCTGACGGAGACGGAAGGGAAGGGAAAAGTCTAGGTACGGTAAGGTACTGTATGTATGTGGGCGTGTACTCTGTAGTACAGACTATAAGGTACTTACCGACCGACACCTCAGCCCGAGGCGTCGGGAACATTGAACTTGCGGTGTGGAGTCTGTCTTCTGGGCTCATATGTACAGTTACATATATGTATTTGATCTTATTCGTTAGACGCACCGGTGCTTGGGTAGCAATTGTGGTTGCAATTGGTATTGGGGGCTGTTCAAATGTGAGAATTGACTACGTGGTGATGATGGTGATGGTGAGATGATGATGATAGATAGACACGGAAAATAAATGACGGCCGTTGATGTGATGTGGTGTGACGAGGATCTTCGGGCTGGGAGATGGAGAGTGAGAGCGGTTTCTACCTGTTTCGTTCTGAATAATATCGTCCGATAGATCCGTTTCATAATCATCTGGTGATGTCTTTGATTTTTGATTTTTGATTTATCTTCACTGTCACTCTGCGCTCCATCCCTTATGGAATATATTGCTTCTCTTGTTATGTTCTATGTAGATATCTGCTTCATCATTATTGTCGATTAGCATTTATTCATTTTCATTATGATGCGGAGGTTTGTCCTCCGTGAGATATCCACAATAGCTTTGATTGTACATCCATACTACCGCCATACCTTACCTTACTTACCTTGGCTGCCATTCTATTGGATGGACTTCAGTTGCAGATGGTATATACCGTCTTCAATATTGGATCAGCCTTGTAGATCCGAGTGAGGTTGTAAGATAGGGAGAGGGAAAGGAAATGAGATGGAAGGAAATCCAAGAATGACTTATCTCCATCCCTTCTCTCGCTCTGACTCTTCGTTCGTCATTTACGAGTCGAGTCGAGTTCGAATGCAATAAATGTGAGTCGTCGTAGTGTTAGGTGTGTGTGGAGTATGATGTGTGAGAGTTCAGCGAGTATGTGGGGACTTAAGGTGTTAATTAATTGAGGTGGGCTTTGATTGAAGCTCTGCTGGCAGCACCGGAGCTTCACCATTCACCACTTAATACCACTTACCACTTGACACTTACCACTTGCCTTTCAATCGAATCCTTCCCTTCATTCATTCATTCATCCATCCATTCATTCTCTTCAGCCTTGAATCATGTCACCGTCGAGTCCATAGAATGAGGATTAGCTAGCTATGTGTAGAGTAAGTAAAGATATGCATATTCAGCACACCTCATCGAAGAGGTCAACCAATCAATGAGCAATATTAAATCGACCCTGAGTTATTGATCATCGATTGTGATACATAGTAGAATATAAACTTATATCTCCAGTCAATTCTTGGGCTCTTCTTCTTCATCTCTTCCATCTCTTTCATCTCTTTCATCTCTTTCTTTCTCAAAAAAATCATCCCATCAGCTTGTTCGTCCAGAGTTTGGGCCGCCAAAAACGTCATCCGTACCGACGATAGTCCCCGTTATCGATAAATACAAGCTCGCACCCAGCCCCCCCGGTCATTCTACCGCGAAAGGCCCACGAAAGGCTCAAGGAAAAACCCACACACCCACGAAGAGACAAGCACCCACAAATCGAATCCAACAAGAAACCCACGACCCCGACAATTCTCTTTGATCTCACGAACAAACAATTTCAATCTCAGTTTCAATCAGAATCACATCACCATCTCAATCATCACAACCATCAACCATCCAAAGTCCTCCCTCATTCCGGAAAATCAAATCGTCAGAATTCGGCACTTCCAACGCTACAACTCCGAATCAATCAAAAGGGACAGACCTTTAAAGTTATCCACCGTAGAATCCTCTGACGACCTGACCGACTGAGCTTGACTCGTCCATATTTCACCAAACACCCTCACAACTATCAGAAGAAAGATCACCAAAAATGGGCAAGCAACCCAATCTCTACGCCTTCCCAACTGTCGACGCCCTTGCGACCACCCTCAGAACCTACGTAATTCAGGCGCAAAACGCCGGAATTGCGCGCCACGATGCCTTCAAAGTAGCAGTATCGGGAGGCTCTCTGCCCAAGACGCTTGCACAAGCACTTCTGGCGCCATCGAACGGCAGCCCAGATGACACAGTGCAGTTCAGCAAGTGGCAGATATTCTTCGCAGATGAGCGCGCCGTGCCACTGGACCACGAGGACAGCAACTACGCCCTGCTGAAGTCCGAGCTGCTTGACAAGATCCCCGCCGACCTGGGCGCGCCCACCGTGCACGCCATCGACACGGCACACCTCGACGATGTTCAGGAACTCGCCGACCAGTACGAGCAGCTTCTCGTGCGCAGCTTCGCCTCCCGCGACAGCGTCAAGCTGCCTATCTTCGACTTGCTCCTCCTGGGCTGCGGTCCTGATGGCCACACCTGCTCCCTCTTCCCTGGCCACGCCCTCCTTCGCGAAACCGATGCTTGGGTCGCGCCTATCTCTGACTCGCCAAAGCCTCCGCCAAAGCGTATCACTCTCTCTCTTCCTGTCGTCACCCATGGTGTTAAGATCGCCTTTGTCGCTACCGGCGGCGGAAAGAAGGAGATCCTTAAGACTATCTTCGAGGAGGGCGCTGGTCTTCCGTGTGCGTTGGTCAATGAGGGCGCTGGTGAGCGCGTCGCCTGGTTTTGTGATAATGCGGCGGTTGAGGGTGTCAGTTTCCCCCGTCGGGGTAGCCTTTGAAGGCTATAGGCCTGCATTGAAGTTGTAGGGCCTTCCTCGAGGACGAAATAGAAGGGGACGGCGGATGCTCAGACTTGGAAATATAGGAGTTGGGACGAGAGGGGTGGCCTTTTGCCTCCTTGGCATGTTATCTGGTGTTCTTAGAGCGGAGATCCCATCTGGTTTCGTGAAATCAATATACCTTTTTTTCCAGTTGTCTGCTCTTCTAAAACTTAATTCTCGTTTTCTGTTTCTTTGAGCCTCGGTGAATGTACGCTCTTAATGGCTCTACTGCTCTTTATATTTATGAAGTTCTGGTACATATGGCTACTGATGAACAATTCTACTCTTGAAACTTCTACTTATCTCGATATATATAAGGCTCTAATTAGCTTTATTGTCCTCAATGTTCCTGATGCTTTAGATGATTGCATGGGTTTCAGTAACCGTACAATAGCTCCCAGTGGCTGCTATTCGTATCAATTGCGAGGATCTGTCATGAAGATCGTGCTGAGTGCTAAGGTAGAGTTTTGTGTCATAACCTCTCTACCCAAGATGGTTAACTCTTTCTCACGGTTTATCCTTAACTGAGTTTATAGGAAGAGTAAATTAGGGGTGACTGATTGAGAAGTGAATGTGAGTTTATAACCAACACCCAACATCCCAACAACATAACGTGCTTCTTCCTAAGCCGAAGCACTCCTACATCAGTTCTTCTAAACAAATTTTCAAACGTTACTACTCAGAATACCTCGCTTCGGCATTGTCGATACTAATAATGGCCGCTAAAAATCAACCCAAGAGACCCAGGACAGATTCTACTTCTGAAGCGGAGGCATCGCCAGATAAAAGAGCAAAGACGTCACCAGCTACCTCCTTTTACGAGTAAGTAGCCTCAAAGTAAGAATCAGCCAGTGCTAACAACCACGAAGCTACATCTCTGGCCCTACGGCATGCATCTATGTTGGACCTTCTAGAAGACACTTCGATCCACATAAAGATGTTCTATGCAATGCCTCACCCTACTTTGACCGTTGCCTCAATGTTCTTTTCACGAAAGAGTTGAACAAACTATCACGCTTGATGATGTTGACGCCGACATGTTCGGGTTGATACTTCAGCACATATACACGAGCCAGATCCCTCTTCATCGCCATTGTGATCACTGTATAACCACACACAGGATGGAAAAATGGAGTGCTGGGGAAAGAATCGTCTAATATTTAACCAGATCATACAATTTGCAAAGCTTGCAGATCGGTTCCTGATGTCGGTGGATGATGCCGTTGAAAAGACGATGAAACACATTACAGCGCACACTACGTTGGACATTGTCACAGAAGAGAACGTTCACGATATTGCTAAGCTTCCAGTAGGCCACCGCGTCTGGCAAGTTTTAGTCCAAATTCTTTCTATGCGGATTCTAGGATATCAGAGGAATGGCAGGCACATATACGACACGAGCGACTACATTGAGATGGTTTTAGGGCCATAGTTTTCAAGAGAGCTATTGTTGGAGATCTAAGACCTTGTTGAAAACGATAAACCGCATCCACTGCAATACTGTGATCCAAGATTAGGGCGGAATAAGACTATTGATTAATATGTCTGCGATCATCTGCAGCTATATGAATGGTGGCAGAATCTGCAGCGGATAGCACCTTACATCACGACCACCAACTCTCACTCCTTCACACGATTGCTAAGGAAACAAAGTTCAACATCTTTCGAAGGTCCTTCATAGAATAAGCCCAAGTGAGCAGACTACAATGAATACATTTCTGATTCGATTCAAGAGACTTGCTTTATTGTTTGGTTCCCAATGTTGCCTCAAATTACGTGACTCTTTTCTTCCTCAGTACATTCGAAAGCTAAGAATGATGGAGACTGTACTAGTAGGGTGAATGTGAGGATGTGGGGTGATCGTGGAAGCAAGCAAGGGACGAAATGCAAACTTTGGCTACAGATGAATGTGAGCATTGCGTAGTTACTCTCTGTGTACATATTAATTCACACTCTCTCAGAAATTGTTTTTTCTTCCTCTCTCTCTCCTTTCTTTCTAGTCCTTATATTCTCAATAGCTTCCAACACATCATCGCACGTCGAACCATCGGCGTCAGTATAACACGTCAATATCACGACACTCCACCTTCAACTTTTCGCTATAAACCATGTCTGACAAAGAGAAAGACAAGAAAACCACTCCGTCCTATGTCGAGTAAGTATTTCGAAAATTATTGATCGCGCTAGACGCTAACAAATATGAAGTCTGATCACGGGCCCCACTGTCAGTGTTTACGTTGGGCCTTCCAAGACACGCTTCGACCCGCACAAGGCTCTCCTATGCAATGCTTCTTCTTACTTCGACAAGTGCCTAAATGGGGACTTTCGCGAGGGAGTTGAGCAGTCTATTAACCTGGACGATGTCGACGTTGAAACATTTAGCCTGTTACTTGAGTACTTGTACACAGGCCAGATCCCGCTTCATCCTGTTTGCAATTGTTACGCTGAGCATGTTTTTTGCGAGGACACCATCCAAGCTGGCTTGAACTTTGAGCTCTTCATTCAACTTGTGATGCTCACTGATCGCTTTATGATTTCCTCAAATCCTGCTATTGAGAAGACAATGAAGGAGCTTGCGAAACGCGGACTCAATATTGATGAGGACCATATTCATGAAATTGCTAAACTACCGGTGTATCATCACGCCCGGATCGCTCTGATACAGGTCTTCTTTTTCCCAATATTGAGGGAATATGTTGCATATAATAAGAAAAATACTGAAAAGAAGGTGTTGCTTGGAATGCTCCAGACTCCAGAGTTTGCGCCGGAATTAGCTCTAGAGCTTTTGAAACCCTACAAACACCATGATATGCCAACACGGATCATGGATCCAGTAACTGAGAAAGAAGTGTCGTGGAGGTGACGCGGTACGTATTTCAAACCAGAATATCTTATATTCGATATTAAGATTAAACTGAAGGGTTTTGGTATCATGGCTTACTTGTCTTCAGTCCTCGACATAAACATCATATAGCACAGGTACAAAAGTACTTGAATCCTCTTCTTCCCAATAGCCATCGAGCCAAGATAGAAGGAATTCAGACACTTCTAAAGACGATTTTTCTATTGTTTATTTCTAGAAAAGTTGTGAGCAAGTGAACTGCTTTATGCTTTTAGCCCATGCATCAATCACCGATCCAATTTCCACGAAGTTTCAGGTGTTTTCCTGAGTGAACAGGGAACTTATTCATCTATTTGTAGAACTACGTATAAGTCATCTTTATCAAGTATAAGAAATTGCATTCGAATTATAGAAAGTGACGGCACAGTTTCGAGAGCAAGACTAGCAAGAAATGCAAGTGCAGAGTCTACAAAGTGAATTTGATCTTATACACCCACACGATCTTCAATAGAAATTCACATAGATGAGCTTGAAGAAAGAAAAAAAAGCAATATGAGAGTGAATGGTAAATCTCATTGAAACCTCCAGTAAGTAATCGACTATACAACGAATATGCATACGAGTAGGCTTCCAAGCACCTTCTTTCTTGTTTCCTTCTTCAACAAAGATTTTTCTGAGGCCAATATTCTTTTTAACTCATCTCAACACACTTGAGCAACTCACTTTCGTCGACAATAAAAATTCGCACCACAACATAAACAAACTCGACCCCTGATTGACAATCATGACAGATGTACAAGTAGAGGAGTCTACAACGCAAGCTTACATGAAGTAGGCATTTCTGATAAAAGACTCTAACATCGCTAACTAATTCAGTGATGTCGTTGGTCCCCAGGTCACAATTTATGTCGGAAAATACAACACACAGTTCAAAGTTTCTAAAAGTCTTCTCTGCAGAACCCCCTTCTTTGACCACATCCTGAACACCAACCCCATTCGCTATGGAGACGACCCTTCTATCACCCTGAGCGACTTTGACGAGTATGCCTTCCACAGCCTGATATTCTACCTCCACAGAGGCGATTTCATATTCCATGAGTCGCTTCGTGACTATGAAGTCTCCGACGAATCAGATGACAGCGAAACTATTGAAGCTATTGAAGCAGCGATGAACACAGACCTTCAAAAATCACAGCGCATGTTCGACGAAGTTCTCAATTTCGCCGCTATGACTGAACGCGTTGGCATCAATGAGCTTGCCGGAGATAAGGACTTGAAAGAAGAAACAGACGAGATGATCGATCAGGCAATCCAAATGGTTGCAGCTGTTTATGACGTTGGCCTGGTCATCTTGCCCCAACATATCCGTACCATTGCAACACTTCCCCAAAATCACATTGCCAGGAAGACGATGGTTGGATGGTTTGGTAACTTTATATACCAGAGATCTAAGGGTCGTCGGGAAACACCACATCAAAAGTTCATCATTGAGGATTTCCTGAAAGATGATGAGTTTTCGGAGGAATTGGCGGGCCTATATCACGGTATGATCGCAAGTCTTTCTGGCTTTACAATTGCCTGATGGATCTTTTTAGAGGAGTCAATTGGTTGCTAGGCGCTGAAGTCACGAGTGATGAAGGAATAAGATTATGTGGTTATGAATTGAGTATTTGGTTATATCTAATTTGGTTCCGTTGAGCGTTTGTATTGACGTTCATTATATATGTGGCTCTAGCTTCAATCCCATGATCCTCCTCATGCAGTCGAGGTGATGCTTCTCTTGAAGTACCTAACCCTTCATCATCGTAGCTGACAATTCCACCAACTTGAACTAGACTTTCATTGAAGTCCTACCTCGAAACAGGGGATTCTGCTCCCACACAGCATTCCTTTGCTCACTGAGCTCATGCCGATCTCAAACACCTTCAATCTTCTTCAAGATACAAATGACTAACCATCTTTTTCTCTCCGTAACATCTTCTCTTCCTCTGTCCTCTACCCATTCCCTCTCTGTTCCCTCAGCATTCCTTTCATATATACAGTCAACAACCAAGCCATCATTTTTCAGACTCTCTGTATCAAAGAAGCCCTTCATCTTCTCTCTTCCAGTATGGAAGCCAGCCACAACCCAAGCTCTTCCACTACCATCTTTCAAGAACCAAGCAATACTCTTCCTCAAGTTTTCATGCTGCCACGGCATCCACAAACAATCTGCCACAATGACCTTATCGAAAGCGGCTTCGTTTTCCGCCGCAAACCCCGCATCTTTATCAGTCGTATATTCCGGGTTTGACGGAATGACCCCCCACTCATGGCCCTGAACCTTCACTTGACCCCTCTTCACTTCAGGCACATTCTTGTCGACATTCTTCGAAATATTCTTCAACACCTCCACAGCCGGATAATCAGAGATTAATGTCTCCCCCGCACCCGCTAGGCTTGCCACAATGCCTGCAAGGCCAGTTCCCGCCCCAACCTCGAGCACACGCTCACCTTCCACGCTCCAACTAACACCGCGCGAGTCCCTTTCCTCAACGGCCTTTCCCTCTCGTTTCTGCACCTCCTCTTCTAGAAATACGCCGACTTGTACAGCTGCATTCCAAAGGAAATGGCTGAAAAGCTTACGGCTGTCGTCGCCTTGCGGGTCGCATAGTGAGAGATCGAGGTCGCCGAAGAGTGAGGAGTAGATGACACCCGAGTCTTTATCGCCGTGTTGGTTCATAATGTCGTCAGGAAAGATAACGCCTAATGCAGAGCCCAGGTAATCTTCAGGTTCTGTGGTTTCGGGGCCGCTGAGGCGGATGCGGTCTGTTAGGAAGGTCATTATTATAATTGGGAGGGGTTGATGTGAGAAATTGGCGGAGGTTTGCGGGTAAGGACGAGCTCTGGAAGCTCTGGCAATATTCGTAAAGAGTTACAACCTCAAATGAGTGACAGGGACGAATGAGGAGAGCTATATCCGGTATATTAGGAGGTGTGGAAGCTTGCCATGATGCCCCGCTGTTCATGAATTAATGTTTATATTGCCCCAATCTACCGCCTTGTGGTAAGCTTGAGCGGGTTTAAGGCCAGAAAGCTTCCATGTGACAACACCAACTTCACGATCAGTATATGTTACTTTTGACAAGACAGTGCTGAAAACCCGGTTACAATTCTTTAAGTCTACATGTTAGTCTAAGTAGTTTCTGTATTTACCATATTTTGTACTGCACATATATCTATCGTCTCAATCATTACCGGACATTTTACATTAACAAACACCACCATTAGAGGCCTCTAGGATTGAGTGCATGACTACTCATAGAGATGTACATTCCTTATGATCTCCCAATATCTTTAACCTTCTTTTCACCGCTCCCATAACCTTCCACACCCATTTCCCTCAAGTTCTTCTCCACCATCCTTACAGCCTCGAGACACACATCCCCACCAACCCGCCAAGTTCTCAACTCCACACCTTCTCGATCTAAAATCCTCTTCGCCTTGGCCAAACGACTCTTCCACAGCTGCAGCTTCTTGTTCACCGGAGCTTGAGACCCATTTCCCAGGTCGAAGCTCTCGTCATCCGACGTGTCGGTTGATTTGTCGTTCCGCCAGCTCAGGCGGTGCGAGGACGGGGTCGCTTGTACACGGCGAGGTGGGGGAAGTGGCGCATTATCAGCTATTGTGGGACGACCTCGAGTAGTTGGCGGTGCTGAGCGGCCAGGTATTATCGACGATGCTGCAGGGAGCGAATTATATGCTGATGATACCTTTTGGCGAGCGCTGGACATGTAGCCTGGTTCCGGGGGCGGGATTAGATCTGAGGTATTTTGCGTCTGCGCGAGCGGGTGGTTTGTTTGGGTGGTTTGAGATAGACCTCCTTCCTTGCTTGCCAGGCGGCGGGGCTTGGGCGGCGGTGGTGGTGTTTTCTTGTCGCTCTTCGATTTTAGGTTGACCTCAGACTGAGCTCCTCGAAGAGCTAATGGCTTTGAGGGCCGTACTGGCGGCAGCTTACCTTTCGTGTTATCATTGGCCACAGGCTTGATTGTTGGCTTTTCGATATGTTCAAAGTCGGACATAGACCGAGGTAGAATATGTTTGTGCGGCTCATGCACATTCTCTTGAGGTTCCTCACTGAGATCAATGAGCATGCCCATCGCTGGGCCAGAACTGGTCTGCGGCTTTACTTCAGTCCTAGGTCTCGAAGGAAGTGGTGGTCTTGTTTCTGGAGTATCGGGCACGTCGGCTGTCGTAGAGCTTCGATTATCACCAGATTTACGTCTGTCCGGTGGCGGGGCAAGTGAACGTTTTCGGCGATCACCATTTAGGGCACCCATGGATGAATCGAAGAAGCCCTGACTTGGAGGCGTAGTGACATCCCGAATGAATACGCCGATAATTCTTCCAGGATTTGCAAGTACCACATCGGTGTATACCTGTCATTGTTAGTGGTTGATAGATGCAGTATTTACGTGAACATACCTCGAGATCAGCCTCACCAGAATCCCCTATCAGCAAGAACTTACGTTCAGGGAAGTCACGCATGATCCTCTCCAAAGTACCCTTCTTCCGTTCTGCTACTGGCTCGAAGATACCTTGCAACATACCACTGTACTGTTTAAGGTGATAGGACCCTGGTGGTAGTCCAGCCAACCTGAAGAAGCTGACGAGAACTGGGAACAATTGCCAAGGAGAATTCGATACATAATGTATTCCAACACCCATGTCATACATGGTGTTGTACCACTCCTTCACACCATCAATAGTCAAATCTCCTAGATCACGAATGAAGGCATTTCGGAAGATCTCCCTAGCTCCACTACCAATAGAAGAATGTTTGATAGTATCGTCGACATCGCTGATCAGGCTCACACCTTTAGGTTCCATAATCTTCACCTCTTCGGTGGCGGAGAGATGTTCCGAAGCCAAAACTCTTACATGGGTTGGGACGAAGTCAAGTGCAGCACGCAGAGTAAAATGGCCAGCTTCATTGGTCATGATAGTCCTGGACTGTGATCTCGTCTCATCGTAGAAAAACACTGTAATAGGAGCCGAGACAAGCGGATTTGTCAAGAATGGCTTCAGACGAGCCATTAAATGTGCGTTCGCGGCCAACAATTCTTGCTGGTTCATATCCGAAGGTTGGTTCCATGAAGGGCGTTTTGGAAGGTTCCCAGGTCCAGGGCTATCATCATCTGAGGTGTTTGACGTTAATGGCAAGTTACTTTTTGGACCACGAGGCTCCGAGTTTGGCGAAGGTGGCTGAGAAAATGACGGAGTATGACTTGGACGTCGGTCGCCGGAGATGCTGTCCCTGTCCGAATCATAGTTTGAAAATGGCCTTTCACTATAGCCTCCTCTCTCAGCAACCATCTCTTCGTCTCGTCCCTTTTTCAAAATTTCTTCCGCTTCTTGAGCGATCCTTTCCTGCTCTCTCCTCGCCTCGTGTGCTTCATGTCGAGCACGTAACGAAGTAGACGGATCTGGACTGCTTTCTCTACTCGCATCGGTTTTGGGGGCAGGAATACCGCTCAATTGCCTTGCCAAACCAATGAGTAATCGGTTTTTCCGATTTAACGGTCCACGATGCGGAGAGTACATCCAGCCTCGAACGTCCACATCAACGATGGCTTTATCGTCTTCATACTTCTCCCACTCCTTCTTCCAATACTCAGCATCATTTGTCTCGGAATCTCTTCTGTCGAACTGGTTTGAGTTCCATGGGTCAACCTTCGGCTCAGTCTTGATATGTCTCCGAGCATATGAAGGAAAGAGAATCATCTCCTCGTCCCCATGTCGCACGATGGCCACGTCAGGGAAAGCCCCAGGAATTCCCCCCTCATCACTATGCTCATCCATACCCTTGCCGCCCCATTTTTCAGCGTAAGATGCAGAATAAGTTTGTCTTAATTCATTCGCAGCCTTCAAATACCCCGCCAGCTTCTTTCTCTTCCCACCCCTCTCCCTAGCCTCGACCGAGCGGTCAAATCCACCATTATCATCACCTATGTAATTTCTGCCACCGGAATAACCAGGCATAGAACCAGATGCCGTCATTGTGCGAGCCGAACGACCATTGTCCGCCCTCAGACCACCGAATATCCTGTTACCCCTCTTCCTTAAGGCAGCGAGGACTCCTCCACGAGATGCAGCTCTTGCTGCCTTCTTCTGGCGTCGCTCAAGCTGTTTCTTGACGATGTACTCGTAGATCCGTACGTGCGCGCGGTGCTTGTAGTACGGGAGTGTGAGCTGTCGGAAGTCGGTGAGACGACTCTTCGTGGTTGCGTGAGTCTGTGGGAATAGGTATTTGATTAAGGATACACGATGCCGAGGGTGACCGGCGGCTCGCGAGCGAAATGGCAAGGGCGCCAGCGCAGCAACTCTCTTGAAATGAATTTAGAGGTTGAATTTGGGTGCAGTGTCGTGGCGAGTGCTGGAATGAGGCAATCTCAGGAAATTGTAAGGCGCTGCGCTCGTGATGACATGCGCGATTGAATTGATTAATGAAGAAATGGGCGTTTTCGTAAGATCGTGATACTGTTACTGAATGAGGTCATCAAAACCCGCAGTACTAACAATGATTGTCGTTATATGCGTGGTTTTCGGAGCAAAGAAAGTGTTGTGGTTCCGCTGCGTGTCGGTGTTGAGAGGTCAAGGCTGGACTCGACCTGAAGTTACGTCGCTATGTCATAATTTATCGCGCAGATACAGTAGCTGTGTTGACCCCTGTCTTGTTCATGGAATGGTCATGCAGGTTTCGAAAAATGCCATCACCGGATCAAGGTACTTGGCAGGAAGCTTTGCATGCTCTCTGCCACGTTTTCAATTCGCTATACTCCAAATCTTTACATACATTATTATTGAGTATTATGTTTACAGAGGCACTCATGACTACACTCCATCCGAGCATTTGATCTTCAGCGTGAACACCAAGATCAAGATCAAGATCAAGATCGGCCTGATTTTGCTCATGGTCCAAGAGCCTCAGAGCTTGTTTCTGCCACCTAGCCTGGTGATTTACACCACTATTCATTCGCCAAACACCAGACACTAGACACCAGCCACCTTAAAATACTGCCTCGCACGTGTTACACTGAGCACGACTAACTATCTAAAAGTACCAAGACTGACCTGCCTTCGAAATTTGAAAATCTACTCCAAGCTCAATGACCTCCTCATACTTATTAAGTTGTTCCAGAATCTTCACTCCCACATGATGATCGTCGTCTAACTTGTCCTTCATATGGATGATGACTACCTTTATACCCTCCAGTGGCCGAATAGTGTATAATGAAGACGATCGAGGTACTTCTAAGTCATCATCAGGTGGAAATGCGGGTAACTCGGACAGTGACATCGGCGAAGCAGATCTTCGACTAAGCAGTGGGATGTCATCTGCACTCAGATCTTCGGGTGATGAGGTTTGGGGTACGGTTCTGGGACTGATACCCGAACTCTCTCGTTTTGAAATTCTGGTTACTGGTAGAGGAGGCTGAGGCTTGGCCCGAGGAGGATTCGAAAGCCCTTGGCTTTGTCTCTTCCGCTTTTTGTGTTCCTTTATTCTGTCACTATCGTCGGGCACTTTGCTAAAGCCATATCTTTCGGCTTCTACCAAAGATGCAAGCACTTGGAGCTCCTCGATAAGGTACCGAGGAGCTAGATGACCATATAGTCTCTCAATCGGATGCGAGTCGTCGTAAGAACATTCAATAAAAATGGCTTTGAGGGCACCTGATACGATCTTAGGAGCAGCATCTATCCAGACGTTCCTATTTCGAGGCGACAGCGACACACTATCAGGTTCAACATCTCCAAACATCAGAACTTCAGTGCCCGACTCAACTTCGCGTACAAAATATGCAGAACTATCGTAGACGCAAATATGTGCTGATTCGGAACGCGGTATTGATCCCGGCGACAATGCGGCTATGCTCCCTGCAGTTGGCGATAGGGGGGCATTTGCATCAGAATTAACACGATGCAGGCCAACACTCGAACCCCGATGACTATGTCTTTCCATACAATGGCCATGGCTGACACTCCATGGCTTGATTGATAGACCAATAGCGACTTCAGTATAGCCCTTGCTCGGACCTTCCCCTAGAGCTGGAGAGCCTCCTTCTACAAGACGTAAATAAGTCACGAGACCTGCGCCATTGTTCTCGTCCGAAAGGTTTGGCCAAATGACGTTATTAAAGATATGCCTCTTGAATGCCTCGATTGTCGAAGGCAGGGCAGCTAATTGTTTTGGTCTTGTGCCTTGCAAAGAGGCAGTATTGACCACAAATCCAGTGATGTGGTCCAAATGAGGGTGAGTAATAACATAAGTTTCGATAAGCTCTCTTGTTACGTGTGCCGCATTGGCCGTAGGTGAAGCATGCGGGCACTCGAATCCAGCAAACGGCCCATCTCTGATAACTATTGAGGTTGATATAGGAGAGTTAGGATGATGGACAGGCAGCTGCTCTTCAAATATTTTGATGATGGCCGAGAGATGCACGCCTGCATCCAGCGCAAGAACCGAGCCTTTCTTCCATCCTGCTGCTATAGATCGTATGAGGAAGGCTGTTGTATTGTCTTCTCGAGGACCACCTCCAGCACCCTATGAGATAATTAGCTACAACCAATTTTACTTTACAAAACACAGAGGTGCAGGAAACCTCAAAAATGGATATATCCATTTTCAGGGGTAACCATCAAAGTTTACCAAACATTGCAGTACACTTTAGCAACCCGATGATATAGGCACGTGACTATATGTTGATTGCTCTTAGTCCTGAGTGACAGAGAAGCAAACACAAATGATACTTGATTTGCGGATAGCACGTTCTCGTTTGTACACATTCATCTTCTGACTCGTTCAGGTGCATATGCTTTGCAGCCACACCACCAATTGATGGATGGGTTTCAGGACAGGTGCAGGCAAATTGAGGAGGGACCTATTATCTGGGAGAGCACATACCAATACGATAACCTGCAATGCAGGCGCCTCTTCCCCACCAACCATGAAATGGCGTTTTCAATCCCAGATCACGTGGAATAATGGTAAGGGAGGAGCAAAGAGTGTTCGTGCTCGAGGTTCGTTTTGAGCACCGTGCTGTGCGTGATGCAGCGATCCGAGTCTATGTCGATCAACTGTGGAGACCTGTTGCTGGGGGTGTCCGAATTAAGGTTCAGGCTCTCTACTCTGTTGTTTTTGATCCACAATGAAGCTGCAAAGACAAGGCAAGCTATATGACTTGAAGGATAAGGATAACGACAAGAAAGGGACTCGCAGAAAGAGGATGATGTTCGAGTGCAGACGTGCGTGTTTCGTGATACTTGCCTGTCTGTATTGCTATAGTAAGTAGGTACTTGGGATCGCCGAGATGCCTGAAATTCGGGGAATATCTGGCGCTTTGCTGATTGGCGTCTGGCCCGAGGAATGCTGCTACGCCGGAAACGTATGGGTCTGAAGGAGACTCCTGTCAGTCTTCATAAGCTTCCTTAGATGATGATAGTTGAAGCATGATCTTAGCTAGCTGGGAAGACTCCTTTTAACGTCACATTGACAGTAGAATCATAATGTATTCTATCATCTTCAAAAGACACAGCGAGTCGAACTGGAGCTGGATCATCAAGGACAATGAAGGACTTTTCGTTACAGTGTACTGAGTCACAGGGGGAACCTAGACATGAAGATCAAGCCTGGACTCATTTAGAAAACTACAAGAGAGTCTGAGAAAGTCTTATGGGCGAGAGAAGAAAGAGTGTTTTACTTTTTGAAGCGTTCGATATTCATACCACTGAATGTATTCATTTATCTCTCCATTGCTACTGAGTCGTATTGGTTTTCAGAATAATTCTCTTCCCAGACATTCAAAACCACAATGATCCCAAGTATCGTTATTGTGCTTATTGTCATTCAATACAGCATCATGAATGTCTTTGTAATTAGTATAAACGGCGATACCGAGCTTATAACGTTTGTGCTTCAAGGCGGTACGGAATTTTTATTCGTTATCTACCTTGTCTTCCTTTCTTACGTCGTTAGAGTTCTTTAGCATCAACACCGCTTCCCAAGGCCTGCAACCTCGTTACTTTATCAACATATCAACTCAAGAATTATAAGTTTCGATACATAACAAACTTGTTATATTCCATAGCTCTTACAATGGCTCTCGAATCAAATCAGGAATTTCGGCTTCTGGGCTTAAATATAGTCATTATCTGTAGAGTTCTGTTGTCGGCATCGGTTATGTGGGTATGATTACCCCACTCGTCTTATACTTTATATTCCACGACTAATCCCGTAGCTTCTTGCAAAAGTCTTCTACAACATCTACTTCCATCCGCTCGCAAAATATCCAGGTCCATTCTTGGCGAGAATTACGGACTGGTACGCCTTCTATTATACGTACCATGGCCTCACTCATAAGGAGCAGTTACGGTGTCACGAAAAGTATGGTAAGTCACACTTGTACAATCACCTCATCCAGCAACTTTGTATATATATATCATCCACGACATCCTGTTTTGACTACTATTGGTAGGCAGCGTGGTCAGATACACACCCAACAGACTTCTCTTCAATACTCATACTGCCCTACATGAGATTTATAGCAAGAACAGCAATGTCCGTAAAGCCACGACATATAGTCATATGTCAGAAGCAGGTAGCTTCTACAACATAGCTACAGCAGTAGACTTTTCAATCGCCAGCCGAAAGAGAAAAATAGTCGGTCAGGCATTATCTGAAGCTGCGTTAAGGGAATATGAACCTGCTATTCTTGGCCACATTGATACATTCGTGAAGGAGATCGGTAAGGGTGCCGAAAATAAGAACACGTCAGACTGGTCTGTTGTTCGAAACATGGCTGACTGGAGTAAGTTTCTCCTTTGAACTCCGATGTCCTTTTGTTTGATATATGTTGTCTGGAAATTCAGAATTACCAAGACAGACTCGAACTTAACAAACTCTACAGGTAACTATCTGACTTTCGACATAATGGCCAGTCTTGTCTTCAGCCAATCATTCAAGATGCTCTTGGAGCCCACTAAGCGGCCACTGGTTGAGTCGATCGAGGACAAGAATAAGCACATTGGTATCCAGATGGAGAGACCATTCGCTCCAAAGCGAACACTCGAATCATTTTTAGTATCCAGAATTGTCAGCGGATCGGAAATGTTTGTTGAAACAGCCAAGGAAATGGTCGCAAAGCGTATGGGCACTCCAAGTCTCAATGCAGCATCCAAAGACGTCTTTTCGTACATCTTGGCAGCCAAAGATCCCGAGACGGGGAAGGGGATGCCAATTCCTGAGATCTGGACAGAGGCGGTCGCACTCATTATCGCAGGTGAGTAAGATCCAGGTTGGTGCCATTTTACTAACTTCAATAGGTTCTGACACTTCCTCAACTGCTTTAGCTGGAATGCTCTTCTATCTATCTCAAAATCATCATGCATATGAAGCCACCATCAAGGAAGTTCGCACTGCTTTTCCCACTGCAGCATCAATAGTGTCTGGATCACAACTATCGAGCTGCATCTACCTATCAGCCGCGTTAGATGAAGCAATGAGAATGTCTCCATCGGTAGGCTCCTCACTCTGGCGAGAGGTGCTTGAAGGTGGTCTAACCATAGATGGACACGTCATTCCAGCCGGTTCAGACGTAGGAGTTTCGATATACGCAATCCATCATAATCCCGTATACTACCCCAGAGCATTCACATATGATCCTGAGCGTTGGCTCTCACTAGACAAGTCTTCGGATATCAACGCCGCTCGTGCTGCTTTCGCACCTTTCAGTTTAGGTCCCCGAGCCTGCATTGGTAAGAACCTAGCTTTGAAAGAGTTGCGACTTTCGCTTGCAAGAGTGTTGTGGGAGTATGATTTCAGGGCTGTCAATAAGCTTGAGGGCTTGGGTGGAGGTAGAGAAGGCGAATATGCTGTGAGGCAGCACTTGACTGCTCTGAAGGATGGGCCGGGTTTGCAGTTCAAGAGGAGAGAAGACATATAGCTCTGTGCTATTAATGTGGATTTTTCCTCATTTACTCAAAGCACTTGATATTACTGGGAACAAAGTACCCAATTTTGCAACCGTCTATCATGAAACATCGAAAATTGAGCTACATATTGAAGGGCTCGAGTTACTTTCCTTCATGCAAATAGTAGGTGAATAGGTTTGACTGTACCAAGATGTGCAATTGTCTTCTTGATCCCCAAAGTCAAATGAATTGTCAATTCGTAAACAGAGACTATTATTTTATAAGCAAAACTCTTGCAAGCCAGATCTTGCACAAAAGCATCCACAATATCTCTTTTGCTTAGAGATCAAGTCAGCGATAGGGCCACATCACCAAAGTAAAGTAACCTGGAGTTAGTAAGCTATACTACTACAATACTTTGGAACCGTAAACTGATACCCCAGACTAGAACGGAATAGGGTGAGCCGCAGGATAACATATCTTCCTGATAGATTTGGAGTCCGCTACTCAGATGGTATATCATCTGTGTTACGTCAGAGCCAACTATAAAGATAGAGCTCCAAGCCCTTATACTTCCCACTACCCAGATTGACTCCAAAAACCACCATCACGGTCTGATCTAACCTAACCTGGCCTGTGAGCAGAGCGACAATACACTATACATAGTATTATCTCTATAACTACGAAATGTGCACCACGTATTATGGCTTCTACGAATGCGGCCATCCATCTGGGCCAGCTTTCACAGTCCGCTGCGAAGATATCGAGGATGGCGTTGATCCCGAAGATTGTGGAGAGGAGGGCCATGTCACTGACCACTTCTATGAGGCTGGTATCTGTGGAAGATGTTATGGTAAGTCCTCCAGGTCTTCTTACCTGACAGTATCGCTATACTGGAACTGATTATTGGAAGTCACACGCGGTGGTCGTTAAAGAAGATGGAGACATGACTGAAGAAATGACTTCGTAATTACAGTATATGCCGCGTTGTTTTAGAAATTTAGTGCCTTGACTTCTACATGCCTGTGTTTAAAGGATGAGTGATTTTGTGATAAGATGAGCAAGTGTCTCATGCACCCATTGTAGTACCTGTTGTGCCCTAGATAAAGACCTTCTGGAGTACTCGTAGCGATGATGACTGGTGTGAGGTAGTTATGATTTGTGAACCTCTTCTTGGATTCTCAATCTGCAAACTTGCCTACTAGAACCGCTTTCAACCGCAGCTGACTTAATAAATGAATCGTGTCCGGTTTAAACCCATTTTGATACCTCGACCGGTTCATCAGTTTGGCTTCTAGAACCATGGCATTTGCGTCACTTGGTCATGTCACGTATTTCATTATGTATCTGAGGTGGATTGGTTGAAGATCATTCTCTAGACTGTCATTATATGCCACTTCCATCAGGACGAATTAGAGGAAGCGCGAGTCTGTTGGGGTGTCTATTGACACTAATGATAAATGACTTATGTTCCTCCAAGTCTTCCTATGCCATTCAAATCCTACTCCTGGGCCTTAAACGCAACTAAGCGTGAACTGAAGAAGGTGGTATCATACGATCCTGCCATAGCGCCTTAACTCCAAAAATGCAATCAGAATGATGAAGTATCACGAAGTCCTATACGAGACAGGTCTAAGCGATTTCAACAGCAATTCTAAGATCGGATCCTAGCCAGCTGTTGGCACTGAACTCTTGAAGAATCTCAGCCCACTTCTCGTCATCTCCGACTTCAACCAAACCAGACATGCTCAAGACGCGAATGTGCTTCAATTCCAAACCCTCGGCATCACCAATGATGTTGTGTGCGTGCTGGACGAGGCTCGAGAAGCCAGGGCAAACACTGGCGTTGACAGCAGCTGGCGAGCGAACACAGGTGTTGTTGTGAAGGATGTTGATGTGGTATTTGAAGTTGTTGTCGATACCGTTTGGAATAGTAATAGCCTGAGCATTCTCCGGCTGGGTGACTGTAGGTGGATGGTTGTCCATGGTGAGTGCTTCTGACGACTTGAAACGTTTAGTAGGACTTTGTGGTTGTGTGTTAGAGAAGGTTGGGTCGATATTGTAGTGATACGGGTCTAGTTTGGGATCAATGTTTGGATTATGTGCCTCGTCGCTTGGAGAGTATGGGCTTTGTGTGTTTTGTGGTGATGTCTCCGACGCGTCATCTTGACCGCGTTTCTTGGGATTGCCTGATTTCCGCGCCTCAACAGCATATTGGCGTTGGCGTTCGTTGGTGACCATGCGACGGAGGAGCGGAGTCACAAGCGAGATGACCTTGTTCTTCATTTGAGGCCACTTCAACTTGCGATCATCGCCGCTGAAGCATCTATCGCCCCAACCTTCATCTTCCAGAAAGTTCTTCACGCAGCCAAAGAGCTTCAACTTCACCATATCCGTATCACCCCGACCTCTGTTTCCTACGCAGTCTCTTCGTTCAGGATGATTTGGGTCAAGCATGTAGGTTTTGGCAGCAGCTTGGAGGTGAAGGAAGTCTTCTGGAGATAACTCAAGAGATGTGAACAACTTCGACATTGGTGGGCGAGTGTACTTCTTGCTGGCTTGCGACGGTCTACGGAAGAGAGCAGCAGCAGAGTGCACACCTGCAGCTCTAGCATCGGATGGCCCAACAGGAGGATTGGAGGCATATTCGGCTTCTGTCATCGATGGTTCGCCAGTTTTATCTTCAGGGGGTGAAGGGCCCCATATCTCTCTTTCTCTTGCAAGCTGATCTTCGTCCTCAGATACCTCATCTCTTCTTCTCTTGTTGCTCTTGAAGTTCTCATCTTGCTTATCCTGCGATCGACCTTTGCGACTTGACGTACCATTTTCTGCTGGACTTACGGGAAAGGTAAAGCCTGGCTGTCTTGAGTGCCTCGTACTTCGACGCATTTCACCATAGTCTCCCTGAGATTCTTGTCCACCAGCAGTTGCAGCTGCCTCGAGGAGGCTTGCGAAGTGGTCTCCACCAGTTGATGGCGGTGCATCATTGTTTTGCGGAGGATGCTCGAAGTTGGCGAGGGATTCGAGAAGCGTCTGGGCATCTATGTCAAGAGGTTGACCGCTCTGCATGGCTGAAGTGGCCGGTGTGTGAGTATAGTTTTCAATGTTGAAGAAGTCGCTGTTGGCATATACCGTACCATTTGTTTGATTACCATGGTATCCTTCCGTGTATGCATACATGTTTGCGTCTGTAGCACTGCTTCTTGCGAGGTTCCTCAAGACGGCTTCTTGCTCCGGATCGAAGCCGCTGGTTTGATTGCTGTTGGACATTGTCGGCGGGACGATCAAAGTTGTATTTTCCAATGCCGGTCATTCGAAATTTTTTATTTTCAACAAAGATCAATGGCCTAGCTCTCGAGGAGCATCAGCAAGCTCAAGAAGAGCAATTATCACTTTTGACGTCGTCCCAATGGCGAAGTGTTTATTGTCGCAGCGACGATGATAATAGTTTGCGCTGTTTGCATTGTGAGCAGACTTGTTTGTGTCGTTTGCTCGAAGCTATTATGTGGGTGTTGCTAAGCGCGTTAGCCCATCCGGACAATTCCGTTTGATAACTCCGCGTGAGCGTTGCGTGCGTCACCGTTGGGCGGTGTCTATCAATATCCTCTCCCATTGTGCCAATTTGCGACAAACCCATTTAGATGCGCTGTAATGTTTTCACAGCTTTAACATACGAATACAATGGCCACGACTCTAGTAACCTCATCGGCTGTAGGCTCCGAAGTCTTCGCTCTGATTGCATTGATTGCCATTTCTATACTTGTACTACTTATCCTGCGCTATTTCCTCCCCTTACGAACGACCCCGATATATCTGTTGATACCCATATTCTTCGCCCTCGGTCTGCCTGCAAGCATCGTCTTACTTGTACCTATTGATCTTGCGTCAAATGCTAGCACTGACGATGCGGGAAGTCGAGGTATCTGGCTGCCGGAAAGGGTGCTCCTGGTATCTTGGAGGATAACATATTGGTTGACCTTTGCGCTGACCTGGTAAGAGGAAATACACTTCTCTTGTTTTTTGTATTCAAACTGACTCCCTCAGGTTTATCTTACCCATATTTGCCGAGTATTCCGACGCTGGTTATCGAGAGCCAGAAAGTCGAATCAAATATTCCCTCCGCGAGAATGCACGCTATCAGGCAATGATCTTTGGAGCAGGCCTCCTTGGACTCATCTACTTCTTCATCACCTCTGGAGTATCCTTTACGTCCTTAAAGGGTGTTGTTATGGCACTGGCATATTGTTGGGGCTTGATGCTCGCCATTTATCTTATGGGACATGGCCTCGTCGCAATTCCAAGGGGACTTATTAGAGATGCTAGCATCAGCGGACGACTCAAGCGCATACAGGCTCGTGCACCAAAGGTCCATGAGAAAATGGAGGCATCTATACAGAAGCTTGACGATGTTGAGGCCGAGGTGGCTCAATTGAATGCAAGGAAGACTGGTACGGCTGTGGTATTCAAGGAATGGATCGAGGATTTGGCTGATGCCACAAATCTTCCGGAATCAAGACCTCGCACCCTATCAAGAAGAATGTCTGCTCCATCAATTACCGTACCTACCGTCATCACCGAACGATACCTCGCTGATTTGTCTCGCAAACTTGACCGCGCACGACATAGCCGCGCACGTTTCATAGATGAATGGGATCGACTTCTTCGCCAGGCTGTACATGTACAAAGCATCCTTGACTCTGCTGGATCGAAAAGGCTTGAAATCGGAGAAGCCTCTCCACATTCGTCGTTCCTCGAGAGATTTAGCGTCCTTACGCCTCATACTAGATATCTCTACCATACCTTTGTAGTGCCTGGCACGAGATTGTTTTTCGGTGGACTATTTGCGTTTGCCTCAATCTGCATCGTGTGGTCCGAAATTATCAAGTTAATCAAGGCAGATTGGTCTATCATAGCACTTACCGTCGTTCACCATCCAAACAGCGATCGAGGTCAAATTGGGTTTGCTGGGCAAGTGATTGCAGCTTTCTGGATCTTGTATATGTGTGCTGCGGCTCTTACATCCCTCACCGAAGTCAAAGTATGGAGGGGTCGTGCGCTTGTTCGCCGGAATACTGCATACGAATCCGCCTTCTGGTATGCTATGCAAGTTGCCAAGTTGTCTGTCCCGTTGGCATACAATTTCATGACATTCTTGACAAGAGATATTTACGAACCCACCGTATTCTATCAGTTCCTCGGCAAGCTTATCAATCTCACAACAATCGGTGAAGGATTCGACTACATTTTCCCAGTATTTATTCTTGTTCCTGTATGCGCAACTCTGTTCAATCTCTACGGTAGAGTCAAGCGTCTAGTTGGGTTTGGAGTCATCGATGATGATGATGATGCTGACAACGAGACTGGATATGGAACTGGTGGCTGGCGTGAAGGTCGGGATTTGATTGAGCGGGAACTCCAAGGACATTCTTCCTTGAGTCACCTCCGAAGCAACACTTCGAGCCGTCACAACGTCCCCAATAATCCCAATAATCGCTCGGCCCCAACAGTATCTGTTCCCCCAGCTCAACGTGCACACGCAACACCCACACCGTCGAGATCATATGCAGATCCACAACGTAGCACTGCTCCTGAGGATGAGAACATCTTCGAGGCTTTTGGACATAGGGTCAAGAACACCTTTGACACTGTGAGCCCACCAAAGTGGTGGAAGGAGGTTGGCGATGGCATTAAGAAGCCGAAGTGGATGGGCGGGAATGATGATTCACCTGCTGGTGGTAGCAGTGGAAATGGGTTCTTGCAATTGTTTGGGGGAAGTGGTAGTGTTCAGGACGGAAGGGTCAGACTTTAATATGGAGCAGAGGCGTCTCGGTTTGGGACTGGATAGGCTTGAATTGCATAGCGAATGGAGTTCCTTGGCCTTGGATAGATAGTTAGATAGCTAATCAATAGATAGTTTGTGTTCGTTTGCATTCTTAGATCATTTTACGTGGGATATATGAAGTTCACTATTTAATCAACATGTTCGAAATCAAACAAAATGTCAGACCTCCAATACCCCCGGGTAGTTGAGGCTATATATTAATAACTCTTTTTTTGTATAACGTAAGCTTTTGCTTTTGAATAATACAAATGAATAATTTTTGACGTGCAGATATTGAAATATTTTGTGTTGCGAAAACAAATACTTTAAGGATATGATATTGACGACTCACTTCACATATTCCTCTGAACCAGTCGTGATACCACTTTCATAATATCAGAAATAAATCCAAATAATCGCTCAAACAGTAATCGTTGTAGCTTTGGTTTATTTTGCTATTTCTGTGTATAAGTCGCACTCCATATAATCATATGAATTACACCTCAAATAACAAAAAATCGTAACTGAGAATTTCAAAAGCTGCCCAGGAATAATATAGTTGTAGAAACAATTACGAATTTATAGAAGATGTAGTTGCATCAACATAAGTGTCGGTCTCAAAATTATTTGTATTCTATGATATGTCGCTCCTTTAAAAGTTCCTCTTGTATTTGCTTTCTTGAAAGAACCCCCGTCTTATTCTCCCCTTTCAACCGTCCACTGACTAAAGTCCATCAAAGTATATTCAATCGCAACATATTTGCAATGAAATAGTTTCCATATGATTTAGGTAAGACCAAAAATGGTGCCAGACTGCACAACAGATGTTACCATCTTCGATATTGCCCCTATTCTCGAATATAGTGCACTTCTCAATTTACAATCGTCAAGAGTAAAGGATCTTAGAATCGAGTTCGATTTACTACATCCATTCATGACTGACGATATCAAAACTGAAAGCTACATAAATGGCACAGAACCGACGTCGATCCCGTTGGTTGCATCCCTTTTCACCACATTTTTGCCCATCACAATCCTCTGTAGGCTACCGCGTACCTCGACACAGACATCCGGCTCCGAATACTTCGCTGAGATACCTCAGAGTTAGGTATAAGAGGTAGACAAACATCTTAGTGTCCAAATTATAGTGTGGAACAGAACGGGAGTCTTACTCCAAATGCTTCTGTTTGCTGTTTTCATAATGGGTCTTTTGCTCCCGCTTCAATGATTACATGATGTCCAGTGAGGACTGTTGAATACGTGTCATTGAGTCCTCTACGCATATTAAGCTACGTATTTATCGCAGGCCGAGTTATGAGGGCATGGAAGTTGAATAGGGGAGGGGATATGATCAACGGCTTTGCAAGAGGAGCTTGAAGGCACTTGAAATTACTGGAGTGGTTTTCTGTGATTCTATGTCAGGCCTTGAGTACCAAAACAGTTGAGTAGTATTAGCAATTCGAACAGTTTACTGCAACAGCTTCAGCGTAGTCGTATGAGACTTCTGTTAACTCGAGTCCCAGTACTACTTCGAACTTCTCTTGAAGGCAAGAGACATGTCTCCACACAACTCGATTATACTTGCCAATCCAACGAATCGAAGTCGATGAACTCGGAATAAGAATCGCTACTGATGGTTGTGATCATCCAACACAAGTCCAACAGCCCCTCACAGAAAAAAATAACAATTCTTCAGCAACGCATTCATACAGGGGTCCCAACATCATCACCGTTACACATATATTTCATCACATCAACTGCTACGTACAGCAACATGTCAAACTACGAGTCATACGACATCCACAAATCACCCCACAACTCTCACTCCAACTTTCCACAAACAACGCCCGCTCAAAGACAGGCACCCCGCAACGGCAAAACAACAGGCAGATTCACATGCCTGTACGGACATCGCTGTCCCAACAAGGCCGAAGTTGCGTGCCAGCATCCGACGATGACAGAGAAGTGAACAGACACTCTTGATCCATCACTTTGGCAATACGACTTGTCACCTACTATTGTACAGGGCAAGGTCAGGGCGATCAAGACCAAATAAGCTGCATGAGCTCATTCCACTTTCTACTCCAACTCTAAGTCAGAATCCAAAATCTCTATCACCAATCCCAGACCCAGTCATTGAAACAGTGCCGCTGTACGCGGACCCAGAAAGCGCGGTGTGACGTGATGGGATCTCTCGTCGGGTCAGGGCGTCAACACATATTGGCAATGGCGGAGAGGCAGGAGGTGGATAGAACAGGATACGATGCCACGACCAGGAAGAAGATCGTACCTGATGGGAGTAGAAATCTTCTGGGACTCGGGATACGGGAGAGGACGATATTCCAGACCCAGAGTGTTGGTACGCCACGTTGCTGTGCTGACCCGAGACAATGGGTTGGCGATGGACGATGAACCTTGTGAAATATTGCAATGTATTGCGGCGAGGCAGAACCCAACAACTGCAAGTGCAACAGCATCTGCAACTTTCCGTTATAGCTGTGCGACAGGGAATGCGGTTGTGGGTCTCCTCATGCAGAAATTGATAGAGTGAAGTAGAGTTTGCTGGGAGCTGTGGTGCAGCTCTGGTTCTGGAATTAGGAATTGACGCGAGGAAAGTGGAGACTTCGATTCTTGGGACAGAGTATGTACATGGATTGGGTTTTGGATTTTGATTTTTGAATGGGGTTTTGGGGAATTTTGATGGAATAGTGTTTGGAAATGATTAGTTATATTGGTTGTAGGGGGGTGGTTGGGTAGGAAGATGAGAACGTTGCGGTGCGCGCGCGCCATCTTACCAAGTCATTGGGACGAGATTGAGATGGGCGACCGTGCCCGTGCCCGCTTTCCCTGGGACCTTGGCGACGACTGTTGCATACCGAGTTGGTTAGAGACATATACAGTGAATGCGGCTGGGCCAGACTGTTCGGACAGACTTGAAATATGGAGTATATTGAAGTGCATGATATCTAACGACAAGGAGGGAGCCCAAGGCGGATTTGTGGATTTTGCGAAAAGAGGAATGCTGTGATGAGCATGGCTCCTTGTCTATTACCAACAAAACAACAAATAATTGATAATTGACACATTAAAGCATCCAAGTATGTATACTGAAAATAGATCGGCAGGTAGAATGCGATAAATGGGATGGGTGGAATGCTGGCAGGACTGGAAAGGGTTTGAATGGAATGCCTTGCTGCTGCAGGTCGAATGAAACAGTACAAGTCCACACTTCGTATGATGAAAATGATGATGATGATGATGATGATGATGATGGATGAATGACTCTGCTCGCACAGCGTCCATACCGTTCGCTACCTTGTCAATATCCTTAGTTCTGGGATTTCCGGCGAGCGGGGAGATCACGCGCAGGGATTTCCAACTTTTCGGGTGCGGATTGATTAAAAGTGCGTGATGGGTTGGTGATGAGAGGTGATGGGGAGAGGGAACGATTGGCTGACGGCACAACACATACAAGCTGCAACAGTGCAATGTACGACGATGATATTGATGTGCAGCAGGTTGGCCCACTCCCCGGGATACATACACATCGAGGGGCCGGCATGAGAGCCATTTCTTTTTGTTGGGTCGGGCGGCAACATGGTTAATCAATCAGAGTAATCCATCCATCGAAGAGAAACACAGAGAGTGTGTATAAGTGGAAGAGAGTTTGGGTATGTTTTGAACGTTGTCTTCTGCTTGCTTATTGGTGTTTGGAATATGTGACCCTTTTGCATGGATAGTTTGATACTCAGTACCAGGGAGCAGTCTAGATATGTAGGTGTGTACATCCATACATGGGTTATCTCGTATGGAAAAAGCATCGACTCCATTGAAATAGAAAAAAATAAACCAAAAAGTGTGGAGAAGTTCCGGATGAGTCCATATACCGCGAGAGTGACGATGAGATGAGATGGGCTGTTTCGTTAAGATGCTTTTGTGCTAAGCATCTGGGATCCCCAGGTCCTTGACATGTCTTAAGATATTGATGCGTTGATAGACGTTCGGGATGTCGACGGCCGCGGTGAAGATCCATCTCAATGCCTGCAAGTGCAACTTGGGATTGCTTCCCAAGCATACCAATGAGGCAATGATATTCGCTGCTGCTCTGGCTTTGGCGGCTAGCGTTCTTGATGAGCATCACGACAGCCTTGACAGCGGCATGGCCCAGGTAGTGAGTGAGTGACAGGAGATCAACGATCTTCTGGTATTCTGGTGTTCTGGTGTTCTGGTGTTTCTACTCCAATGACTTAGTCGCAGAGACAGTTGTGTGAGAGGAGAGTTCATCGGTAAAGCAACCTTGTATGTACAGAAACTTACCCTTCAAACATAGAACGAGAGAGCCAGAGTGATGGATTCAACGATCTGCATCACGCCCTCCTCATCCTCACCTCGTGAATATGCACCGCACGGCGTACATGTGAATGCTCAGATACCGAGCTCGGTATCATTCTCCTGAATCGCTGGGGTAATGATACAGTGGACCGTTGCCATACCACCTCGCTGCTACTTCCCCCATTTGACCCTTCGGCAATATGCCTTGGATGCACGATTCAGGATATTTGCATAGGCGCCCTGTCAAGGATCTTTGACCCGGTGGGACGGATTCTGCATAAGGATGAAGCCCGCAGTATCGAATAATGGTAAGTTACTCCGTTCATGTATCTCCGTAAAAGTCGTGTAGCTTCATGGCGATTAAAGAACATTCGGATTTAAGTTGGACCTTTCATTCCACTCATCTAGAGCTTCACCCTCGTCCACACCCATTCCGCTTCTCAACCCCCAATCTGCGCGGCTGGCCCCTTTATTGCGGGATCGGTTCTGGGTAATGACCGCGCAGATAATGGTTGTGACGGAATACATCGCCGTGCAGGATCTGTCATATCACTACTACTGTACAAAAGTCGGATGTGAGGATGAAGCCTGATTTGAGATTTTGCAACGGCATGACCGGCCTAGATCAACTTGAACTCTGTGGCCCCTCAACTATTCAATTGTTTGTCCGGTGTTGCATTGCATTACAGTCGCCAGGAACATGTCCAATCGTAAGGCGAGCACTGATGATATGGCGAAAGAGAATCATGTGTCTTGGGAATGAGATATGAATGCATCATGATCTCTGACCATGCCTGGAATAGGTAAGGCAAGAGAGCGATGAGAGGCACAGAAGGCTATCTCCATCCTTCAGAATCCTTCAAGGTACCATGGGAATGTCTACCAATCTACTGCGTAATCTGTCAATCCACTATTTCTCATCACAACATACTTTACTCTTGACTTCCGCGCTTGTGTAGATAATTCATGTTATCTGTGGATGGGTGAAGAACCGGTAGGAATCTCGAGTAAGCAGAACTCTAAATGGGCAGATGGGACAAGATGGGCACTTCACATTTGGACAAGTCAATACGCCCAGGCAAGCTAGCACGTGAAATGCTATGAGGAGGATGCCCTGGTACAGTAGTAGCAGTCAAGTGACGGCGAGGGGACAATGTTTAGTGCAAACAGAAATTTAACGCTGCGATATTCTCGTGGTTGGCGTTGTGGTGGACAAATTACCGTGATGTGGGAGGTTAGTTCTGGATAGTTGCTTCCCTCTAATCCGCCCTTCTCTGTTGCTATTCATGCCCTCTACAAGATGTGCCGACCGTTGAGACGATGGCTTTCTCAAGGACTATGCATACGCAATCACTCATTCCCACATTCCGTAGATGGGTAGACTCGTGGAGTCTTCTTGATGAACACGAGTAAGTTATATGCGATTGTGCGCATAACATGCGACGTACCGGTCCGTCGCGCGTAAATATCGAGTCATTGCTTAATAGTCGGGGCAGAATCGTATTTGTCCGTATGTATATCTGTTTTTATCTCCCTCTGTCGGATCCGACTCAGTCATTCAATTCCTCAGAGATAGATATTACTTCATAATCAGAATAATAATGTCATGATATTTAATACAAGAACCCCTAATATTGCGCTGTACTGTGCTCGTAATATTCATTCCACGGTACCGACATACATACCTACTGCCTACATTATGTTCCCTTTCCAAAATCCAGTAAGCAAAGGTACACAGCGTTGCAAGTCTCGTTCCTCAAGCCATCTCATTCCATCCACCATATACCATCACCATCATCCGAAAGCCCAATTCATAAAAGACTAAATAAACAAAACCCAAAATAAATATCGTGACTCATATCAAGTGGCACGAAGTTGTGCAAAGCAATCCCTTCAATACGCCTCACTTCCACCAGGAGCTTCTCGTCCGCACCACAACCCCGAAAAACGTAAGAAATCGGGCATAAAAAGACACACGAGAAGGATCAAGATTTCTCAAAAAGCGACTAAACTCTTTTTCCCTTCTTCTTCTTCTTCTTCCTCTCCCCTACAATCATCGTTGAAGGGGAGGAAGGTTTGACCCACCAAGTCGGCGACCCCGAAAAAGCCAATCTTTTTACCTTACTGCACTTAAACTCAAGTGAGCGTCGCTGCTTCTGCTCGTCATCGCTTGGCTTAAGCCTCCCAACTTCAATGAGGTTTCCTAAGGTTGGGAAACCTTCCACCTGCATTCAAGGGTTCGGTGTCCGGGGTTTGTGCTTGTTTCGGGTTCGATGTCTAACCATCATACCTTAATTCCATGGGAGTGCAATGTACGACGTAGAGTATTCTGGATGTATTACCACTCTCTCTTTACATACCTTACTTTCGGTGAGTATACCGGACACGGCGATAACCTGCTAAACGTTACTCGGACTTTGATGCACACAGTATTTTCTGTCGATAAGGTAATTGATACCGTGAAGTATGGATCACTCACTACTGCTTACCTCGACCACATTCCTCCGAGTGATACACTACGTAGGTATGTATCTGACATTAAGTAATCATACTCAAGGTACACAGTAGCTGCTATGACGATGCTATGATGATGATTAAGGCACGCAGAAGTGGAAGACTCCCGTCGTCTTACGGGGCCAAAAATACCCAGACACTTAGTTGAGTTAAGGCTATCTGCAGCACGAGGTCCTTGCATTTTCGAAATCTTCTATCGCATTCAACTACTGCACATGTACGGAGTACGCAGTATCCAAGTATCTATCTGAACGAATCTTATTCCTCCTCTACATTCCTCGGTGTTACCGGCCCAGGGACGTCCCATGGTATCCAGCGCACCAAGGGACCACGAATTTCCCCAGTACGCGCACCTCCTGCATGCACGCAGCACCAAAAGGCAAAAAAAGAATGAACGAAAACATCCAAGCAAAAGCGTCGGTGCAACTCAAACACGTAAATAACTCAAATGAGATGGGTGTTCTTCGATCTTGCAAGTAGGGCCCCCCCCCATCTCCTCCCTCTCCACTCTCTTGACCCGCTTCGAGATGATCGTGAGCGTGACCATGAATGACCATGACCATAAGATGAGCGTGAGCGCGTGGAAGAAGAGTTAACCTTCTTTTCCTGCTGCCCGCCCTCGGAGGCTGCCATGCGGATGCGGCGATGCCCTATGCTTCTTATGTATGTCGGAGGAAGCTCCTTCTCCCCTGCGGGGCCTCAAGCTCTGGTGCTGCTCTCACTATGAAATCCTCCTGGGCATTTGGTGCTCCTTCCCCCGCAGGGGACATAGTTTAGCATCGGCAGTAATCAATAGTGGCGCGGGATGCCGCAGATAGTGCAGTGTGAGACGGATTTAGTGCTGGGCAAACACGCAAAAGCACTGAGTGATGGCTCGGGGACAGCGCCTTTTTAGCACTGCTCGCTCACACGGTCCCCCTCATTTAGTGCCGATGGCTCTAGAGCGGGCCAGTAAACATTGCGATGCTCCGTAGAGGGGTGATTGTGGAACCCTTTTTGTGCACGTTAGTACGTGTGGACTTATTTGATAATGGCTTGCCTTACGAGACGGCGCCGCGATGCTAGACATTCTATGGTCTTGACACTTCTCTAAGCTCCGGGCCGCTCTGTCAGTTTGGGAATGAAGTTTGGAGTGGTTGGCTAGTCTACTCGCCGGATTGCGCCAGAAGGATCAGTCCCAATGGTGCTATTCGCTGTGCGGGTTGCAGTGCGAAAAAAAGGCACAAGAGCTTGAGTGGTCAGAGACTCACACCCTCTTCTTGATGGACCGCTCCGATCGCTTACATGCCAAAAGCCTACTAAGTACTGTATCGTGTGTATGTACTCCAGACTCGACTGCACTACCACCACTGCAAAGAAGAAAAAAATAGAAAAAAATAGAAAAAAAAGAGCCGTCCCCAGAGCCGTCGACTACCTTATCACCTTACCTCCAGGTGAGGATTGAGAGGATGTTCCACATCGTGCTCTTCAATAGTCGGGTAAAACATCCTCCATGAAGAATCTTCAAACAAGCCACATCTACAAGCTCCTCTTTCCCACTTGAAAAGCGATACGAAATACGGAGCAAACACGCAAAAGGCCCTTCTATGATTGTGCGGAGTATGTATTCAGTACTTGTACTGTAATCATCTACACGAACCACATCAACATGTTATGCGGCTAAGTCTCGTATAGCGCGCGTGAAATACCCATTTCGCCCTGTGATTCGTAGCAGACATACATACATACACACATACTTACAATGGGTGTGGTGGTGGTCCAGTGGCCACGATTCCACACTCCATCTTCGTACATTGGCTCCCACCAACGACCAAATCACCTTCGCTCGGCCCAACCAGTGCGGCGGGTATAGCAACAAACACACTTGGAGTATCTGTTCGCTCAAACTCCTCACGCGCTCGCATGGCATGCGCAACGCAACGCAACGCAACGCAACGCAGTAGGCGCCGAACAAGAGCGGGAGCAAGAGCAAGAGTGAGAGCGACAAGAACGAAAAAAACAAGTGAAATCCCTGCCAATCTCACTGCATAGGGCTGACACGGGGAGTCTCCCAATGGAAGTGTGTCGGCTTTCCCCCCAAGAGAGATTCGTGCAGTGCTTGAAGCATGTAGGTTGTAAGTAGTTTGCTGTCATGGTCTCGGCGTCTATCCGTATTCAGAGCACTATTACGAATATTCGGAGAGATTTTTGATGCGACTTGCGATCAAAAAACGTGGTCTGGCCCCCCCCTCCCTCCTCCCTCCCTCCCTTCCCGCCGGATGGAATGGCATGTGCTTCGAGGATCTACGGAAGGATCATTTGGAGTGAAAGGGCTCGTGTTGATTCCATGAAATCTTACATAAACACCGGATACCTACATACTCACATACATACATACATACTTGACATACGTATCTGTGTACTCGGTGCGGTTGACGGGCTTGGGCAAACGCAGACTTGCATATGCTGGTTCACTTGCGATGACAATGACGCTGATAATGACACACAATGACATGAGTCTGACAGGGCAACATGGCATGGCATGGATATGAGCTGCGCCTTACGGTGTACGGCGTCGTTAAGGGTCCTCCCTCTGGCGCTTCGTTCTGTTTCAGGCTGGATAGAATGCTACCGCCACTGTGACTACGCAAAGAGGTTTCGATGACTTTGATATGAGTTAGACATGGGGTGGCTGAAGGGGGAGGGGGTTTGAGGCTCAAGGGTATCGATGTGAAAAAACTGTTATCTGTAGGGCGCTACTTGGGTCTGTTTTGCACAATACTACCATGTATGCACGTACACAATTACTGTACGGAGTACGATATACCCGAATATTTGGATTGGATTTGAACGGATACTGTAGCATATTTCCGAAGAATAACCCCAGATGAGAAGAGATAGAGAGAGAAAAAGGGATACTACATAACCCCAATCACAGTTGATGGTCGGGCATCATCCAAGAGCAACCCCGGCATAGAACAATTATCGAAATGATATGGAAGGCTATTCGAAACATGGACAAGGATATGGAATACGTAAAATGGTGAACAGTCAGCATAGAACATGCACAAGATGATACCCTACTCAACACTTCATCATCTAAAATAATCCGCAGAAGAGAAAGGAAAACATGTCAAAATCACCGAACATTTCAAATAGCGTAATTCTCCACACTCCGGCCTTTGATGATTAACAGGTGGTCAAAGTCACGCAAAAGCCGTGCAAGAAAAGGTCTCCAAGTCGGTGAGAGAGAGAGAGAGCCGAGCCCCAGTAACGCAATTTCAAAAGAAATCTCCGCATCAGTCGACATGCGATCGACTCTGTACCTCAGAATAGAGCGACCGTTCCCATAATTCAAATCTGCCGAATGCACGATTCAATCACTCGGGGCATCGGGGAGTCCGTTTTTTTTTCTTTTCTTTCTGTTTTGCGGCTTGCGTTCTGCGCGACCTTTTCACCTGCGAATGCGACTGGGGGACCCAGAGCCGAGCAGGCAGCATATGGCCCCCAGTTTTTTTGTGTTGCATCTATCTATGTATGTATCTATGTATCCATCTTCGTGCATGGGCGGTGGTGAGCTCTCAGGGGAGCAGGGTGCTGTGCCAGGTCGTTGGATATGGTCTGCGACCTTGATGCCGGGGAGAGTGTCAGTGTGAGCGTGCTGCAAGGGGAGGAGGTCTCGTAGGGGAGTTTCATTTCGTCATGAGCATGGGATTGTGAGGGTTCTGACGATGACAGAACGATGACAAAATGATGATGATGATTTGATGATGATGCCTGTGTTAGTGAATGTTATGGATGATGTTTATGATGTATTGTTGTTGTGCAGGTACTAGGTAGTTTTATTGTGGTGACGCTATCTTGAGTGTGCATGTCCTCTGCCGTGAGTTATGAATAGCTTCCATTACAGTCTAAAGACGATCGTTACTCCGTGCATACATATATACATACATATATACATACATACATACATACATACATAGGTACGTAGGTATCATAGGCATCAAAATAGAGTGCATCTCTGCAGAATAAAAATCATGTCGACCTTTGAGCGAATCCCGACGTTGACAACACAGCCTCGTGTTATGGCTGTGCATCCTGCAGGGCCGGGGCTCATAATTCGCTGCAGGTCACGGGTGTGCTTATGCTTGTCGTGCCTGTCAATGTGTACGTAGTATGTATGTATGATGTGAGATTCGCTACTATTGGCTTGGAACGCACCTTTGCAGACAAGCTGTGGCAGTGTGTACTGTGTATATGTGGGAATCGTGGCTGGCAGTGGTGGCAGTGGCAGTCGAAGGTTTGGAGATTCCATACTGTATCGTACCTTACCCATTGTAAGGTAGTATTGATAGAATAGAAGATGGTAAACGACCAAGGTACGGTAGGTAGAGGTAGGTAGGTACCGTAGGTAGGTACTGTAGGTAGGCAGTATCGTATAATCTCACTCTTCTTTTCTTTCCTTCTGTTTCCCAATCGACGACAAGGACTCAACCCTGAAAGCATCGTACAGACAGAGATCGGATCCAATGCTCACAACAATTTGATGATACATAATCATGCCTAGACTGGTTGCTGACTCCGCAAAGACCAGTGACTTGACCCAGTCGACACATCCCAGGTGATCCATCCATCAGAACCGGACCCCAAATCGAAAAGCCCGGCTGCCACGTGACGCTAAGCAAAGTAGGCTGAAAGCACCCTAGGCCCGCGAAAAAGAGTGGAATCATAAGGACCAAGGTAATTGGGAATGAATTGCTGGCAGGGTCGCATATCCAATGAACAGAGCTACCAGCATCATGAATACCTAGCCGGCCTCATCCAATCCATGCCAAACCATCTCCACCCCCCACTAAGTGACCGCCAAACAACCACCCACCCCCCGCCAGATCTTCCAGCCTACCAATCCCGTTGCAGTTGCAGTTCCAGTTCCAGTTCCAGTTCCAGTTCCAGTTCCAGTCCCAGTTCCAGTTCCAATTCCAATTCCAGTTGAGTTCACTGCTTTGTTCACTTGGTCCATTCCCACCACACAGACAGAGGAAGATATTCATTGACCAACCACCCACAGGCTCCCCTTCTACCCACAGACGAAAGCATACCAGGACCCAGTGGGTAGTCCTATTGTCGAGCCTTTCCCAGTCGAGAATCTTCTTTCGAGCCTACTCGCCGACCCGCTGCTCGCCAAAGCCTTCGAAGGAAAAGAAGTCTCCGTTTTCAGTGGTATCAGTGGCTATCAGTGCTACCCAAGCGCCAAATCACTCCTCTTTGAGGGGCCTTCCAGGGCATTATCATGGATCGAGAATGTAACCCCATCGTGCCCTCACTTTCCGCTAATATGGACCATAAACGAAACTCTTGAAACCTTCAATGGCATTTGAGCGCAGTAATTTGCGAGTACTTACAGCAAGGTAGGGTAAGGTAGGGTAGGTAGTGTTTTGATGAATATCCTTTTGGTATGGTCTTTGTTGCTGTAGTGGTGGTGGTGGTGGTGGTGGTGTACTCTACTGCAAGTAAGAATGTGTAAGTATGTAGTATCGTATCTTATCATCATTTTATGACAACACTACACAGCACGCGCATTCCAGCAATTTAAAAAAGAAACTTATGGTTAGACTTATGGATACTTTTCCCTTCGACCTGTACATGGTAAGGTATCGAATCGACCCAATCGCCAGAGATCCCACTGAAACCTACTCCTGTCATGCCACCTTACTCTCCATATACATGTTCCTCCCATGGCTTTTGTGTGGTTATCAAGGACAAAAGTGTCATTGTCGAGCCATTGTCAGATGTCCCAAGACTCGATTGACTTGCATAAGGATGCATCACCTTCATATTTTCTCTTCCTAATCAATACATGATAAACTTTCAAGACCGTCTTCCCATCTGTCCATCTGTCCATCTGTCCCCATCTCACATATCCCATACCTGACTTGACCTATTGTACGTCCCTCCCAGATAGAGTAAATGTCTGATCTAGAACACACATTCTCCATACACATGCAATCCCGACCCCATGCATCGGATATGGCGCAACGACCCCAAAGGCGAAAGGCGAAAGGCGAAAAAAGAAAGATCAAGAAAAGAATTTGCCTAATATTCATATTTACCATTGCGACATTCCGCTCCTTACCTTGCTCCTTCGTTTATGTTGATCCGATGCATCTTCGTGTGATGTTCACTGAGTGGTCCTAGTGCCACGGTTGCCAGACTAAACAAAGTAGCACACTAACTAAAGTACTAGATGTTGGTTACCTTGAGGTAAAAAGCATCCAAAGGGTACGTACTCCGTTACTGGTAAACTATATTACCGGATGCTGTTTTACAAGCGATCAAATTGTGTGTTTGTGCCAAAATGTCTTTTCCGCAATGGGGAACGACAAGCGAACAATGCTCCCGGGGGAAGTGAGGTGCAAAAGATGGAAAGGTGAGGTGCGATGAGAGATCGTGAAGAATTCCTCTCTCTCGAGAAGAGAGACAGAGACATTGGGGATGAGATGAGTCAACGGGCAATTCTCTGAGTATGTACTCACACTATCGTGATGGACATCTGATTTGAATGTCTTGCTTATCAGTGGATAATAAGAACCGAATCATCATATTCCTCATGTCACTTGATACTCTCCTACTTGTTTGTGATGAATGTATGTATGGATGGATGGATGGATGGATGTACATACGTACTATACACCCTCTCATCTTGATTGTGTACTCACTCACATTTACTCAATGCACTCTGTGCTACTCTGTGTTACGTCGATAGTCCATGGAGCATGGTCGACACGGAGGGGAGTACAAAGTCTTTCCAAAACCAGGTCATGAGGGATGTCAGAAGAAGGGTATGGTTACCAACTCCACCGTGGGAATTATGACTTGCCCTCGCTTCTTCCGTACAAACAGGTGGAACATAACAGAAGAACATGCACGGCATGACGATTGAATCATGATCCCCATAATTGAGCATCGCCTTGAAGTCGTCCGAGTGAGGTACATCCATCCATCTCATTGCGGAAGCATTTTGGCCCCCAAGAGCATTTTACATAGCCGCACTCTGACCCTGCCCCCGACGCCATAGCAGAATTCGGCCAGGAATATTCCCATGGGAACGTCACGAAAGTCAAAAGCGAAGCAGAGAATCATTGAAGAAGGAAGAAAGAAAAAAAGTGTGTGACCCGGTTTGAGGATCAACTAGCTTTTGTCAACAATCGGCACGGGTCAGGAAGGATTGACATATCCTGGGAGAGCGAGGAAGAGCGACTACCATCATATCAATCAATCAATCAATCAATCAATCAATCATCCAGCGAATCAAGAAGAGAACGAAAAGGAAAAGGAAAAGGAAAAAAGGGAAAACAATAAAATCAAATTTAAATTTAGATTAATTTGAAATAAATAAAAAAGAATACCCCGCTCTCAACTATACCCACTGCTTTCTGGGATGTATTCCGTATTCCGTGTTCCATATTCCATAATTCCATAATTCCATAATTCCACATTCTCATCTTCGATACTCCCGATTGCTGTTCATTTGATCCGAATTTCCTCTTTCCCTCTTTCCCTCTCTTCCTCTTTTCTCTCATTTTTCGCAATTTGGGGCTTACATACTCACCACAGACAGGCTTAGCACAACTTGCCTGCATAAATTAGCTAGCACACAAGCACACAAACACACAAATGCATACACACCCACATCCGACCACCAACCATACAAAGCAAACATACTCACCTACCTACATCCATCCATCACAAAATACCTAATGTACATACATACAAAGCCCATAAAGTTCTGACCAACTCTGGCCTCACCCCAACGGTGCCCATTTGGGAAAGATCATTCACGGCTCGACGGCGCATCCAAGCCACGAAAACCCTTTTGAGGGGAGGGAACGAGCGAAGGGTAGGCTTCCCTTCCCCCTCCCCATTGGAAAGCCATGGTCCAGGGGCTTATTTTAGTTACATGCACCCAAAATTCGTGCTTTTCCCTCTCTCTCTCTCTCTCTCTCTCTCTCTCTCTCTCTCTCGCTCTGTGTGTGTGTCTCGCGTGCAGCCTTGATCATATCGATGCTTCTTCTATCTGCTTGTGTGCTTGTGTGCTTGTGTACTGCTGCTGCTTGTTGTGCTGTTGTGTGTATGCTCCCTGCTTAGGTCTGTTCTTCATCCCCCCCCCCTCTCCCCCTTGTCATGCTTCTTTGATTGCTCACTGGGATGCGTCGGGGGTTGGTACATCCGTTCATGGTCCTCAATTCATCATATCTTTTCTCTGGTCGGGTTGTTGTTGTTATTGTCCATGTCATTGTCAATGTCATTGTCAATGCTATTGTCGTTGTCAAGGCCTGTCATGTGGAAAAAACAGTTTTGGGAAATCTTATGTGTGTATTTGCGTTCGGGGACGAGGCTTGTATGGGCTTGTATGGGCTTGTATGGGCTTATATTGGCTTGAGGAGGCTTTGAGGCTTACAACTCTCCGGTGTGCTCCATTCAGACCACCAGACATAATCCTAATGATGTACTGTTTGTTGTTTACGACTCGACTCCATCCACAGACTTTAGTACCTTAGCTGCCGTTCCCATCGGATCTTGCTTCCTGCTTCTTGCTTCTTGCTTCCAACTTCCAGCTTCCAGCTTCCACTTCTCTTATTATGGCTACAAAAGCAATGGTATACATACTTCTGTCACTATGTACTTTCGCATGATTTACTCTACTCTCTGTCTGTTGTTCTTTGATTCCTATTTATCTAGGACTTTAAACCTTGGAACCTTTCCCAGAGTGAAGGCAGGTATGCGGCGCTCGTCATGTTCAGGTCGAATCAACGCACATAGCGAAGAGAAGGTCGATCGATGGGATTGAGTACGAATAAGGTACCATCTAGTTGTAAATCGCTACTGCGGTACATCCGGAGCAATCGTGCGGATCATCCACCTCTGATTTTTCCTTTCCCTTTTCCTTTTCCCTTCCACTGCACCCCCTCCCAACCCCCCACCCTCTACCCCCCAAATCACCCTCTCTCTCTCTCTGTCTGAACCCTCGCACCACTCCTTCAACCTACCTAGAAAGTATCCACCAAATTCGTATGGATACCTTACCAAGTGATACAATTACCAAAGCATCCAAGTGTCCAATAATTCGGCCAGTCGCCATGAAGAAGCTTCTCACATGCGACATGGATATCGCTCCTCCTTTGGGGGTTGCAGTGTATTGGCAAAGCCTCTGGGCCTGAAATGGCTTGTATTCCCATCAAGGTCCCCTGTCGTGCCTGTCATCCTCACATACCTGGTTTCCATACCTTGTTCACCATCATTCATCCACCCTGGGGTCGGTGTCCTGAGCACTAGAGCTCTGGGCTGATGGTTTGCTCTGCTCTACTCTGCTCTGCCCTGCCATACCATGCCCTGTGCATGAGCGCTACCAGCATCATTATGTGGATTGAACTCTACCCTGTCTCTGTCATTTCGTCCATCATCCCATTGCCTATTTCTGCGAAAGACCTGGGGGGGGGGAAGGCTTTACTGCGCATTCTTTGGGAGTCGGGAGTGGGAAGAGGACGGGGGGCAGGGTAAGGTGTTCTAAAGAGGTGCGATTTTTGTAGGCTTAGGTAGGTTGTCCATGTTGCCAAAGTTGTATCCAGATGCAGTTGAAGGTTGAGTTGGCTTTTCTCTTTTCCCTTCTTGCTTGATGGGCTTGTGGGGGGGGGGATGGCGCGTGAGGCGCACAGGCAATACACTATGGTACAGTACAGTACAGTCAGTATACACAGGTAGTATCAGTGATACTTTTCTCACCTGGGCTAACTAAGTAAAATTCCTAGGTAAGTCGTAAGTCGGAAGTCGTAAGGTACAGGTAGTTTGGTTACCTAGTTATTGGAAGTCAGTAATGAAATTATACCCGATTTTCAAATCTATCTATCAATCACTCTACCACTTTACCACTCTATCTCTCTCCACCCACACCAGATTTATTACCTGACATGATGCCAATTGCAACCAGTTGTGGCATTGTGCCTATTGCCGTACATAACTTCCTGCATTTTGACGGATCTCTCGAAAGCAGGAATCATAAAGTGAGAGAGAACAGGAAGAAAAAGGCGAAAAATAGGTAGAGGGTGAACGAAGATGGGTGTGGCTTGTATGCTCACTGGCTGCTTTTGCGACTTCGCCTACTACATTAATAAATATCACCATATCATCATCATCCTAATCATCATCATCATCTCATCTACTACTGATGATACTTCTACTGCCACTGCTACATAAATACACTCAATACAAACCAAATACATACTACCTTAGTATACAACTCTTACACATCCATCCATCCATCCACACCCACATATTTGGTTGAGTGGAAAAAGAAAAGAAGAAGTTTAGACAACCGGTACCTATAAGAGGTACCTTACACAAATTGTCTACTAGCCTTCTCATTCACTCACTCCCTCACTCCTCCTCTACTCTACTCTACTCTACTCTACTCTACTCTACTCTATCTCCATCTTCAAATAGCCTTCCTGCGTCGGACTAATATTAAATCAATTGAAAAAGCCTCCTCGATAAGATTCTGATTTCCAAATCATCCATATCAGAGCTGGGATTTACATTTATATTTACCTTTGCATTTACATTGACAGCCTTACAACAACAAGCACCTTACCTTCTCTTGACCGAACATCTTATGCTGCCTCTTGCCTTGTTCCTCGTTTCCTGAGTCAAATATAATCTACGGCGCTCATCCCGGAAGCAAGATCAGAGACCCAGAAAAAGATCAGCATCGCTCATCAATATCTAAGCCTGGCCCTGTCTAACAGCTTTGTTGACTGCTTGTCTGCTTTGCTGCTTTTCCGTCTCTTTTCTGCATCGTTCGTTTCCATCTCACCCACTCAGTTGCGAACTACTACATATCCACCCTGGCCGCCCTACCGCTACTACTGCTTGCTATCTATTCTCCACTCCTCCAAGCAACGGTACCGGTCCCACACTTACCTACTTATATCTCCTCCCTCCGTCCCTTCGAATCTGTTGCCACTACGCCGAGCACACTCTACGACTATTTGTCTCAGATCCTACAGTCTGGCCTTCCTTGCCCAACATCACCTCGCTACCACCCGAGCGGGCCGTGTCAACTTCAACCGCCAGAGCTTGGACTTATCATAACGATATATTCCCAGTGGTCTGGCTTCCACCTCTCCAAATAAAATCCACAACCACACGTCTACATCAACTGTCACTTTATCACAACAACTTCAACGACTTCTACTCATATATAAACGGCAATAATATATACACATTGAAGCTTCACTCAAACACTTCAATCATATACATCAAGACTTTTTTTTCTTTTTTTGGTCTTGTTGTTGATTGTCCTGTCCGTTCTTCCTTCCAAAGGGTATGTTTCATACTCATTCTATCATCATTCTGTTTATGTTGTCCCTCGTCGAACAAGATTTCCAATAATGCATGCTGTGGTATCATGCTAACGAGTATCACTCAGTTGGAATTACCGACCTTTTGAATCTCATTGAGAAGGAATAAGAAGAGAAAAGAAAAGAAAAATCCCATCTTACTCTGGGTTGCCCACAACTATGACCGCTTTCAGTGTCAATTCTTTCCACAACTTTCACTCACTGAACGCCCACAACGACGAGAACGACTATATCCTCTTCCCAAATTCAACAATGGACGACCACGGTCTCTTCGAGATGGGTCAGATTCAGAATTTTGTCAACCCTACTACTGGTCAATACTCCTACCCAACCACCGTAGACGAACACTTCATTACCTCCGCAGCAAACCACAGCAATAATGGACCATCATATACTGATGGGAACCACTTTGGCCTTCCACATTACCAGCTCAGCAACCCAGATCTGCATGCGCCTTCTTCGGTATTTTCTTCGACATCAGCCGCTTCATTACCAAGTGCTTCTTCATCAGCGACCGGCTCCCCAACTCCTCAACACACCTACGCACATCCCTTCCCAGACTGGAGTCACGGCCAGCCAGCAATGGAAACCACAATCTACGATAATCTGGATCACAGCTTCAATGTTCAGGCATCAGGTATGGAGAACGACTTTGCTTATCAAGAGTTTGCTCCCAAGTCCCATCCCTCCTATGTTGGTGAGTGCGCAGAGGTTTCTTCCTCTTCCTTGAATCCGGCTCTTCCTTTCAAATCCCATTCCTCTCCCCAGTCTTCCTCGTCCCAACTCTTTTCTGCGGAGATGGGATTGGCAATGGACTCTACGAAGGAGAACGGACCTCCCAGCACACCCGCACTTGGCTCATCATCGTCAACTGTTGTCACGCCTCGAAGCCGTTCTTCAAGTGCAAATGAGGACTTCTTCTTCAAGACACCGACTACACCGGCCTCTGCTACCTCTCCTTCTTCAAGATTTTGGGCCTTTAGTAGCGCGAAGAACAGTCCCAGTGCCACCAACATCAGTAGTCTTACTGCTGCGGATACTATCAGCAACCCATTATTTCCTTCTGTCAATTTCTCTCCGTCTTCCCGTCTTAACAAGCATCTTCAGTCTCCTTTTTTCTCTCAGAGTAGTGGTCATTTCGTAGCTCCTCTTGAGTCGTCCTGTCCGTTTCTCCTCGCTCTATGATTTCTATCATGCAGCTGTAAACTCACTTCCGAATAATTTACTGACGTGGTTTTTCATCAGATCCATCATTGATCAATGGCTGGAACGGCCGCAGTGCCCCAACTTCACAATACGTGCCTGAGGCAGCATACCAACAAAACTCGCTTTACCCTCCACCTCCATCTCCGACACCATCGCACCACTCTGCAACGAGCTCGCGGCCTATCAAACAAGGCAGCGCATCACCATATCTGGGCGTACAACAATATCAGCCATATAGTAACATGCAGGCCCGGCGGCCATCTCTCATCTCTCACAACTCCTACGGCAGTGTCTCGAGCCAACTAGATGGCTCCGAGACATCCGAGAAGGGGCGTTGCAACTACCCAGACTGTGGAAAGGTGTTCAAGGATCTCAAGGCGCATCGTTTGACACATCAAACGGAACGCCCAGAGAAGTGCCCAATCGCTACGTGCGACTACCACATCAAGGGATTCGCAAGAAAATACGACAAGAACCGACACACCTTGACCCATTACAAGGGGACAATGGTGTGCGGTTTCTGCCCTGGCTCTGGGTCCGCGGCAGAGAAGTCTTTTAACCGCGCGGACGTTTTCAAGAGACACTTGACTTCTGTTCATGCTGTTGAGCAAACACCGCCTAACAGCCGCAAAAAGACTCCCTCTGGTGGCTTTGTCACTACCTCCGCGGGCCAGAAGTTGGTTGGATACCCATCTGACGCTACTGGAAAGTGTTCAACGTGTTCAAGCACGTTCGCCAATGCTCAAGATTTCTATGAGCATTTGGACGACTGTGTCTTGCGTGTTGTACAGCAAGAGGACCCTTCAGAAGCCATCAATGCTCAGCGACTAGCAGAGGTGGAGAATGACCCGGCGGTGAAGGATACTCTGCGGAACAATGCCATCAAGCTGGAATTCAGTGACAACGAGAACGATGATGACGACCAAGATGGTGACTTTACTACCGCCCCCTCACGATCCAGCAGCGCGCGCACCGGCAAGGGTTCCATCCCACGCAGCACACAGCTCACACGCGCTTCCGCCAACGGCGTACAGAAGCGCGGCCTTACACACTCTAAGGGCGGCGTCTCTCTCCATCACCCAAAGGGCCGCAAGTTCAGCTCCGCACAGCGCAAGGAATTCCCACCTTCATGGGGCCTGGCACAGGAGCAGGTCAACATGAAGAAGCGTGTAATGTGTGTCTTCAATGGCCCACGTCGTCTTTGGAAGGACGATATGATGCTCAATACCGAGAATGAGGTGCGCATGCGACTTGGTGGCGGTGACAATGAGCGCGTCATGGCCAGCGAGAGATACGTTACTGATCTCGATGTTCATACCTTGAGCAGGGCTGAAGGTTTCCACTCTGCTACCGAGGAGGAGAAGGGCCCGTGGATGGATGAGCCTAACGACTTTGATCAGCTCCAGGCTTTGATGGAAAATTAGTTTGCTTGTGTCTCGATCAATCAAAAGTCTTCTGTGTCACTATTATTACTGCTATCTCCTTTTTCTGTTTTCTTATATACTATATACTCTCTTATGCTTGGGATTGGGGGGGTTTTGGGATGTCACTGGTGTTGGAGGCTGTTATTGATACCGATTTGATTTCATTCACGGCTTTGGAAGAAAGAATTGGGCTTTGTGCTTTCTGATTTGTTTATGTGGGATTTATATTATATTCATCTGGGACACTGAGCGTTTATGGGCTCTGGAGCGGAGCGGACTTTTTATTTATTTATGTTTCTCCAACTCTCATCTATGCTTCCTCTTCCTCTTATCTGTGTTTTCGTTTTGTGTGCTGTTTAATGTTTGTGCAGGTGTTTTATGGTAAGGGGGTAGGATTACTGTATTGGACGGAGACTAATGAGCTCTTTTGATGGGGTCCTATTGGTCAACGATTTACTTTCTGTCTACGTAGCTGTTTGTCTTGTCAAAGATTTATTGTATTCATAGGAAGGATATTGTAGTATTACTTATGAAAAATAAAAAAAAGATATGATTCATTCATCTACCGCGGCATTTGCGTCGTGAATTGCGATGTACGGCGACAAAGACTCCACTGCTACGGTGTGTGAATGGCCTGCTTACCTGAGAACGGCGCTTACAATCTCTGTTCGTTGTGGCTGTGGTTGCGGCTGTGGGGGGTGGGGGCCAGGGGGGAACGGGCTGTGCAATAAGCCTCTACCAACATTATTTATGACTCAACACGGTTTCATGTCTGCTCCATAATGTAAGATAAAAAACATTTTTGTACGTATGAAGTATGCTTATGAATTCAATGTATCATCGTATATGCATCCAGTTGCGTTATTATTGGCATATCGCCTTCCAATATTGCTGTCAGCAGGTTATTAATCGCTTTGTTGCTAAGCCGGACTTGACTATCGGGTGTCATCACCGATAGCATGTTCGGGTTTTTTATATTATCTCCATGTCATCTTCGATCAACTGGTCTCCTGATTTGACTCTGAGTTATTGTTTGGGGTGGTATATTGCTTGTAATTTTTTTCTAAGGGGTATCTGATTAGTGTCGTGTATACGGCTTACTTTGTTTTATGATTGCAATGAAATAGGCGTATATTGTGTAGCTCTTGACTTGTCATTGCTATATTAGTTTACTGAGATCACTGATTCGATGTACTTACATATCTGGGAAGTAGGCTTATATACTTCTCTCTTCTATCGGCTTAGGTACATATTTCTGAGGGTATACTGGCTTACGCCTAGTGACTTAATACAAGTTTGGATGCAAAGTGGTACTAAGTACTGTTGGAATCCACCATATATCATCAGATTCAAAATGTAATATCGCAAAACTGATGTTAGACTCGGAAGAAAAGAGCATCAAGACACTTATAAGACTATGCGATATGTATAAATAAGTAGAATATCTTATACTGATAACACTACAAGCGAACATAGCTCTTGTACAACTGCTTTCCTCTATTCCCATCCTCTACATGTCTCTTCACATAATGTCCTTAAAAGGAAAAGGACTCAATCCCTAGACAAGTATGAAACCCAAAGCTTCTCACAAATTTCTACAATGTCTCTCCCTCTGTGTCAAACAATAGTTTGGTAATGTACACTTGTATATACAAAGTAACTTTACGCATTCCGCAATCCTATGCCGTTTGAGCGTCAAGATCACAACCATTAGTGAATCCATTTTGAAAACTATCCACTTATTAATCAACAAGAGTCATACTCAGTAAAGTTTCACGTAACTTTGCAGCATCTAGGAGTCGAATACCAAATGAGGAGATGATGTAATTTGTGATAAGAGGGATATCCATATCCATGTAATCAGCAACAACCCACTTACCAGTTGCATTTGGGTCCACATAGTAACTTTTAACTACCCAACCAACAATATATGGCAATCGGTAAGATACATCATAGCTGTAGGAATATGAGGCATCAAATTAAGGGGCAGAGAAAACAACGTTATCACTATGGCCTTGAAACTTCATTGCAGTTTAACGATAGGCTCTTTGCTCAAGTTGCGAGGGCTGATTGTCACATAACCGTAGGAGATTGAATCGAAGCCATGTAGTGGAGAGCATTATATGTGCAGCTCTCTATCACCAGGCATAGGATAGCGAGCCTCCACAAGCATATAAGGGAACGAGATTCAAAAATAATTGAGCTGTATTGATTTTTTTTATTGATTATGGGTAAACGGTAGCTTCATCATGATTGCAGCCACCAACAATGTGAATTTTCTGAAAATATACTCAACGCCTATCCGCATAATGGACGCTCCATATAATAGATAAACACGATCACAACTGTGCTGGCAATGTATCCTGTTTCACAACATGAGGCGAAGATTCATATTCAAAGTGATGTATTCATGAAACCTATGATACCCTTAACTCCTGAAATCTAAACTAGAATCAATCTTAGACTCCATGCTCCTGATTAGGCTCCTCCTCCATCGAAGCTGACTTTCCCTTCCCTTTATCCTCCACAACACTAGAATCTTCAGAGTTTTGGCCAACACCCGATGATTCTGCACTAGGTGCCTCTGCACTTGCTATTTCTACACTTGGTGCTTCTGCAATAGTTGACTCCACACTGCGTGCTTCCGTACTCAGAGCTGGTTCGTTCTCAGTTTGCGTTGTAGCTTCCTCTACCGCAGACGCAGTAGATGGCTCTGCTTGAGCGGCATTCCTGTTTTCACCTAAAGCCCTCAAGCTATCATGGAATACTTGGTTCGTGGACCCCCAGTTCGGAAGCTGTGCCAGGTTGTAGCTTGGTGGTGACTGGAGTCTTGCTGAAGTTGAATCTAGTGTTGAGTCTAAGAAGTCAGACAACACAGGGGGGTCTGGAACAGTGGTTTGTGCGGGGTCTGTTGGCTGGGTTTCGGATTCGGTTGAAGTGGGGATTACTGGTAAAGTTGCGTTCTGAGAAACTGAAGATGTAGGATCCGTATGGAAAGTTGATTCAGAGGCTGTCAGCTGCGGTTCCGGTCCAGGAGTAGGTGCATGAGGGGGCGCGGAGGCTATGAGTTCTTCAGTCGGCTCGGTGCTTGCTCCGTATTCTGCTTGCTCAGAGGGAGTGGTATTTTGAGGTTGCTGCCCGACTTCTGGCTGTAATTGAGTGGTGTTATCTAATTGGTCGTCCAGACGAATTCCTTGCATAGGAGGCGCAAATGCAGCCTGTTCTGTGGCTAGATTAACGAGGCGTTCATGTTCGATAGTTGCAGCATCATGTGCAGCGTTATGTGCAGCTTCATGTGCGGTGCGAATAGCATCCTCCATCGAACGATTGTCTGCATCGGCTGTCGAACGAGCGGGAGGCTGTGGAGCTGCTGATGTAGTAGCCGTCGGGACTGGTCTCCCCCTGCTATCTAAACGTTCCAAGGGTAAGAGAGTCCATCCTTCAGGAATAGTTACACCTGGAGGTAGATCTGGGTGTCCAGCAGGAATCGCGACACTACCCGGTGCTGGTACATGACGTTGGATATTGGACATATTGGACATATTGGACCCAAAGGGTAAGCCGGTTCCAATAGGACCAGCTCCCATGGACATTGTTGGCATTGGGCGGTGAATAGGTGCTGGACCGTTGACTGGCGGCGCTCCAGCACGTTGCAGCATCCTCAATCTTGTCAATTCATTCTGCAGTGCTTGAACAACCATTAATTCCTGCTGCGTGAGTTGCAAATTTCGAATCTCCCGAGAGAGCAGTGCCTCCATATTTTGGAGCTGGTCACGCATAGAATGAAGAGCTGCAAGGCCACTAGCAGGGAGGTTAGGAGCTGCCTGTGGTTGTTGCTGTTGGCGTTCCGGCTGTCGTCCGAATCCGATATCGAAGCCGAAGACCCGCTGACCTGGCTGTGCAGGAGGATTCTGGGCGCCGTTTTGACCACCATTAACAAAATCTCTCAGCTGTCCATGACCGAATCCAACACGGAACGGCCCAAGGTTCAACATCCTTACTGGATTTGGAACCGGTGGAGGAGGGAATTGGTCGTTTCCACCAGGCTGTGCTGCACCATTTGGTGGCTGTTGGCCTTGACGATTAACGTTTTGAGCGCGGCGCTCCCGAGCTGCGATCTGAGCCAAAGTCTCTACAACGGGTCGTCTGCATGTTGGGCAGACCTGTTGACGTTCAAGCCAACTCTTCAGGCAACCCAGATGTAAAATATGTCCACAAGGTAACTTCTTCGGACGCGAGCGTTCATTTAGTGTTGATGGTCGAGGTGGTGGTGGTGCAGGGGCACCATCCACTGGTGGCTCGGCAGGGGGGTTGGTAACAGACCATGGTCTCATCTCTTCCCTACAGATGATGCATGTGTCTTCTCTAGCAACATCCTCTACAGTTGCATCAGGATATCTCTCATTCATATCGCGAGTTGCACGTCTGTATTTGAGGAAAGCTGCAAGACGTTTGATGAACGATGATGCCGTTAGGAAAAGATCGCGCATTATATGAATCGGAAGACCATAGAAGGTGAGGAGGATAAAGAAAAAGACCGAATAAATGGCGAGTTTGACAAGGTCTATTAAGTGAGATTAGCAAAAATATCCTAAAAAAGTCCTTTTAACTCTTACCAGTAGCAAGGTCAAGCGTCAAAACCCAGTGACCCTTCTCTTCCCATCCCGGAACCTCAATATCTATCTCATCAACATCGTCCTCGGAAGGCAATTCGCCCTCAGGAGCTTCAACTGGATTCTCAGTATTCGCACTCGCAGCAGCAGCTTCTCTTTGTCTAATCATCTCTTCTCTCTGCGCCCTGACCTCTGCTCTTCTCTCCTCCAACCTCTCCTTAGTCTGCTTCTTAACCACATCCGCCTCCACAAGAGAAATAGCATACCGCAAGGAAGTCGAAAGCGAAGAAGCGGAAAGGATAGCAAATTCGAATAGGAACATGACCATCATATTAGGCCTGGCCTGTTGAACGACAGTGTTGATCGTATAAAACAGGAACCACAGATCATAGATCATAGAAATGGCAAGAGAAACGGACAAGCGGGCGTGGAAGAGTCGCGGGTTCGAAGGAGGTTGCTGTTCCAGGATCTCGACTCTACCCTCTCCAATCCATCCCCAGACCTTGCCCGCGAGGAGCGCCACGAACATAACCATAAACCAGGCGCCGACTTCTTCGCGGAAAATGGTCATGGCAAGACATGTCTCGGTGACAGCGAACCATGCCTTCTCATACAATTGTTCGATTTCGATGGGGCGCAATTGGCCATAGAAGAGGCGTTGGGACGCGTAAAAGAAAGAGCATATGACAAGTAGGATGAGGTTTGTAAGTATCTAGGAGGCCGACGTTAGTCCAATCCGCGCGGCTGCTGCTGACGACGAAGAATTGACCGCTTACCATAAGACAAGCATTGCTTTGAGCAAGATATACACAAGCGGAATAAAAGTTAGCGCGCTGATTGAAAGCTCTCACGATGACAGCCACGGCGGCGGCCGTGGAGGCCTACAAATTGTCAGTCCATGTCGTGCATAAGGGATCTCTTGAGCTCATGCGAGCACAAACTAGCTAGCTCACTTACCCCAGCGTAAGCAGCCAATCTCATGATTGCAAGATAACGGAGCAGCCTGCGAGATCATCTACGGAGCTGAAACAGAACGAGTCGAGTACCATGTGCCCATTATTGTGAGCATTCGGATTGCGATGGTGGCCGTCGATTGCTTCTTTTGTTTGTTGCCTATGTTGAAGCCACGTCGGTCGGTCGATGCAGTTCCGTGCGCCACTTCCTCTGCGAGCTGCTGTGCAACAGCCACAGTCCAGTTAGCTCATCGTCACAGATGTGGCTTACCTCATATGCTTCTGCCTTGCGATAAAGGGTTGATCCCGCTTCCGAATCGCTGAAAGAAGTCTAGTCACAATATTCTGCCGGCTTGATAAGAGTTGTGATGATGACTGAGTCTCAGTCGAGTTAGATACTGTCACTACCTATGACCTTACATATCTTCCAATAAATACTATTTCACAACGATACAACTTGTTTATATGCTCTGCACTAATTTCTTTAATGAGCTCGGTTCAGATACAAACCTTGTCCCCCAAATGTCCCCCCTTCCCGCAGTCATAACGCCCGACCTCCTCACCCACATCCGTACACACCCCAAACTCCGTCCACAGACATGGGACATCATCAGCAGCGTGACTCTCTGTGCATTAAACCGACCAGATGAGATCTCCAAGATATATGAAGCCTCTTTAAGCAGCACCCCCAGCTCCTCAGACGAAGCCAAAGCCCACTCCGAGAAACTAACCATCTCACGGCGTATACGGGAGGCCCTATTGAAGGTATCACCAGTAGTGGGCGTCCCCAAGGTCATCAACGCCTTGTCCCATCTCAAGACCTGCACGCCCGACAATCTCCTCGATGGCCCCTCACAATCATCTATGTACCCTTCACCTACCTCCAGACACTCTGAAATGTACTCATCCTCGTCGACCTCTGTCCTCGCACGCGGCGAAGCCTTCTTCAAAGCTGTCTATGGCAAGGTGGCCGATCGAGTGATGGGACAGATGGATCAATGCGGTACGGAAGATCTAGGCCTGATCGCTCGGCTGGTATATGGATATATCATCAGCAATGAGACAATTTTGAAGAAGGCGGAGACGAGCTTTTGTATGATCGCTGCGTTGATTCCTCAAGATGTAGGTTGAGACTTTTACTTCCCAGATGACTAAATGCTAACAACATATAATGTAAAGGTTGATCCGCAGCTAAAAGGGCATTTGAAGGGTGCTTTGAATGGAGGTGCAACAGTTGAGGAAGTGAGGGCGGTAAGAGAGGTTGTAATTATGATTTGCGAGTCTGCTGGTATGAAGAAGATCGATGAACATGCTCCGGGGGGATGGGGTTGGCGAGGTGGAGTTGAGGGAATCGCTACTCTCTGATAATCCAGTAGTTTGTATGTATATAAACAGCAGCATAGACATAGATATGGCCAATAAATAATAGAATCACTTCAGCCATCAATCAGATTTTGAAAGAGCATGCAAATATGGGTATCTGATTGTCCAGCTATTAAACACTCCTCTCCCAGTCCCCCAGTCATCAACAAAGGTCTCTCCACAGATTAAGTGCAAAAGCAATCGTAGCTAAAATGCTCGCCGCGCTAGATGCAGATTATGCTCTCAAAGAATGCAATATTCAATGACCTCTCCAAACATTAACCCTCTCTCAAATTCATCCACTTCATAATTCCAGAAACATGACAAGGTTTTAAGTAAAACAGGTATAGACGAACGGCGGGCCACGTTGAGTTTAAGTTTCCAGAACATCCTTCTCTTCCTCACTTGCGCCAAGTGGTGTTGTCTGTGATGGAAATGTCTCGTCCTTTTCCCACGAGGCTCCTGGGCCACTGAAGCTTGGCTTTTCGATTTCCGTCGCCTGAGAATTTGCTGGGCGTGCTGGTGAAGGAGATTTCTCATTTTGAGCTGGCGACTTGATAGGTTCCGAGCCAAACGGAAGCGGTCTGTTTGGAATCTCCTTCAAGTTTTCTGTGTTGAGTTTCGTTGCGAGGACGTCAGATTGTCTTCGGGCTAATGCCTCGAGCGAAGCAGCAGGATCCTAAAGTAAACAGTGTCAGTGGCGGTAGTGGTTGTTCCCTGATACGGATATTTGGACAGCGCAAAGTCCGTACTGGAGATGGCATCGATTCAATTTATTCCACTTACCCAATCCGCCTGAGATGGCACTCCCTCGGCTGCAGGAAGTTCTCCATCTGCATCTCTCTCGTCACCCCAGAAACTAGGTCTTCGCATCGGTGCTGGCGTCACTGGCAAACTAGGCCTCTCAAGTTCTGTTGGGAAGTCGGTCAACTTCATACTTCTCCTGCGTTCTCCGGGACTGGAGACTTGTTCAATACCTGCGCCGTAGCCTTGCAACACCTGGATATTTCCCTTGCGATTCTTCTGAAGAGAGCCTATGTAGCGTTCAATCTCAGGGATATCATCCCATGCATTTCCTCGCTGGAAGGACTGGTAATAATCAGTGCAACTGATTTGTGTTAAAGGACTTGGAGAACCAACCGAAGATTTGGTACTCTCATTGACCTTCTTTACATCGCTACTTTTAGGCGTTTGCTCATCTTCTGGGAAGACTCGTGAGGCGACTGGTGCAGACTTCTCCCAAGGAAAGATCGGCTTTGGCTTTTGGTATGTTGGTGTCTTAGGGAGCTCATAATGCAAATTACTTGGCGGCGTTGGATAGCTTGCCGGTGCTTTATAAGGGGTAGTATCTTTGGACATGGTGTAGTGTGTAGATGGCAGATTTGATGCTTCCCCGCGTGATGCAGCTGGAGGCGGTGCCCTGTTCACGTTAGAAATTTAGGGGCAGATACGGAATACGCTCACGTACTTGGTAGGATCCCACGAAACAGTCGCTGGTACAATTGATTTCTGCTTCACTTGAGGTTGTTTAGCTTCCACCTCTGTTCCCTTATCCTCTGTTTTTGTGGTCTGGGTTCCTTGGATCGTAATCTCGGGGATCTCACGTTGGGTTTGGTGGGAGGCATTGAAGATACCGTAGCTTGGTGTTGTGTTCTCGCCTTCGACATTTTGTCTGACAATTTTTGGGATGCTGTAACTGTGTTCAGGAGACTTGCTGCAGTATCAGTATATTCTAAAAATGGATATGAAAAGGGACTCACAGAAGCTCTGTAGTGTCTGTCATAGACTGCCCACCATCTTCCCACCAATTCATCGAACGGACCACCTCCCTGACTCACCTCCCGACCTTGAGTCCAAGGCTTCTCCGCGCCAATAAAATGTACCATGCTAATGCTTGATTGGAAATGCTTGTAGGCAGGAATATACTGGTAGTGAGCGGAAGGGGTCACGTTATAGGTGAAGCTCAAGCGATTGAAACTGTTCTTGAAGTGCATATTCAGCAGACCCTGATCTGCACCGTCAAATGATATGCCTCTCTGTGCCATTGCTAAAAGCGCATAGTAGTCTCCCAGGTTCGGGTTGAGAGCCAGTAGACCTGAGTTGAAGAGATCCGGCCATCCAATGTCAGGAGCTGCAGAAAAGGGCTCCGACAGCGCAAACAACTCATCCGGAGCTCTGAGCGCAACCATGTCTGCATCCATGTACACAATCTTTCGAAATTGTGTCTGTTTCCACAGTTGAATCTTTGTGAAAGTCGCGCCAAGATCTGGTCGGTTCATGAGATACAGATTCGCCGGCGATTTGTTGACAATTGGATCAACAGGAATGATGAAGTCGTATAATTTCTACTGCGATATCAGCTACGCGTGATGAAAATGCTGTTTGATATCGAAACTCACTCGTAGCTCCGATATGGCGTCGGCGGTCATGGACTCGTTCGTCACCATCACGGCGAGCTTCTTTTTCGTACCAGCATCTCGCAATGAGTGCGCAAGTACCAATGCACCTGAAGAAAGATTATATCAGTTCCCGCAGAGGTCGAGAAGAACATTCTTGCTTACCTGGGAGATATGAGTCGCTGAGAAGAAGCTATTCCAACATTAGTAGTCCGAAAGCGGAAAGTATTGTCACACGAGATGGCTCACCGTAGCATAAACATCCTCTGCTTGAGTAGCCATTGCGAATGATCTGCTACACGCGCTGATGAAGAGTCAAGAGACGCAAAGGACGGAGGATTTTATGGTGAGCAGGGACTTTTTGCGCGAGATGTTCGGAATTGGAGAAAGTCGAAGGAAATCTGGGGACGATGATATTTGTTGGCAGATGAACTAAAGGAAAGTTGGTGGAGGGTACTGCATTATTGGATTGTCGTTTTGATCAGGCTGCTTGGGTCACCAGGTAGAAAGTAGGTAGTAGGTAGTAGGTAGTAGGTAGTAGGTAGCAAGTTAAGTTAGGTACCTACCTTAGGTACAGCGAGTGTACTGATGACGATGTGGTGCACCAAGCGTTTGAGCATGTGGTAGTAGCTACCTACATACATTCATACCTTACCTAGGTCAGGATAGATAGTATGGGGCAAGCAGCACCAGAAGTCTGCAGGGGAGCATAGGTGAACCGGGCAATTCGTACATAGTCAATTCTAGACTGAGATACGTGACTGGTGCACGCGGCAACTAGAGTAAGAGCTCTTCCCTGCCCGTAAGTACTTAGCTACATATATACCTATGTAATTACTCTGAGAGACCTCATGCATTACACCGTTCACTACGACGTTACCGATACTATACAACCATGACCATTATCAACAACAGAACAATATTATATATATATATATATATTAGATATATTACATACAAAAACATTTCCACGGATAAATCCCCTCACAAGATCAAAGACAACACGCATAAACGCAATCTAGAAGTCTAGATCAGCAGGTCTCACATTGCACAGCTCCACAAAGCCCCGAAGTCACTCCACTCTTCGACGCATACAAGAAAATCCTATGTACCTAGGTATGTATGTATGTATGTATGTATGTATGTATGTATGTATGGATGTATGGACCTCTATAGTGTGTACATCCATACCCAGTCCTTCCTTGACCATTAATGCATCCTTGGGCGAAGAAAGCGCCCAAAGCACCATCATACCCTCCCTCTCTCTCCACCTTCCTTCCCATCCACCTCCGCACTCGACAGCAGAACCCCAGATACCCCATAACCGAAGACTGTCCAGCCACACCACACCTCATCCCACCATCCAATGTACACAGTATATGCGGGATAGCCTAATCGCCTGCATAATTTAGGTAATCGACGAAAAAGTGCTGTTGACAAATTGAGTAGTGAATCACGGTCACGAGTCTCAATGCGCAATTAGAGACGCCGATTGTTCGAGACCTGTTCAAATGCCTTCTTCGTTTGTAACATCATTTGGAATTCTTACTGACATAAGCCAAGAGAACATCTGCTCAAAAATAGTGGGACGAATCGTCAGATTTGAAAATTTTAGAATTTGTGGTCAGCCTTTCCTGTATCATCTTTGTCAAAGTGAATTCAATTTCAACTTCATTTCATCTCATTTCATTTCCTTTCGTTTCTCGCTTTTTGACTGATTCTCTATGTGAAATGCAATAACCAAGGCCGTAGCAGCCCAGCAAAAAAAAGACCATCCCATTAATATCTTACACACATCTTCCACCATCGCCGATACCCAATTATACTCTTAGATGTCCTTCTTGACCGCGTGCTCCGGCTTATGTGTAGTCTCATAGTCAACATGAACGTAAGCCCTCTCGACATCCGGCAAGCTCTCCAGCTTACTCTGCAGCTCCTCCGCAACATCGTGAGTATATCTCAATGAAGCATTAGGATCCATGACAATATCGACCTCAGCAATCAAGCGGGGGCCAGAGTGGTAGACTCTCGCCGTATCAATAGCCACGATATCCGGGGAATGGGTGAGAGCAACGTAGGTGATAAGCTGTTGCATTTCCGGCGAAGCGGTGACACCAATAAGGAGGAGGTTTTCGGAGTAAGCGGTGTGGAGCCAGATGACGGAGATAAGGCAGGAAAGGATAATGGCACCCATGGGATCGATCCACCATGCGAGCTTGGAACCACCGACGGACGTGAGAATACCGAAGCCGTTGATGAAGAGATCATTGCGGTGATCTTGCCAAAGAATGTTGATCTGCGAGTAGGTATCCTTCAATGCCCAGCAGTAGAAAAACAAGAAGAGCTTGGTGCAGAAGGCGATGGCAACAGCGATGACGGAGGGCAAGTGGAAGGCCTTGGTTGACTCTGAGCTTGTCGATGCGAGTTCCTGGACGGAGAAAGCGATCAGGATGAATGATACGGCCGTCATAATAAAACAGAAGACGATGTTTCCAGACGTCTCAATGCGTGCTTTACCAGAGGGAAACTTTCGGGGGTCCACGCGCTTGACGGCGCGGTTGGAGACAATCAGGGTGATGTTAGACATAGGATCGAAGACTGCGTCGGCCATAGTAGTGAAAAGAGAGAGGGAGCCGGAAGAGATAGCTCCGTACAACTGCAAAGCAGCAAGAATGATATTGGCAGCGAAGGATCCGTAGACGGCAAGCTGAAACTTCAAGTGGTTATCTCCATCCGCTTGCTTCGCATCGGAAACATGGACGTCGACGGGCTTCAAAAGACGTTCAATGTTTTCGTTCTGCGTCTCGTAGAAGCCGTGAATCTTGCGAGCTTTACTGGCATCCTTGGTGAACTTGATTGGGCCACAACCATCACGCTTGCGCGACGTGTTTGCGCGTATGGCATCCAGCTCGCTAGCGGACTTGTATGCTGACGATAGGTGATAGGGGTCATCTTCGCGGGTGTATCGAGGTGGTCGCTGTACTTCGACGTCGGTGGTAGTATGGCGGGAGATGGGGTCATGAGCTTCGGCAGGAGGAGTAGTCGGTTCATACGCGGTGCTCGTAGCATCTTTGTTCGGAGTCGAATTCCGGATGGGAGTACCTACTACTCGATCCGGATGTGAATGGAATGGGTGAGGATGCATAGTGATGCTGCTGGATAAATCCGGACTTGTCGCCATTGTCCAAAAGAGGGGGATTGAGCTTATAAAGGCTCACTTCAACCTCAGATCGATTATAGGAAGATCTAATATGTAACAGCTCAGCTCGGAGCTGCTTGGCAAGTAATAAGAGATGCTCCTGCTTGATATGTGGATTGAGAATGATAAATGGGTTATGTCGAGATATGCTCGAAATATGTACTCATGAAACGCTGAGGTTCAACCATCCATTCAAAGCAATTTCATGGTTGCCAATCATGCAAAGGCTGTGCTTGCCACCACGCTTGGCATAGCTTGGCGCAGCACGTGGCATAGCCATGATATTGGCTTCTATGACTCTGTCGACGTCAATTCAAGGCAACGAATAATCGATTGAGGTTCAAGTAAATCCCGCGTATATCAAGGATATGTGGAAACCTAGATGTGCATCGGCCTGGAACGACTTGCAAAAACAAGGGTCTTTAAGTGTGAGATCTAAGCGGCTGAATCTTCCCTACTTCCCCGAGTCGCGGGGTTTATCGGAATCGACTGGATCACGTGAGTTGTATTTATATTATTATCAGGAAACCGAACGATAATCAGTACAATTACGACAATCTGTCAATTTCTCTATGGGCAGCATTTTAAAGGGGCGGCTGTCAAAGAGAGGCAGCCATAAATAAAGCACGGATTGATGTCAGGGAGCCACATTTCGATAATTAGAGCCGAGAACTTTGACGGAATTAACTGTTGCCTATCAGATGTCGGATGGAAAAGTTTTCAAATTGCTCTTATTATTCTTGACCGAAAAAAGGAAGAAAAAATGACGGTATATGCACTGCGCTCCCCAGAATTGAAACTAGCTTCAACAACAACCTCCAGACTTTTACTTTCTGAACTCGCTCAAACTTCGACCAATGGCGGAACCTGAGTTCTACTAACACCATTTCCTTCTGCAGGCTCTCCTACCCCTCCCTGATTCTCGGGCCCCGGTAGTGACTGGCCTTCACCTGAGCTCGAGCCTGCACCTTGTGCGCCATCTGGATTGCCTTCAGCTTCCTCGGCAACTGGATTAGCAGCAGCCTCCTCTTGTCTTAATCGCTCCGCCTCTGCCACCGCAGCAACATTCGCTTCTGCCTCCCTTGCAGCTATGTGTCTTTCTCCAATACCTGGCACAAGACTGGCTAGGAACAAGACTGCTCCGTGCTCTACTCTGCGCAACTGAGTCATGAGCCAACTCTCATTGTTTATTCTTTGTTGCTCTATCAATCGAGCTGCAACACGCTCAGGATCCAGCTCACCTCTTCGTCCACCCTCCGGCGCAAGCGGATGGTTTTGCCCCTGGCCGGCAGGTTGAACAGGTTCTGGACCATTTAGTGGCAAGAGTCGCTGCAGATGACGTCTGAGCGGACCAAATAGAACATCTGCAGCGCCTCTGAAAACGCCCGTGTTTGCACAGAAGATAAGCAGAGCAATCCCCCAAATAGTAAACACTCTCCACCAACTGCTATTTGGAGCTATGAAGAACCACACAAAGACAAGCAAGCGAACGATAAGCCAGAGGTTGGGTCCTACTAAGCCGCGGAAAAGATTGATAGCAGGTGGATTGTGAGGATGAAGTTGTGGAATAGCTCCCGCAGCATTGTTGGCGGGCGCAGGGGCATTTCCATCGCGACGTGCTCTATGTCGATGTGGTCGATGTGTCCTATTGCGTAACTCAGGAAGTGTAGTAGTAGTGTTTGCTGGATCCCCTTGAATCGTAGCAGAAATACGGCGTCCCGAGTAGAACGACTCTCCGTTATCGTTAAGGAGGAGTGCACGAGGGCCTGTGGGTGAAGAAAGTATATAGACCATTGGGGTCCGATTTGACGGAACTGGGGTACTGTTAGATGTTGCTTCTGTGGTTGGTATGACAGATGGTGTTGAGAATGAGCTTGACGTGGCTGGGATATTTGGGCGGCCATTCATAGGCGGAGGAGCACTAGATGAGCGTTCTGGTTGGGATTGGTTTGGAACAGTTGGACCTATTCCAGGAGCTCCAGGTCGGGGTAATTGATTTCCTTGCTGGTTTGGTAGAGGATTGTTGAGTACTGGAGCAATACTCTCGGTAACATTAATGCGCCATCTATCGCCATTTGGGCCAACGCCCTCCTGACTGTATGTTCTAGTTGGAGGAGCTCCTTGATAATTTTGGCCTCCGATTCGTGGTATTCTAGGGTACGTAACACCAGGACCCAGGCCATTGCCTTGCTGTGCTCCGTGTAATCCTAGGGCAGCACGCTGTTGCTGCTGTTGAGCAAGAAGATTTTGGAATGTTGGTAAGGGGAGCTGAGGTGGATTCTGCGTCTGTGGAATTGGGTATTGTCCTAGTTGAGGTATAGGACTATCTGGTCTTGGTTGGGGAAAGGTCGGGTGTCTAGCAGGAAGCCCTTGAGTCGCCGTCCCAGTCGTCCCAAATTGTGGTCCAGAGGGCACGCTACCATCCAGTGGGAAGTTTGCACGCATACGATCGAAACTTTGTTGAAGCCGTTGCATATTTTCCGCCATCCGTGCAGTACTGGCTGCCAGTTGTGATCGATCAATACCCATACCGTTTGGTGCAGCAAGGTTGGGTAAACGAGGCGCGGGCAATCCAGGCTGTGTCTGTCCATCGTGAGCGCGTGGTTCCTGCGCATTCAACGTATTGCTTGTAGTGAACATATTCGTATTTGAAGGAGCGGCTTCAGAGGCGGCTGGGCGTAAAACAAGATGAACAATACGTGGTCCTGAAGATCTACTCTGAGATTCGTGTTAGTCATGTCCGTACACCTCTTGTTCTCAAACTCACAAGATCCCGACCAAATATTTGCGACAAAGATTCGGAGTCTCGAGAGAGCATACGGCCGCTGTGAATCAACCGCTGACTCTCGAGTGAAGGGCGAATTGGCAAGGCTTCTCGGATCCTTTCCTTCACCTGCCTCACAGTTGTGCTTGTTGAGAGCTGGTGTATATGTATGGGCCCAGGAACGCCAACAGAAGGAGATATTATTTGTAAATCGATTGTGGTATCAGAATCGATAGGAGCATCACCAGCTCCGCCGGAACCTGCAACGGGCGTGGAATCTTCATTTTGTGACATTGTTCGTTGAGCTTGTTGATTGAACGGTGTAAGCAAAGCGATGATTATAAATGAGCGGCGGCATATACAAGCACGAATAGTGTTTGTTGCCAAGGCGATATGTGAGGATATTCACATTCAAAATACGGACATATTAACTTGCGATTAGTGAGAGAAAAAATACGGCGCAAGATTCATGTTCTTGAGCTGAGTATTAAGTATGACAGGCAATGCCGTATGAGGAAATAATATCGTCCACGCTGTCTACAAGCCCGGACCCTTGAATTGTACCACACTACGCGGTGCAACTCTTAGCGAGTAAGGTATGTATGATATGTAGAGCTGAAGTGCGCAACTGCGTCATACTTACTACTCTCTCCCGTTCTTTTCGACTCGAGTTCGGAACCACCACGACCACGAAATGCATTCGAATTGAAAGTTCCCATATTAATTTAGAAATCATGTTGTCTCAAAGGACCGTATCGCATGCGCGCGCAGGCATTGCGCCGTTTTCGAGGGCAGCTCGACCAGAAATAAATTATCTCGCGCGCAATACATGTTCAAGATGCCAGCACAAGACTTATCGAAACTTTTCTTCCTCGGCGGGGCGAACAAAGCAGCAAGATGAACCATTTGGGTCTCGACTACGAAAGGCCTTGAGCGACACTAAGATTAAGTGGTATCCCATCCCAGTAGGATTGGGAATCAGTTTCTTGGCTTTGGTACAATTTTATCGTGTTCAGCAGCGCGAGAAGGAGTTGGATGAAGGGGTGGTAAAATATGCCAGTGATGGCACGACTGAGGTTGATTCAGAGGGACGACCAAGACGGAGAAAGAGAATCCGTCCAAGTGGCCCATGGCAGGTTCAAATCATGTCTACATTGCCGTTGAAGGCGATCTCGCGAATTTGGGGAAGATTTAATGAGCTTGAAATTCCTTATTATCTCCGAGTTCCTGGATTCAAGCTATATTCTTGGATATTTGGTGTAAAGTTTGTTGTTCTCTGGTCATCTTGACTATACATAAGCTAACGATCTCAAGTCTGTCAGAAGTCTCCGAACCCGACCTTCACGTATATCCCAATCTCGCCTCCTTCTTTTATCGTACATTGAAACCTGGAGCACGACCACTCGATCCAAATCCGAATGCACTGTTATCACCAGCTGATGGAAAAGTCCTTCAATTCGGATCTATCGAAGGTGGAGAAGTAGAACAGGTGAAGGGCATGACATATAGCCTTGATGCTCTTCTTGGTACAGATCATCCAGAATTTAGCCCAAATCCATCTCACCCATCGAATATATTCGTGCCGAAGGATGAAGTTGCAAAGAAGAGCACAGATACTCATGTTGAGGGAGAGTCCGAAAATATCAAACACGACGAGGAATTCGCAAACGTGAACGGAATATCCTACACCCTCCCAAACCTTCTCTCAGGCCCTTCTCAAAAACAACCAAACAAGAAATCCCAGGACGCATCTACAACATCAAATTCAGCTTCTGAAGTCGAAGTTGGAGCTGATCTGGCCAAGGGAGAGAAGCCCTGGTATGCGGCTATCACTCAAGAGAATCGCACACAGCTCTATTACATAGTAGTATACTTAGCCCCGGGAGACTATCACCGATTCCACTCTCCGGCTGCTTGGGTGGTCGAGAAACGAAGACATTTTGCCGGCGAGCTGTACAGTGTATCACCATATTTGCAACGCACTCTTCCAGGTCTCTTCACCCTCAATGAGCGTGTGGTGTTGCTCGGCCGATGGCGATGGGGATTTTTCTCCATGACCCCTGTTGGAGCCACGAACGTAGGTTCCATCAAGATCAACTTCGATAGGGAATTGCGCACCAACAGCTTGACTACCGATACCGCTGCTGATCGCGAGGCTGAGGCGGCTGCCAAGCGTGGAGAGGCGTACAGCGGCTTTGCTGAAGCTACATACGCCGGTGCAAGTAAAATTCTTGGAGGTCATGCTCTGAGGAGAGGAGAGGAGATGGGTGGTTTCCAACTTGGAAGTACCGTCGTGCTTGTATTTGAGGCTCCTAAGGGACGTAGACCGACGCTGGATGAGGGATGGATGGGAGATAAGTCTCAAAGGAAAGGAGGCTGGAATTGGAACATCGAAAAGGGACAATATGTCAAGGTTGGTGAGGCACTTGGATGGGTGGATGATTCTTCATAGACCGTTGAAGATCACATGTACTACTCCACTTTTGTTTGTATCGACATGATTTAGAGTGTATTATTGGAAAGTATATAACATTTTATTTACGCCTCTTCGCCTGCTTGATCGGTGACCGGCTCTATCGTGGGACCCAACTCCTCTATCTTCAATATCATCTCCTCGCTAACCTTGAGATTCTCGACACCACTGAGTGCTTTAGCTATAGTAGTTTCACTCTTCTCTCGCACAATCCTTCGCAATGCACTGACCAGGAATCCAGACACCAACTCTACAGACCAGGAATCAGGAATCATGCTCAGGACATCCCCCACATCAAGCCAGCCTCCGAATCTCTCGAGTAGCGATCCAGTCTGCTCAACGCGGTCGCTAACATCATCGATCTTCAAAAACTCCGCAAGTAACAGTCCAAAAAGTTTCGACTGTTCCTCGCGAGTAGGAAGTCTCTCCTGAGCCATGGTCCCCGAGATTGGGTGATAAATGCTGGAACCGCCAAGCAGGCAGTAATTTATCGCAGTATCATAATCACCTAGACCATGAGTGAGTAGTTGGATAGCTTGATGATGCCGCGCTTGACGACCATCGAGGATGATGACTTCGGGAACAAGTTCTTGGGTATATGGTGAGATCCGTTCAAGAATTGCAGCTACGTCGTACTCTGAGGTTGACTGGTGACTGCCACCCAACAACTGCAACAGTCGTAGTCGACTATGCCACCATTCTTCCTCCATTGAATTGTCTGTGATAAATTCGCGATACGTAGGTTTTGGAGATCGCATTGCCCGGTATGTCTCATATGTCTGAGCTAGTATTGCTCTGGCTTCCTCAGAAGACTCAAGCTTGTTGATTACAATGTCGAGGTAATACGCAATAAGCTCATTGACGTACTGCGTGTGATTCTTGCCAAACACGAGGTGTTCCAGATAATCCTTGACTGCAGCAGGTGCGCCTTCTCTCAATAGTGAAACAACTTCTGTTGGCATTATCTTTACTCTGCTGCGATCTTCAGTAAAAACCTGTACACCTAGCTTGGGATTTCGAGATGCTAGCCAGACACCATATTCCTGCACAAGAGCTTGGTTATTAATTCTGCCCAGATACACCCGGACATCTTGCTCGCCGTCTGAGAGCTCACCGCCCCTATCCTCTTCACCTTCAACGATACGACGCCACGTATTCAGCACTTCACCTGACATTTTTCGACTTTGGTAGAGTCGACTGAGAACATAAAGACGATGATGGGTATTCAGCAATGCCACAGCGCGGTTAAAGCAATCAACGCCATGATCAACAAAGTCATTGAGTTCTGACCTGGTAGACCCAGCTTGCGCTGGACCCCGAGGGGAACTTTGGTCAAGTTGCAGAAGCACAAGCAACAACGCAGCGTCCACTGTTCTAAAAACCTCACTCTCGTTGGCAACACTTCCAAATCCCTTCTTTTGTCGACAGTCCGTGAGAAACTGCTTTAAGAATATGAGTATGTGTTCTGGCAATGATGCTATTTTAGCTTCATAACCAGGATCTGTAGCGGTACCCTCAAGGTACTCATCAGCAGTTATTTTCACACCACCATGTACCCAGATCCCGTTCCTGCCCTCGATGACTTCTTGCTGGAAGAGTGGCATGAGAGTGAGAATGACTCGTGGATCTAGTCCTCCCTCGATCAAAGCTTCTTCGGCAATGCGTTGTTCAAATGGTGGAGGAACTTCGTCCAGATCGTTTAACATATTGATGAAGAACAATAAACCCGCATGCTGGCGGACATAGCCCAGAGATATGAATTCGGCTTCGGTCTTTGCCTCTCGGCCACGCAAAGAATTTATAGACTTCACAATTTGGCGCCGCTCTTGAGGATGATTGGCGAACTTGCCGCTTACAACAATTGTAGCATCAGTCTGGAGAGCGAGAGGATTGCGTACGGCCCACCAAATACAATCTCGAGACCAAACTGCAACACGGCTACGTGCTTGGCCGAGACGGCGTGCAAATTGAAATTCTTCTTCGTTGCGAATTTCTTCCCAACCCTCTGGCGCAGCCTCTACACTTGGTCCATCCTGTGCCTCGAATAATGACCTTTCATTCATTACACGTTCCACAGCCCCAGCTGTGCGTTCGTCCTTGTCTTTCTGCGCATCATCACCTGATCTTGGCGCAAATGGCAAGAACCTTTGGAGTCTCAGAATATCTACAACGTCATCGAAATTAATCTCGCCAGTATCAAGCAAAGTCCTTATTCCAACGGTGTGCGTGGAGTCGAAGGTCTCTCTCGGTGATGATGTACCAGAACTTGAGTCGGCATCAATGGAAATCGACGGAATTGTGAGCCAATTTTTATGTTGATCACTTTCACTAGGATCAAGATCCCAGCGCTGGATCTCAAGTCCTTGAATGATTTTCCCGTCGACCTGTCGCTCCATTGTAGCCAAGATGAATCCTTCATCGCTATCCTCAATGGTCTCCGGTGTAGGAGCAACGTCCAACCCGCGACCATCAGCTACCACTGTTCCAGGATATCTTTCAAATTCTAAGGTGGACCTAGTAACATCGCCATCAAGGTTGACGAACATACCAACACCTGGATCAGCTGGACCGGTACCCGTCACGAGAAGAAACTCTTGGGGTGAAGGCGACACGATATGCGGTTTGAGGAAGACCGCGGCTCTGCTTGACTCCGATGGAGGTGAAGGTAGTGCTTTGTCAGAAGGACTGCCTTTACGTGGACTAGGTTGACGATCTCCAGGTCTCGCCGTCTCTGAAGGTGGAGCTGGTGAGGCCTCACGGAGAAGTTTGTCTGGGGTTTCGCGTCCAGATTGACTAGCAGTGCTGCGTACACCACCCATCAACGCAGTGAGACTTGTGCTTCTTCTATGACTACTATCACCAGATGGCTGGTCCACCTGAGCAGCCAACAAAGCATTGAATGAGTTCCCTGATATGTCCTCAACCTGGCCTCCGACGGAGCTTGATTGCGAGTCATCAAGGGAAGATATTGGGAACAGAGGTATCTTGAGCTGACGATCGACGTCCAAGAGCGCGTACGATCGGGCATCAGCTACACAGGCATATGCATCTCGTCGAACCGATATTGTGCTCCCAGCATAATCTATAGTCCGAAGCGCCCGCGGCGGTCCTTCATCCCCAATCCTTACAACACGGATACGTCTTCCCAAGGATATTAGGACATTGACTCCAAGGCTTGCCGATTGCTCATCTGCATAGCGCTGAGGATTGTTAAGATCAACTCCGCCAATCCAATTGCATCCACGAACTTGCAGCGTGCCAAATACGGGACTAAGTTCTGGTAATGAATAGAATGTGACTGTGGAATTGCACAATATACACGCTTTATTGACACTTGGAAGTAGTAAAATCTGTTGTACTCCAGGAACCATACCATTGGCTGGTGCAGCAAAGTCTGGAGGAAGTCTAGATGCTAGGATATAAGTTGGCTTCCCCGTGGGGTCGTTCGGATCGGGAGGTATGTGTACGAAGTGTAATATTTCGGAAGCAGATGTACCAATGTATAGATTATTCTCTGTCATATGTCAGTAGGCGCTCTTTGTGAGTATGCTTTTCTAATGACTCGCACCTAAAAACTCAACGCAGTTGATCTTGATATCCTCCCCATTCCCCTCCGCCGACAATGGCACGTCATTGATCAGGCTGCGCAGGACGTATGGTCCTGACTCCAGCTGCCGGGGCTCTCTCTTTCGCTTCTTTGAAGGGACATCATGGTCCGCAGAGGACATTTTGCTGGTCGCAATTCAGATGTATCATCGTAGAACTACATGCGCCATGATTGTGGATAAAGTAAGGTAGCGGTTGCCGATTCGTCTGTTACGCTGGTTCGTAAGGCTGCAGCTCGAATAAGCTGAAGCTCGAGCTCGGAGCTTCATTCCTGTACCCCCGTGCCAACCCTTGTCGCCCTTGTTGACATGCAGCCTACGTTTCGCCTAGAGCTTCGTAACTCCATTGTCATCATAATCATACTCCTCGTCGGCAATCATCTGCTCGACCTTGCTATTGACTCTTTTGTCTTGATGATTTGTTAATTAGAACGACGACTGTTCGTCTTTCATATATCAATAAATCCAATCAATTCCATGATACACCGCTGAAACCATAAAAATGGCGGACGATGCTGGAGTTGAAGCTACACGTATGCCAGACACTGTCGATACATCAGAGCAGAGTGAGGGCGTGGCTGCCCAAGATGGACACACTGGCTTCCAGAAAGCTATTCAGGCATGGCGAAGTATTCCTCTCGTATGCCATGCTCAGTGTGCTGCAACTAATGGTCCCAGACATTGATTTAACATCACTCGTTCCAACTCTCGATAATACTGCATCCGAAATTGTTACATACCAGCGCGACTCTACAGTACAACGCAAAGAACTAGCACAGAAGACAAAAGATTTCCGTAAACTCGAAGACTCTGCGAAACTCGGAGAGATAAAAGGTCTCCTGAAGGCATACCAAACATTTATCGACTTACTCACGAACCATTCCAAGGCCACCAATTCAGCGTTCCTACAATTATATTCGTCATTGTCCGAGGCACCTGATCCATATCCTCTACTCGAAGCATCTGTCGATTCACTTTTATTGTCTGAAGACACATTGCCGAAGATTACAACTGAGAACGAACATTTGCAGAAGTCTGTCAGTAAATTGACGTCACAGCTGGAGGAAACTGAAGCAAGACTTGAAGCAGAACGTAGTGCGCGCATGACGCTTGAGGAAGGATTAGACAATAAAGCAAAGGAAATTGAATCGACCTGGACGGCTGTTATCGAAGAAAAGAAAGACAACTGGGAGGCTAAGGAGAAGGCTCTGGAGGAGAAAGTAGAAAATCAGGAACGACTCTTGAGTGAGATCAAGGCCAGCTATGAAGTCTCTCAGCGACTGGGACGAAGTGAAGACTCGGAAGAGGGTTCAGGCCGAGGTTATGTAACGAGTGCCGAACTTGAAATGGTGAGTTCGGATCTGGAGCGAACAAGCATACGTTTGGCAGAAGTGGAGGCCCGTAACGAGCAATTGAGAATCGAACTCGCACAATCCGCTTCACATGTCAGTGCGCAGCCAGTCGCGGTGGAAGATGATCCGGCTTATATGCGTCTACGCTCGGAGAACTCGTCACTCTTACAAAAGCTTGACTCAGCCCGTATTGAGCGTGACTCTAAAAAGCGGGATCTCGACGTTAAACTACGTGGTTTGGAGCGAGAGATAGGCTTGCTGAAAGATGAACGTGATGCTTTGAAAGTCAAGGTTCAGAAATGGAGCGACTACGATGACGTGAGGCAAGAGCTTGAGGTTCTCAAGAGCATCGAGTTTTCTACGGGTGATGATGATGAGTTTGACACAGGTGACAATGATGTAGAGAACGCTGCGTCAGGTGCAAAGGGAAAGGGTGACACACTTGAGCAACTCTTACTGGCTCGCAACAAGAAGCTTGGGGATGAGTTGACGATCTTACGAGTGTCACACCAAGATCTCCAGAGTCGCTTGCAATCCCTTCAGCAGGATCTTGCAACTGCAAACTCAAGTCTTGAGCAATCCCGGAATCTCAACGCTACATTGGAAAACGATCTAGCCAATATACAACAGGAAACCACGAGCGCCTTTCCATCAGGTGCCTCAGTAGCCGCATCAAGATTCCCGGCCTCGGTTGCACCAAGTTCTTATGGTGGCCGCAAAGGTCGAATATCACCCACATCATCTATCATCGGAGGCTTTGAGCAAAGAAGCTCGGGCGGAGGAACTCTCGACTCGTTGCGTGCAGGTGAACCCATGGGCGGAGGATCGGGCATGCTTCCCATGATCATCGCGCAACGTGATCGCTTCAAGAAGCTGATCTCACAGCTTGAGAATGAGCTTTCAGAGAGTCATCGTACAGTATCATCGCTGCGGCAGGAAGTAGCGTCATTGCAGAAGGACAACTTAAACTTGTACGAAAAGACACGTTACGTTTCATCATACAGTCGGACACCCTCGGCCTCCGGTCCAGCGTACACAGCCAACCCCAACCCCTCCACGGTTCAGGTAACAGCGCCGGGCTCCTCGGGTGTCGCATTGGATCGTTACCGCTCAGCGTATGAGTCAAACATCTCCCCCTTTGCAGCCTTCCGTGGCCGCGAATCTGCGCGCGCCTACAAGCGCATGAGTCTTCCTGAGCGTATGGTCTTCTCCATCACGCGCATGGTCCTGGCCACACGCACCAGCAGGAATCTCTTTGCCGGCTATTGTGTTGCCTTGCATCTACTCGTCTTCTTGACATTGTATTGGCTCGGCACCACGGATGTCGAGAGCCATGCTAGTCATCTTGGCCAGGCTGCAAGTGCTGCAAATGTCGCGGGTGCCGCTGGTGCTGCTAAAGCCGCTGATGGTGACTGGCAGCAGGCTGGCTTCAATAAAGATGGTGCGGGCCTATAATTATGATTATATTAGAAAAGAATTTTCTAGGTACCACCACACCAATGACTATCAGCATTGCAACAGTCACTCTTCAGTTATGAATATGTAAACTACTATGAACAATGATTATTATGTCAGAATACACTGTATGATGACTCGTGTTGATCCTTTTGTTCTCCTTTTTCACGTTAGTTTTTATTATGATGAGATGGTGATGTGAACGATATTAGGCTGTAATGCACCATCGCTTTATTTGCTGTCATCCACCCCCCAGCTGACGATACTATGAATGTGGCGCACGCATGAATTCGTAAGGTACATAAATACCTGACACATAATCCAATCTCGAAAAGGAACTTCATTTTCCGGATAGGTTCTCGGATACTCTCTAGTCCCAAGATAAGTACAAAATCAAGCTTGAGTTGTAGTGCATTTGTCATTGGTGCTTAGAGCACTTGCACTGGAATGCTCCAATCATCTCTAGAAGCCTCCAGCACCTCGTACTCGTAACCAGAATCAGGTGTGTTCAGGTCACATGCCTATCTGGGTGGCTGTGCGCAAAGAGTGGCGTTGGCTTTGGTTTGCGGGGGATTTCGCCACACTCCGCTCGCTTCCATGCTTCACGTGTTGTGAGTCACCCGAGTTCGAGTGGTCGGGTTGGGTTGTTGGGTGACGGATCGTCGTCACGCCAGTTAGGCTTCAATCAACGTCAGCGATCTCGGCCTTGCAAGTGAGTTGTCGCGCGATCGTCGAGTCATACTATCCCGATAGGTGAGTATGTAAGGTACGCATTCATACCTACATAAGTCATAGGTTCCTGCCGAGGTTCGTGATTTGAGATATAAGGTACTGTACATATATACACAAGTCTTCGTTTGTCTTGAAATATCCCTACGTCTACAACTCTACTCAATCTATATATTTACACTTCACTTCACTCTACTCATCCACTCCTCTCCTCCTCTACTACTCTACTACTTTACTACTTACTATCTACTCTTCTATATTCTTTATCAGTTATAAAGAATTCCACTTCCTCAACTTTTCTATTATCTATCTATACAAAATAACAAAATGCTCTACATCTCACCAACCTCCATACCAAACTATACACCCTCGAGTCCCCCTAAGCCAAGTCGACGCAACCGCCGCCGCGAACGTCCAGGCTCTCGCACCCGTAATGCGCAAAAAGTCCCAATGAATTCCGACGCAAGCCTCCCAACCTACAATCCCTCACCATCTCCCCTTCTCCGCCAAAGCTTCGATGCCGCCTGGCTGCGCTGGAAGGCTAGAGAAAGCTCAAGCGTGTCGAGTTCGAGCTGCAGCGACAGTGGCAGTGACAGCGAGGAGTCGAACAGTGCAACATACGAACCATATGCACCATATGCACCCTACTACACTGTGCCAGCTTTCGGCGAGTGGGAGGCGGGGGCGTGGCAGGGACGCGAGTGTGCGATCTCGATGAGTGACGAGAAACGGATTTTTGGCGGCGAGGAAGACGAGATTGGTGCTGGTATGGGCAAGGGTCTTGGAAACGGGACTGGACTTGATTTGTGTCCGGCTATGTTGGACGTTGTGCGTTTTCTTTGGGGTGACGTCGATTATACGGATCCATGAGCGTTTGATACCATGTCGTTGGACATCCAGGCGTTAAATGATATTTCGGAGTTTTGATGTTCACTCGGTTGCTTCGTCAGCTTTGATGGTTTGTTGAGAGATGCATTGGATTGGAGCTTTGGTTTGCATTTACTTTTGCATAGATATGGCCTGGATGACGTGCCATATGGGTAACTGGGGTGTTTGGATATTATTTGGGAAGGTCAGGAGTACGAACGAATACCCCTCAGAGCATATTATGGGATTTTGGCTGCAACTACGTGAAGGAAATATCAATGGCAAACATTATTTAGAGATGATCACAGACAGAACAATGATACCCCACTCAATCTTTAAATTTTCTAGTACTCGCTCATTACTTAAGAATCTATCACCCGAGATTGTATGTCATGGTCATAACCAGATTTATAACTTTGTTTGTGTATCTTGTAATAGTCAAATAATATTATGAAAACTATACGCTTGTAAATAACCATATTGCTTTTTATAATATAGAGCTCCCGACTTCATTATCACGTCAAACTACCTATTCATCTTAACTCATTAACACAACCCAAGGTGATCAACTTATAGGGCTCCGCACTAAAACTTTCTTTTTAGTGAATGCTTACATTTCATACTTTTCCGCCTTCGATACCCTCGTTAATGATCTTCAGAGCCGCTTTACCCTTTGGAGCAGTCGTCAAGTTCTCATATCCATCTTCAGTGACAAGAATATCATCTTCTATTCTGACTCCACCAACCGGGTAATAAGTCTCGAGAAGAGGAGCATTGATGTACTTGCTGAATTTTGGGTTCTTAAGATGAACTTCTTCGATAGCAAAGCGAGAAAAATAACTGCGACAAATTAATCAGCATCATTCTGTAGCATCACTTCGGCGGTTGGTGGATTTTGGGTTTGACCAGAAAGGAGATTCAGGTGGATAGGGCAACTCACATTCCTGGCTCGACTGTTATAATCATATTGGGGAGCAACTCTTGACGCCCTGTCTCCGGCCGTGGTACTGTATAAGTTCCAGGAGCTGTTACTTGCAAAGGGTCTCTGAGACCGCGTCTTGGAAACTTGTGAAGTTCCATGATGTTAGGAAGTAGGAGTCTACGGGGTCCAGCAACATCATGCACCTCCAAGCCTAGATGATGGCCCAGGCCATGCGGGAAGAAAACCACCGTAACACCGGACTTGCGGATTTCCTCTTCGGAGCCATTGTGCAAGATACCGAGCTTCAGGAGTCCGCGGAGAGCGATATCGTGAGCAAGAATCTGGAGGTCGTGAAACAAAGTTCCGCTCGTCATGCGCTTGATACATTCCTCTTGCATCTCCTCGACGATGTCATAGATATCCTGCGCTTCTCGACTGAACGTGCCCGAGATGGGAAAAGTCCTCGTTACGTCGGAAGCATAGCAATTCCACTCACACCCCGCATCAATGCAGAGGAGTTGTCGATCTTTTAGCGCCTGGTCGTTTGCAATGTAGTGCAGCACACTTGCGTTCTCCCCAGAAGCAGCGATTATACCATAAGCTTGCGTCTTCGCAAACCGTGCTACGCACGTTGCTCCAAAAACCGCTTCAACTTCACTCTCATTCCACATGCCCTTGATCGCGCGGAGTATGTTCTTGTGCGCCACGCCGGAGATTTTGTTGGCTTGCCGGATGAGATTGATTTCGTAGTCTGATTTAATGACCCTGGAGGCATCCATGGCAGGTTGTAGTCTCGTGCTCTCGATGAGTGGGCTGAGCTTGTTCTCGTAGAATGAACTCACCTGCCCATCATTAAATCGGCCTACAAGATCAGAGATTTGTGGTCTCTGGTCATTGTGGAGGACATATACGGGTACATCTTTCTTCCCATCAAGATGACATCGAAGCTGAGTCATGAGCTGATCATTATACGTGATATAATCTGCATCGTACTTATCTCGACATTCTTCAATACCGGGAGTTGCTCCATGCCAGACAACCTTATAAGCATCGTTTCGGGGAATGAATAGGGTGAGGTGATCCTCCTTCATGTTATACAAAACAAAACAATCCTCGAAATCGACACCGGACAGGTAGTAGAAATATCGCCGTTGACGGAATGGCGGTGGCTAATAGAATCAGCCCCGCTTCTTGATAGTCCATGAATTCCATTCATACCTGATCTGAATCCTCCCAGTACAAGTCGGATGGTCTGCCAGCTAGATAGATGATGCCATCGCGAGCGCCAGTATTGCGCAGGATGTCGCGAACTTGACGGGCATGGTATGTGGCTGAGGAAAATTAGATAGAGACTTCTGTCTTATGGAGATATTGTATAAAAAGGAGCGGTGTCTTTTCGTCTTAAGAAAGTAACTTACCTGGGTATTTGTTCTTATCGTTACTGTTCTTATGATCGATTTCGATACGCAGATTGCCAATGTCAGGGTCCTCGACTTGAATAATACTACGAGTAGGCACGTGTTCATGCATGTTTGATCCTGCGATAACACTCAGATGCTTGTTGCGAGTTGGATGGAACAGTTTGGTAGAGCACGTCACTCACTGGTATACGAGCTACCTTTCTTATCTCATGGTACCTTGACGTTGCGTGCCTTACCTTACCTTAAGCTTGATCACCGAGGTACTACTCTATCGTAGGCGGTAAGAGGGGGCAGATTCTGGAATCACTTTCTTGGCGATAACCTTTTCTTGTCAGCTCATGAAGTACTCCACCACTCCACTATTTACCCCACAGTACCAGAGCTTTCACTTGCTATCCACTACTCTGGATATGTCCATACTCCGGTGTGAGATCAATGGGAACTCCGAAGCTTGATGATCAGTATTCTCTCCGCAACATTCTACCCTACTCGCTTCATATGTCTACATTGGATTCCAACGGTTATTTGTTTGACTCACAAACTGTAAGTAAGTGCTTCACTACAAACTCTCCTTCATATATGTATATCCACAAGTGCAAGGCCAAAAACGCTTTCAGTCATACTGTACACAGTATGGCTAGAGTTATCTCGGATCAAGATTACGCTTGTGTGGTCAGTACTGGCGGAGTTCTAATCAAGCCGGACTCACTCTATGTGGAGTCTCAATCGGCATCAACGCGCTTTCGCTGTCTGCTCACCCGAGAATTCAAGGCATTTAAAAATTACAACAAGAATTGTGCCAATTCGCAGCAGTAAGTAACTCCCAACTGGCCTTCGATGCATCCTTGACTAGCGTGGCTCTTGTCACCGGATCCACCTATATCATTTTAACCTTGCTCATCATGTACTCCGCATTTTGATTCCATCATGCAGCGGGGTCTATACATAAGTTTACGAGATCTGGGGCATGACTACACCATATGTTTCCAAATAACTTGGCTTTCTTTTACTACTTATATGAGATTCCTGTCCATTAAGGTTACGGTAAGTGTCTTCTTTCTTCACTCTTTGATTCACGGCTCGAACTTTTATCATGAGATCATTCCGAGGATCAGATGCCATTGTGGCAGCGACAATTCTTGCAGTTACCTCTCAAGCGATACCATACGAAGAATATATTCTAGCTCCTTCCTCTCGAACCCTGAATCCTGTTTCGGTGTATCGAGTCAATGGTTCGGTTTCGAACGCTGCATCGCTGACATCACCAACTGGAAGTGCTGTTTTCAATGGCACAAGTGCTGTTGCCTATGACTACGGTAAGAACATCGCAGGACTGGTCACATTAACAGTGGGGAATGTGTCTGACCCCGATGCCTTTATTGGCATCACTTTCAGCGAGTCATCGGTATATATCAGTAGTGAAGCTTGCGATGCTACTCAAGATGCTGGGCTCGACACTCCATTATGGTTCAATGTGGCAGAAGGTGGAACTTATACCCCGGACTTACAATACTTAAGGGGGGCCTTCCGATATTTGAGCGTTGTTAGCAATACATCTGCGACTATTGAGGTCACCGGTGTTAGTATCAACTTTACTGCGGCTCCCGTGCAAGATCTACAAGGATATACCGGCTACTTTCATTCAAATGATGAACTACTAAATCGAATATACTATGCCGGCGCATACACGAATCAGCTTTGCACCATCGATCCGACATTTGGAGATGCTCTCAATTATCTTGGAGTTATCAATTCGACTCAAGACATTGCTCTGCCACAGACAGACATATGGTGGAGTAACACCACCGTCACAAACGGTAGCAGCTGCCTTGTTGATGGTGCGAAGAGAGATCGCCTTGTATGGCCAGGAGATTTGGCCATCTCAGCTCCAAGTATGTTCGTTAGTACGGGCGACCTTGTAACCATCAAAAACTCTGTCGCTGCACTTCTTCTCCTTCAAAAGCCTGATGGTCAACTACCATACGCAAGCTATCCATTTTCAGAGATGGGAGTCATCAGTTTCACATACCATTTGTACAATCTGATTGCAATTTCTTTGTATTATCAGTACAGTGGGGATCTGGACTATTTATCGAGTGTATGGACAAATTTCACCAGCGGCTTAACTTGGTCTCTGAGTTTCATTGATGATACTGGACTCCAGAACGTCACCGAGTCTGCAGATTGGCTGCGTGTCGGAATGGGGGGTCACAATATTGAGGCAAACGCTATTCTTTATTACACCCTCAATGAAGGCATTAAGCTTGCTGCAATTCTCAATGACGCAACATACACTGCCAGCTGGACCAGTACAGCGGCAGGCATCAAGACAGCTGCAAATGCCCTTCTCTGGTCCGAGGCAGACAGCCTTTACAAAGACAACGAAACTACAACGCTCACACCTCAAGATGGAAATGCCTGGGCCGTGAAATCCAATCTCACGCTCAACTCTACGCAGACCGCATCTATCTCTTCGGCATTGAAAGCTCGTTGGGGACCATATGGCGCTCCAGCACCAGAAGGAGGAGCCGAGATCGCCGTGATCTCTCCTTATATCGGCGGCTTCGAGCTGGAAGCACACTTCCTGGCCTCACAGCCCCAAGCTGCCATTGACTTGATGAGACTGGAGTGGGGCAACTTCATGCTTGACGATCCACGCATGACAAACTCCACCTTCATCGAGGGCTACTCTGCTGATGGTAGCCTGCACTACTCGCCATATAGGAACGATCCCCGCGTTTCCCACGCTCACGGCTGGGCTACGGGTCCGACCTCGTTACTCGCGTTTTACGTTGCCGGCATTCACCTCGAGTCAGCGAACGGTGCCACATGGAGAATCGCTCCGCAGGTTGGTGATCTTATCGATGTCGAGGCGGGATACTCGACTGATCTCGGACTCTTCTCCTCTGCCATCAGGACTAGCGGCGTCAATGGTACTATAACTTCTCTGAATTTCACCACACCTGCTGGCACCATAGGATCAATCAGTATCCCCGGTGTCTCGGGCAGCTTGTTGAGCAGCAACGGTACAAAGATTGCTCTCGTCGACGGAACAGCGAGTAATTTGGCTGGCGGCAATTATACGTTCGTCGCTACGGAGACTGTCTCAACTAGCACAGCTGCCTCAAACCTGCAATTATCAGCACTCTCTCTACTTGGCGTCTTTGCAAGTGCATGGTTTGTTTAGGTAGAGTTCAGTACAGTAATGACCATATCGGTAATTGAATCTTAATATCAAATTCAAGCATATTGTACACTATCGCCTTGTATGCCTCGCCTTAATCTGCATAAAGCCGTAAGATCACACTATTAATATATGTCATGGCTGTGCTATGTATACGTGCCAGAGCAAACATGATCACAAACACAAGCAAGAATATCTATATGTATGGCTACACGTTTAGTGGTCATTTATGTTCCCGCTTCGTACAGGAGATGCTGCAGGTATGCGCATGCATCTTCCCAAATATTGATCTGCAAAGTAAAGGGCAAACGTGCTAACCTGCATGAACGTAATGGAATACAGCAGAAATTGTATCCTATTCCGTAATTCGAGTGACTTATTAATCCAATACTGCTGGCTCGCTCCGGCAAAGATATACCTTAGTGCAGGATTTTTGAAGGGAAGTGCTCGTAGTAGATCCATTGACGATCTTGGGCCTTGGATTTGCTGTTTTAAGAGCACGGTGCTGTTTTCGCAGTGGTTTTGTAGGAGTGTGTTGAAGGGGCCAGATCAATCATCAAGTCTTTTTTGCTTCGGACTGCATTTTTGAGGCCATCGTGGGGTTGTTGGCAGATGTTCGCTGGGAACTTTTGAGATCTTGAGAAGAGTATGCATGTAAACGAGATCAGGAGCAGACCTCATGACGGGCGTCATTGCCAACGTCGTACCAAGAGGAGTTCTTACTCGTCTATAGAGTTTTCGTTATCGTTTAGCAAAAGTGCGGGGCTTCCGGCGTCACCTGGCGTCTAAAGCTCGTAAGAACGCTCCTAGTTGCGAGATTTCAAGCGACTCTGATATCGCTAAGTAGCAAAGAAAGTTTAGGTGGCTTGCTGGAGCCGCTGTATTCATCTTGAATAGAGGAGACAAATGACAAGTTCAACCGAAATAACTTGGGTAAAGCAAGGGAAGCGCCGAAGATGTTCGAACTCAAAAGCTCTCGAAGGGCCTCATGCTTGGTTCGGGAGTCTTGTCTACCAACGAACGGCGAACTGGAAATGTGGAGACTGAACTGGGGTATTGACCTCCACCGTTAAAGCGGGGAAGCAGCGGGGAAGCAGCGGAGATTTGCCACTTTCTCGCTTGTGCGTTGATGCTGAGGCTTCCGGAACACATCCAGGAATGTACTTCTGCAGGGCTTGAGAGAACAACATGCTGAAGGCGTGCGAATCTCGGAAGTTGTGATCATTGCGGGGTTGCGGGGACGCGGGGAAGCTCTTGACCATGGCACTTGGGTCACTCGACATAAGCTTTCAAGTGATAGATCTGATAACAGAAAGCGCATCGTTGTGTATTTACAAAAGGCAACCCAAGGATTGGGCTATAGCGAGACTAGTGTCCTGAAGCTGAAAGCAGTTAGCTGTTTAGTGATTAGAGGTACGTACGTAGGAAACGAGGGCCGAAGATGAGGAACCGTTAGACGAAAGAGGTGGGTCAACGCCGGATTCCCCGCGCGCCTAGAGAGATCTTGACAAGATTGCTGTCAGAGTGGCGATGGTACCGCATGGTGTACCAAGGAAAGGATGAGGCTCAGGCGCAGGTGCAGGTGCGGAGGACGAAAGCAATATAGATCACAACGTTTTCTCTTGACGAAAACAACTTCTCGTGCCGTCAAAGAACAAACAGATTGAAGTATTTGCAAGAGGCAGAAACAGGCGACCACCTCGAAAATGCTGCATCAATACAATACGTTTCTCTTGATGGCACGTTGTTTGATATTGCTTTTACGTCTATATGGACTACTGCGCTGGACTCCTTGACGAGATTGGCTGCGGGAGCTGACGGCGGGTGGCTTGCTGGCGCCCAAATTCCCCGTAGCGTGAAATTTATAGATCGCTTCAAGAGTAGCGGCCTCTTCTCTACCGAAAACGAAATCGATTGGTGTTGTCAATGTACAAATAAACTTTAGTGCGATTTTAGTCCATTCCCTATTTGTCACAACAACACAACGGTTTCCGCTTAGAGATTCCCTGACTACCTACCTACCTACACTACTTGTGGTGGGAATTTTCCAGCAGGCGACTCTTCTCCTTACTCTTTCCGGCGTAGAAGACCTAGAATACCATGAATGTCTGAAAGGCCCTTCTTCCGCTTATAGTATATTCTGCTAACTCTTATCTGGTATGGCGCTCTCTGGATGCCCATTGTTACTGCTTATAGTATATGCTGGCAGCAGCAAAAGGGAGAACAAAGCGATTTGACTGAAACCGGCTTCATGACGTAGTCCGTCCGTATAAGCACAGACGATTTCCAGTCATCAATATCAATATTCGTCAGTCATGTGCTTAATTGCGCCGAAACGGGAAGACGGTAGCGATCTTGGATGAACGCAACAAGAACGTCTTGCTAAGCTTTGAGATGCCATTCTCACTTTTCCATCAAGAATGCCATCCCATCTTCCATATTTGCACAAAGATACTCGTAGAAGATTCTGAATCAAGTGGTATTTTATTTAGTAACTCGATCGCTTGTCGATCGTGATTACTAGCTCTTGATATGCTTATCGCCATTTCCCTCCTACTCGGTATGTAAGGATTGACAGGATAATTTCTCCTTTCTCTCACGGTAGTCATTTCAGATTCAGATAGCCCACGTTCTCACCAGATCTGTCTCGGCAAGGAAGATGATACAGGAAACAGGAGGATTGTTCAGGAAACAGTTTTTAAGTTTTTAAAAGTTGGTCCTGTTCGCGCCGTGACACTCATCCAATTGAGTCAGAGATGGGTGATCAAGATGATTTGTGATTAAAGTATCTTCCTCCTGGAATACGGTACAACGCCATCATCTGGCTTTTGCTGGAACTTGGGTTGCGTAGAAGCTTGAGTCCTTACAAATCAGCCGCAATTGCCGCGCTTTTGCATGATTTCATCGCCCGTAAAAACGGAAAAGGCTACTGTAACGCCGAACTGGTCTTTGTGGGCATATTTTCTTAATTCTGTGGGCCCGCCTCCTTGGGTACCTGAGGTACGATGACATTCCAGGTATGGAGTTGGTCGATTTCCGAGCAATCCGTGCTGAGACATCCAAGAAGAACTGGAATGGTAGATACCAAAGATGTAACAGAAGCCACAAATAACCACATGGCTCTCATTTTACCTTCTTATTTCCATTCCTAGAGGTAGCTGAAGACGAGTGGGTAACGTTGTACGAAAAGATATGCAGCAACGGTACACTAGCTACCACCGTATCGAAATCTGGTTTCTCCTTAGCATATCAAGCACCTAAATAGAAATTCACGAAAGGATTCGTCATGACTTGTGACCGTCGCTGTTTTGTTGGGGGGTAAACAAACAAGCACACTTAAGAGAAGGAGAAGAAAAAGAAACTCATCACATGGCATAGCTTCTTGATACATAATTTCTTCGGCAAAGCCCCCTCATTCCGGACCTCGCTCCTCATACTAAGTTCTATAAATAAATCGTTGAAACAAATGACCGATAATCAGAGGAGAGTGTCCACGATACTTTCTCGCACAAATTCATGAAACTTCTGATGAGACCTTCTGATGATAAAAACCAGAGTATGTAGTACGATAGATCAGGGTCTTGAGGGGTCTTTCCGCAGACGTTGTACTTCGGAGTGCATCTGGATCGCTTCGATCGGAACGGAGCATTCACAACGCTGTAATTGTGCAACAATAAGGCAATCGAGGCCCAACAATGGCCCTCAATAACGATGAGCTTGTATTCTTCGTGTGGCAAGCACACTTTCTCGGCCACTGTTGGAATACGCTCGTGTAATATCGCAGCACATGCATCCCCTCTGCAAGCCGCGTCCTCGGGAGTCGAGAAACGAAGGATCAAAGGATATCGAACTATGATGATTAGAACGTTTGATGCAATTGGCTTTCGCTCGTCATAACGGATTCCCTAATGAGGTCATATTCTTACGACGAGAGACTATTGATTCATTAGTAGCACATTAGAATTTTCTTGAGTGGAAGCGATGCTGATACCATGATGTGATGCTTTCAATGGAAACGGAGGTTTTACTTCAATAGCTTACATTTTTCAGAGCTCCAGTGTCAGAAACAATATAGACAAAAAAAAAAAAAAATGATATGTATCCAAAGGCTCTAGCTTATGATATTGAATAGTGTTGAATATGATATGTAAGTATAAGCTTGTGTGTATAACACAAAACTATAGTCGTTGGAACGGGCAAACGCTTTCGTGCGGGCTTGAATAGTCTCGACTCATAGCTTTCATTAGAGATGATAGCCAAAGCACCTGGCCTTATGTCGTACTCTGTATGCGCTGTTCTTGAATCATGGCAAGGGCTCTCAGCATTTGTCCCTTGCCTGCATTACTGGTTATTGCCCACAGGTAAGGTACGTGGTGAACTGTCTCCCTACCGTACGTCTGACCCCATGAGATACATGTACAGTAAGTACACGGTATGTATGATGTACGTCGTACATATCCATCTATATGTATGCATATTAATTAGTTCAGTACCGCGACGAATAACAATGCGCGGACACGATTCAAGGGGTGACAGGGGCTCAGAATGACAGTATTTCCACTTTCGCTATTGTCGCTAAAGTGTCTAGTCTCGGTGTTGACCATAACAATGGGTATTTTTGACTCTCGGACGGTTATGAATTATGTGTGAGTGTGTAAATACATACTCGGTATCAGTATCAGTAGGGGAGAGACCTGAAAGAGATGCACGTCGTTTCGAGTCGAGTCGAGTCGAGATAGATGTCAGTCAGTCTCGTCTGATTGACAATAGTAGTAGAGTAGAGTAGAGTAGTCTCCGCAAACAAAAGACATGGGCCATTGGTGAAGATTCCTCTTTCGCTCCTTGATGGGATGATGTGGTGTTGATGGACTCTTGGCAGTACTGGTGAGGAATTAGTAGTGGGCTGTAGTGGACTGTGGGTTGTTTCGACAGGTTCAGACGAGGGAAGAGGATCAGCAACTTTCATCTCTTCCCGCAAACATCGCCGGTATCTGATGGTTGGCTGTGAGAGGATCTTCAGGCACAACGCTGATCTGCATCGGTCTAAGCCCAAAGCGCAAGATACGCTGGACTCCATACATACTCCATACTTTAATTCATCCACTCTAGCCCAAGTGTGTGTGTGTGTGTGTGTGTGTGTTCCCGTAACCTTTCTCTCTTGTTGTCGCTGGTGCCACTAGTCCTTAATTGGTCCACACTCGTCTTTACTCTCACCTCACGACTCATCCATCCATCCTCCTTCGAAGAGTCCCATGCCAGTATGTCCCTTGCCACGAACCCCCATCAAACTTCATCCTTGTCCTCCTCCAATCTTCTTTGCGGTCGAGGGTGTGCTGTGCTCTGCTCTGCTCTGCATCTTCTGATTCTGATTCGGATTTGGATTTGGATTCGGATTCTTCTGTTTGCGGAATTGAATGTCAAATGCCACTTACTTACGCGCCTGCACATACCAGTGTCGTATGTACGTTGTGGGCTGCATGGCCATCATGCATCGACACCAGTCTTCGTAACCTTTGGCTCGAGCTTCTGGTCGGGGACTTGGCCGTCGTCGTGGCCATGGTCATGGTCTTGGTTGTGGTCTTAGGACACTTCTGGTCCTACTTCTTTCTGCTTTGAACTTTAACGAAGGACGGAGACCCAGGAGGATCAAAGCAATGCGCATGAAGTACCTAGTTGTGCTCGAGCTCGCGCATACTTGCACGCCTAACAACTAACGTGCACTACCGGAATGGCAGCACACCTATTCTGGTCACAGACTACCTACTATCCATTCTCTTGATCCACAGCTGAGTCCCTCCCATATCTATTGTGACTGTCATACTTAAGTACCTCCTCAAGAATTTATATAATCGCTCCCATCTCCTCTCCAATATTTTCTTCTTCTTCTTATCAGTCCCATCAATATCACTTTCAAGCTTCAGTATCACATCTTCATATATTTAAGCAATCAACAAACACATTCACTCAATCTACCTTCGTTATATCCAACAAATATCGATATGCTCTTCACAACTTACCTCACTTTGGCCTTGCCAATGGCCTCCATCGTCTGCGGAGAGTCTACCGAGAGCCTCTTCCGATCCCGTGCTGCCCGCGCTTTCGTTCATGAACAACAACAATATCCAAGAAAAGCCCTGTCTGTTAGCAACATGAAGGCACTCACCATCAACGCCATTGAGATTCAATCAGCTCTCACTGCAAATGGCACTAGCCGCAACATCTCCTTCGATGTTGCTGACCCAAACAGCAATACTAGTGCTCATTGTACTCATGCTTGGACCGACGTTACCGGCGCCAACGGTATTACAACTGGCTGCCCAACCGCTTACATCTCATGCCCTCAACCTGCAACCAATACTACCAACTACGAGCACTGGCAATGGTTCTTCAACAACTACACTAGTGCCACCCAATGGACCATGACCTTGGACCACACCTACGTCAACGCCGCAGTTGGAGGACAAAACCCACAACAGAACATGCTTTCCATATTCTCCCACGCTTCAGTGGCGACAACGGACCTTTCCTGTCAGGTCGATGAGGATTCCGATGTTGCAACTCCTTGCACTCTGCCTGCAAAGTCCTCTGGTGTTCCCGCCCCTGTCTGGGGTCTTTCAGCTTAGTATGTTCTACTTTTACGATCAATGTTATGACCTATGATTTTCCTTATAGACTTGAAAATGTTGCTGGGCGGCTGTCTTGGGCGGGCGTTTTAGATCGAGAGAGCAAGGGAATATCATGTACAATTACCGCACTTATGAGGGATAACTTAATAACATAAAAGCGTTCAAAACACTTTTCGGACAATGCATGTGACTCGATTCAGTGATCTTCATCTTATCTCCTTAGCCTTCCGTTTGTTTAGCTGTTTCATACTTTCCCCTATCTTGCAATCCTTTTGTTATTCGTAACTACTGTCAAGCCAAATCATCCTGACCGCATGTTCCGACTATCATTGGGTTTTCAAGACTTCATCCTCTTGCCCCGCCAAAATCCTGTATATCGTAATTTTGGTCAGAGAAACCGCACTTGGAAGTTGGACATCCCTCATTTCAACCAATTTTTGGAAACACGATGAACAATCAATACCTGAAAGATTTGGTAAGCGTAAAAATGCACCGTTCATAGTTCCACAAATATTTACCAAAATGTGCTGAATGTTGAAAATGCATTTTCTACCTTATCAAACGCAGAAACCAAAGTGGTCATGTTTAAAAAGTCACCCCACTTTCAATGGCCAGTTTTTTCTGAACCATAAATTATGATATCCTGATGCGCTGGTAAAGAAGTCCTCCACACATCAAGTCGCGGACAAAACCAACCTGAATGATATATGCGGGGACGGGGAGGTGCTTCGATTTGAGACTGGTCTCAAGCCTCTCTACAAGTCTAGGCCGGTTGTGCTATATAGTATCTCCAAATTGATGCAACACAGATCTGCAGAACATTCTGTTCCCCATCATCAAACACGGTTTGAACCATATGGATTTCAGGGAAGCTAAAAGCTTGATCCATACTAACTGATGTAGTATACATGGCGTGAGTGCCATTGTCGGGATTCGCCATGATGACCATTCTTTCCTCCGGTAAATATCTGGGAATTCGGGACTTGCTACAGGCTCCGATAGCTGTTCGATTCTTTACATGCCTTCCGAGTTTATACAGTTCTCTTATTGGAGGACCGTTGTTCCCGGAAGCTTGTGTGTTTGACGTTCAAGAGGCGAGGAATGTGGACGTGGCGGAAGCTTAAAATTATTTTCTGCATGAGCAATCAGAATTTCTAACTTTTTTCAAAGATATGTGAAGTTTTACTGGGGAGTAGTTTGGTCTCATTTGTTCGTGGGGTTAATGCATTATGGGAGATGTTTTTTGGGTGGACTGTTGCCTCTTGACGACAGAACACTCACGATCTTGTAAGCTTTCGACTCGTCTGGAGCTATGGCTGTGCATCTGAAAGTGTAGAGCAGAGACAACTCAATACATTATCCTCTTTCAGCAAGCAGGTCTAAGTGAAGAGCGTTTCAGTTCTTGTTAAGGAGTCTAAATTCTTCGTGTCAGAGAGTTCTTTGTATTCGCCAGGTCTAGATTGTGATTCAAGGTTTTCAACGTCGAAAGAAATTCTAGATCCCTGGTATCAAGGCCCTCTATAGTCCGACACTTTTAAATGCTTGTCACGAGTGCACTCATTTACAAAACCAGATATTTATGCTTCAAAATAACCTACTTCTAGACCCACACGCAAGACTTTTGGTCGAGATGTTGAGCTCGGAACTTTATTCGCCATAATTCCTTCATTGTAACATTATATATATTCTATGGTTTATTTTTGATATCAATATAGGAGAAAGGTACTGTACTGTGATAATTTACATAACTTAATTAGTTCTTGTATGATAGCAGTTCAGTCTTAAGACACTAAAATTCCTCGAGGTAGTTCATCAAAATATCAGCGATGCACAATCTACTACGTTGCCTAGACTTAAGAATTATTCTAATATTGTAGGAGTATTCACTTGATGGTATAACTAAGGTAGTTCATGTTAATACATCGTCAAGAATGAACTATTTGGTGAACTCTTATAAGCATAATACGGGTCAACCGCAAAAGATGAAAAAAAGGAGCACCATGTCATCTCCTTCAATAAAAATGACCAGTAAATCGCTATACAAAAGTTATCTCAGTATCCTGTTGATAGTGTACGGTGGGAGTGGGATACATTTGTAGCCTGAGGTAACAGGATCGCAATCAGGCACAGATCTAATCGTAATTGAACATCAACAAATAATCGCGTTCCCCGCAATCCACCGCGCCGCAAGTAACAAAACCTCCCATGCCTCATTCCGAAACACGAAAATGAGCGCCCCAGCGAACGCCGATATCCCCTTCTTGACCGAGCACTTCAAATACACTCCAATTGTAAGTGTAGTCCTCAAAATCTCTGTTGATCCGCTCTTAACAGCTCTTGCAACAGGCTCTCTTAGACGATATAATCAATTCGGTCAACATCATTGCCTCGCGCGCCGTCGAAGCTGTCGAGAAGGGATTGTTAGAGGCCGACCCAGCAGTACTAGGATTTAAGACGGGCTCGTTACCAGATAGTGTACAGACGGAAATTGAGGATGGTGTTCACAAGTTGGAGACGTTGCTCGAGGCAACGGTGGATAAGAACTTTGATATCTTTGAGCTGTATTCTCTGAGGAATATGCTGAGTGTTCCGGCGGAGCTAAGGCCTTGGGTGCGACTGAACCATTACGAGGTACGATCGTTCGTTGTACGAGAGAAGCGCATATTAATTGGGACAGGGTCTAAATTTCAATTTATCAGAGGATGCGCCAACGACTGAATCGACGATGCTGTTGAGGAAGAAGGTTCAAGAGACTGTGAGGTTACATCTTCATCTCTTGGCGGAAACAAGAAAACGTGCGACCCTTATTCAGGAGCTTCGAGCTCTCATATCGAATCCAGTAAACGATACAGTCGTTCCGAAAGTCGAACCCTCCGAGTCTGGATCTCCGCCCACGATGGGCCCATTTGCATTTTTGCAAGAGAAAGGGGATCTCGGAAAGAGCAGCGTCAATAACACTACGGCATTCGCGCTTGCACAGGTGCCTGGCTTACGGAAATTGACTACGGATTTGAGGCCGAAGATGATACAATTGAGCAAAGAAGGGGCAGCTGTAGGAGGCAGCAAGGCGAGGAGGGAGAGGGTAGATTACATTGAAAAAGAAACGAAGAAGATCTTGGAAAGGCAAGGATTGGAATTGGATGAACAAGGTGCTGTCAGGGATGGAGATTGGCAAGGTCCCGGAAGGAAGTTTGCTGAGGGAGAGGTCGAGGCATTGGAGGCAGTTGTTGGAATGATTGGTGGAGGCTCGGCGAAGAATGGTGAGGCGCAAGGAGAGGATTTGATGGATGAAGGTGTTTGATGATTTTGTATTTATGAATTGCGGATCATGTGTGACTTGGCGTTCTGGTGGGCTGGTAGGAGTATTGGATATCAGTGTTAAGCACTTGGATTTATGAGCATGTCCATTTCATTTGGGAGATACCAATGGAAAGACTAGAGACGAAGTTCACTTCTGTTCACACACATATATGTCGGTGTATGGGTAATGCTTTATTGTGGCTCCTGAGATCCGTTATCTGCTTTTATAAAAAATATACTCCTGATACCATATCCCATTGATGGCAAGCAGTGTCAAAAATGTAATGAAAAGGAGAATAAAGAAAATGGTTGCCTCGAATTTTCCTCGAATAATGAAAGAAATGATAAATCCCGTATCATAGTACCTCGCAACTTTCCCGAGACGTCTCGGCATAAAACCAGTAGCAAGCTCCCCGCTGACTTTCGTATCCACATCTAATTATCATCATCTCCTGTGTTGGCGTAAAAGTCCTCAGCTTTGAATGCTGGAAAATTTGGCACGCCATATTCTGAATTGTGCTCCTTCAGGCACATAGCCAGATCTTGCAGCATTTCAATTGGGTAGTATTCATACTTTCTGCCGAAACTCTCTGCATGAAGACGCCACGCTACCTGATAGACCAGTAGCTTGCGGAGTGGACTGCCTGCTACCGTATTCTCATAGATATACGGTACCATATAGGAGTGGACTCTAGGGTCTTCTGACATGTGCCTATCAAGGGCATGGATGATTAAGTTTTGAAGCTTAGGCACAATAACCATATCAGCCAGTACCCAGAGTCTGATGAGATGTTTGACAGAAGGCAAGTCACCATCCGAGTTTTCGAGTTTTTGGGTATACATCCAATTCAAGAAATAGCCAAATGTAGCCGGGCGGTGGTCCTTGATGGTAGATGTCCTGGTTCGTCTTTCTCGAAAACTGCCTTCGAAAGCGGCGCGAAAGTATGGCGAGTGGTAACAAAGAAAATCTTGGTGAACAATGAAAGATTGGACATCCCCTCCTTTTCCGACCTTCACCGTGACTGTTTCTTTTGAGTTCCTAAGAAGATTAGTAACTGGCATGAATTGCAAACCACAGAGGTCTTGCCACTATGACGAAACAGTGATACTTACCCGAAATCTGGTTTCTTTCGCTTTGAAGAAGCTTGTGTTGAGGATTGAGAATCCCCCATTGTGGTAGAATCAGATAGCTACGTATCTTGTCAGTCTATACTATAAAGTGAGAAGATATAATAGAGGAATACAAGAGAGGTTGGAACAAGATTGTGATACAAATGGTGTTTAACCATGACAATCAAATCGATTGCATAAGTTTAGAACTTTAATACGGTTTCGAACAAAGACCTTATACGATCTCCTCCAACGACATCCCCTGGCTGATCGGAACATACCTTTCTCTTGTTCGAGCCGACATTCATTAGCGAAGAAATTTGTGATGCCATGGCGAACTTTGATTACTCTGAAGGGGTTGAGTAGTCTGAAGAGATTGAGCAGTCTGAAGAGGTTGAGCACTCGCAGTAAATTCAGTAACGGTGTTTCGTGAAGGCGTATAGCGGGGTTTCAAAGTGTTCGTATATTACACAATCCAACTTGAAAGTGAGGGCAGAGTGCGCATGCCTTGGTAGTATGAATGGGATCAAGGATAATTCTATACTATTAGCTTGCAACTTTTGACAATCCCATACGACTTCTTTTTGTTTTTGCAACTTTGTCTTCAACTTTTTCTTTCTTTCTTTCTTTTAGAAAAAATCTCTCTTGGCCTCCTACAGCTTTCTTTCCTGGACTTTTGTCGATCGTTTACAATTCCTTGGTTGTTGGATCACGGCTCCTGAAATTTTCGTTTGCCAATGACATGAAGGTGGGAGATCAAGATGAAGAACATAAGTCATTTCATGACAACTTTTATCGCTATGCGTCTTGAATGGGGTCTAGAGATCACTGAGAGCCAGGTCCTCAAATTTGTCGATTTATTTGCTCCAACGCGTTCAGTTGCAAGTAACCCTCATTTGGCTTCTCAACATCACGAGCTACTGCTTCGAGTCTAAACACATCATTCCACATCCGTTCTCTATACTAATCGGTCTGTAGAGCTTTGAGGTATTTCAGAATGCTCTACAGCGTGGAAGAACAGCTCCCAGATTGTCCCTGAAGGAATTGCCCGCAAGTGAGCAGCGCCAGTATGTATATTTCACTTAATTTACAATGATTCTGTCCCAGTTTCCCGCAAATGAACCTGAAGTTAGGGACATATATTGACAATAGCTAGTCTCTTCCGCGGTTCTAGAATTGAGATTTACGTGGGACATGGACGTAAGCGTTTCATCATCCCAAAGCGGCTGCTCTGCTACTCATCTCCCTACTTTGCACATCGCATCTTCGAAAGCTTCAACGAGGGCAACGCAAGAAGTCTTGACCTCCCAAATGATAAGGTCACCGACTTTACTTTGTTGGTGGATTACATTCTGAACGACAATGACGTTGTTCTTGGTCAATATATCTCTAAGAATCCCTCTCCGCTTTTAGCAGTTCACGAATACGAACAATTCATCGATTTTCTCAAGTACACCGACAATTTTGGAATGGCAGAAGCATGTTCATCAATCTACGCCGAGCTCCCAAAACTTATTGTCCCAACTGTCATCCAGCCTGAGCATATTGACCTCATCTTCGGACTCTTTCGTAAAGGACACAGGTTTCGAGACTGGATCGTTAATGCTTTGACTCCAGCCTATCTTTCAGATGACCTCTGCATCATCGGAAAATTTCAGGGACTTAAGGAGACTTCTCCGAGGTTTCTTGATGAGATTCGCGCTCAGATTGTGAAGCAGTTGTAGAGCTAACCTTCACACTAAAAGTGTCTGAGAATCTATCTGACATAGAGACGCAATATTAGTAGCATACGAAGTTGTGGTGCATACAAATATTTGCTGGTATCTTGGCTGTTTTGTCTCTCTGTTGAAACGGTTGGCATTGGATTCTGCAATTATTGGACCTTAAGCTAGTTGTGCTGTTGAATAAATGTAAATTACATGGACGGACAAGCAAGAATACTTTACATACAATCAAACTTTTTACGTGTGTTTTCTTTACGTAATTCTAAGTTTCCATCGCTTCTGCAGCTTTGCATTAATCGTATCCTATCTCATTGCCTACTCAATACCTTCCCTACCAAAAACACTTGAATAAGATAGGCAAGAAAGATTGCAAAATTGGTAAAGATATTATTTAGATTGATAGGAATTTTCCAGACGTATCTAAAAGTTAATGTAACTTAGCATTCGTAATATATAAAATTGGCAAGTCACAATCAAACCCACCTACTACGCACTATGTATGGGGGGTGGTTGAGAGACATCACGTGATCAAATCCAGCTGCTTGGTGCCTAGACAACCAGCCCCGGTACTTCCATTATCCACCAGGACGAGGCTGCGTTAGTGCTTATTTGGCAAGGCTGCCGTCCCATACCTGACATGACGTTCATGGGTTTCTCGTGGTAATATTTTTCTTTTCATCACAACGAATTCGACAACAATCATAATCAGGACTTTTTTCGTTTTCCTTCACTTTTGTGTGTCTAGCTGCATCTGAAAGATTCAATATCAACAATATCTGACGTTAGATTGCTACATTCATTCTTCCAAGCACTTTGCGACTTCGCGCATCATTATAGTGCACGTATTCACTCTCTTTCACTTTCATCCCCAAGTGCTTTCAAGTACATTCGACATTCCAAATGCACATCAACAAACTCGAGGACCTACCAAATCTGATATGACAATACAGTTGGATATTGCAAATACGCACATTCAAAGACTATCACCTGTTGATGATCTCATGACAACACAATACAGCTTACAAGTCTACCGCCACCGAAATGTCGGATCGCAACAAGCCTCATGTTGACCCATCCCAAATGATTAAAACAACATCAAAAATGGACGACAGTACAGCGAAGCCACACAGCAACGACACCATTGCAAAGACTGCAGCTATCGGCATCGACATGGCAACACCAGAACAACTACCTACCAACTTCGGCGCCACTGATGAAGCAACTGCTCTTGCGGGCCTCACCGAAGATGTTCGAGACCAAGATGAACTAGAAAGAGACATCACATACCAGGCAAATCTGGCTATGATCGAAAAGGAAGATGAACTTGATGAGAAGCGAATTGATAAGGTCAAGGTCAAAAGAGATGAACTTGCCAGGAGACGAGAGAAGAAGCGTGAATTGCAAGACCGTTTGGGCCGATCTGGCACCAACCTTCTGATGCGCAACCGAAATCAAACTGAAATTGATAATATCGATGCTGAAATTGCAGCATTTGATCAAGACATAATTCAAATTCAGGAACGTATCGAGAAGAGACATCGGGTGGAAGAAGATGACAGCGGAGTTGTGGAGGATAAGAATGTTGGTAATAAGAGGATGCCAAACGAGAGTCGGCGCGACTTCCTTATACGTACTGGAAAAATTACACCATTCTCAAAATTGGCTGCTCCTGATTTCGAAGGCATAAATGGTGGACTTGATGAGGTTTTGCTTGGTGCAGAAGCGGATGCAGAGACTGTTGAACCAGAAGATGATGTCAATGCGCCCAGATCACACCAAAACCTACGCATGCCCGGCTTTGCTGATGCCGTTGTCAGTGATACGGGTACACCTACTGATGCAGATTCTGAACTGCGTATTACTAAGAAGAAACGCAATGCAAGTGGACACGTTGTGGCCTCAACCAGAATATCGGATGATGAGTTATCATCAACAGGTCGTACTCGAAAGCTGCCATCTGGAGCCAGTGCTACGACTAACCGAATGAGATCACACGAAGTTGAAGGTATGAGTACTTCTGCTGAGTCAGAGTTTGGATTGCGTCCTACGAAACAGAGGCGGCTTGCGAGTGGAAGCACCGTGGCCTCAGCCAGGAACTCAGATATTGAATCACCATCAACACCTATTATTTCGATGGGATCACCAGGGCAAAACTCGGGGGCCTCATTCACATCTCCGATTACCGAATCTGATCATTCAGACTTTGAAGATGAAGTTGATGGTGGAGTTCTTGCTGCGGAAGGTGGCATCAGCCAGCTGAAGTCACGCTCCAAGAAAGTAATCGAAAAGAAGGAAGATCTTAGTGGTCTCGATGATGGCAATGAGAAAAACTATCAAGCTCGATTGCAGGACTGGATTGAGAGAAGAAGTTCGGCACGCCTACAAGTACAACAGCACGCTCAAGAAGCAAGTGGCGCAGAACATACGAACAATGCAGTAGCCGAAGATGAGGAGGAGTGGTTCAAACCGGCGCCAAATGAGTCGGACCACGAGTTCAAAGATGGACTCAAACTTCCGGGAGATATCTATCCTGCGTTATTCGACTATCAGAAGACCGGTGTTCAGTGGTTGAGGGAACTATATAACCAACAGGTCGGAGGAATACTTGGCGACGAAATGGGCCTCGGAAAGACTATCCAGGTCATCTCCTTTATTGCTGCGTTGCATTACAGCAAGAAGTTGACAAAGCCTATCATCGTCGTAGCTCCTGCCACTGTTCTCAAGCAATGGGTTAACGAGTTTCATCGATGGTGGCCTCCTTTACGTGTTTCGATTCTTCACAGCTCTGGCAGTGGTATGCTTAATGTGCGTAGCGAAGAGCAGATGGAAGATGAAGACGGCGGGAAGAAAAACTCAAAAACTCACAAAGCCGCAAAGCGAATCGTAGATCGTGTAGTTCAGCATGGGCATGTTCTGGTTACAACCTATGCTGGACTCCAAACGTATGGAGATTTGCTCGTCCCAGTTGACTGGAATTATGCAGTCCTGGATGAGGGTCACAAGATTCGGAATCCCAACGCAGCCGTCACTATCTACTCTAAGGAACTTCGCACTCCAAACCGACTCATTCTCTCTGGTACGCCTATGCAGAACAATGTCATTGAGTTATGGTCGCTCTTTGATTTTGTATATCCGATGAGACTTGGAACACTGGTCAACTTCAGGCAACAATTCGAAATTCCGATTAAGATTGGTGGTTACGCTAGTGCTACGAATTTACAAATTATGACAGCTGAAAAGTGTGCAGAAACATTAAAGGAAGCTATCAGTCCGTACCTCATGCAACGTCTGAAGTCCGATGTTGCGACTGACCTTCCAGAGAAGACTGAAAAAGTCCTCTTTTGTAAACTTACTAAGATCCAGAGAGAAGCTTATGAGATCTACCTGGCGAGTGATCAAATAAAGCTCATTATGGATGGTCGCAAAAACAAGCTCGACGGTATTCGCCTCCTCCGAGAGATTTGCAACCATCCCGATATTCCAGAGGAGAACATTCTACGCACCAGACCAGGTTACAAATTCGGAAATCCTGTCAAATCTGGAAAAATGCAGGTTATCAAAGCCTTGCTGGAGATGTGGAAGGGGCAAGGTCATAAGGCTTTGCTATTTAGTCAATCAAGAAAAATGCTCAACATTATCGAACAAGCTGTTAAGGATTTTAACGGCTTCAACTACCTCAGAATGGACGGTGAGACAAATATCAGTGATCGCCAGGAAATGGTAGACCGCTTTAACAAAGACCCCGGTTTACATGTTTTCCTCCTCACTACCAAAGTTGGTGGATTGGGTGTCAACTTGACAGGCGCAAATCGTGTCATCATAGTTGATCCCGACTGGAATCCATCCACGGATATTCAAGCACGTGAAAGAGCATGGCGCTTGGGGCAGAAGAAGGATGTTGCTATCTTCAGATTAGTGACTGCTGGAACGATCGAAGAGAAGATCTACCATCGTCAGATCTATAAGCAGTTTCTGACCAACAAAGTCATGAAGGATCCTAAGCAGCGCAAGACGTTTGAGATGAAGGATCTCTATGATCTCTTTAGTCTTGGTTCTCATGATGAGAAAAATACAGAAACGGGACAGATGTTCAAGGCAACCGAGGTCAAGTTTGAAGTTGAGCCTTCAGATGAGGAGCCACAAACTTCTCAACGTGAAGGCTCGATTTATGGCATCCCTTGGAGAGGACAAACGCCACTACCTTATCCAGAGGGCTATGAGGAGGAAGAAATTCGAGATATAGCTGGGGTCGCGAAGCTCGAAAACTATCAGAATGCAACTGAGGAGGAAAAGAATGGCTCTACGGAGGAAGCTCGCCTGTTGTCTGGCATTTTTGCTCGTTCGGGTGTTCACTCAGCTCTGGAGCACGATGAGATCATCAACGGCAAGAAGAAGGTTACAGCCAATCGTGGAATGCTCGAGAGAGAAGCCAAGCGAGTTGCTGAAGAAGCCGCCCGCGATCTCCGCAAAGCAGCAGCAGTGGCAAAGAATGTTCCAATTGGCACGGTCACCTGGACTGGTGAGAAGGGCGAAGCGGGACGACCACAGAATCGACGAGCTGGCGGGCCCAGTTCAGCAGGACTTCTCGGGAGCCTTGCTGATCGCCAAGGCCTCGCTAATTCCCCTGGTAGCTCTCGTGGTAGCACTCCTGGTGCAAACACTCCTACAAGACCCAAAGACAAGGAGTTTTTGAGGTTGATTCACGAATACATCATCAGACAGGGTGGCAGTGTTCCAAGTCAGATGCTTGTTGTCCACTTCGGCTCCAAGTGTAGAACTGCTGCGGACAAGGCTACATTCATGGCGATGTTAGAACAGGTCGCTGTGTTGAAGAGGGGCACTGGTGGAAGGTTGAGAGGAAGGTGGGAATTGAAGGATGAGTATAAGAAGAAAGAGTAATTAGAGGTGTTATGAGCTGTCGTTTTTGAAACCCCGAAGTTCAGCATCGGTGGATGTGATGGATGGTGGTTTTGTTTGGGATACTTGATTCAAAAATGGCGTTTTGCATGGGGATGAGATAGATACCAGAAGCGTTAAAGCGAGGCGTCATAGGGTTTGGAAAGCTCAGTTTTATCTGAGAATTATAATTAACAGAACTCAACAGCATGGAAGATATGTTGCAGAGGAGCTACAGTAGATAGCTGAATACCTAGTCATTAAATGACACAGATCTGCTTTCATGTCTACGTTCCTCATATCAAGTGTCTGGTTCAGCTACCCTAAGTACGCACCATCATATCTTAAGTGTTGAAAGCCCTTTAACATAGGTAACTAGACGCCTTATTATTTCTGATGAAGTTTAGAACTTGATAGGCTGAGATTTGTTTTTCGGACCTTATTGAGATCCGGCTTTGAACTCACGGAGAAAACTCACAAGAGCCTGTTCCACATATTCCCACCACCAGCACCTGCTTCTCAGCTCTACTCCCCTGTAAGAATCTCCATGTGGCGTGCAAAGTAATATTTTCAACATAGGATGCTATTTGAGCCGCATACACATATGTATCTTCCATGATGGACCACGAAAGGCTCTGAGAAATGCTATTGAGTGCTTCATAATTATGGGAGCCACATACCCGTTAGAGGTTGCACCTTTGTTCTGAGCCATGAAGTGATAGAGAAATAGCCAATTATCCAAAGTTTCCGCTGGTTCTTCATGAAAATGTGGACGAGTAAATCCAATCGATGGATTATTCAGAGACTGGGCATCAGGATCAAGGGCACCACAACTCGACCAAGCGCCAATGAAGAACAAGTAGAAGCACGCTCTCGATGTATTCACCTCAGACTCTCTACAAGATGATACCTGGTAAAACTATCCAAACATCCGCGAACAATCACAGCCAATCACACAGAAAAAAAATGTATCAAAAATTCCATTCGACTATCTATCATAGCAGGGTAGTTCTTCCTCAGCAACAGCTAATGGTGATATCGTATGGATCATAGGCGGAGGGCCAAGTAGCCTAACACGTCATCAAAATAAGTGAGATGTGCATAAAGCATACGACGATTGGCAATATGACCAACAGCCTCAAAAGACGCCATGGCAATGACCATGACGTACGACATGAACTGTGGATGTCCTTTTTATTTCCTCAACCATATACTCCTCCATCACAGAAACTCCTTCCCCACACTACCTATCCATGTCCACGCTACTCCTATCTTTTTTTTTTCTCTCCAAAAAGCAAAATCATATAACCTCCCCAACGTTCAGATGTGTTGCATAGTTTTTTTGTGACATTGAAATGTCTGATTAAGCAAGATATGACCGGTAATGAAGAAGGGCGCTCATTCATCTGGAAGGAGAAAATCAACTTGAGCACGCTCCAGGAGGGAATGTTCTGGGTCAGTGAGCACGACAGATTCCTGCCAGCCGACGGTTTCCCATTGCTTTCGATTTGCAAGACGCTCGACGTTGGAAACAGCTTTACTGCTGTGGGCTTTGGTTCTTCGGCGTTCACGCTCTTCGATGACGGTGTGCATGACCTTTTGTCGAAGCTTGGTGGTCGCCCATCCCTCCACGTTACCCAAACGAGGACTTTCGAGCACATATTTCAGTAGCTGGAAAGGCAGAGCAAGCAGGACTCGAGAAAGTGTGATGACGACTGGGTTGTTTGAAGTGGATCGAACGCTGTCCTCGCTTGGGTGGTCTCCAAACTTGATCGAGCTAAGTCGCTGGTTTGACATGGAAGGTCGGCTTTCGGGTACGACTGGCAATCTTGGAGTCTGGAAAGGATCCTGAAGGGAGGTATCAAGATCAAAGTTTGGTGGAAAGTTGGTAACCAGGAACGTAAGAGCATTCTGAATGAGACCATTGACAGTAGGGCCATAGGTATTTGTTGCAATTGATTCTTGACTACCATCTGCAGTCCACTGTGAATCGACACTTCCATCCAATGCAAAATCCAAGGCCCTCTCAACAGTAGTCCAACTAATAAAGCGGCTAGCAACGTCAATTCCTCGGTTAATGACCGGAGGCATTTTGAGGATGTAACCAGCAGCTGCATATCCAAGAGCAAGCTCGAAGCGATCTGTAGGAGTACCTGGCATGCCAGTAGTAGTATGTGCAGCCGGGAAGTTGGTTGGAGATGGGAACGAGCCAACATCCAGAAGGGGTCCACCATACAGTCTTTGTGCTGCAAGTGAGAAGCCATCGGAACGTAGGAATCGATCATCTGTCTCGAGCAAAAGAGTTCGAACAGTAGTAACATCGCTGTTTGACACCGCTTGAGCTCGCATCAACTGGCTCAAAGTTGGGCTTCTAGCGAAAAGGAGGTTGTGGCCTGGAATACGAACAGGTGGAGCACGATCATCGACATAGCGGAGTTCCAAAGTATAGTCGGCAAAGGTAGGATCAGCAAACTGGTTCGTGATGTAGCCAAGAAGACCATCGAGGTTGTCCATAGAAGGTGCAACAGAAGGGTTCATGGGAATCTGAGGAAAACTTCCATGACCGGACAGGATAGATTGTGATGCTGTTCTGTGTTTCGGGCGCGGTTGCTGATAAAGACGCACATCATCCATGTGGCCATTTAAGCCATTGCCCATTCCGCCAGAAGCGTACTGGTTGTTAAAAGGACCAAATTCCCCAGACTCATTATGAACTGAGGACTGGGAACCGTGGAAGCTATGTGATGTCGCTGGGTCAAACGCATGAGCTCTGGACCCGTCAACTATAGGATATGGGATTGTTGGTGAAAAGTTCTCAGTATTTGTGTATGGAGGCATTTGACGTCTTGCAAAGGTGTCGTTAGCAGTCGCTGGTCCATTGTATATTTCCTGGCGTGGATAGAATCCTGGAGGTCCAGGAGGAGCAAACGAAGTGATATATCCATTAGAGAAATTGCTTGACTGGCCATTAGCGAACAGCGGGTTGTGACCTGAGCCAATAGTTTCCTGTTGGAAGCCTGGTGGTGGGAATTGCGCCGTGTTGCCAGATGATGCGGGTGGTGCTGGAGAAGAGCCGTTAGACTCGGTGTATCCTCCAAAGACGAGGTTATTGAGGCCTTGCTGCAGGTCGTGCATAGGCGATTGGGCTGCCCCGAAAGACGGGTGTCGTGGGAACCTTACACCAGCGTTTGAGTCGGCAATGGATGGGTTTCGATTGGCAGGATAGAATGGTGGAGGCATGTGGTATCCAGATCGGGGCTCTGTGGGCTGGGCGGCTTGCTTCTCTGAAGATTGTGTAGAAGCCTGGGCTTCGTTTGCTGTGATAGAATATCAGTAAAGTTTACTTGACATAGCTTGAGCGCGACAACTCACGCTGGGTTGTATGCTCCTCCAGATCCTGCTCGACATGATCCTCCTTTTTGCTGACTTGTTCTTCTGGCTTTGGTGTCTCTGTATCGTTAACCTCTGGGCTCTTTGCAGATACGTCGATGTCGTCTGTAGCATTTGCAGTAGCAGAAACACTTTCGACAACCGGTGGCGTGACCGTGGGAATAGATGGTTTTTGCTCGACGGAGGATGTAGATGCAACGTTTTGCTTCCGCTTTGTCATATACGGTAATGGAATAGCAGGAATGATCGGTCGAGCTATGGTTGGTCGTGTTCGATTGCTCTGGAGAGCTCTCGCGGCATCGGTGGAAGACGCCATGATCGCGGCCGGTTTTAAGGATAACTTTTTTTTCCCCCACGTGCACGCAATTGGGGACTATATTGACTGACGTCCCCAAGATTCAACGATGACCAAGAAGCTGGTCATGTAGCATCTGGGGGAGTCGATCTGTTGACGAGTGGTGAGCTGTGGAACCTTTGCGATTTTGTCCTCCGTCACAACTCTCTCGCGAACGTGGGGAAATATTTTAGCTCTTGAGCTTTCCCGATTGGGATGTCTGGTGTCCGTCATCCAATGTGAGTGAGCCTCACCACAATTTCACAACACCAACTTCACGAACTAGAATCATTGGATTTTCTTCGAAGGACTTTGCACCGGAAAAGACCAGTGAAATCAGAGAAGATTTTTTCATAGACGTTACTCATCTTTGAGTCTTTCTCGTATTGTGAGCAGAAATCGAAAGAATTGTTCTGCCCCTCATGTCATGTCGAGTCGCTGGGACAACAGCTTATCGACAAGAGCAAAGGCCCACTCGATTCTCAACAAATCCCCTAATGTCAAAGACGTCCTGTAGAATTACACTGTATTACAGAAATCATCTCATGCATCGCCATTGATGTTGTCGGCAGCTGTATTTTTCTGGGCCCAAAATGGATGTGTGTTGTTCAACAATAATTCGAGAGTTTAGTAATCAAATATATAATATGTGACAATATTTCTGCGTATCAATTGTTTATGTTTTGTGTTGATTTTATGATATATTCAAAATCGTGCCGAGATCATCAATGTGGCCCATGGACATATCTAGTCTTCTGATTCCTTTTTTTTTTTTCCTTCAATTTTATTTGTTTTTTATTATCAAGCTTGAATGAATATTGTTTTCAAGTATTTCGAGAATCTGAGAGATGTAAGCTGCATACAACAACGTTTCTTAGCAAAAGAAATTCTTAGTAATGGCGACTGAGAGAACATGGCATGCATGATTGATCTACCTTGGATACAAACGAAGCAGATTTGAACACCAAAAATATCTCTCCTGCTCTGTTCAACGACTCCGCAAGATGTTTGGTGTTACAGGCAACGATAATCATGGGAAAACATTCCCAACCATGAAGTTTCAGAGCACGAACACCAGTAACGGTGCATATCAAGAAGTCTAAGTGCTAAGTCTAAATCATAAAGCCATGTTCTCCGCTTCAAGCATGCAATGCCGACGGCTGTTCTCCGTTCCTGTCACCTATCAGTGATATGTTACCACCTTCCCCTCTCGCTCTCACAATGTTGTAAGTGGATGTATATGAGTACGTAAGTAGATGCGGATATAGCACCGCCAAACTCACGATGCATCGCCCTCTCCAATATAATTTCATGCATATTCTATATCGCACATCACCTTCGGCAAGCAGATCAATCCAGGCCAACCGTCGACCGACTCCATAAAAGTTTCGCTCACCTTACGTGCACAGCTCAAGCTCATGTCGTCATGTCTCAAACAACACGCGATGTCTAAGGACCAGCAAGACCATCCACAAGCCAAGGCTACTGGCACAGAAGTAAATCAAGGAAGACAAGGTACCTGATGTATCTCGTCCGGAGCCATCGCAGTACGGATAGATATTCATCAGCGGCGCGCACTGGGTTCGCGGACGAAAGTGAACACAAAGCCAGTGCAGCCGCGTGGTTCCCTCGTCGACCCGTTGCCTCCATCTCATCTCATCCACGATCTACCAAAGTGAATCTCCGAACGGCGGGGAAGACCAGCCCGCTCGCAATCGGTAGAACGTCTGCGAAGAACGTGAAATGGGATCGTCCTTCGGCCTTGCCTTTCTTTCTACGATGAACCGATTATTATGTGAGAACTGTGTCTGTGAGCTGACTATCATCTCGTTTAGTTCCTTAGATTATTCTAAGTTTCTTGTGACTGTTTTGGTGGAGGAGGATGGATATATGTACAATATGTAATCTCCCTTACTTGATGAAAGCTTCCTAGCTGTACCGACAATGCCGCCGTTGCATATTAATGAGAGTGAACGCAAGGGCGCATTGTACTCTACAGTGCTCTCTTGACAGTCGAAGCTAGCTTCTGAGAGAAGCAAATGCGGAGTAAGATGAGGATGTTCCTGTTGTGTTCGATACTTCTGTATTGTGGAAATGATTGCTATTATGCATTGACGTTATTTGCTGTTGGCTGGTCCGGTGAGCTAGTTAGACATGACAGAAGGATAATTTCGCGTGGGGGAGGAAGCCGTTGGTGATACGGGAAGCTTTCGGTGGTTGGCATTTGCGCGTTCAACTTCGAGCGGAGGTACTCACCACGAGAGTCTGTGGACATGCAAAAGTCTTTTTTTATTTATTTAAAATCAGGATGACGGTATCACAGCAGAATGTGGAGGCGAGGAATCGAACAATGTGAGAATCGGTGGCTCTTTTGCACGTACTGCGAATACTTGCATCTAACTGTGTAAGATGATGCTGCTCGACTTTTGGATCCATATGAAGGAGCATGCGTATGTACTTCCGTTTGAGCTTCGTATTCTCGTATTTCCGTATGGAGGCCCTTGAGCTGACGTTATGATATATATGCGTCTCAGCTCACTCGAATCCTTTCATCATCCTCTCATCATCCTTTCATTATCCTCTTATCCTTCCGCCCTGTCCTCTCTGTCTCTCTCCTTGCAAGTGAGAGACGTCGACGGATACTCATTTCGCACTTACTATACTGATGTGCCTTTAAAGATCTGGAAGATCATCATCGTTTGTTTATTGGCGATCCTTACATGATTGATGCAGACTGGGCACGAATAACAAGCATGTCTCTTCCTACTGCGTATATTATCAACACAAATACTACAACAGAAGTACACAGAGCGAATTCGTAAGACAGATGTATATATATTTTATAGACATACATATATACTAAACATGAAGGTTCTCAATCGTATGTATCGGTAAGCTGTACGTCGTACTTCGTAGAAAATAGTATGCAAGATGTATCATTCATCGTAGATTTTATTATGTACACAAAGTACAACACCTTCATGTTCTGCTCCAAAGAAGAGGACGTATCATTAATTTTCGGGGCATCGGTGATTGCATATATTTTGCTTGGTACCGAGATTGCTGCAGCCACTCACGCGCACACGCTCTGTAACAAGGTTCCAAAGATACTAAGCATCGAAATGGTAAAGCTTCAGGTACAGAAGATGGCTGATTCGTCGCCGCCGCCCTAGAGTATGTGCATGGGCTCCCAGAAAGCTCATGGCCAAGGGACAAGTCACTGACCGTGCCGGCGCCAATGTCGTCTTCTCCTTTTTTCCCAAACAGCACCAGCCAGCAGAACAGCAGAACAGCAGATTCAGTAACCTGGTGAGGTAAGTAAGTGATGGCGGCCACGGCCACGTTCACGACCCCGAAACTACATCTCATCTGATAGTTCTTGACCTCGAACCCGGCTTCTGGCATCCGTCGTATCACCATGTCGTATGAGAAACAGAGTCATCATCCTGCTACGAAGTACATTGCATCATATATGGTCACATTCCAAGTTCCCGCAAGCTTTGCGACAAATAGAGGTGTAAAAAATGAAAAACAATCAAAAGGAGCAATTCGCGCAACTGAAGAAGGGCTGAGAGGGTCTTTGTAGCGCTTAAGGTGCTACTGTTATGCTGTTCGTAACTCTAATTGTCCTCCAAAGGCATGACGCGACAAACGCACCAAGGTATTGTACGCAGTACGCACAGAATACATACATACCTAGGTAGGTACTTTGGTGATAGTACCCAGGTACCCTAGTTGTGCAAGGGACAATAAATGTCCTGCAGCTCCCAAAGGAGGGCATTTTTGATTGCTTTTATAGCCTGATTTGGCGCTCTTTATCAAGAGGTGTGTGTTGGTAAGGAGCAAAGTACTGTTATTTGATAAACCCATGTGGAGGTTATCTTATTCTTTCGCTCTTTCAACATGCTCAGTACCAGGGCCATCTTCATAAGGACCATACACCCTATGTGAATCCCCGAATCCTTCAGGATCAGGGTAACCCCGCCCCATCGCCCCATGCAGACCTTTTTGATAGGAATGCTACTGAGTACGCAGTAAGAGAGCCTTGTTTGGATGGGACACAGCTCTTCCGGTAATGATGAAGCTTTTAAGTGTGCACGACCAGCAAGTCTAGGACTGGGCTACTGGTGTGGGAGTTATCATGTTCGAAGCTTGATATTAGCTACATCTTTATGAGTTCTGACAAGTCGAGATTGGGACTGAAAGCACTTCAGGTTTGACGGTGTGTTGCGAATATCGCCGCAGTTGTTTCTACTGCTAAGTACGATCGACTTTCGAAGAAAGGTCTGGCTCTCCATCTAGCAATCTCAATCCCCTTTCCCCTCACACATTCGAACAGAGTCCTTTCGAGTAGCGCGGCGGTAGTAGCGGTAGTATCAGCGCCGAAGCAATCTGGTACCTGATGGCGTCCGTCTGAAAGCTTTTAAGGTATCGATGGTAACCCTTGTAGCGTAGTCTGTGTGTCAGTGATGGAGCGAGCGAGTAATAGCATTGTATTCCATGCATTGGTCCAATTTGCTATGTACCTTTGGGATAACTAGACAACGCAGGGACCTCATTGCGACCGTCATGGGTACTTGGGGCCGAAGGACCATATGTCTTTACCCAGTTTTTCGTTGACAAACTTCCGAGATTGAAGTTGGGAGGGGAGTGGAGAGGAGGGGGAGGAAAGTGAAAAGATTTGAATGATAGAAAATTCAGTATCGAATAATGAGGGACGATGTACCATGTAGTGGGTCGACTAGAAGCTGTATGAGATCAGAGAGAACAAGAAAGAAAGAAGAGAGACGAAAAGAAATATGGACTACATCGGGTTGCCAATAACGGATGACGGAAGAGTACTCACTTTACTATGTGATGTAGTCAATAATAAATAATAACGTAAACGTAAATAAATATGCTCGTGGGTTGAGAGAGTGATCGATCAAGTAGAATACCGGATTGATCAACCACGAATTAATTAATATTTGAGCCTCTTTGCTTTTTTGTTTTGTCTCTCTCCGAGTCTCTCCCAGCGGAGCATCCATGAGTATCGACGACAGCTCTTTCACTCATCGAATCTAGCGTTGTTGATGAAATTGATGTGGTTATTAGGTTTCGATGATTCGATTATCATCGGTTGTCACTATCCCAGACCGCAGAGCACTAGAGTGTAAATATTATTATTCTGCTTATTATTGTCATCATTATTATTGCTATTATCATCAACGACTTAACATTCATGGTCTCACCTGCATCTCCTCCACCCCCCGGCCATGATAATGATAATGATACATCCGGCTTCAGGGGTCTGCTGCAGTCTGCACAGTCGTGAAGCTCTTCCTCACTCCCTCTCTGTCTGCCGATAGGTCGCGCTGCGCGCTGCACGGCCGAAATAGATCGCGAGCCATTCTTGACCCATTCCACATGCCCATCACCCATTTCTGCTGTGAATTGTGAATCGATCGCGCTACTATCTTCTCTCGTTGACTCGTCTCTCTCTCTCTGTTCACTTCCCTTCTGTCTATACACCGACTCACGCTCATTCCACATACCAATTCCCCTTCCCCAGAAACTCTTCGTTGCTACGAAAATCCTCAACTTCACCCCGACACTCCTTACAAACGGAAACGACGATAAACACCACAATCCCCCATGCTGCCTTGACCATTCCGAAACCTCACTGCATGAAGCCGGCGAACTCTCGAACCAGCAGCTCCCTCACAAACACTCGCGGAGAATACAGATCACAATAAAACGATAACTTGGTCGACATAAAACACCTTCTGCACCTCCGCACTCGACGACCGGCATCGACATTCCTTTCTTCAGTTACAGTCGTCCCAATTCCTCTTCACGGCCACTCGTTTATGCCAGAACGTATATCATAAATTGTCGATATTGAAACCCATTCGATACAAGATCCGCTATCAATTCGATAGAAAACTGTAGCAGATCTCAGCTTCCCTGCACTTTTACCAGTCGCCCTGCACAAAAAGCTTTCCGCATACTACAAAATTGGGAGGAATATATACGAAACCGACCGGACTGCTGCCAGCTTCTGCCAACCGGTTGGACCCATATTCCCCAATAACTAAAGTGAGCCGTGCGTCACCTCATTCAGTTGAGATTTGCTCCACATTTTGTGACCACAAGGCTGATGCTTGTTTTAGTCTACAGAGATCATCCTCGCCGATACAAGTATCGTCGCTTTCGGATTTCTCTGTTGTTTTCTGATCAAAACAATCTTACAACAAATCATTCCTAAAAGCTGTCTCTTTTTTCTTCTATATCGTCGTCACCGTGGAGGCAGGTAATACTATTATCTCGTGAGCGTGCTCACAACTAATATATGTGAGTCGATCCACCCACAATCGAAGTTCACACTTTTCAAATACTGATTCTGTTTATTGTAGCGACCTTCTATTGGTCCTGCGTCAAATATGAATCGTTTTCGTTCCAAGAAGAAAGTGAATGAGGCCGCTGCTGCCAGTACCCCTGACCTCTCCAATCTTGATGACGCGCCACCAATGCCATCACTCAAGAGCAGCAAGACTTTTCGTTTGGGGGGTAGAAAAAATACAAAGGAGGAGCCCGAGGCAAAAGTCGAACTCGATCTCTCAAATGCTCTTCCCTCGACGGACGATTTCAGAACGAGTTTGTTGATGAGTGGTCTTTCGGCACGGTTTTCAATGCTCCGAGAAGCAGATGATCCGAATTCGAAGATGGGAAAGGCCAGTGATGACAGCGTCATATTCTCAAGCCGACACTCACGTCTGGACTTCAGTTTTCAGCCAAAAGGATTAACAGATATTGCCGAGGTTCAATCAATAAGAAGCACAATTCGAGCACCATTCGGTCACAATGGAAATACTGCATCTCGGACTTCTTTGGATGGGTACGGCACAGACGATGATTCAATGCACACTGGAAGTATAATGTCTCGTGCGAAACCTGGGGAAGGAAACAATCTGTTTGGAGGCCGTCAGAAAGTATACAAAATCCCTACGAAGGCTGCGGTGACGAAGAATCTAGGCGAGACTGGTGGCTCAGGTATGGGAGGTCGCGTACTTTATGAGGATGATGTTAGCAAGTCAGCATTCCAAAAGCTGCGCGAAAGAGAGAGGCAACAGCGACAAGAGGAACTTGAGGCCCTTGAAGCTCAAGAGCAATTGGAGCAATCTCCTAGAGCTGATTCACCGCCACTTTCTGGATATAATCGCAACCGAGAGACTTCCTCTACGACATCCTCCGGCCCCCCAAATGCCAGATCATCCACGGCAGCAACATCTGTGACCTCTCAAGGTCGTTCATCCGAGAATGGCTCAAATTTTGCCAATACACCAGCGGTACCTGGTGGAGCTGGCGTGGAACGTACCTTGACGAAGGGACGTCGACTATACGAAACAGGCTTGGATCAACACCTCCATGATCAGCAGCATTCTGCTATGAGCCGTATCGATAGCTTGACAAGACAGCGTACATTTGGTGCCTCCACACCTCCTTTAAGTCTCAGTACCCCAACAAGCATGACGGGAATGCATGAGAAATATGAACGCTTTGCAGGACGCTCTCAGAACGATCAACCTACCATTCAAGCCATTAGCCCTCCACCAACTGCAGCTGCTCTTGGAGCATTCGATTTTGGAGTGAAACCTTTATCAGCGGAACCACAACGAAAGCCATCATTGATTGGAGTTTCACCACCATTAAGCCCCCCAATGAGCGACGCGGATGATCACTCCAGTCTCCAAATACAGCCAAATGACCATGGCAAGGCAACTGCAATGGGCGCATTCCAAAAGCCTGCTCAACCATATGATGACAAGAAATGGGCTCAAAGACAAATGCAGTTGCAACAAGGACGAGAAACGCCCCCACCTCGAAGGAACGCTCCGCCAACAGCATTCATGCCTGCAAGGCTTACCACAAGAACCGATACGAGTTCATCCCAGGATACTGCTTCTGTTCGCTCGGGATCGGCAGCCTCAGTAAATCGCGAACCGACTTCGCCATTGGCTCGTATGATCGACCAGCCAGTTAAGGAAGAAGTGTCTGAGCCGGAAGCCCCAGCCGTGAATATGGGCGCTTTCCTCGCATCTCCAGATCCCAGTTCCGTTGGATCTCCAGATCCTGGAAACGATGGAGTTGCTCCACCATGGGGACAGCCTTTATCACTAGCACCTTTGGATGCTCCATCTTATGGCTTGCCAGGTCTACCGAACCATGCCAGCAATCTTGCAACCAGACCGCACCCGCCGCCGATCAGTACTGGTCTTCAAGAGAAGAAGTCCATGTCCGACATGTCTGGGTTCAGCTTCCAGTCACAGGACCGAGCTCCATCTCCAATTACTGCTGGAGGACTATCTCCAATCGACTCGCCGACTCTTGGCCCAGTTAGTGGCTTGAGTGGAATGGTTCGACGACATATGCGCAGCGACAGCGAGGCATCGTCTTCATTTGGTGTACCATCTCCCGAGCTTACCAAAAACTTCTCCATAGATCCTCTGCAATCCATTTCACAATACGCTCCACTGAAGCACTCTGAGAATTCATGGGAAGTAAATGACTGGGACCAAAATGTTGATCCGAAAACGCCATACGAGGCATCAGTCAAAGAAGCCTCAGAACCAGTTACGCAAACACTCTTGGCCCCCATCTCTGGAAACGTTGAACAGCTTGTGCAGGCTGAGAAGCCGGCCCAGGCTAGTTGGGAGAAGGAAGTCGAAAGTAAGCACAGCCGTACTGCAAGTACTGACACGCAACAAGAACGCCAAGATTTTGCGGCAGAGCTTGCAGCTCGTCGAAAGCGGGTACAGGAGAATATGAAAAACATGGCTGCAGTCGAGAGTCGCTCCACTAGTCCAGTCCCAAACCTCGATTGGTCAAAGGAGACGAGTCGCCTACGAAACAATCCTCTTGCCATCCTCAAAGCGAAAGCCAGTGGAGAATCGTTGGTCAGTAGAGCAAAAGAGAATTTGAGCAAAGCGACTGGAAATACGCAGATCAATGCTCCTGTAATCCCAAATAAGATTGTACATAGTGACAACAAGTGGCAAAAGGAAGAAGAGGAAATGTTGAGAGGCATCGTCAAGGGTCCAAAGGTCCCAGTGGCACAGACGACCCCAGCTACCAAATCCTTCCGCGAGCAACGCCGAGATGCTCAACGAGAACGTGAACGTCAAGTTGCAGAGAGACATCGTGAGGCTGCTCTGAAATTGGAACGTGGCGACACGCCTACAAGCCCCAGATTTCCTCCACAGCAAGACCCTCGTCAACAACCAAATGGTCGTGACTCAGTGACCCGACCAAGAGCTCCTAGCCAAGCTTCATCTTCCGAAAGTTCCGGCCATACTTCTCGAACAAGTCCCGAGAATAGAGGCCCACCAATTTCACAGGCGCCAGCTTTCAAACCGCGTGACCCTGACCGTGAACGACGACCATCTGTTCAGACACAGGCATTTCCAACATACTCAGAGAGCCCAGAGCCGAGACATCCAGGACCACCACCAGCTATGAGTACACAAAGACGACCATCCGCAACACCATATCAATCTCGTGCGCCAAGTCGCACTGATACCTACGGCTCCCATGGGACGCCTCAGCAGTCTAGACCCGGATCCCGCACCGCAAGAGATAGATCTGGCTCGAACGAAGTTGCCAGCAGGCCCGGGAGCCGAACAGCCAGATATCGTGATGAGCCCTCCCATGTTCTATCTGAAGTCAATGGAATCTTGACCACTGGTGCTTATGAGAACATGGCTCCAGCTAGAATGCCAGTTAGGATACCAACTGCTCCGAGCTTAGCATCGCAGCCAGAGTCAGAAGCAAGCTCACCAGCAGGAGGACAAAATGGTAGAGCAAGAAGCGCCAGCAGATCAAAGCCGGGATATTTTGACGTTCAAAAGCTTGCACCACTCCAGACTGACCATATGGAAATTGGTCTATCTCCACGTCCATCTCCAGTCACACCATACTCTGCCAATACGACCCCATCTCTATCACTGCCTTCTCCTAATGGTGCTGCAACCACCTCTACTGGCAATGCATTCCAGAGCCAGCGCGATAGCCAGCGCGAGAAAGCTGCTCGTAAGAAATCTATCAACAAATGGGAAATCTCCGAGCCAACTCTGATGTCCGCTACTTCCCGTATTGATACTGTCAATCTCCCTCCTGGAGCCTCGCTCAAGAACGGTGCCGAAACTGCACCACCCGTTCCTCCCATTAATCCTCGTCGCCGTCAGACCCGCACTGCCACTATTTTCGGAAGTGTCTTCCACGGAAAGGGCCCTGGGGACGAGCCAATGCCCCCAACGCCAACCCTGCAGCAGTACCCAGATGAAGATTACAGCACATTCTCCGCTGATGAGGCCGATTCGAAGCCATCGAAGTCGCGTCAAAAAATCCGCAAAATCTCCAGTGAGGGTGGAAACTTGAGTGGCCGTAATCTTACTTCGCAGCATCCAGCACCAAACAAATATATTTCTCGCTCTCCAAGCTCGCCAAGGGGCACAACATTCGGGTCTCGCGAACCTTCTCCATCAGCTCCTGCTGAGGGTGCAATGTTCTAAGAATACCCAAATCGCAGAGAATAATTCTTGCAAATATACCTGCATAGAAAAAGCCCTCACTATCCACCAGAAATATCTTTTCTCTTTTTGCTTATATTTAGACACTGCCCTACAACCTTGGGACAGTCTGCAAAGATAAGGCATATTGGCGTTCAATGTCTAATTTGTAGATTTCATGTGCTTACGACTCTCCTTTTTTCTTTCTTTTTCTTTTCTCAACTTGCTCTACTTTACAAAACCAACTATGCTTGTTTAATGTGTGCGCAGCGGGTACTGTGCTCTATGGAAAAGGAGGAGGAATGTGTGGATGGATGGATGGATGTGGATCTGGTAGGAGGAAGTGCTGTTCTTGGTTGAACATGCCGGTGTATATTGATGGACTGGAGGGACGATTTGCTTAAAACTATACTACACAAGTAGGCACTAAGATACTAAATAGAGTATAGCTCTTAAAAGTTCCTTTTAATTCCTTATTCGTGACTTTGCTTGCAGGTCTTGTTTGATGAATCTCACGAGCTGACCGACTTTGTGATGATTGAATACAGTAAATGCATTCGCAATTCACGGATTGGAATGTTTACATTGCTTGATATAGCAAGCTCCAAATAGCTGTCTTGTAACTCTCAACCACGCCACCATGTCAACGCTTCCCGACGTCAAAGTAAACATGGCATGAAAAGATGTCGTCCGGCCAAACTTTTATAAGATGCAGTCGGCGCCATCATACCCGATCCGAAGCATTGGGCCACAGCAACGGGAAGCTTAATTTACAAGTGGATAGTACTTATCGCCTATCGCTTATCGTGATTCGCACGATTGACCGACGACGAATGGATAAGCAAGTGAGCAGCCAGGTCCACCATTGAGAAGCCGAAGATGAAGAAATTATTGATACGCAAAGTACACAAGCACGCAACTGACTTCCGAGCGCGGCGAAGATAACTGCTACTACTAGTGGATACGAGACGGGGTCAGGTACGGGACCACATATATTAATAAGGACGATTCATATGCATGCATACGGTACGTAGAGTACTACTTGTGCTCCTGCTAGCCGAACCCCATACCATCGCTGACGTGCTGCACAGATTTATAATCCATATCTTCTACTGCTCTGAATTTCCATCTTCTTTTGCAACCCCTCATTCTATCCTCTCTCAAGTATACTCAATTGCCCGGCGCAATAGCTCGTACCTTGCGCCAACTCGAGTATATCTCCGAAGCTGTCATTGCCATATCTAGCTACAAACTCGCGATCCTTACCTCACTCCAATTCTGATCTGTATTTATTCTAGCTCTCATCCTGCAGCATGGCCGTCACAAATGGTCATCGTGAGCCTGACGAGACTTCGCCGTTGCTCAAGGATGTCACGAAGCCAATTGATGCGTCTGGCGGGGCGAAGGTCGTGAACGATGAAGAGAGAGCCGCCGAAGATATCGCTGCGGCGCCGCTGCTCGAGGGAATGCCCGAGATCGCGGCGAAAATGCATTGGCTATTGCCGGCCATTGGAATCGGGGTACGTTTTCCCAGTCTCTGATGCGTAGTTTGGTCGAATTGTGGTTTTCGAGGAAAGGTGGGGGGGGGTGATTTTTTCTTTTGGAGGAAGTAGGGCTGATGTAAATGTCAATCAGATCTTCTTGAGCGCCGCCGATCAAACCATCATTGTTAGCAGCTACGGAAAGATTGGGAGTGAGCTGGAGGCGCTGAACCTGACGTCGTGGATAGCTACTGCGTAAGTGAAGTGGCCGCCGACTCGCTGAGTGCAGAGTGGAATATTGAGAAATCGGAGCTGACTTGCGTCTAGATATTTTCTGACTTTAACATCCTTCCAGCCACTTTACGGAAAGCTCAGCGACATCTTCGGAAGAAAACCATGCCTGCTCTTCGCATACCTGATCTTCGGCGTTGGATGTCTCTTCTGCGGTCTGGCGCGCAACATTGGCGAACTCATCGCTGCCCGCGCATTCGCTGGAATCGGTGGTGGTGGAATGACTACTGTAGTATCCATTCTGATGTCTGATATCATTCCATTGCGCAAGCGCGGTACTTGGCAGGGATACATCAATATCATCTATGCGACAGGAGCTGCTTCTGGCGCCCCTCTTGGTGGAATCTTCGCTGATGCAATCGGATGGAGATGGTAAGTGGGCTCGATCGAAATGCGCAAGTGTTTGCGAGGTGCTGATTTCTCATAGGGCTTTCTTGGGTCAAGCACCAATGTGCCTTCTCGCCTTCATAGCAGTGTACTTCATCCTCGACTTACCAAAAGTCGAGCACTCACATTGGCGCTCCAAACTAGCACGCGTTGATTTTCTCGGCGCATTCACTCTTGTGCTCGCCATCCTCTCACTTCTTCTAGGCCTTGACCATGGCTCGAACGTATCCTGGACGAACACCTTCACACTCGTGTGCCTAGGTGTAACGCTTCCTTTCTTCGGCATCTTCATCTACGTCGAGACACGCATAGCCGACAACCCCTTCGCACCGGGACGAATCATCCTCTCACGCAGTCTACTACCCTGCTACATGTGCAACTTCTTCGCCTTCGGCGGCTACCTATCGAACCTGTTCTATCTGCCACTGTACTTCCAGGCAGTAGACGGACTCAGCGCCACGAAAGCCGGTGTGCGCCTCATTCCCGCCATTATTGGCGGTGTAAGCGGCAGCGTGAGCGGTGGCCTGTTCATGCAGAAGACCGGACGGTACTACAAGATCACGATCATGGCGTACACGATGCTGTTCCTCGGCCACATCGGCATCCTTTTGTGCACTGGCACCGTCGTCACTTCCACGCTCGGCATCTGCATCTCGCTCGTCTTCTGCGGCTTCGGCGGCGGCGTTGGTGTCACTACTACGCTTATTGCGCTCATTGCCAACTCGGCCCCTGAAGATCAGGCCATTGCTACTGCTTGCTCGTATCTCTTCCGCTCGCTGGGTTCGGTCATTGGACTCTCAATCACGTCGACTGTTGTGCAGCAGAGTCTGCGTACGCAATTGAGGGACAGGCTGGAGAGTGGCGATGCAGCAGACCGTATTGTTGAAGGCGTGAGGCAGAGTCTGGATTACTTGAAAGAGTTGGAACCTGCTGTTGCCATTGTTGTGCGCAAGTGCTATGAGAAGGCATGCCAGGCGGCGTTTGGACTTACGATTGCTATTGTCTTTGGAGCGGCATTTAATGCGTGGTTTATCAGGGAGAAAAAGTTAAGTCGATAGAAGTGGACTGATTGATGTGTAGATATATAGAGGGTTTGATAGATCAAATATACGCGCGGAAATTACAAAATATTGTCCTCTTTCCCAATTAGTGGAGTAAGGCTGTAGTTGAAGTGACAGTTGAGTCAAAGGGTGTGTAGTTGTAGAAACAATGAATATGAATTATCTGTACCTGCACACTGCACACGAGCTAAGAAGCGCCGACAGTTGTGTCAGACTTTTGGATTCAGATTTCTTCGCGTTTGGTCATCTCTTTTCATCTAAGAAAAAGGAAGGGCGTGTCTTGTTGTTCGGGGCGTACATGATGTGATAGCCTAGATTCGAGTCACAACATAGTATTTATCATGATCGACTACTTGATCTGACACATTCAACATCAATACAATTATTAGAGTCACGATGGTGAGGCCTTTTCTATTTTGAAGCCGGGAAACTGATGTTGATAGCAAGTGAACCTTACGCGTATAGTGCGGAGTATTGTTCGTGATATTATTCGATATATGATATATGAGCAAGATACAGAATGGGATGATTGTAGACGAATAACAAAGATGTAGACAGTGCTATCTACCCAGCAGCGAAACAAACAGAAGGAGAAGCCATCAATTATAATTAAAACGGACAAAGATATATACATTCAGACAAGTGAGTAGAATTCCCATACCGCCCCCTTTTCCCTCCCCTCCTGTCGGTGGGCGTTCTTCCACCATTACTCTCATTTCAAAGTATGACTCTCCCTTGCAGCACTTGGCATCACTGACGCAAATTGGATGTTACATCAGCAGAAGGGAGACAGGATTTCTAATATGTCGTAGTTTGTCTTGCTGGAGATATGTCGCAACATGAGCCTAAAGCTCATCATGTCCACTTAGTGAACCGTAGATATCTACTGACTTATGATTCTTGCCAAAGCCGCTGCTCTCTAGAATAATGCGGAAACCAAACGGTGCGACTCCCGTGATAGTCCCAACGCCAAAGTATTTGCTCATGATTTCATCAGCATGTGTGTGGGCGGGGCCAGGCTTGACCGATTCCTTGAGAGATCTGTTTTCCAGCTGAGATGTCGCGCTTTCCGATAAATCTCCCGCTCTGAAGGTGCCTGTAATTGATCTTGAAACCTAGCTTGTCGAAGCATCTTGAAAGAAGCATAGCGTTTCTCGGAATCGCAGCAGTTTGAACAGTTCTGATGACTTTGTTGATATTTCTCTTCGTGTTGCATATGGTAGAGGAGCGTCTCAGAATGGAAGACTTGTGAAGTGTAGTTGTAGAACTCGACAGTGCAAAGAATGTTTCGCCGGTATACAGGTATACAAATTGCTGGTTACAAAAGTAAGCCGTGTCCAATGCAGCCAAATTGAGAGATCGTAGTAAAATGGAAATTCGAGGTACAGATCCCAAGAAATTGATGATCAAGATCGAATAAGTGACACTGAGGATGGCTTAAATATATGTTGAAATTGCAGCATCGAACTCACATTCAGAAGACATATCGAGTACTGATACCTCACTGAGGAGTACATGTTGAATTGGAATATGGTTTATGAACGTAGCGTTTATGTCATGTAATAACATTACATCATGGATCAACAATTGATCTCTCAAAGACTAGCTTGTTCCTTTTGATAGAAAATGGAAGAAGCTATCAGCAAAGGATAAAGATTGAAAGCCTTGGAGAAGATGGTCGTGGAAGAGTACGACTTCATTTTTCGATGTAGAGATTATCAAGTAGGTAGTGTATAAGTGTAGCATGTTAGGGTTCTCGTTATCCAATCAGAACCTCTATTATGCCCAAGAAGACTTATTCAAACAACGAAAGTCTGCCTTGAGAGGATTTACCAGAACCAGATGATGAGGCTGTTTATAATGAATGGGGAAATCTTAGTATAATCCTACTTTAAACAAAGGAAATCCTCCAGCCAAGGCAGCCGGCTTCGACACATTCAAAGGACTTTCAACATAACAGGTAAGATGGCACGATATGTCACTGATACAAACCTTCGAGAATGCCAGATAAGCTTAGCTCGCAACGTTAAGTAACCGACAACAAAGATCTGCCTCTTAGGATTTTACGGATAATTGGATGGTTTTATGAGCAGCATGGCTGTTTCACTATAAGATCCTAAGGGAGCAAAAATAAAAACATCCCCAGGCCGCAGCACAATTGGACAAGAACTTATATGAGAGACAGTAGGAGATACTACGGCTTATACTCTTGAAGATCGAACACTTTAGAGCTGTTGGAACTTCCGACCCTACAGAATTATCCGTGAAGCTGTCAACATCAAATTCATCAAATACGAAGTTTGGCAGATACATCTCCTTTCACTACCTCTACGACTTCTCGACTTCTTTTATCCCCAGTCTCAACATGCGAGAACTCTAGAACTTCCTTGAATTATATCCGTTCATTCTATTCGGCTTCTTCCTCTGGTGTGTCAACACTGCATCAAAATCCTGCATAGCATGGGCACATACTTCAACAGATGAAGCAAACTGTCATGCCGCCGCCACCACCGTCAAACTTACATCAGAAGCCTTTCTGTTCAGCTGGAGTACCTGTCGCCTGGTAAAAGTCTACGCACCACCTTTCCCAATGGGCGCCTGTGTGGGCCTTGCAGGTAGGATTGGAGGCTTAGTGGGCATTGGGTATCCTGCAGTTTTCTATGATGACGCCTTATATATATTGCCTTCAGTTGGCCACACGTTGAAGGGTGTATGGGAGTCATTGCGCGATGAAGATGAATGCAAACAGGAAGGACTGGAGAATTCAGATAGAATCTCTAACTGCTTGAGTTGAAATAGATCTCTAATTTGTACGCCGTTATGAATTTGGCAGCTTCAGCGTAGTGTTTCCAGTCGAGCCACTGCTGAAGACTACGTTAGAATGCAAAGTAACTTCAATATTCTATGGAGACAAATACTCACAAGCAAACACATTTCTTCCTAGTCATATATGTTCATATATGCATATTATTCATATCTATCACCATCTATCAATACCCAAACTCTACCATCCAAATCAACATCTGCATCCAAATCCCACCAACCACCGCCCGCCTCGAATTGACGAACCATAAGGCCGCGCTACATATGTGTGTATGTACATACGAGCAAGTGTAATCGTAACGTGTAGATCCGGGGGACGGGAGACGGAGACGGAGACCGGGACGCGTGGACAAACGAACGCTCACAACGCCGATCCGTCTCCGATACTCCGCCATCCATCCATTCACTTCCCTATGGTATGCATTTCCTTCACATACGTTGACATTGTTCTCGCGCGCGCCTACCTTAGTCAATATCGACAGCCATCCATCCATCCATCCAATCACTTACTCACTGCTCACTGCAGAAAGTCCCGCACCGCGTCATTTCAATCACTAGCAGATCACAATTTTCTCAGTCCGGCACAGAACGACTAGACACGTATTATTGAGATAAGAATCGATATGGTTAGGTCTTTCATCCATTCATTCCAACAACGAGAACGAAGCAGAATTTTTCATATATTCTAGCTATCCAGCCAATGGTCTGAGAGTATGCCCACGAGCCCACCAACCGCGCCGGTGCCCCGGAAATTAGGATAAGGGACTTTCCATAATGTTAAGCCTGAGAGAAGAGATAATGAATCAAGTGCGAAGACGAGGAGAGAGAGATCAATTGAATGACACAAGAAAATATATGATACGTTGATGTAGATCTCGATATAAAAAGCACAAAGCTATAGTTATCCTTCCCAATTTATCCCTTCGTCCCCCTTTCATTCCAGATATACACAAAAGAGAAAGAGTATATAAAATAATAATAAAATCACAACGCCAACATTTCCCCCTTCCTTTTCGAATCTCGATACTTGTGGGTTAACAAAGGAAATCGCTAAGCGCAAGCAGCAAAAATGACAGTCTGAATTGAAGCCCGGTCTTGTCTTTTTCATGATATGTGGGAGCTTCGGTCTACAAAGTTCGTCGGATTTACATGTCGATGGTCATGGCCTCAAGTCTGGCCACTGTATCCTCCATGCTGGCACATATGCGCTGGACGCGAACCATTGCCATGATGCTTGTTGCTTCCGAAGGGGTGGCATCTACGAGCTCGTAACGGGCAAGAGCCTTCTCAGATTCAACGCCAAAGATAGTGGTGAGGTCGAGTTCAACTGATGAAGAAGAAGATGGTGCTGGGGCATCGTTGAAGAGAGCGAAGGCTGGGTCGGCATCGAACTCCTCATCGACAACTGGGGTTGTGGTAGCTGGAACCTCCTCGACAGTTGGCATAGACTTGATGATTGGCATCTCTACCTTGGCGTTCTCACTCTCGAAGTGGTCCGAGAAGCCGTAGGTCTTTCCAGAAAGGACAGCGGCATCAATGATTGGGAACTCTGGCATCTCTGGAACGGCAAAGACCTGTGGCTGATAGCTGTATCCTCCATCGCCGTTCAAGTCAAGCATGGAGAAGTCCATGGCCTGCTCTGGAATCATGGCTCTATTGATCTGTTGCTGTTGCATGTGCTGAGCGGCAGCGTATGGGTTGACATCCTTGCGAACCTGGCGCTCTACTGGTGCCGGTGCTGGTGCCGGTGCGGATTGCTGTGGTACGGAAGGTGGGTTTGCGCTGAGCTCGTTAAGAAATCCAGAGAATGATGGAGATGAGAGAAGCATGCGAGTAAGATCGGAGAGTCTGTTGTTCTCCTCAATAAGGGCACGATTTTGTGCGCGAAGATCACTGTTCTCATTGACCTTGCCAGCAATTTCACCCTCGAGTTGTCCAATGTATTCTATGTTACTGTTAGTATAAATGATCGTGTCGTGCCGACTTGGCTGTGCTTACCCTTGCGTCTGGAGCGGAATGCACGAGCGGAAACCTTGTTTCGGAGCTGACGTCTCTCCTTGCTGGAGAGCTTCTTACCCTCCTCACTAGCAAGAAGTCTCTCATCCTCATCCATGTCCTCCTCTTCCTTGCGCATGCGGTGGACGTGAGACATGGTGTTGCCATTGTTGTTCATGTCGTCATTATCAGAGGTAACGACACTGCTCTGTCGCATAGAGTTGAGAAGTTGAGAGATCTTTTCCTCAACAATTGGGTCTGTCGGCTGAGCATTAGATCTTCTTGGCTGTGGTCTCTGCTGCTGTGACATAGACTGTTGGCGCTGTTGCTGAATGATCTGTTGCTGCTGTCTCTGTTGTGCCTGAGCCTTGGCAAGAGCTGCTTGTTGTTGATGCATACCAGGCCAAAGGCGACCAACATTGCTGGTCTGAGTTGGGAGAACGTTTGCTGGTGGTGGCATGTTTGACTCGATGGCATTTGGGTTGACAAATTGGGAAGACATGCCACGCTCCTGGTAGTAGAAGTCTCCGTCCATTTCGGTATCAGCTGGGCCGTTGTATGGGGTTGGTTGCGGAGCAGTGCCGAAGTCAACGAAGTCGTCATTCTGATTCATACTGGAGTAGTACTCGAAGCCTTGGTTGATGTGTGCATTGCCCTGGTTGACAGCCAAGGTATTAGCAACGGCGCCAGTTGGAATTCCGGTCTGCTGCTTATAGAGTTCGTATTGGTGACTTGGCCCGGAAAGGGTCTGTTGACTCGATGATGGGACCATGGTGTTGTTCATTGTTGGTGTCGCTGAAACCTGACGGCTAAATTGAATCTTTGATGAGGTCGGCGAGACTGATGGAGATTGATAGGAGACGGTCTCGTACTCGGAGAAGTCGATGAGGGAGTCGAGAGGGTCGAAGCAGTTGGACTGCTGTTGAGGCGCACGAGCGGCCATAGAAGGGGTGGTTTGGGAAGAAGACGACATCGGGTTTGAGGGTATTTCGAGTCGCAGTATGGGAGTATAGATATTGGGTCGTCGATGAAGTGTGAATGATGTATCAAGAATTGTTTCTTGATTGTTGTTGACGATTTTTTTTGGGTTCTGGAAGGAATAGGTGGAGGATGAAAGTGGATGGAGATGAATGAGGAAGTGGGTGCCTGGGGGGTGTTGTCTGGATTTGTTTGGGGTATGCGACTTCTGGATCTCTCTCTTCGAGGTAAGCGAGGCCACGCGTCCTACGGAATTCAACCAGGATTTGGCGTAGCGCTGATTCGGCTTTGGCAATGTCCGATAGGGTGATATTGCCTGTACTCGATGAAAAAAGGCTGAGCCCTTCGATAAACAGCTTTGTGCAGAGAGAGGTATGAGTGGTATGAGTGGTATAAGTGATATGAGTGGTGAATAAAGCCCGACTGAACGACGAGTGGGAATGCAATGGAACAGTAAGCTGCTCGAGGTACTGTTGAGTTTGATGAATCGAGTGGTGAATGTGAATAAAGGCAAATGCAAATGCGTATAAAGAATGGGTGGCTAAGTATGTAAAAGAAGGGAGTTCTTTAGGTAGGGAGTAGAGAATTTGTTCGTTGTTCGTTTCTTTCAGATTGCTTCAAGATTCAAGGGAGGGAGGGAGGGAGGGAGGGTACACAGGAAAGAAAGAGAAGAGAAGGGCGATGGAAGGAGCGGCAGCTTTTCACCTTATGTTCATTGCCCTGTCTGGTGGCCTGTAGGGCAGCAAGTGAAAGTACCAGCATCCTCACCACGGACCTCCAAAGTACGATCGAAATTGATTCAACTGGGAAGGATGAGACGGCTCTACAAAGGTACACCGTGACAGGCTCGAATGAATTGGAGATCAATACCATTATGGTGATATAGAACTGGGAACAGGCCTCTCTCTTCATGCCATGGCCTACCCTGTGTCTGTGCTTCGTGCTGCTGGCCTGAATGAAGGTCATGATCCGGCAGTCGTGAAAATGGAGAACAAGGTTAATCGGGAACGTTGAAGAGAGGGAAATAGTTGAGATTTACACAGTACGGACATATCTGGATATGGTTTCATTATTAGTATTTATCTCTTCCTACGTATTTAGAAAGGATCATCATTGAAAGAGGGTATTTTATGCACTGACTGTATCTCGCACTGAGTATCGTATCGTACATACATACACATGTACATATGAAGCGGGTAAGACTGCGAGTCGAGTGAGAGTCAGTCAGTCACAGCATGATAATTGCATCAATCCTTCACACAAAAATGAAGGTGAGTCGAGTGTCAGTGTCTCAACTCTCTACAACAGACAGCACCACCTTCACGTCGGACATCAGGGCTTTCAGTTGGTGTTGGGTTGGTCAGCGCTACATCCGTCAGGATCTGTTTTGATGATTGCCTTATGATGTATACAGTATCGTATGCGATGTGAATGTATAAAGCATTTTTCGAGCACTGCCTCCGTAGCGTGTTTAGGTTAATCCACGGTATTGGGTGTGTCGCTGCGTGACGGAGAGGTTCGAAGGCGAAGCTGAGGCACGGATATAGATTTGATGGATGAGTGTCTGAATGTGGCGTAGAAAAATGACAGCCATGACAGCCACCGACGAAGTTAGTACCTATGGAGTGGAGTGCATGCCTGCGTACTTAGCTTATGTAGAGAGGATACCACGGAATAACCCAAGTTGCAATCACTCAATCATTCAATCATTCAATCATTTATTGATTCATTGATTCATTCCGTGAGAGTAAGAGATTGATGTCAAAGGTGAGTCTTTGGGAATGATATGTATTACATGACATGAATACATACCTGAGCATGTACCTCACTCAAACAACTCAACACGTGCTGGATGATCCAGATTTGAACACTTGGGGTTCGATTGAGTGATTAAGTGACAAGATTAGGTAAGGTACGTACCTGGACATTCAAAAGAGCGCAGACCGGATATCACCACTTTGCTGCCTCATCCGGTAGTACACTAATACCTTATATATATGGCATGAAACAGTCATCAGGCATAATCCCAGCACGGAGCATATCCGTCTCCGCCGACCTCCGATTCCAGCCTCCCGTTGCTTGAACCAATAAGCAATACTTGAAGCCATTAGCCGTCCCGTAGTGAGCTCCACATGATTCCCGGCCGCAAAAATAACTTGCTGCGTTTCACCCGTCTAAAATCGTAGATCTACCGTAATGGCTTTTGGGCGCGCTGGCCTACTTTGAGACTGCGCTTTTCCTTGAAAGACAGCCAGCTTGACAGGCAAGGGAACAGGGTACGAATGGACCAAATAGCAATGGATGCGAGTGCGGAAAATCGTCCGCGGGGTGAGGGAGTAAGAGAGCGAGTGAGTGAGTGAGGGAGTGAGTAAGTGGAGTGAGAGGGGTCGAGCCAAAGAAAAGAATAAACCTAACGTCGTTTCGGTTCATTCCGACGATCTCAATTATTCCACGTCAAGAACAGCTTCGCCTCTAATAGCATAGCATAGCATAACGATTGACACAGCCAGTACAAGCACGTCTAAGCTTTTGGCTGCTCCTTCTTCGATCTCCGATGCCTCAGCAAAATCGTAGCTTTATGTTTTTTCCCCTAGTCTCGGAGGAAAGAAAAGGCAGAACGAAAATTAGGCAAAAGGAGAGAGAAGCCAAGAAAATGCAAAACTGGAAAAGGGAAAAAAGAAAAAGGGAAAAAGCCCGGCTTCCACATAACAGAATGTCCCGTATGGTGGTAGTATCAGCTCCACCAATGCAACACTTATTTATCTAACCGGACAATTTGCCAAAGCACCCAGCGTGCATGGAACAAGTGACATTCAATCGCGAACAGTAAATCGTATCACCACCGCAGAATACCCCAAGTGAGGCGATCAATCTGAAGCACGAGAGCCTCATCTGAATTAAATGTCTCAGAATTTCCCCTGAACGCCAGACTTCCCCCACATACCGCAGCCGGGCGAAATAAAAATGTGGTATAGGGCATGTATTTATTTCATGCATTAAGCACCCAGCAATCAATTTCTCTCGCCTTAACCTCCTCTGCCACCGCGCGAGGAGCAGTAGCGTGATAGGAATGACTAGAAAAAAGGGAAGAGAATGTCCCTCCACAGGGCTGATTAGACAAAGTCGGACGAGAAAGAGATGGAATGGACATGGGTTATTCCTATGGATAGAATCCTAGTTACCATAGATGAGATTCATAGCATCACCCACTCCTCCTTACCCGCCACGGGAAGAAAAAAACGCCATTTGAATCATGATACATCCTACTGCCACTCAAAGAACCCTACTTTCGCACACTCATTGACCAGCACTACTCTTCTCCGCAGCTGAAGGAGAACAACACAATTCCAGATCGTGACACTACCAGTCAACTCGTGCTCATCACATCCCTCCTCCATACATACTCACCACTCACCAAAAGGCCCATATCCCCATAGCATAATCAGATAAGATCTCGAGCACGGCCTGGCCCATAGCATGAGCAAAACAAAAGGGTTTCGAAACACCCCATCCCCGCGATGTGATACTTGTGGCTTGCACATGCTGTCACAACACGCCAGAGTCGTACGCGTCTGGCAAGCCGCAGAGATCTCCTTCCAAGGCAGATTCGACGGCTCCGCTAAATAAGGTAGTGATTAAAATAGACAAGGCAGATTTGGTTTTGCTGCAGAAAAGGGAAGCAGAGAAGATAAAGTAAGCGGTAGGGCACGAGTACTCCATAGAGCTCGAGTACCGCATCAAAGCCCAGTCCATACTCGAATTCTCCAACTTCGCTGTCTCTGGCTCCTGTCGATGTTTCTCTCTCTGTTTCTAAACATATGCCTCAGTCCACACCCATCCTACCTCCCTTCGCGCTTGCAGCGTTCCCGCCGCCGAAAACGCAAGACATCACTCAGACATTTCAAGCGCTAACTGCAAGTCCCATCCCAACATCTAACCATCCATCCAATTCTACCTCACCGCCCAATTCTTACCTGATCTCCATCATGAAATTGAATCTGCATTCGCTGGCCTAGAATTGCATCTAGAGCCTTAGAGACCTGCGTGATCTTCATGCGCAATCATAGGCATGGTATGAACTGACTACACGCTCAGCTCAGCTCAGCTGAGCCGAATAGACCACGTGGGCACCTTCGATCCTCCTGCTACGTGGTTGTGAAGTTGATGTGCTTATCTCGTTGTAAATTATAATGTTCGTTGTGCAAGGAGTCGTGTTGGACTTTGCTGCTGGGTGAAGTCGACTTGGCGATGGAGGCTGGCTTTTATGCCGGTTCGGATAGATCTGGCGGAGAAGAATTGAATGGTTGTCGATGCAATTGGGGTCGTTGTTGGAAAGCAATCACGTGGTTCTGTTGGGAACTTAGGTGGTGAGGACTTGGCGTTGTGGGAAATTGGAGGGTGGGGTTGAGGGAGGTGGAGATTGGGGGTATTTGGGAGAAAGGGGGATATCTTGATACTAGGATATGATTGTGAGTTCAATGGTATACTGCTGTAGTGGTACTGCGCGTCGTTGTGAGAGTAGAGGTATCAACAGTAGTCGTCGGATTTCCGCGAACATTGACCGTAAAGTGGTAGGATACGCCAAGCTATCTGCAGCTGTGCAGCACCATAGTTGTTGGTGATTGCTGGGTTGATATCTTTGGGGAGAAGACATGCGTTTGTAAAGAGAGGTGAATGGTGAGTGGGCTTGACACAGAGACTTTACAAGATATCAAGATAGGTTTTGTTTGTTTGCCGTAAGAACAATAGGGATCCAAGATTGCAATTCTGCTAAAAACATGTTTGTGAGCATGCTTACCTAGAGTAGTGGAGTCAGTATTGTTGGTGTATGTAGGCAGTAAAGAGCTGGTACAGTTACTTTCTTTGATTTTCTAGCCTTGGGCAGAGTCCCGTCTTTGAGATCTTTGAGTTGAAAGCTTGGGGGCCGAGGTCACTTCGTTATTACATATAAGATTCTGAAACAAATTACAACAGTCTTGAAGGGTTAGATCATAGCACTTATCGACAGCATCTTCTCTCATGTTAGAATATCTGTTCCCGGGGTTGTATTGTTGAACTCGAAAATGGGTACAGCCCTCATGGTGTCGGAGGACGATATATTAGATACACTTGCCACGCAGCGATAAGTGTCTGCAGAAATCCAAAAACAACCGTCAACAGCAACGCACTTGCAGCGAGCCAGAAAGTCCAGTGCTGCACTCCCCGACGCTTGTCATACCACCACTGTGCCAAAGTAGTTGGCTCAGTCTCGTCGAATGCTGCTAGGATTATTGATAGCCGTTCTCCCCAATATTGATAGGATCTTGGGAGCCTGTTCTCCGGCTTCGGGACCAGAGCGGCCAGCTTAATGTCGATATTGGCTTACTCAAAGTCAGCAAGTAATCTTGAGTTGGAGACTAATCATTTGAGGTACCATCCAGTTTGAAGATGTACGTAGCTTTCTTCTCAAACCACTTCTGACAAACTTTGTCTCCCATCGGAACTAGGAGTGCCAGCGTCTGCTTGGTCTCCATTGCTAGTTGCTTGATGAACACGGAACAATTGCCTTTTTCTTGAGCTTTAAGTACAGATGCATGATGGAATACATGTATACATTTTTCGTCTTCATTGAGCAAGAGATGGTCGCAAAGGTTATCCGTTGGGAGGATCTTAAATCCACCAATACGTTCTAAGTAGTAAGCGTTGAAGGTTTTGGGCCATTTTGGCTTATCAGAGTAAGGATGATTTCGAAATTGAGACTCCAGTAAATCATCCAAACTCTGGTCCCAAGCCCACTGAATGCTAGTTCGTGGACTAATCGTGTGTTCTGAATCAGGCAAGACTTTGATTAAAAGCCAGAGTTGTACGGCAATCTCGAGAGCTTGACATCCGATTCGAGTCTCCATATCATTATTAAAGTGGTTGAGGAGCTCTTTCTTGGTGTTGTTGGTATGAAGCTTGAGAAATTCTACCAGTTGAAAAAGATCGTCAAAGGTTCTCAGAGGAAATCTGGGATTGCGAAAAATTTCACTCGCTTTCTGGCACTCCGATTTGAAGAACCTATGGATAGCTCGCCCATTAGAATAGTAAACTGGAGTCTTCAATAGATCTTAGACAATAAATTTCTCGAGGCAGCTGAGGGAATCAGAACTCATACCTGAAAAAGCTGTTGAATGCTGATATGTCGTCATGAAAATCATCCCACAAGGAAATGCCCCAGAAGACCTCGACAATCTTTGCCTTGAGATCCTCAAGAAAGTCACAGTCCCTTTCAGATAGACTGATGAGGGCATCTGTAGATCTGAGATAGTCCATCATTAGAATCATCTTGCTATTGCTTGCGAGGTAGAGATTTCCGGCGACGAGCGAATCAGTATTTAACGAGGCGTTCGTAAAAAGTAAGGTATGTGGATTCTTGTACGCTGAATAGTACTCACTTACAAGTCAAATTATATTGTGGTTGATATTACTTCAGTCATTGGTTATGGTGCCGAAGTCAAGGATAAAGCGGAAAACTGGCCAGGACGTCAGGCTCAGTGGACACCACCTTTGTAAAATAAGGCTGTTTGTTTCCGAAAACCAAGTAAAATGTATTATATTCAACTTATCTAGAGGTTGTGTTTAATCCATCGGCTTCTTGTGCGATGTCCTCCATCTCACAGACGCGGAGCTTGTTCACCCAGACCCCCATAACAAGTTTGTGGATGAGGAGCACGAAACCAGAATACATGGGTTCTTTCGGTGAGCAACTGGATGACTTTCAGGCTCAAAATCAGCATCGAAGTCGGTGGGTGATAGCTGGGCGTGCCCAGCAGGTTTGGTGTGGAGAGGATGGCCTAAAATCTCGCATTCAACAAACAATTCAACGTCAGAGAGGATACGTGTATGAAAAGTCGCCCGACCGACCAGACATTCACCTCCATTGCTATATGATCGGCCTTCGAATAAGCCACGCGCATCCGACAGTTGTAGTTATAAGCCCAAGTGCAGATGTACTTACACGCATAATAAAAATAATCAAACCAGATGTAAAGAGGGCAAGTCTATAACGCATCTATTAACGGATCAACATACTAACCATCCTAGGAGTCTTTTAAGATAGCAACTATTGAGGCACAATCAATTTCTCTCGGCGGACACGCACAAAGCTGTCATATCCAGAATATTCAACCGACGGATGCTAATGCCAAGCAGTCTTCTGGGGTTTGTGGTGCAGATTTGATCATTGAAGAATCTAATCGCCATGGGACACTTGGCGGTATCATAAAGTTTCGTGAAGCATTCTATGGTCTTACTGCGGCTCATCTTTTCGAACACGATTGCGAAGATTCAGAGTCGCATGCTACCTCAACGATTCAATTCTACGACAGTGAGAGTGAAGGTGATGATAAGCAAGATGGTGATATTGGCTACCAGATCCATCATCTACAAACTTCACTACTCGACATTGCTGATAACTCGTACGCTGGTGGAGCTTTTCAAGGAAGTGGGAGCAACTTAACAAGCACTTCGATGAAAGCCGAAGTTAAGGCTACAGCAAACGATCAAGCAGAGTCGGATATCAATTATGATTGGGCTCTCTTAGAGGCGGCAGGCTTCAAAGATCATGTTTTCAATCAAATAGGAGGCCATTTCGTCACACAATTAGCAAAGGAACCCCCTAGAGGAAAAATCTTGATTCAAACAAGGCGAGGTGTACTTCAGGGCCTCGGTGGTGGTGTCACTGCACACATAGGATCAACAAGACTTCTGTCGTCTGCTCAATGGTCTTTACAACTAACGAGCGGGCACTTTGGTAAGAAAAGACGTCTATACTCCTCAATTGGAACCCAACTAACGTTACGAAAGAACTTGGGGACTCTGGCTCCTGGGTCATAGATGCGACTACCGGCCGCTTGTATGGGATGTTAGCTGCAGGATGTGCACCTTTGGGAACAGGTTACATTATACCGATGATGCAGATATTTGCCGATATACTCAAATCTCTAAAGATATACGATTACCCTAACTGGGCAACCCAATTGACAGAGCCTGCTTTACCGACGTTTCCGGAATTGCTACACAAGGCGGTGTCTCAGGGCAAGTTCGAGCTTGTTCAACAGCTGCTCGATAAAGGCGTGGGTATAGATACTAAGCATAGGATACATGGCACTGCACTTCAGACAGCGGCAGCTAAAGGCTATGGAACAGTTGTCAAGCTACTACTTGATAGAGGCGCGGACTTCAATGTTGAATGTGGTATAAATGGCACAGCCCTTCATGCCGCGGCATCTAAAGGCCACGAGGCTGTTATAAAGCTACTGCTCGACAAAGGTGCGAATGTCAACGCTGATGGTAACAGTTGTAGCACTGCACTTCATGCCGCGGCGTCCAAAGGCCATAAGGCAGTTGTGATGCTACTGCTCAATAGAGGCGCGAATATCAACGCTGAGGATATCATGGATGGCACTGCACTTCATGCCGCGGCCTCTGAAGGCCATGAAGAAGTTGTAGAGCTACTGCTTGATCAAGGCGCGGACATCAACGCTAGGGATAGTAACAATGGCACTGCACTTCATCGGGCAGCATCTGAAGGCTATAAGGCAATTGTTCTGTCATTACTTCATTATGGCGCGGATATCGAAGCCAAGGATAGCAGCTATAGCACCGCACTCCATGCGGCAGCAGCTGGAGGCCACGAGCATGTTGTAGAGCTGTTGCTTGATGTAGGCGCGGATACCAACGCTAAGGATACCAATCATGGCACTGCATTTCAAACGGCGGTGTTTGAAGGCCATGATGAAGTCGTACTGTTACTACTTCCTTATGTCAACGCAGAGGGGGAAAGTCACACTTCTCATCATGGTGAGGTACTTGACTCCAAGGATGTAAGTAAAGTTGACTACCAATCGTTAACCAAATAGCTAAATGATATATAGAAGTCAAAATACAGAAGAGACAGCCGTATTCGGACCCCTGAGGATTATTATGCTTAGCTTGTTCCAATGATTGTAGTTTTTGCAAGGGAAGATCTAACCACGAGTGGTCTATTTGTCGAAGTTTCAGAAAGTTAAAGATATTCACAAAGAAAGCGGGATAGAGATGCGGGTTGACAAAGATGAATTAAGTGATGAAGCGCGCTTCACCTTTGGAAGTAACAGCCATTTTAGACTACTAGTTTCACCATGAGTGAGAACGAGTAAGTAACCCCTTTTTTGTTTCACCCAAGACTATAGGAAACCTTTCCACGCCTAGTATCTTGAGCTGACAAGGCTCAAGTGACATTCACATCCATACTCCCAGGTGTGAACAGCTTTATGGCTGATGCGCCTCAGTTTAACCCCTACAATGCAGTAGACCAATTGATTATTGATGGTGAAATTTCTCAAGGGGATCAATCTGTCTTTTGTGTTCCAATTTATCATGATGAGACGTTCTTTACAGCGAACTACTCGATCGTTGTAGACTCTAAGATAAGGCCTAACGAACATAATGAAGACATGTGGTTGAGTTATAGTTAATGGAGATTCAGTAATCACAGTTTCGAGATACGATGAAGTGAGTGACATTACAAGAAACTAATTTTTCTTTCCCTGAAACTTTAGTTGTCTTCCTCATCCGCAATATATATAATTTAACCGAGACCTTCTATACGCAATACATATTGATATAACAAGTACGAATACATAGAAGTCACACACCTTTCACCAATTACAATCTTATCAAACTCGGGCACTTGCCTCCAAGTCTGCGCTCTTGGTCGCCTGGTCAGAACAGCGAGTTACGCAGCGCAGATCAAATACGTGTGCACAATTATGCAAATGACTATGAGATAGATCATCGCTGTCGTCGTAAACAATGGTATAGGGTTGGTTACGATCCGTGTCGATGATTTGCAATCCCATGCTTTTGAAATTTGTAGGCCTCCTAAGATAATCATGTGTGACTTCGTGCAAGATTTGGGTGAGGCTCCGCTTGTCTAATTTGGTAGGTCTTTGAGGGTTTGGGCAGATATGTTCTCCGTTTCAATGGTGTATTTGATACCCTTTCCGTTGTTATCTTATTGAGCTCTGGCTTGTGTTTTGCGATGAGAGACCGCGAGGTCGAGAACTATATGCGTACGTAGTCAGCATGCGGGCTTATACAAGATAAGTGGATTAAGAGACTATCGAATACTAAGTAGCGGTGAATCCCATTACTGTTTCTAGATACAGAAAAAAGATAAAAAGACACATAATTAAATCATATTATATCACAATAGAAATTGAATTTTTCCGAATTAAAAAAAGATTGTTATTATTATTGGTGATCTTTTCATCGATCTACTGCTTAGTAGATTGTTATATTATCATAAACGACTGCATCGTCATTGCTCGAGTATTGTTACGTTGATCACAACTTCCGAGTCCGAGGGGGTTCCTTCTACTGTGTACATACTCATATCCCGGAATGCATATACGCACCTACCATAATATACATAAGTTTTCTTGTACGTATATGTACCTAAAGTCTAGACACAACACCATTTCTTCTTGTTACGTCCATCACATCTGTCATACCCCTCAATTGCATGCATCGACAAGATTCAAGATCATTCGATATGCAACACTGCCAGCCTTCTCATTGAAGCTGCGGCTGGCAGCATATTATTGGCCGGTATCTGTTGCTGACTGCCTCCTCGGACCCCAATATGCAAGCCGGGAAGTCCGATTTCGAAGGTAAACATGCTCGCACAGAGAAGAAGGGTGAATGGGAGAGGCGGAAAAAAAGAGCCCTGCTGTGATACGTTTGAAAGCACTCCTTCGTACTGCACGATGCTGCACGTGGATGCTGTTTATCAATTTACCTCTGGTTCAGCCTTCAGCCCCCCAGCTCCCAGCTTCCAGCTTGCCAGATCCCGCCTCTCACCTCGTTTCCATATTTTACATTCCCATTCTCTTATGTGCAGCCTTGTTGATGATCTGCGTTTCATTTTCCCTCTTCTTCATCCTCCTAGAATTGCACAACTCCCCATGGTTGATACGAAATTCTTTGTCTTTGCGACCGTCACGTAGGAGCTTCGATTTACTAAGTCACACGATTGTCAGTCTTGTTTACATGCGATTCAAACTCAAGGGTATACAGGCTCAGAGACCCGAGCTAGGACAACTGGGCCCACAGAACCAACCTGAATGATTACCAACAGGGCATTCATGCGTAGATCGCCATTATGGCATACATGAAAGAGATACATTTTGAGGCTCAAGGTTTCAAGCGTTCTGGAAATGCATGCCCCTTGGAATACTCTCTTTGTCCATCACATCTTGGAGGGGGATGTTGCCCTTCCACTTTATCCTGTGGGACAAGTAGCTGCTATGCGACAATGACTTCGTCACCGACATCTTGCTTTACTACCGGATATGTAGCCTGCGGTGTGCAAGAAGGAGGTAATGTTTGGTTTATCAGTTTATCAGACCTAAGGAATAAATTTGTTGGAGGCTTGCTAACAATGAATTAGGTGGCTGCTGTCCTTCAGGTTATCAGTGCAATCGGAATGGATGTATAGCACCCACTGGAATATCTGTTACCACTGCAATAGATAGCTGTGCTACGGGATCATATCTGTGTCCAGCATCTCTGAACTATGGCTGTTGTGCGGACGGCCTCTCTTGTGGTCTGACCACTTGCTACGCAACTTCAACCTCCACTGTCTCCTTGACTCTCACTATCACAAGTACAAATTCTGCTTCAAGTGTAAGCACCATAACTACTGTGGTACGGACAGCATATGTACCGAGTACGCCAACGGATACTGGCACTGTTTCTACTTCAACCGCAGTCTCAAAGATAGCAGCATCAACTACATCCGGAACAGCCACTAGTACTCCTACGTCATCTATTGGTCTTACAAAATCTCAACGTGGAGGTATTGTTGGGGGAGCAATTGCTGGTCTAGTCATCATAATGTTTTTAGCATTGATGGCATGTATCATCCTGCGTCGATTCAATAAGGCAACCTCAAGAGCATCTGGTTCTGGGAATGGGCATTATGGGGATCTCGGTCACAGCAACCGACAAATAAGTGATAACCATCTAGAACCTCTTGTAATGTACGAAGCTCATAGCAATACTGTTAATCGTCCAACTGCGGTTCACCCGACAGGAGCTCCGTGGACAAGTTATATCTCACCGCAAATCCCACCACCTTTCTACTCCAGCAATGCTATTGGATACACCCCATTGCCTGCATCCGAATCAGAATTGCAACATCAGAATATGAATCAGACACATGGCTATTTTGACCAAACTTCTGGGTCGATAAGTAGCAATGTATCGCCTCCGTTAGACGGTCGAGAGCGGAGCATCAGTTTTGGACAGCCGGATGTGCAACGTAGACCAAGTATGAATTCACATGGCCGACAATGGAGCGATGTTAGCGCGCAGAGCAACCAGAGCAATCTGAGCAATGAGAGCTATGAACTTGAAGCTACGGAGTCGGATAGGCGAGGGAGTATACAACGAGCCTGGGCAGGTTTTGCAGATTTTCGAGTGACATTATCCAGAAAACGTAGTCGAAGAAAAAGCGGTCTAAGCACTCATGCGCCAGCGGATACTGGGGACTGGGCGAAGTCACTTCAAGTGACTTTGGATGATGTTGCTGAAGGGCAGAGGTCTGAGGAGGGGAACAACGAGCACAATAGAGCAGAAACAAGAAATCCATAGCGTGGAGCTGAACGTTGTAATAATAGTAATGATTCATGAATTGCTAGTAATAGATATACGATAATAAACAAAAACCACTGTCGATATAGAGAGCTCAAGAGTTGTCAGCGACTCTCCTGTCGGTTCTAAACTGTGCCTCGGGTGAAGGTATCCATTCAGGGACCTCGCCTGGGTGATTTATGGTAGATCGGGGAAGTTTGCCGCTAAGCTTGTAAAAGACGCTAAGATTATCGATAAGTGGCAGAAATATTTCTGGAGAAATGCAAAAGCGAGATCCCCCATCAAATCTTACGAAAATCAGTCCTCGCAAATATGGTGAAAAAAAGAGTTGGAGCCTTGGAGAAGGTTGATGCCGATCTGTACGTGTTTCAGGACGAATTCCAAAATATTGAAGTACTGACAATGGCCACAGTCCTAATTTGCAGTATAAAATTCGTCGCGATCCTAAGTAAGTCTTCGTTGCAAATATTGTCGCCGAGCAATCACTAATAGCTTTTGAAGGTCTTACAACGAGGATTTTTTGAACCAGTATGGACAATACCAATCACAGAGAGACATCTTTATGTCCTCGCCGTCAGCTGCAACACATACCGGTATCGTCTCGTTTCGCGATCTTATCGACTTTGTATCTCACGTCGCCGATTGTTACCCAGAAGACACTGCCGGTTTCCACAATGACTTGAAGACCATCTTGACTCTTCATCATGCCGAGTTGGAGAGTGAGTTGCGCGAGAAGATTGTAGGAAGTTTGGTGCTTCTTCGACGAAAGGAGATTATTGACTCGGCGGAATTACTGAATATCCTCTTCCCAATTCTTGTTTCCACACCTAGCAAAACTCTGCGAACACTCTTATTCCAGAAAATCCTCTCGGATTTACGTACCTCAAATTCGAAGACCACAAACCACAAACTCAACAGAACAATTCAAACAGTGCTCTACAATCTTCTTACCTCTGATCGTACTTCTTCCAAGGGTATCTGGGCTGTGAAGATCACCCGTGAGATGTGGAAGCGTCAAATCTGGACAGACTCCAAGGCTGTAGAAATTATGAAGGAGGCTAGTTTGGCAGACAATGAGAAGGTTGTTGGTGGAGGTGTACGGTTCTTCCTCGGTGGAGACAAGGAAAGAGAAGAGTTGGAGGATGACAGCAGTGACGAAGAAACCATTGATATCGGCAAACTCAAGCATCAAGCTGGTATCAACAAGAAGACCAAGAAGAAGACGAAGTCTCTTGAAAAGGCTGTTGAGAAGGTCAGGAGACAGGAAAGAAAGAAGAAGCAACCTCATCCTCTGAATTTCTCCGCGCTTCATTTGCTTCACGACCCACAAGGTTTTGCGGAGACGCTTTATTCTAAACATCTTCACAGCGGCAAATCCAAGCTCAATTTGGAGCAGAAGCTTTTAGTGCTTCAGCTTGTCTCGCGTCTCGTCGGTCTTCACAAACTGACTGTTATCTCTTTATATTCATACTTCACCAAATATCTTACGCCTCGCCAACCTTCCGTCACTACCTTCCTCGCTTGTCTTGCACAGGCAACACACAGTCTTGTGCCCCCCGATGCGCTCGAGCCGCTAGTTCAGAAGATTGCCAACGAGTTTGTTTCTGAGGCTTCGGCTTCTGAAGTCGCTTCCGCAGGTCTAAATGCTATTCGAGAAATCTGTGTTCGTCAACCATTAGCTATGAACGACACCTTGTTACAGGATTTGGTCATGTACAGAAAGAGTAAGGATAAGGGTACCATGATGGCTGCCAAGGGTCTGCTTTCGTTGTACAGAGAAGTTGGAGCAGATATGTTGAAGAAGCGTGACCGAGGCAAGGATGCCACGATGGGCATTAGGAGCGGAGCAATCAAGGAGCGCAGATTCGGTGAAGAAGAAGTTGGAGGTATTGAGGGCTTGGAGCTTTTGGAGGAGTGGAAGGAGAAGGAGAGGAAGCGAAAGCGTGTTGAGAGAGGTCTCCCCGAAGAGCTTGGCACCGATGAGGAAGAAGAAGATGATGAGGAACAAGATTGGAACGCATGGGACGTTGAGTCAGATGCCAGTTCCGATTCTGGTGGGTGGATTAATGTTGAGTCTGACGCTGAGATTGAAATCAGCGACAGTGAAGATGAGAAACCCGCAGCCAAGAAGGTTCGATTCGATAAGACTGCTAGCGCGCCTGGTGCTACTGAGAAGACCGCACCTGAGACCGCCGAAGAGCAGGAGAAGGCTGATGCCGAGCTCGAGAAGAAGATCTCCTCTCTGGCAACTTCCCGCATTTTGACGCCAGCCGATCTCCAGAAGTTGCAGGAGTTGCGCGCTGAGGCCGCCGTCAGCAAATTGACTGGTCACCAGCGACGCAAGGAGCTCGAGGCCCGCCATGCTGATGACGCCTTGACTGCCGAGCAGATCGAGGGTCTCTCTAAGCTGCGCAAGTCGACTAAGGAGGAGATGATCGCGTTAGCACGTGAGGGTAAGGGCGATCGCAGCGAACACAAGAGTACACAGGCTATTCGACGTGCCAAGAAGGAGGCTGAGGGTAAGAGTACTACGAATAAGGAGAAGTCGAGACAGAAGAACTTCATGATGACGCTTGGTAAGGCCAAGTATAAGCAAAAGAGGAGTTTGACGCAGACTAGACGTGTGCTTAAAGGACATATTGAGAGGAGTAAGAGAGGTGGTAAGAGAGGTAATATTGGTATGTAGACTTAGAGGTTTCGCATCGTTGTGGTAGTGAAAATTGATACCCTTCGCTTCAAGAAGTACATTTTGAATTGGCCTAAATTGCTTGTGGTATATGCTGTGTTTGCTTCATGCTTCAATCATTTCGTGTTTGTTGCTGTCTATATATTCCGCGTGCTAGTCATAGCCACTTTAATTGCCATATCTCCTACCAACAACCACTTTCGGCAGTTGATACTGACCTGAACGACAATCTGCCATTTGTGTGTGGAAATTTGCATTAAGTAAATACGGCCACGAGGATATTCTAGGCGCATACCAGGCTGGATTTAAGTATTATTGACCTTCTTTGTTCTCTATTGGGCTTATTGGACTGTCTGGGGTAGTGATATGAGATTTCTCTGGGAATCTCTAGTAGGATCATTTGGAGTTTAGCAGCTACTCCTATAGATGAAGTGGCATATACACGTTTAAGAAACGGCGCTTATTATATGGGTTCATTGTAAAAGACTTGAGGTATATTCTTGTCGCTCACCTCTATAGGTCTGTGAAGAGAAGCACAATATTGAGTACGTGGTGGATCCCTGAGGTAAATACAAGGCAATTCAAAGCACAAGTGTTTCCACGCAGTTTCGGGGCCATGTTGTTGCATATTTTAAAGGACCATGTTTTGGATCTCACGATTAGGTTGAATCAGGAAATTTGTCAAAACAACGTCTTAGACATTATATTCAGGGCTTAGCAAGAAGCTACTATCGAAAATAACGACTGCGCTCTTATCCACATGAAGTCATTCCACAGTACTCTCTTGCATTGTTGATACCCAAGCAGTAGCCTCCACATCAGTGACGACCCCATAATGACGGTCTCAAGTCCTCATACAGTGTCTTTGAAGGTGTCAAAACTCTCGGCTTATCAGGTCCCCTTCAGCCCTTTCGCATTCAGGACACACACCATCTTGTTGTAAAGAAGGATTAAACGTCTGCACGTTCCAACAGCGACGGGTAGATCCATATAATATGTTGCGCTTAGAGTGACATTTTCGAGATAGGCGCTTTGTTTGGTGGCCGCAACTGTGCGTGAAAATGTTCCAGTTGCACATAGTAGCTGTGATGAGCTCTCGAATATTGTGTAGCTATCGTGGTTACTCCTAGGAAGTGTTGCGTGCAGATGGTGAATGTTTTGTGTGAGTGTCGTGGATGTAGAAGTTGATAAACAAAGATGATATGACAATGTCTCTTGAGCCTGGACTTGACATCTTTCATAACCTGTTTGCTTTTCCTTGAATCTAGGAAGACATGGTGACTTGTGCTTCCATTCATAGAACTACTGATATCAGATGAATATGTTTGGATAAAGCTAGGGACGATCAGCAGACCTGTTTATGGGTGTACTGATAGCATCTTCCTGTTATGGTTGCTATTAAGCGAGGTTTCTCAGTGTTATTTGGAAAGTAAAAAAGAAGGGGACAAAGCTAGGCTACAAGATGATATATACTTAGCTGGAAGTGAGGAATAAGATATCCATAGATCCTAGAGTCTATATATATGCGATCATCGCTGCGACTGATATGATGTGAGCTAAAATTCAAAGCCTGTATCTATCCTCCTCCACCTTGGTGATGCTTGTGTTCCTGCTCGAATTCTCTAGTATCAGAACTAGTATTTTACAACAAAGACAATACAAGAACGTTGATTTGGTATAGAGAGTGATGGGAAGCATATAAGTCCAGTATATATCTAAGTCAAACTTGAGCATGTGTACGAACATCTTAAGCTTGATGCTTTTCCTGGATCATCCTCACTTCTGATACATTGAATAACTTGTCACCAGTATACGCCTTTAATGCTGGTGAATTCAAAGACTAACACGAACGGCTTCTATGTCTCAGGTCATTTATAAATACTGAGGTTTACTTGAAGATTTTAAGTCCAGTACTGGCTGCAAGAGTCGCAGATGAAGAGCTGAGAGATGCCTACAGTGAAATTCTGACTTACTCGAAAAACAGAGGACTTGAAAGGCTTGTTAAAAAAAAAATCTGGAAGTTCGTAGCGTACTGTTACATAAATGATTATAATGTTAGATGGGAAGGCTCAAGCTATACGACAGTCTCGGGCAAGAGTCAAATCATTCTGTCGAGGTTCCGATACTTTGACAGAGTTGCCGTCTTTTGACCGCCGTCGTTGGTTATCATCGTTATTGATTACTGGTGTCACAACTCAAGGATAAGTACAAGACCCGGCTAAACCCTTCACAATGCGAAAGAATCGAACAAAAAGATCATGAAATACGAAGCCTCGTGGTGTGGCCGATGAAATCGCAACTTGATAGACGAGCAAAGCCTAATTGATTAAACAGACGTCTTATTTGAGGTGAGGGGGAAAACATAATACCTTGATCTTGGCTCCACGCTTTTACATTCCCTACGGATGATATTCAAAGGGATCATATACTATATAGGCATATATCATTAGAGATTAGAGCCAGCGGACAAGAGATCGATCTACTTTTGCTACTGAGGGTACGGTTCAAGGTATGTGGAAGAAACGCAAATAATTCGTACTAGAGTAGATATAAACTCCAGCTCTTTTTCAGCATTTAGGTAGTACATATATGAAGTTTTTGAGAGCCTATTTTATTTTAGGAGATTCATGCACATAAGAAAAATACAAAGTTATTCCAACTCAAATTGTACACTCGAGCATGGTCACGTGAATGTACGATTTTAGTTTCGTTGTTCATCGCCGACTAAGTGTACCTAGGCCTACGCGAGTCAAGCCACATGTCGGTCTTTGCTGTGGCGTTCGGCCGTCACATTATCCACTTCTCGATGCCTCCAGGAATACAGGAACCAATATCCATGCGAACTTCTTCCGTTGAATTTAAACGTCATCTTCATTCCAATTCCAATTCCTTTCTGACGAGCCTAATATCACCTTCAATATGGGAGACTCTGGGCGGAAGTATGGCATGCTCCAAGACTTGTTTCTCATCGCCGTTGCAGTAAGTCACAGCTATCTTTTGTATTCACTTTGCGCCTCGGCTTCATCATACAGCATGTGCTAACAATGGTCGTGTGATAGAACATCTCCGTGTATTATCTTGTGAAGCAAGTTTTTGCTAGTATGCCAGGTCATGAAGACCCCGAGAAAGCACAACACGAGCAGGCGGCTCTCAAGGCTGCCGCCAACCTCCGACGATTAGACAGGCGATCTGAGGATGACAGCGACTCCGAAGATGATGATCCCAAACAATCGAAGAACGGGAAGCGACGAGCAAAGAAGGAGGATCTGGTCTTAAACCAATATGAGAGTCTTATCGCTATGGAAGTTGTCGCCCCGGAAGATATTCCAGTAGGGTTTAATGGTAAGTTTTGCAGATTGCTTCTAATCTTCATGGCTAATGATGGCTAGATATTGGAGGTCTTGACGACATTATCGAAGAATTGAGAGAGACCGTTATTTATCCCCTCACTATGCCCCATCTATATTCTCACGCGTCACCGCTACTGTCAGCGCCTTCCGGTGTTCTGCTTTACGGGCCTCCTGGCTGCGGCAAGACTATGCTTGCGAAAGCATTGGCTCACGAGAGCGGTGCTTGCTTTATCAACCTTCACATCTCGACTCTTACAGAAAAGTGGTATGGCGACTCAAATAAACTTGTTGCTGCCGTGTTCTCGCTTGCTAGGAAATTACAGCCAAGTATTGTCTTTATTGATGAAATCGATGCGGTTCTGGGACAGCGTCGCAGTGGTGAACATGAGGCTAGTGGTATGGTGAAAGCCGAGTAGGTCAACCCTCAATTTGGATTACGTCGAATCGCAAGCTAATCTTATTAGATTCATGACTTTGTGGGATGGATTGACTTCCGCCAACAAGACCGGAGAAATGCAAAGAATTATGATTCTTGGCGCTACGAACAGAATTCAGGACATCGATGAGGCTATTCTTCGACGGATGCCAAAGAAGTTCCCAGTTTCTCTACCTTCCATCAACCAAAGACGACGCATTTTAAAGTTGATTCTGAAAGACACTAAGATTGACGAAGAACACTTCGATATTGAATATCTTACCCGGGTCATGGCTGGTATGTCTGGAAGTGATATCAAGGAGGCGTGTCGAGATGCAGCTATGGTTCCAGTCAGAGAGTTCATCAGATCTCAACGCGAACAGGGAATTTCAATGGCGGGTGTAAGTTCTGAAGGAGTTAGGGGAATTCGCACCGAAGACTTTTTCGGGCGTAATGGCGGAGCTCAAATTCTCGCTAGTAATCATCAACGCGAGTCGAATAAGGCGAAGGAAGCAACATCCAGTGACGAGTATGAGGATACTGATGAGGCCATAGAGCCTCAGGATTGATCTTGTTTAGGATATCATTGCAGGGTGCATTCGGCATGGTGGCGTGGCGTTTGGGATTGTATACAATGGGAATTTAGCACTTGATTTGTGGCAAGCTCCATTTTAGCAGCGCCCACCAACTCTTTATAGAGGATTGATGCTTTGTCTCCTCCCAGTTACCACTAGATTAAATATATCTATTCAATTCCTGTGACATTCAAAACTTGTTGCCTTGAATACTGTGCTTATTTCGTAGGGCTGAGTGGCTGTAGCATATCATTGGCAGCTTTGATCAAGATACAAAATGCTCAGAAATCGATACCTGGTAAGACCGAGCTGATGAACAGGGGTAATTTTTGTCTCTGAAAGTAGGAGTAGCAGTAGTTTAGCGGTTAAAGAAGACATTGCACTTGTCCTCCTAGTACCCGTTGATTGGCGAAGAATTGAAGGCACCCTCAGACTATGCATTTCAGCTTATGCTTATTAATCTAGATCGAATTAGGCACATTAACAACGCGACATGATACTAATCTGACTTAATCTGATCTTCTAAACTATCTTAAACAACTATCATAAGTATTCGGCATTTAACGTCTTTCCAAGCCTAGTTCTTCTCTCTTCTAGAGCACCTATCATCTCGTCAATGAATCTTGGCCATAATGCAGCCCACCCCCTCATCAGATACTAACCCGCTGGCAACCAGCACAACCAGCAGCAGCAATGCCGCAGCATCCTCACTCGCAGGCTTAAACCCTCGCTCCTGCACAGTCTGTCGGCGACGAAAGGTTAAATGCGACAAGAGAATGCCGTGCAAAAATTGTGTAAAATCAGGTAATGATTGTGTCTTCCCCACATCACGCGGCGTACCGCAGCCTTCAAATTCTAGTCATAGCCAAGCAAATGGACGAGATGCACAGCTTCTGGCCCGTTTAAACAAGTTAGAAAAGGTCGTTAAGGAGTTGCGGCACCATCCGGACGTCGAGGAGATTGGACCGCCCAAATTTGCCTGGAATGATAAAGCAAATGATCGGGATACTTCGGCTTCTGAATTTATGCTACGGACGGATGTTGGACGTCTCGATATAAGTGGCGATGGGAAAAGTCGCTACTCGAGTAGCAGGCTGTGGACTACTCTGTCTGACGAGGCACGACCTTCAAACTCTCTAAATAGCTAGTGGAGCTAATCATCTTACAGGTTCAAAACATCCGTGAAATAATAGATGAGACTGCTGATATGGGCACGCCTCCGGATTCGAATGAAGACGGAGACACATCGGTTGAAACTGATCGAGGTGCCTTCTTATTCGGCTGTATATGCAAAACTCAAGATATGCTCGACCTTCATCCCTTACCCTCTCAGATTATGTTCTATTGGAAGACCTACGTCGAAAATATCGACCCTCTACTCAACATATTGCATAAGCCCAGTGTGACTATTCTCTTGAATAACGTTAAAGACCGCCTTGATACCATAGATCGTGAGAGTGAGGTCTTGCTATTCTCAATTTATTTCGCGGTAGTCACCAGTATGTCGTCAGAAGAGGTGGAAACTGAATTGAAGCAATCAAAAGCAACCCTGCTCCGAAGATACAAGTATGGTGTAGAGAAAGCTCTTGCAAGAGCCGACTTTTTGAATACACATGACTTGGTGGTTCTCCAGGCCTTTATTGTTTTTCTCTTCTGGTATGTCACTTGAAATATCTCTTGAAACTCAATTGACATGCATTACAGCCTTCGTTGTTATGATCATAGTCGTACCACATGGACCCTAATATGTAAGAGCCGTCGTCAAAGTTCCGGGTTTCATTGCTTCGCCTATGAATGCCACTGATATCTCCAAGCCGTGGCAGCACGACTTGCCAACGCATTAGGAATCCACCGAGATGGCACCAAATTCGATCTCTCACCATTCAACATTGAAATGCGCCGCAGGACATGGTGGGGTGTACGACTTTTACATGACAGAGCATCCCAAGACTACGGGTCAAGCCATTCTCTCATGCAAGACTCCGATGCCCTCATTCCCCTCAACATCAACGACTCGGACATCAGCCCTACGACTACCGTCGCCCCCACCTCACGCGTCGGCTTCACGGAATCAACATTCTTTATCATCCGCTGCGAGCGTATTGATGCCCAAGACAAGCTAGTCTCTTATACAGATGGCTGTCTTATAGGCAACGGAGCGAAGAACGAGCAGATTATCCGCGATTACCAGCGTAAGTACGATGTTGAATACGTAGACAATGTCCCTACACGCGCGGGTATCTCACTAATATGCACCTTGATTGCCCGGCTTGGTACGTCAAAAATGTGGATAAACCACTATCAACACGTTCGCGGTGTCTGCGGGGTCGAAGGTCTATCGGAAGAGCAGACTAAGCATATGTTCGCCGAATCCATTCTAATACTTGAGGAATCCAACAAGTTGTACAACGAGCCGTCGCTCAAGAAATGGGCATGGCTGTTTACGTCGTATACAAATGCTAATCTAGTTATTAACGTATGCCCCTCTTCCTCATATCTTCCACCCTGCTCCATTCTTTATCTATACCAGAACTTCATTTTGACGCTGAATTAAAACTTCCAGCTCCACGCCTTCGTTTGTGTAGCCAACGCATTGATTGCCTCCCCCAACTGCCCTGAATCGAATCGTGCCTACGCCTCACTTCAAATGATGTGTCACTACTGGGCAGAAAAACTGCATATCGAGCGTCGCTGCGCTATCTGGCAACCTGTTGGCCGGTTGATGACGAAAGTCCAAAGCCTGCGAGGTATCTCGTCTAGCAGCGACGGTATTCTCGGTAACACTGGTACTTCTAGTTGGACCCTCGTTGATCACTTGAGCGGGACTGAGTCTGCGTCATCATTGAGCAATGCAAATGCCTCGCCTGAGAACTTCCAGGTACCGCCTATTAATGCGGAGTGGGTGGGTGTGGCGCCAGACTTTGACTTTTCTACATGGGACAATTTTAGTATGAATGTGAATCGTGATGGTAATGGTAACGGGGGTATGGGGGTGCAGGAAACTCAGGGTATGCAGAGCGGAGCCTTGGGGGATATGTCGGGGTTAGGGGAAGATGTGAATCTCTTGGCTGCGGGGGAGAACTGGCCTGCGTGGATGACATATGGAGAGAGTTATGGATGGGGTATGGGGGGCGCTTGAGGCGTCGCGTGAATGTGGCTAATTGATATACAATGTGAATGGGATCTTGGAGGGATTGATTGTTTAATGGGACAGATGTACTTTGATTCTCAACAGCAAGTGTTCTCCGTGTATAAGAACAGGAAAGAACAAAACAAGCGAAAAAACAAACAAACACCTCTCGGTGACTTCACTTCAAGCGAGAGAATTATACAAAAGCCTCAACATTCAACATCGCAAAACACTAGAACAAAAAAAGAAATGTTGAACAAAAAAAGGGGGGAAGCCACAACGTATCCTCCGCCTCAAGCAGCGCATGTTCTCGGTACTTCCATCCCTCAAACACCACTACATGAGTCTGGATCCCAATGAACCTCCGGAGAATCGAACCCACGTTGTGTCTTTAAGCGGGGCTACATAGAGATATCAGAGTGTGGTCCATTCACTTTGATATAGTAGCTAGCTGACACCATCGTAACATACGAGTGTGCCATACCGCCTAACGAGTTGAGAAATCTTGCTTGTTTGATTTCATATGGGTGTCGTCGATGTAAGGTGGGTTATCTGTGCTTGCTTCTTCCCTCTTAAGAGAAGAACCATCATTGCTGCATTGGGAGGTAAGTTCACATAACGGTTTGATGTGATGTGCTCATACTTCTCTAACAGCACAAGCTTCGATATTGTATACATGTCTACTTATTATAACTCTATGCTATCCAAATAAGTATGAGTTTTCAAAGGAGCTGAATTTGAATGTTCTATATATGGTTTGTGACCATATGTTTTCTAACTATACCACCCTATGCAATATGCACACCTGACTACCTATGACTTCTGTCCCATGAACCTCCGCTTCAAAACCGACACCGTTGATTCCTTCCCCTTTGTAGAGGGGTGCACAGGATGCTCCCGCTCCCACTTCTCATCGTCTTGATACACACCAATGGCCAGCTCCAAATCATATTCCGCTTGCTTGAGGTACAGCACAGCGACATCATACCTGCGCATCAAGTCTATTAGCTCACCCTCAACCCCCAACTTATACTCCAATATCAAACTTACTCATAAACTTTACAAGCAACCATAAATTTCCTTATCCTCACTTTCCGTCTCTCCTCCTCCTCTCCCTCAATGGGCACCGGACTCAAACTTTGCCCAACACCGTCACAGTATTCACCAGGAATAGTCAATGTCCTTCGACCATAAATCAGCGCGTCACTAGTGAGGTAATTTTTCCGACGCAGTACATCAATGGGGACATTGTATCGGAATGCCAGAGAGGTGACTGTATCGGCTTTGTGGTCTATAAAGTGAAGAATGTCGTCTTGGGGCGGTGCTTTCTCGGTAGACGGGGTGAGCATAGGATTTGCTGTGTAAGCGGGGAGCTCGTCGCAAGCCGATGTTCGAGGCTCCGAGAGAGCTCCTGAAGGCGGGGAATACGGAGGTGGATTACGAAGGCCTTGTGGGAGAGAAGTCGGTGTTGTAGAGATTTGGCAGAAGGGACCTGATTCGATCAGCTTGCTGGATAGGATATACTGGGGTTTGTGTGGACTTACAGTATGTTGCGAATCTAGAATTTTTCTATGGCAACGAGTTAGAAATGCTTGAATGGTATAAATGTAAAATTGAGATCATACTGTTATACAGGGACCGCAAATTACTCTCTTACAGCATTCAAGTCTGCGGTCGTGCATCTGTGGCTTCTCGGTCTTCTCATCGTATTGTGGCGAGATGTTACGCAGGAGAGTTGCGCACGTACAACAGGCTTCTTCAGCCATAGTTACTTAAGGAAAACGAAGATAGAGTGTGCGATTGCGAAGAGATTATTTATACAAGCAAGTTATATGTGGAAAGATAAATGTGTTTGCTCGTCAGTAAGTAAATACGTCTATGGCTGCCCTCTGTTGAAGTTGTTATCGGAATCATGACGCCGGCAACAAGCAGTTTGGCGCTAAGATAAGAAGTGTATTCATGTCACGTGAGAATCGCCAATCAAGTCGCCAGGTGAAGATGGCAGCACAATTCGTTGGCAATATTACTTAATATGAGTGAACATGTATGCTTGGAACATGATTTTGACTCATCAGATTTATTCTACCTCGTACTATATAGCCCATCATCACAATACGTCCATGAACCCGCTCGCAGAGAAGAAGTTACAAGCAATCGCCATGCTAATGCTTCAAACCATTCCTCCTGTATACGCCAGAACGTTTCAAAACAACGAAAAAGCATTTATATATATATACTTCGCTCACGAAAAAGCCCAACAGGACTTTTGCATACAAGTCCCTGAAAGGACTCGGTCGATAAAACTAATTATTCGGGATACCCATTTGGTAGCTGACGCTCGCTGTCATCAAATGGATCCGATTGGTGCACAGCACCACCAGACAAGAGCTGGTCTTCAACATTGTTTGACGAAACCGTGGGTGATGGTGTAAAGCCATTGGCATCGAGCATGTTCGAAACAGCAACATTGTTGGCATGTTCATCAGTGTTTGGCGAGTCTGGCAAGAGATATGTGAGACCTTGCTCTCTAGCCAATTTCTCATACTCTGGATCGTCTCGTGGGACAGGAATGAAAGTCGTTCCTCTACGAGGATCACGCTGGAGCGGGAAAGGCTTATCACTGATTCGGCCGAGTTGTTCGCGCTGCTCACCAACTAGTCGTCCACCACGCCAAGTTGAACTTGGGACTACGAAGGCTCCAGCTCCAGGATCGTTCTTCCAATGATCGACATCTTGACCATTGACTGGCAATTCGCTGTACGTAATACGAAGATCAACATCTATAAGGTATCGAGTTGATTGAACAATATACATCAGATCAGATAACTGGATGAAGTTAATATCAACATAAAATCTATTGCCTTGCTGATTTGACATACCTTGACAAAGAAGAGATCTAATCCAAAGAAAAGAGGTTTGTTCTGGTCACGCAAGATCGCACGTCTCTGCATGTTCAGATCATCCTCACCACAACAGTCCCTGAAAAGAGGGTCTGTCATGCAGTATCTGTCAGCTTCGATATGCCAAATGGCTTGTTTTGCGACAGGTGAAGCAGGAACTCGTTGCCAAGCAGTATCTGATTGTATTGTTAGTAGACTAATTGGGAGATTAGGATCATCGAGCAACTTACATTGAGAAAGCTGCATGTCTTTAATGCCAAGCAGCAATGCGACCTGGGTGTTCAAAACCCACTGCTCCCGCCCATCGTTCGTAGGGTCATCTGGGTTTATTGTACTATAGCGTACGCCAGTCATGCTTGTAAATCTGTAGGCGATTTCGGGGCTCTTTGGGTCGGTCAACCCATCAAACCAACGTAGAAGCTTGGGTAGTTTTGCCAGTCGTTCACGTTCCGCTATTTCAGCTTGACGCTTGCGCTCTGCTTCACGAGCAGAACGCTTATTAGCTTCTTCTTGTTGACGGAGACGTTGTTGTTCCAAATACAGCCTCTTGTTCTCTGCCTCTGCCTTTTCCTTAGCTTCGGCATCTTCTCGCTTTTGGCGTTCTTGACGCTCGGCCAATTCTTGCTTTTGTCGAAGTTCTTCTTCAAGAGCGGCCTGTTCACGAGCAAGTATCTCCTTCTTGGCGTTTTCTACACGCTCCTGTTCTACCCTCTCACGAGCTTCTAGAGCGTCTTTGGCCTCCTTTGCCTCTTTAGCTTCTTTAGCTTCTCTGGCTTCTCTGGCTTCTCTGGCTTCTCTGGCTTCTCTGGCTTCTCTGGCTTCTCTGGCTTCTCTGGCTTCTCTGGCTTCTCTGGCTTCTCTGGCTTCTCTGGCTTCTCTGGCTTCTCTGGCTTCTCTGGCTTCTCTGGCTTCTCTGGCTTCTTTGGCTTCCTTCGCCTCCTTCGCCTCCTTCGCTTCCTTTGCTTCCTTTGCTTCCTTAGCTTCCTTAGCTTCCTTAGCTTCCTTTGCTTCTTTGGCCCTCTTGGCCTCTTTGAATTCAACATCGGAAGGTGTGCTTGGAGCTTGACTTCCACGCTCTTTCTTGGCCTTTCCAATGTCAGGCATATCCACGTCCTCTTTAGAGGAGTTTATTGGGGCCGATGCCATCTCCTGGCTTGCTGACGGAGCTTCCTTGTCTGATGTTACTTCTGCATTAGATTTAGGGGTATTAGCGGAAGACTTTGCTGATGATAATGCAGCATTTGAGTTGTCATCTTGCTTGACGTCAGGGGCGGAGTTTGATTTTGCAGCGTTGGCAGAAGAAACGTGGGGGGGCTTGGAGACCACAGGTGGGGTGATCCTACGCTTATCGTTGTGGGTATCATGAGAATCTGGGCGACGTTTGGAATCTTCTTGGGCTGGAGAAGAACTTCGAACATCCTCCATCGGATCGTCGCCTGATTCAGGAGCAACACGACGCCTCTTGGTAGGAACACTGTCCTCGCCACGCCGGTTGGGGGAGTCGACAATATCAGACCTTGGCGGAGTAGCACTACTTCGAGGTCTTTTGACTGGACTATCACCACGATCACCCTTAATCGCACTAAGCCTGTCCTTTGATGGCTCTCGTTTTTGTGAACGGGCACGATCGAGAGCTCTATCTCTCACTGGTTCAGGTTCACTATTACTGGTAACGAGTCGAGGCTTTGTGACAGTTTCGCCCTTGTTGTTTTCGGATGTATTCGACTTTTCCTTGTTCGGATCACCGGAATTCCCAGAAGCAACACTTGCCCTCCTGTGCTTGTCCTTTTCACCTTTAAGATCCTTGCCAGATACGAGTCTCCGACGTTTGTGGTTGTCATTATCGGACGAAACTGCTGCCGCATCGGGATCCGGCTTCTTTTGCGATGTCCGTTTAGTCTCTTGGCTTGAAGGTGGATGATCGTCGTCGGGCAGATTAATCCGATCCTCTTTCCTTGGTCTACCTGGACCTCGCTTCTGCGGAGTCTGATTGTCACTTGGTACTCGCTTGGGAGTCGGCTTCGGTCGATCATCCTGCTTGTTTTCGCTCGCGCTACGCTTGCGCAACTCCGCATCTCCCGCCCTGTCATGTGACAACTTTCTCTTGTGTGATCGAGGAGGTGGTGGTGGTGATCGTTCTGTGTGCTTTCGGGTGAGGCGTTTTTTATCATCACGGCGACGGTCCGGAGAACGAAGGGCTTTCGGAGAATTTGATTTGTAGTTTTCATATGCATCCCTCAAGATCCTTTCCTCATCTTTCCAGAGTGGCCCAGCACGATCCCTAGCAATTTCGTAATAAGTTTTGCCTTCGTATTTCTGCATGGGATTAAACGGATCTGATCCGAGAAGAAGCTGGATAACATCTAAGCTGTTTTCGCGCCCAATCGCGGCCAACATAGGTGTAGAAACCTCCCAGGGCACTTGAGGGATGGGCTTCGAGTCTGCTTTAGTCATGCTGAATGCAAAAATAAGACTCAGAACCACAGCATGTCCACCTCGCGCCGCAGCAATCGTGCTTTCAGGATCATTGACGTTTTGCATCACATTTAAAACCGCCATGACTCTTTCTGCATCTCCCTGTCCTGCTGCAGCTCTGAGAGTTTTAAGGTCATGTGGAATGTAGAGAAGCTCATTGCTTGTCTTCTCGGCACGTTGAGTACCACCGCGACGACTGCTAATGGTCTCAGAAAAGTGGACAGGCGGAGTATGGCGTGGGCTATCGAAGACAGATCGTCGTTCCTCATCATATCCAGCTTTGTCTTCAGAAGCTCTCCGCAATTTGGACCATTTTACTTTAGCAGCTCGCAGTGCCTCCTTGATCTCTTCGGCATTGTCATTCTCTTCAGGAACTTTATCCAGAGGCTCCTCGCCATTGATGTTGCCACGATTTGGGTTGACGCCAGCATCGATAAGAAGCTTGACAACTTCGAGATGGTCGTTCTCTACTGCATCGTGCAGAGGGGTTTCTTTTTCGATATTGACGCAATGGACATCACATCCACGGTCGATAAGAAGTTTGACAATGCTGACCTCTCCTTCCAGTGCGGCGATCTGAAGAGGAGTGTTACCAGCGTAATCGGCGATATCAATGTCTTCTGGGTGCGCGTCCAGTTTGGCCTTGGCATCTTCGTAGTTGAGTTGACTGCAAGCACGTGCGAGAGGAGTGCGACCAATATTGTCACGATGCTTCTTGTGAGTTGGCATCCTGGCCATGCCAGAGGCGGCCGAGTCACCAGTAGCAGGCGTTGCAAGTTTTCGAAGGCGTGAACTGCGTTGTTGTGTTGTTCCACTAATCTCAGAATCATCCGAGTGATATTCAGAAGACTGTCGTTCGCGTGTCGCTAGAAGGGGAGCTGGGACACGTTTTTTCTTCTGACTGAGTCCGTTGGAGCTCTTATTGGCATATTGTGTTGATACGGATCTTCTGTGACCTCTGAAGGGAGGGGAAAGTGAGCGGCTTTGGTCTCGAGATCGAAAGGCTCCTTCGGTTTTCGGTTTCGCCTCGCTTCGCCCTCGCAATTGCTTCTTTTGATTCGAGCTAGCACCTCGATTATCACGACGACGTCGAGTATCACTGTCGTCCTCAGAACTATCGAGTTCTCCGCTTTCCCGCGACTGTCGGTCAACGGATCTAGCCTTGTTTCTGTCACGGATAGCGGGGGATGGGGACCTAGTTACAACGGAATTGGAGCCAGCCTGTCTCGATCGTGATGATTGTGAGGTTCTGATGGGAGAAGAGGGAACAGAACTCAGACCACTCGAATGTCCAAGTGGTTCGTCCAGTGCAGTTCCACTCTTTGTTCGCTTCCTCTTCCCCAACATCGACTTTGTACCGTCATCTCTCGAACTACCATCGGCTTCCGCTGTACCATGCAGTCGTTCGTCCCCGCTTTCATCTTCATGTTTTATCGTCTTTCGTGTTTTCGATGGGGAATAGCCATCCTTTCCAGGCAGCACAATGGTCTCAGCTTCAGAGTCACTTTTTGTCGCTGCATCGTCCTGGGCATCCTTATCGACGGGTTCAACGATCTTAGGCGGTCTGTCTGTTATGTTAGGCGGTGATGATCGAATGCCGACGGGAGTGACGCCTCTGGTGCTCGAGGCACCATCCGCGTCGGGCTGCGACGGCGTTGCGTCGCGAGCATTTTCTTCCATCCCCTTTTCTGTAGGTTTCTCCTGTGTATCCATCACATCGTCCCTGGTGAGCGCCGTATCTCCCACTTCATCTTGAGTCGTAGGATTTCGAGACACCGTGACGAGCTGGTGCTAGATCGAGAGTGGATACGGGGCCAGCGCACGGGCCGAGTGTCACGAATTCAAGCCAGGAACGTGTAGATCTCGCGATAGATGAGCCCAATCTATAGGAGTGTGCAGGTTTACAAATTCGATAATGAGGAAAGAGCTGGCACTGTCGACTAATTGATTGTGTGAGTAAGAACAGTGGGAGGCAAGGCCTTTTGCTGTTGCTTGCCTGCCTGCTGCCAATTGCTCATTGCCGGACACTAAACGAAAGACGCTACCCCATTTGCGGCAACACCCGCCCAGGTGCTCCTGCAACTGCTGAATCGAAGAATATCTCTCTGTTCTCTTCCATACCTAAGTAAGCACAGGAGCTGGGTATCATCGCATTCCATGGTCGATTTCATCAATCTCATTATACATCAGCCGTGTCACAGATCGAAAAGTGACGACGACAACAATATTGGCATCAACTGCTTCGATAGCGGTGCCCGAGACTGAACAATCGATTCGATCTTCTCGATATACTCCTAGATCTGCTCGTCGTCTTGGCCAACGCCTCCATTGATAGGGACATGTATAAGATCTCAATGAACAAGAACCACGACGATCGGGGCCGAAATAAGTCACTAGCTGTGATAACATAAGGAATATGGGACAAACCACTCCACTACTATATTCGCAATCGGTACAATTTCGAATCTAAGAAGATTCATTTCGAATAGAATATCGATCTTGATATCATCGATGCCTTGCGTTCTGCCGACATATTTGCCACTGCTACTCCCCTTTTAATTGCCTCAATCAGGTTATTTCCAAAGATAATTCCTTCTAGCAGGCTCCGTGTAAAGGTCCTGTCAACATACCATGTAATCTAGATCTTTACGTATAGTCGAGTCTTTATCTTTATTGTAGTATATCAAAGAGAACTCTTTATAGTAAATTTGACCAGTCTTAGTCGAATAGACATGGTATAAGTATTTATAGTGTTATAAGAAAGTCGAAGTTGATATGAGTATATGATCCGTATAAGCCTTCTTGAAAGTCATAAGTTAGTAAAAACCACGAATATAAGTATTTAGGACCAATGTTGTAGCCACACTTTTACTTCAAGATTTCGATCTTTACAGACTCTTATACCTAAATCTACTATTTAAAATCCTCATATAGTACTAATATTCCTTATTATACGACACCATATTTTTAAGAGTATTATAGTAAGTATATACCTTTTCTAGAAGTCGCTTTTCTTCTGCTTCCATGATGAAATTTATGATACAGTACGCATGGTTTAGAAGGGTAAGACACTACGTGTCACTGAGGCTATTGGAAGATCCATTAGTAAGAGCTGAAAATTTGCATAGCAAATCTTCTTTTGAAGAACGAAGAATGTTCTATGAAAGTGAGAGAACGAGACCCAGCTGCCCCCAGACTTGATTACGGCGAATAAGCGAACCCCGCCAGCGCTCAAACTTTATTCCGCAATCTTGAGATCCACGAACTTTTGAACATTTCTCGTCATAGGCAGGTCCGCGCATAGAAAATCAACTCAGTTTCAGTGCACAACGTGCATTTTCTTTTCAACCACATACCGATAAATCCCATATACTACCGCAATCATGTCGACTACCGTGGATAAGGTATACATTCGCTCTAGAGAGATTGAGAGGAGATTGCTAATACCCTGCCACAGATCAAGGACATTGAGGCCGAAGTACGTTTTTTTGACAATGTATAAAATGATGCATGCGATTCTAACCCCCATAATAGATGGCCAAGACCCAAAAGAACAAGGCGACATCCTTCCATTTGGGACAGTTGAAAGCAAAGCTTGCGAAGCTGAAGCGCGAGCTCCTCACCCCAACGTCTAGTGGTGGAGGTGGTGGAGCTGGTTTCGATGTCGCAAGAACTGGTGTGGCCAGTGTTGGATTCATTGGTTTCCCTTCGGTGGGAAAGAGTACTCTCATGAGCAGACTTACTGGTCAAACCTCCGAAGCCGCAGCATACGAATTCACAACCTTGACAACGGTGCCCGGACAAGTTCTTTACAATGGTGCGAAGATTCAGATGTTGGATTTGCCAGGTATTATCCAGGGTGCAAAGGACGGAAAGGGTAGAGGTCGACAGGTTATTGCAGTCGCGAAGACTTGTCATTTGATCTTTATCGTCTTGGATGTCAACAAACCTCTTACCGACAAGAAGGTTATCGAGGCTGAATTGGAAGGTTTCGGTATTCGAATCAACAAGTCCCCACCAAACATCGTCTTCAAGAAGAAGGATAAGGGTGGTATTGCTATTACCAATACTGTTCCTCTCTCACATATCGACCACGACGAGATTAAGGCTGTCATGAACGAGTACAAAATCTCATCCGCTGACATTGCCATTCGATGCGATGCCACAATCGATGATCTTATTGATGTCCTCGAAGCCAAGAGTCGAAGCTATATTCCAGTTATTTATGCGCTCAACAAGATCGATGCCATTTCTATCGAGGAACTTGATTTGTTATACAGAATTCCAAACGCTTGTCCTATCAGTTCGGAACACGGCTGGAATGTTGATGAGCTCATGGAGCAAATGTAGGTTTTTGCGAATTTTTGAACAACGATGAGAGATATAACTGACACTTCACCAGGTGGGAGAAGCTCAAGCTTGTCAGAGTATACACAAAGCCAAAGGGTAAATTGCCGGATTACACATCTCCAGTTGTCTTGAGATCGAACAGATGCACCGTAGAGGACTTCGTAAGTCACCATTGTAACTACACGAGCAAGAGACAATACTGACGATTCCACAGTGTAATGCCATCCACAAGACTATTGTCGAGCAATTTAAAACAGCCATTGTCTACGGAAAGTCGTGCAAGCATCAGCCTCAAAGGGTCGGGCTCACTCATGAGCTCGCGGATGAAGATATCAGTAAGTATCACTCTACTCCCGTTTCTCCTCGGCAACAGGAATCTGACAGAAGCTTCCAGTCACAATCATTAAACGATAGATGTATTGAAGGGATTTTGATTGGTGCGGGGCAAGAAAAAGATAAAGCTAGGCATAGCTGGCGTTCGCATCTGGAAGGCGTACTGATTTGAATGATAATGATATCAAGTTGTTCCAAAATTTCCCCTGATACGAGCCGCACGTCCAATAGCTAATCTCTCCGAAGAGCTCGGGAGCTTGAGTGGCCATTCGAAGATCCCGTCGTAAGCCACACTGAATATTAATGTCCTCGAGTTATCAAGAAACTCTACCGCAATGTGACATTGTCCAAGCTTATCAATTCCATCACGGTTTCGTCTCACAGTCTCCTCATATCTCCTACGGGCCAATATTGAATATCCAATATTTCACGAATTGAAAGTACATCCTCGCTAACTTGACCAGCCGAATTCCTACCAAGATACGAATAAGGGGCCTTGTAATCCTGAGACGAATCACAACACATGCGATCCAGCACAAACACAATGAAACCCCAACTCCTTTTCTACCCTTTCATCCATATGTCTTCCCACTATTCATTATTTCCGGTGCCCAATCACTCCCCTACAGAGTCTATTTTGCCACTCCTCGATCCCTCGCACAGACGTAGAGCACATACACCTGACTGAGATCGCGGTGCACAGCAGCATGTTTACAATACAGAAGATGCGCTCCCAAAGCTACCCTCGCCAGAGACTATGGGGGTATAAAACACAATAATATAGGGGCGATGTAACGCCAGCACGTCTCCGACTTTGACTTTGACTTTTGGCTTTTGACTTTGCGCACTTGATAAATGGCTTGGGCATTGGTATAGCACACGCCATACTGGATGGGGAACCAGCATTGCAGATTCAATGCAGAAATCTGCCGGTGCGCGAGATCTGGTCGGCCCTGAATGGAGTGGTCTTGCAATGCGAACTCCTATGACTGCCAGCCACGCCTTGCAGACGATGGAAGAATATCACATGTCCATATACCGGCGACGGTCTTCCGCTCTGGAAGCGGAACTCATACTCTGTATGAATCAACTCATCTCATCTCGCTTGACCACGGCGATGAATCCTGTCGCCCATCGACCCCTCCATGAACCTCGAAGTCTATTCAGTACTGTCCTCGCCCAAGAACCTCGGCGCCTTGAATCCTTCGAATTACTCTCTCTCTCTCTCTCTCTCTCCAGCTGGTGTCAACGCCGCGGGGTAAATAGGTCTTCATATCAACAAACCCAACCCATCTCCGCATTGCAGCGCGCCCTCATCTCCCAAGAGACCCATCCATCTATGACTAAACTCCCCGAAAAATCCACCTGCTCCCTCCCTCCCTCATTCACTCACTCACTCACTCACTCACTCACTCACTCACCTCACCTCAAGCAAAGCCACGCCGCCAACCGGACAAAGCACAAACAAGCCCCCTCAAAAAGCAAGCATCAACTAACCGGTAAGCCAAGGCACGCGCAAGCATGTCGACAGCACCACCCGCCCTGTCAGGGCGCGCCAGGGCCCGCACTACAGAATGGCAAGTTCGTCGTCACTTCTCTGAGGGCTGCGCAGGCCGCGAGGCAATCGGGTCCTTCGTTGCCTCTTCCCATGCACGGCAGCCCCAATGGGAAATTCGCCCGTAGAAACGAAGGAGGGCTTTTTTTTCTTTTCTTTTCGTGCCTTTGGAAGGGCTCCGAATGGCCCAATAGTCCGATCGGATATTATTCCAGCGTTGGGCGTGTGTGTGCGTGTGTGGAGGGGTTGCGTGTAGGTAGGTAAGTAGTAGGTACGTATGTATGTACATATAGTACTGGGAGGGTGAGATGACAGGGCTGGGAGGGATGGGCGAGATTGCTTTTGGATGGAGGTAGGGGAGGGAGGGTAGGGAGGGTAGGGAGGAGATATTTGCAAGTATTTCGCGGCACTTGATTGTACATGTGATGTAAATATTTGAATTATTGTGTATGTATGTATGTATGTACTGTACTGTATTGTACAATATTGCTGATGAGAACTCCCCATGGGCGTCATTCTTACAAAAAGATGACACTTGCTTAGAAAGCAAAGCCCATCCATCCCCCATCTCATCAAATCAGGCTTTTCTTCCCCCTCGGCTGGTCCGTACCGCGCAAAGAATCCACGGCGTGATTCTGCCTACTGCGTAGCTCGCGAGTAGCTCTGGGTATAGACTACCTGTGTCCCTATTTACCTACCTATTACCTACCGCTTCGGTGTGTGTTGTGGGGAGCTGCGAGAGCTTGCGAATAGGCTGAATATCGCATGCTTGACCCTCACAGTCCTGATGGTTGAAGGTCCTGCTCGATGTAACTCCAAATCGCTGGGGCAGCGGGCAGGGGGAGCGATTTCGTTCGGCACCCATTTATTCGGGAATACTCCGTGCACTACATTTATGAATGAATGTTCAGGGTGTTCTGTCGCGCCTATGGAACGTTCCATGGTGCGACTTGTTGGTTGGGAGTCCAAAGAGATCTGGTGTGGAATCGAAGATCTTGTTGGTGAGGTGGTGAGGTGGTGAGGTGGTGAGGAGATGAAGGAGCATGACATGAGGTGCGATGTGTGTGTTTGCCTTGGGCTGCGATGAGAAAGTCACACTTGACCTGGGTAATTCCAGTTCCAATTCCTCCAATGCCAATGCCAATTCCAATTCCAATTTCAGTTTCAATTTCCATGGCAAAGTCAGAGTTGGTATGCTGTGTGGTGTCTTATCTATACCTTGATCATTGATTGTACAGGTAGATGTCCATGTACCGTACATGTGCATATTGATACTGATACCATCTGGTGGTAATAAGAGTGTAAAAGTTATTCCCTCCATGACGATCAGGGAATTTCATGATCCCATTTCTGAATGTCTATGTCTCTTTTCGTATTCAGCTATCGCCCAACACACTACCGCCCTTACCGTAGCGTAAAGGTTACAAACAGCTTGCTTGCTGTATGAAGTCAAAGAAAACAAAGTTGCGTGTAGCACAGTAGTAGTAGGCTCTAGATAAACCGACCGAATGACTCTCGTGCTCGATAGCAGGGACCACCAGGAAGGACTACGATACCATGAACCATGACCACCATGACCACCATGACGGCACATCCACCGCGAGTGGATGAAAGGACCCTCAAAACCGCTCACCTCGCTCTCATGCTAATGTAGTATGTAACTCACAGACATTCACTCACTCACTCACTCACCCAACTCATCAACCCTAATTCGTAAATACCAATGCCACAGATACATACATACATACATACATACATGCACGCGGCGGTGCATCCAATCCATCCATCTCCAAGACCCTCTCCAAAATACGTAATGAAGGCAACATTAAACATAAAAAGCAAACATGGGCATACACAATTCCTCATTTCCCACTGCCTCCCAGCCCTTCCCCTCCCCGAAAAAAAATCCCTCCCTTACAGACCCTACACACACACATATCCATCTTCTTTGAGACAATGAGCTCTAGGACCAAAGTCTAAAGCACATTAACATTCAATATTCTGTTGCACCAGACCAGACCCGGTGGAGATGAAGGCGGAGTGGAGGGGGCGGCACCACCACGGCATCGCGGCTTTTCGTCTGGCGTTTCCGCCGCAACTTGAGGGTTACAACGTCGTTGATCATGCAGGGTAGATAGGTAAGTAAGTAGGTATGTAGTGGTAGTATTGACGAAAGCTTGCGTTGAGTGAGCAGCCGATGCGCTCTTGCCGGCATTTACGACGTTGGTTTTCTCTCTCTTCCTTTTCTTGGCTCTTGAAGGATTTGCCTTTCCGGTGCTTGTTTGTTTCTCGGCATGGGATTGAGAGACATCGTGGGCTTGCGGCGGCTATGACTGCTGTCAATTGGTTGGTTTTGGGTCTCTACTGGGTGTGCGGATCTTGAGGTTGCTGACCGGTCAGTAGTGGATTTGTGATCTGTGAGTATCGCCTATCATCATTTGGATGGGATGAGGTTCTTCTGATTTGAGCGCGCGATGACACTCTGGTTATTGAATCTAGCTCAGGTAATATATTTATGTATGTACGCAGTATGTGTGTACATGTGCGGACGGAGTACTCCGTGTCTGGAAGGGTAACGACCTGTTGTAATCAATCCAGAAACGTGGTTCATGAAGTTAAATGGCGCGTCAATTGACTCGGGGCCTGCCCCCAGCGTCTTTCATCTTTTGCTCTTTTCGATAAGGTGAGCTTGCATGTTGGAGTCGTTGACAAATCTAGATACGGATAACCTTTTCAATAAATCAGATGATCTTGAAGACCGATGAGGAATATTAGTGCCCTGTCTTCTGTTGTCAACTTGGAATATGTAAGGCATGACAACAATGATGGAGGGATGGATGGATGAATGGATGGAGGATGGGGGTTAGTTCATCGTATTGATACACCATATGTACAGACACAATACATACCTTATTATTCTTGTTATTTCTACATGAAATAGGAATATGAGGGTATGTACTGGCTATTCGCTCCGAGCTCGCCATCATCGCAAGCCACAATGGTAGTCGTGCCGACAAGCGTACCCTTTCATGGCTTAATAGGACCACGCCATGGTAAAGACGGAATGGTTACAAGGCCATCAAAGCAAGGCAAGGTACCTTACCTTACCGTATTTACTGTAAAGAGGGTGCAAGGCTATGAATACCAGCCAGGTACGACGAGTAAGGTAGGCTAGAGAAGGGTACGCTGGGAAAGTCAGTCAGACAGAAAGTTAATAAGTCAGACAGATTGTCAGACTATCTTACCTTACTTACTTGCTACCTAGACATGTCCATTCATCAGTTGACATTTATCGTATTTTTGATTTTTGATTTTTGCTTCCTGCAATTCAGAAGGAAGAGGAGATGAGGGGAAACACGAGAAGGATGTCGTTTTGTGGATTTGACAAGAGACAGGAATTGATGGAATGAAATGGTGAGAATATAGGCAGGTAAATGGATAGATGGATAGATGGATAGTAGAAATGGGATGAGTGTTATCACCAATTACCAATCATATGGGACATGGTTCATCGACCCAGTAAAGCAATATATCATGTATTTATTATATATTGATTATATTACTCCGATAGCTTTACGAATACTATCCATCCATACAAGAGGAATGAAAGTTCCGCCCTTCATTATCTCATAGATTTCCTCTCTCTCCTCGCTCTCTCGAATGTTTTGAGTACAATCAAGTGAGTGAGGTACAGCACATACAGTACATGTTATTCGGAAGTGAGGTCGGTATGTTGACCTTTCTTTCGTTGATCCTTTCTTGTCATTCCGTATGGGATCGATGGTGTTGTATTGTATTGTATCACGTCGCACTCATATCGGACTGTACCTCAGCATCATCTCTTTCCTTTGTATTTCCTACAAGCAGTGTCACACATAAACATAAACATAAACATAAACACACAAACACACACACACGAACAAATCCACATCCTCATCCACATCCACATCCATACACAGCCATCATCATCATCATCATCATCATCAATTCGACTCGACTCGACTCGCACACACACATACACATATGCACATACAGATATCGCACCTTTGACCTTCCACACAATGAATCATACATTACATACATACCACATGCTACCTACATACTACATACCACATACTACATACATCCATCCACATACATCCACATACCTCCATACATCCATCCGCACACTCACATACGCCGTACATACATGAACGTTCAATCACCTTACCACCAGCAGAATACCCACAGCCACTCATACTCGCATTCTCATGTATTCCCCTTCCACGACTTACTTCTTCTTCTTCTTCTTCTTCTTCTCCTTCTTCTCTTCTTCTACGACTAACGACGTACAATGTATACAACCCCATATCCATTCATCATTCACTTCCAATGCCACTCAAAACTCCCGTACCCCTCATGTTGATCTTTCTCCTCCGTATCTCTCTATCTCATCGCACCTTTTCTGTACACGATATCCCGGAGGACGGCCTACATCACAACGGCAAAGTATCCCAGAATAAGCGCAGTAAATAAACTTGTACTCATCATCATCATCATCACCATCACCACCATCATCATCATCAAGCATTGAAGCACATCAGAGTAACACCCACTACCCCGAACAAAAACTACTTTATTGGATGTATCCGATACTTCAACCACCTAAACCAACACCCCCGATCCACCCCCCGTCCCTCCCACCACTATCCCGCCGGTCTCAACCCCATCCCGGCCTATTTCTGCTATTCTGCTATTCTGCTATTCTGCCTCCCCTGTCCCTATGTCTACCCTCTCTACCTTACCCTCTACCCTCTGTGTCTACCTTTTTGTCTAACCCCGGCTCCCGCATTGTGAAGCCATCCCTAAACAAAACAACAAGAAAACATGGGCTGTGACTCGGCATCACCTACGCTGGAAGTCAGAAGGGTGAAAAGTGATCCCAAGAAGATGGAACCAAAAAGAAAGACAAGAGGGACATTTCATCACGGAAATCATGGATACCACAGACACTACAGATGCCACAAAGGCTACAAATGCCACAAAGGAAAAGATCAAGCAGATGGCACTGATCATCATCCCCAATCAAAAGTCATAGCTGCCACAAAAGCTATGTATCTCACTTTGCCATGTTGATCCAATAACCCAGCACACTGGCATCAAAGCCCCAACAAAGTACGTTATGAAGCAGCAGCCATGGTCGTTCAGCAATGGCCAGTCAGCACACAAGCATCCACAAAGGTCGCTGATGGTCGAGCACAGATGAACCGAACCAGGCCCCCAGTGAACCAGTACGAGTAGGCCATTGCTTCTCCGCACATCGACTCGTTCCCTCGCTCGTGTCCCCCTGCGGAGCCTGTACTTTAGTACAACTGCTGCTGCTCTTCCGGCTCTCAGACTGCTATGTGGTGCTTGCTCTCTCGAACCAGCTCTCGACGCTCTTGCACTACTATTCCTACTATTATTACTACTACTACCTACTATTCTCCTCACCTGCCTACCTACTACCTACACTCAAATCTACTAGACTATCTTCTTGCTTGCTCGACCTGAGCTTCTTTCTACACATACATACACACTACAGCTACAACAGTTACAAACCCCCAAAAGCCTTTTTTCTAGAGCTTCTCTACCAAATCTATACAGTTTTCATCAACAGAGTCAATCTATATCAATCATCTACTGTTTTGCTTTTCTCGAAAATCGTCAGTGCTTCTCACATAAGGCGCAAAATAGTCCAGGCACTGCCTTATCATGCATGCACACAACCGCAGTTGAACGCACCTTAACCAGGAACACGCTGCCAAAAACCAACACCTTCTTTCCTCCGCGGACTGGACCGACGACAGCATATACTTACGGATGGTAGTCCACGGCTGTTTTCAGGAAAATAGAGGACCAGAAACCCAAAATGCACGACTCGATCATGACGTCCATGGGAGTCGAGCACGAGCAGTACAATAATGGCCCCGATCATTTCGGCAACAATCCAGGCTGGGTCGAGACCTCAAATCATTATACCACCTCCCAACACCAATCTCCTATTCATGAGTACTCCGACTATGGATTCATGCAACCTTCGCCCCATCATGGAATGCCCATTGAGCCCTCTTTCACAAGGATGCCTCCCTCGGCACCATCGCACTCGACTCATCAGCAGTTGCTACCTTTGATAATGCCTTCTCATCCCACTTGGCCCAGCATGTTGACCAATTCCTCCAATTATCAGCCGCCTCCCGTGGCCATTCCTTCAGCTTCTGTACCCTTGAAAATGGCCAAGTTGCCTGCTATTCATTCTACTTCGACGCCGAGAAAAACTCTGACTGATGCGGATCGTCGTCGAATGTGCCAGTATAATCTGGAGCATCCATCTGTAAAGCAGACTGAAATTGGAGGTACGCGCTCTTGATTCCGCTTCAACTATTCATTCTAACTCCGTCATCAGCTATGTTCGGCGTTGAACGAAGGTATGTAGCTTATTCTATCTGATGATAGGTGGATTGCCACTCATTGACTCTTATAGCACTGTCTCCAAAGTCTTGCGCCAGAAAGATAAATATCTATTCCCAGAGGACCGTAGTGTATCACCAGTAAAGCGCGCAAAAGGTAAGAATCCGGATATTGAGCGTGCGCTCATGAACTGGGTGCGCAACTCTCAAAAGAAAGGATTACCTTTGACGGATGCTGTGATCCGTGAAAAGGCTCATTTCTTTGCGACAATGGCAGGAAGCACAGAGAGCCACATCAAGGCAAACAGCACTAGTTGGCTAGAGAAATTCAAGCAGAAGAACGGCATCGGAAGCGGACATCTTGTACGACGCGCATCGGAGACAAATGTATCGGACAGCGCTTCCCTCAACCTGGATTCAAATGGAGGTTCGGCTTCCCAAACGCCCTCCGGCATCTCACCTTCCAGTCCGGACGGTCTATCTCCTCTTTCTGGCTCCAAGAGCGCAGACGAGTTGAAAGATTCTGGACTAGATAACTACTTAGATTTTGCAAATGGTACTTATCGCCATGCGAATTCACAATCCACGGCCTCACTCTCCTCTGCCTTTACAGATACCGCTCCCTCATCTTTCTCTGGCGGCCCAACATCACCCACAACACCATTCGCCTTTTCTCCAGACGCAGCCAGCAACCAAGGTCCCTTTATGTCCTCTCAACAAGCGCGTCTTCCACCTCCAGGCGCCAACTCTAGCTCCGCAAGCTCCAATTTCCAGCGCCCCCGCTCTCAAACCTTCCCAATGCTAGGCATCGATCCCTCCTTCCTCTCTAACACAGAACCCTCGACGCCAAAATACTCTCACAGCCAACAAACCTCCACGGCGTCTTCCTCAGCTCTCGACTCACCAATCCATGAGATGCCGTCGTTCGGCCTGGACTCAGCAATCGCCAGCCCGCCGCTTCACCATAGTTCTTCTTCGTCATCCATGGCGCCGCCGAGTAGCACAACACCTATTAACTCCGCACTGTCGTCCCCCCCGAGCAGTTCCCTTCCGCCAAGTAACCCTGGCTCGCCGACGCAGGATGATGCACGTCGAGCGCTCGATACGCTACTGACGTATTTCAATCAGGCGCCCACAGGGCTGCTGGAGCCGGCAGAGTATCTGACTGTCGTAAAACTTACGGAGAAACTGCGCTTGCAACAGTTACCCGGTGGGTTGCACCGCATTTCGGAGGATGGAGGAGAGGGAGGGGAAGGATTGGGGTTGAAGATGGAGTGATGAAACCCTTTCAACATCATCGTCATTGTCAACGAACGACGACATATTTGTGCATTCATCTCAGTCATTACCGCATTTCGCAGGCGTTGTACAATTTCCTACACTTATATACAACCCCCCCTTTGCACCAATAGCACTTCTTACTTATATCTGTTTATTCACTTCACTTCATTTCTATTCTTCTTCTCCTTCTCTTCTATATTCCGTGTTGTTTCCTTCGCGCGCACCCAAAATTCTCTCTTGCAAGGCTCGGCTCATATACCCCTCTATATCTCCACCCGCTCACGCGGCCTGCTCCTCCCCATTTTTAGGATTCGTATCGCGTGGAAACATCTCGTTCCAAACATTTCATCTTCATTTCAAATTCACTTCTCTTCTTGATCAAGTACCGATCTCCTACGTTCAAGCAGCGTGCTTTGTGTATGGTTCAAGTCAGCATAAGAGTAACATCTCCTACATTTCCCTTCACGATTTCAATTCCTTTTCTTCTTTTCTTTTTTCTTAGGCTGGACGGGAACAGGGCAGGACAGGCACAGGGACAGGCACAGGCAGGGCAAATTCTCAAGGATAGGACACGGGAATGGGGTCGGTTTGTGGATAAGGAAGGCCGGGCAGAAAAGGGGAGGAGGGAGCCAAGACCAAGGCCAAGGGCAATTGGCAATTCTTTTGCTTCTGTATGTATGCGGGCAACTCGGCTTGGATGGAGATTTCGAACATAGATAGATGTGCATGCCATGTCTGTCCTGTTCATGGATAGGAAGGATACAATTGAGGGGAATTGTGAGGGTGGCCAGGGCCCGCCACACTCAAAGCTAAAGTAGCCAGATTCGTTAGTTAGTATCAATGTTATTGGCGGCCCATCTGATAAAAAAAAATCTCTTGTCGTCTCTGTATACGCGCCGTTGCACATATGAGCCCCTCGTACAGAATTTCGACGAAATCGAACCCTGTCATGTTCCAACATGTTGGCGGCTTCTTGAACAACGTTTTTCTTGCCGATGCGTGAGTCGGTGTTGCACTTGCACTTGCACTTGCGCTTGTGCTTGGCTTGGCTTCCAACATGTACAACTGACGTCAAAGCAGGGTTACGGGGGTACAGTGTACCATTGCATTCGTATTAGGGTACTCTACACTAGCTAGCTAAGTCTCTCTTCCCAAAGCTCACTAACGCGCCTACTCTCCAACTCGGGTACGAGTCGCAGCACAATGAGCTCGACAATACCGTACATGAGATGCTTATTACAGTACGAATCGCCAAAGGCGTCCAGGACGTCTTCCACCTCCTGCACCCTCCTCTGGTGCCCGCCTGCGGAGCCAAAGTAGATGTTGGCAACGGCGGGCGGAACGAGGTCGAGGATGGTCTCAGCGCAGCGCTTACGGATAAGAAGGGCTTCGTCTGGGGAAGGGGGCGCGCGGGCGGGAGCAAGTGTGTTGTTTGGGAAGAGGAGGGCGCGTATGGTGCGCAGGTGGGCGGGGAGGAGGGAGGGGTCGAAGAGGGAAGTGCGAATGGTGTGGGAGAGGAATCTGGGTAGGAGGAGACGTTAGCTATGAGGTGCGATATGGTGGTATTGAGAGCAAAAGCGAAGCAGATGGATGGGTTGGTGGAGGGATAATCAGGCACGCATGTGAGAGGAGCGGGGGCATGAGCGTGAGTTAGAAGCAGATGTCATGGGGACATCGGGAAAGCTTAAGGGGTCCTTGAGCCACCTGAATATATGTGGCATGGATTGTGCACTTCGTAAGGCTCGAGAGACTTTCGAGAATGCGTGGCATCCATGGCTGCATTTTCTTGCGAGAAGGAATCGGAGACAAAAGGGGATGAGGTGATCATTGCCTGTACCACTGAAAATGAAAATTGAGTTCTTTGTCCAATGTCCAGGAAATGTCTAGGTCTTGATGGTAGAATACATCCTCGATCAGGGATTTATTTAGTGCCTGTCGCGGCTTGCTGAACATCCTCGGCTCCGTATTGGTAAGGCCTGTAGAGCCGTTGTGAACGAGTGGGTGCAGGATGCGGGAGCATGCGCATTACCGGAGCAAGCCACGAGAGGGCCGGGCGCGTAGGCAAGCTTATCGAGAGGTTTATTCTCGCGACGTCAGAACACCACGCCAGGATTCCTCTCAATTGTTACTTGAATGCAAGCCCCAGGGCCACTTGTGCCCCAAAGTTTCTCGAAATCAACTTTCAGAGTTTTGCTGCTTTGCTGCAGACTCTTGGACGGGCCGCAATGCATGCATGCCGTTGTTGCATTACACGGTCGTATGAGAAGCAATATGTTTTTCCTGTTGTGGTGACACCATGGGACAGGGATATGTGAATACTGGCGAATAGCGGAATAGGGTATGCTGACACCCGCGAGGCCACCCGTACAGCATTAAAAGCCTGTTATGCATAGCGATAACGGGGTGCCTCATGCATACGTCTCCAGTAAGACAGAAGCTGTATGCTGCAAGCTCACTGGGAGCCTTGGAAGTCAAGTGACTGAAAGTGTATGCGGGTCGATATTATAGCTCCGGAAATGTGAGACAGATGGAGACGTGTGTGGTAGGAAGTCTGGGTTGTAACAGGGTACGCAGGTGAGAAATCTGAGATGTTTTTTGTTTTCTTCGCACTTACCTATCGAGCATTCCGTCGGTGTCACCCACCATCCCAGGTCCTTGAAGTGCTCCCCATTGTAACATTTTAATCGATGCGCTTACCCACGGCATGCGAGCATCGAGATCGATTAGTCGAGACATACATGACCATATTTTCATGCTGATGATAGGTTGCTTTATCGGGGAGAGCGAAATCTTTGGGGGCATATTTTTCTCGTGTGGTGTTCGTGTCTGAGACTGCTTTAAACTCTCAAAGCCTCCTGCGGCGCTGTCCGTAATCCTCGATGGAAGTGACGAAGACGTAGCAATGGCAATTATGATGAATCGTATTGCAGTGAAGGCCAGAAACAAGATATGAAGAACACTCCAGAAAGTATTCTGTAAAGATACACCGATCTGACTAGATTTCTGGCCACTCTGCTCAGAAATAGAAGTCTTGGTCTCATATAGTGGAGGATCCGCTTTCGATTTTGTTGACATTTCCTCTTTCAATAGTTCGGCAGCTTTCATGATACCCTCCCATAGAAGCCAGGGTTCAGAGGCTTTGCCTCCAATACCATTACCAATGATCATTTCTGACAAGATCTGTCCAACGAGCGCTGTCAAACAACTATTCTCGAGATCATCTGTTGGGAGAAAGACGGTCAAGCACCCCTCAACCAGCAGTTGTCTGTATGCAGCTTCATTTGCTTGTTGTTCTTGTATCAAAGAGGGGTTGCTTAGATCCGGCACCGGTGACAAAGCAGGTAGAGGACATAACGAATGATAAATACTCCGTGGATCATATTCGAGGGGTTCTGGGTGTAGCGGCGTATGTGCTGCTCGATATGCTACAAGTAACTTTAGTACAGTCCAGCAACGGTACAGCAGTATCTTTCCACGTCAGGTACATACCAATGACATGCACCTCCAATAACTCCGTAATCTCGTCAAAGACCAGACTTTCTAAATCTACCTTGCGTAGTCTATCTTCTAGTCCCCTGGTGACATGGGCGATAATTCTAACAACTTCCTCCACGAACACCTGGTCCGGCGTGATTTTCGAATACCAAGGATACACAAACTCCTTGATCACAATAGCAATGATAGCATAAAGTTGTATATCAACTTCGTTGCTGCTTGTAAGTGGAGGTAGAAGAGAGTCGATTGATGAGGATGTAGTGGTGTTATCCTTCTTACTATGCGACGACGACAGCGGGCAAAGGGTTCGACGGATTAATGCCTGTGTGGCTTGCTCGGAAGTAGCATTGCTAGGACTTTGAGTCTTCGATGGCGCACGCAAAGGCGGCGACGATCGTGGGCTTGGAACTTTGGAGGATGCGACAGCCGCCAGAGGAAACGTTGTGGATGTCGCTGGGGCTTTAGGACGAGGTTGGAGAGGCGTCTGCGCTCGTGCTGGGACGGCCGTCATCGCCGTCGATGAAGAGAGAGCGCAGCTATCATGTCAAGCTGGATGAGGCTCAGATGTTGGTTGATAGGAACGCATGATAGAGGCATGAACATGAGGCTGAGCTTATTTAGTGTTCGCTTCAGTGGTCAGCCTCGGGCGCCAGCAAAGCCACAAGCCTCAGTAGCTTTGGCGCGATGACGAATGAATACTCGTTGTGCCTAACATTGGAACTTCTGATGCTTTTGATATTTTTAACTTCCAGATATGAATACTGTAAAGACATCTAAATGTGTTCGTTCGGATTTCCTCTCATTTACACAATGACCCTGATGGTGACATGTGCCTTGAACAACTCTGCTAATATATCGTTCAAGATTAACAAACATGTTGGATTCTATTAGAGTCGTGGTATTATCTGAGCTCTAAATTATCGATGAGTATAGTAAATATGAAGGACGCAATATCATCCGTCATTAGGAATAGTCTAGATTATTTTCAAGCTGCCTTTTAGTAAGCTTGTACTGCGTATATACTTTCCTCAATCTATTGTCTTTTGAAGTCACTGCAAGCTTCTTAATATCACTCATTATACGCATATCATTATGATGTGTTGCATTTAAGAATATATATCCATTGCGTTAACTACTCTATCATGAGCGAGATATGGATTTCATTGATATTATCGGGAGTAATCTCATTAGTTCTTCTCGATAGTAATGCTATAGATAGATAAGAATATTTGGATTGTTTATATTTCTTTAATTGTTGGTGAAGTTGTTCATCAATTTTTGGTCAAAGAATTTGGTGTACCATAAGTCGATTTCAAGTTCCACTCAACATAAGAAATAATAACAAGGAGTCAGTTCGAGATTCGATATCCAGTTTTATTAGAAAAGGAACAAGAGGCTTCCACTATAGGTTGTCTTGTCAATTCTGGCTTATTGAATACAATAAATCATAAAGCAGCAGCAGATACTTCAAGTGATATTCCCATCATCAAGTAGAATCAGTGGAGAGCAGATGAAAATGAGCTACTCAAATATTCACATCGTGTGATTTAAATGCTCTAGTATACAAATGGTACAAAGCAGACTGCTTGCGTCTCTTCTCTCCTACATGGAGTCATCATCAATCTAGTGTTTCTGCTGAAGCAATGGAAGTACCAGTGGGCCGTTCGAAGATGCATTACTTTAAGAAACGTTATTGTTTAAAACTTCTTATCATTATGTCAATATTCCCTTAATTTTCAGATCCTCAGAGGCGAAAAGCATTTCATACTCTTGACATTAGAGTTAGATTTTAGTGATACTAATGAGAACTTCATGGTAGATTCAATCGACTCTAGATTTATGACGGACCTCCTATTCATTCCTTTTGCATTGTCAAAAGCTCCAATACATTCTGAATCAAGACACAAGAAATTACGGATGTTGCCGCAACCTGATTGAGATAAGGTATGATTGTTTTAAATGATGAATTAATCAGAGCTTCACTAACACTCCGGGTGGCACGTAAAGTAAAGATGCACATGTCAAATTACATTTTATATGGCTATTTGGACGGCGAAAATGTAGGTTTGTCGTGTGAGTGCAATCATATCCAAGGTATCAAAGCGAATTTCTGTTCTCCCTTGGGAAGAAACACTTCCTTCCTTTCCTTTTTTAATTTCAATCTTCTTTATTCTATAAACTCATGTGACGCCCAGTTGAGCCCAATTTTGCTTCACCTCGACTCTATAGTCATGAAGTAGGAGTTTTTGTTTGTTGATTATATATTTAGATGCTCATTCTTTGTGGGTTTATATCATTGATGCGATTGATGCCAGTGATACCTGGACGTGTATATCTACCAGTGATGGATCATATAAATTCGAAGTCCAGGTGTCTGCCTGGTGCGGCGCGGTGCTTGGCTTTATGTTTCGATTTCAAAGCAGTAAGCAAAGCATTTGGACAACTGGCGTATTTCCCGCTCAGATGTCATAACTTTTTCATAAATTCCACTGCCATTGGTCTTTGTAAATATCCAAGACTCTGAAAGCGGGATAGACGGCTGGGAGGGCTTGGGCTTCAATTGTGAGGTCGCCGGTTGAAGGATTTTCTTCACGTACTTTATTCACGCATAACGAATCAAGGTGACAGTCTTCTCCAAAAGTACCTCATATTATGGACCCCGCACGAAAAAGAGTTGTAAGTTATCTACAGTCGTCGTCATACCATCAAAGGTGTCATTCTTTGATTGGTAGATTCATCGAAATCCATTCTTATTACCAAATTCCAAGAGAATGCCATTGATCAACCAGAAGTATAAATAAGATAGCTTTCATCATTTAGCTCCAACTTCCTTCCATATACAAGAGCGCATCGCAGATATCCTCAATAACTGATACTGAATCTACTTCGTTATCGGATCGCAGATAGTCACAGCCATCCTCTACAATTGTCCAATCTGCTGAACATGGCCGAAGCTCCACTATTTCCCAAATACACCAAGACATACCACAATAAGTCTTATCCTGCCATCTCTATTGATCGACCAGAGCTCTCAGCCAAAGGCAAGAATGTGGTAATTACGGGCGGAGGAACTGGAATCGGGGCCGCCACGGCCCTTGCATTTGCGTATGTCGGCGCATCGATTGGGCTCATTGGGCGACGAGAAGCAAAACTTCAATCCAGCGCAGCCGATATCACCGCCGCCTTCCCAGGCACCAAGGTGGAGTATGCAGTAGCAGACCTTAAAAATGATACCGAAACACAAGCAGCATTCAAGTCGCTCTACGAGTCGCTCGGCCCCCTCGACATCTTAATCCACTCTGCTGGCTATCTCGCCGCCAGCGAGCCAGTGTTGGCGACGGCGCCTTACGGCGACTGGTGGGAAAGCTTTGAGATCAACGTGAAGGGAACCTACAACGCGGCGAGGGCGTTCGTTTCTAATGCCTCTGCTCATCCGAGCATCGTGAACGTGTCGAGCGCTGTTGCGCATTTCCCTGCTACATACCCCGGGTACTCTAGTTACGCAGCGTCGAAAAGTGCGGCCGCGAAGACTTTAGAGTACCTGGCGGTAGAACATCCACATGTGTATGTTGTGAACACTCAACCTGGTGCTGTGGCCACCGAAATGACGGTTAAGAGTGGCGTCCCTGCAACTACTGATAGTATGTATTTCCTTGCCCTGCCTCTTGTACAGATGTAGTTGCTAATAAATGTAGTTGACCTCCCTGCGCATTTCTTTGTCTGGCTCGTAAGTCCAGAGGCCAATTTCTTGCATGGAAAATTCGTTTGGGCCAACTGGGATGTTGAGGAGTTGAAAGCCAAGGCCGAGGAAATCAAGAATGTGAGCACCTTGACATTGGCACTTGATGGCCCAGTTTGGGGGTGAGTCCTTGTCGAAGGATGTTGGTATGAATACGGTAGTTCATCTTTGTTCTCTAACAACAAAAACTTTCGAGAATTGTGGAACGTCGTAATCGTGATGTATTAGTCGTTACATTCGTTCTCGAGAAAATAGCCTTTGTAACTCCGCATCCAATATCTACCTTTCTCGACGCTTCTCTTAGGGGAAAGAATATAAAAACATCACAAGTACGAAACCACTCACTGGAGGAAGTTCAAGTATGTTACATTTCCACCACTATCTATGTACACCCGAGCCACCCCAGGTAAGATCTTCGAAGACAGGTAAGCAGCCCCCCGTAAAATATTGGAAAGTGTTCCGCAACATACTCCAAAAGCATGTATGCACCACCATCCTTGAAGACGCTCCCCATAAAATACAAATAGAAAACCGTCACGCAATTAACAAATAACCCCGAATTTCCTTCGCCGACTCATTCGCCTTCACCACCAGTTCAAGACGTAGTATTCGTTCTTTCGTAGCGAGAATGTTTCTTGGATGCATAACCCGCATTCCCATAAGAACTCCATTTACTTCCCTCCCAGGACCCATCATCAGGTCCATCTATCGTATCGTAAACATAATCCCATGCTCGTATTTCATCAATATCGGTTTGGCACTGCAGATGCAGGCCCCTCAGTTTCAGTACGTCGACGAGTTCGTGTAATGCTTCCAGCCCGTGATAATCCACTTGATGCACCATTACCCACAGTCTGGCTTCTCGATATCGCAGACTCGAAACTACCTCCGCTAATAGAAGGTTTCCGCTGACCACGGTCCTCGGCTAAGCGACTTACTACACTGCTTGTATCGTTTGTCCGATCTAGATAGCGTCTTGCGCCCAAACCTGGGGTTGTTGGTGATGGAGGAACTCCACTTGAATGCATGAAATGGCGACGAGAGGGGAGATTGGAAAGAACGGATGGAGAGCGGTCACTGGGCATTGGCTGAGAAGCGTAGTCTCGTGGCGAGAGCCTCGTGCGGCCAATATCTGTAGTTGCTCGAGACGGAGCTCGAAATCGAGATGTATCATCCTCTTCCATATCATCCGCTGTACGTCGACTGCGAAGTAGTAACGAACCCTTTCTGCCTTCGGTGAATTGAGTTGGGGTTCCAGCCTCCGATGGACTCAAATGTGGACCGGGCATAGCGCTAGCCACCATACTACTTCGTCTTCCAGAATCGAGTCTGCTCATAGCTCGTGGACTTGGCTTCGATTTGCCAACTCCGTGTTCGCCTGGGCTTCTTCGTCCAAAAGAGCTTCCTCCCATAACATCTCGGCTAACTGGCGCTTGTCCTTCGGACTTGCCATCGCATAATGCCAGACAAAGCTCCGTTAAACTCCGGCACATACTATCCGCCTTCCGTCGAATTTGTCTTTCTGAAATTGAGCCCCCTCCTCCACCACCAACTACTGAACCACCGGCCACAGATCCGCCACTAGTGCTAAACATTGCTGCAAGATTTAGAGCATCTGATGCACTTGATTCCAGGGCCTTATAAATATCCGCGCCCAAGAGTGTCTTAGCCTTTGCGAGAGCTTCGTGGAGGAGCGGGTGTGCTTCCGGCATAACAGAGGGTGCTTCGTTATTCGGTGATACGCTACCCCGAGCCTGCTGCTTTGGTGAGCTTGAAACTGTCGTGACTGTTGTAGTTGCAGTCCGGGGACGGTCATTAGGGCTTGATGATACAGCGGCCCCAGATGTTGCAGGAAGCTTGCCCGTAAGTTCCAGCTTTTTGATGCGTGACTTCAGGTCGTCTAGCTCGTCCCATACAGTCGATGGTGCAGTTGTGGATGCTGTAGAGTCGGTCTCGGGGGCAGAATTCTGGGGCGTTTGACTATCTGAGATGTCTACCGCTCTTGGCACAAGAGGAGACGAATTATAGACTCGAGGACCAGAATAGGGTAGATTTGAGCGACGGTATGCATGTGATCGAATTGGCAGTTTCATCCCCGAATCCGGCGTGCCTTGCTCAGGAGGATCTTCTGGCGTTACTTCATAGATTTCCCGTTTGCTGCCCACTGCCCTAGGAGTAAGGGGGGCCCCATCAGTCCCTCCACTGAAGTATCGTGTTCTCTCTGAATCCTCGGTTGGATGAGTAGAACCGCGGCTTGACATTGGACCGGAGGCAGATCGGTAGGAAGCTGCTTGTGACATTCGATGCTGTGGTGGTTGGACCGCTGGTAGCTCCGCCGGCGATGGTAATCTCATGTTGCTGCGATATTCAAAATCTCGGCGGGGAGGCGTATATGTGGTAGATATTGGAGGCATAGATTGTCTAGCACGCGCGATTCGTGACTGAGAACACAAGTTAGCATGGAGTCAAGCTACTCAATTATCAAATCTTCCAAGAAAATCCTTAAAAGCAAATGGTGTCCCCTGAACCCAACAGAGTTTGATACAAGATCAATTATGATATCAAGAAAAGCAACCGTAAAAAGTGAAAGGAGTTGATTCACCTTTCGTCGCTCAGCCCCGTCGGCTGCATTGCTAATAAATCGTGTGGAATCATCTTGAGCTAAATTGAGGAACAAGTCCTCAGTCTTTTGGTCATCTTCTTGGGCAATTCGGACGCCTTCATGCTGTTCTGGGCCCCCTTCAAGTGTTCTCAGTGTGCGATCACGATCGTCCTCCATATTTCGTGAGTCCTCGTCGTACTGATATGTGGGTCTACCTGGCATTCCGATACCAGAACCTCTCATCGAAGATCTGCGGAAAGTCTGCGGAGAGACGGAGTCTGGATTTGCGGGATTGTTATTTAATTGTGACAAGGGTTGGTTGCTATCCCTTGAATTCACCCTTGGACTCGATTCTGTAGCTGTAGCAGTAGAACTATCGCGACTGCGCGGTTGTGTCGAATTCCATTCGCTCTCGGGAGCATGTGCTGTTCGTACAGTGGATGCGGCTCGACGATGCTGGGCTGGCGATGTTTTTGTCAATGCTGCTGCTATCTCATCATGCGATGATTTTGGTGTTTTTGGACAGGGAGCCCCGGAGTTTCGTGCGACCGCTTGGGATTCGCCGGGCAAATCGTCTACGAACGACACTTGAGGTGATCCAGCAGGTTTGATTGATGATAATGCAGATTTTGCAGTCTCTTTAGGTCGTTGTATTTGGCTGAAATCGTCATGAGGTTGGTGTTGTGAAAGTCGTGGGCGGTTGGAGCCGCCTTGAGTTGGGTTCGCGTTAAATCCAATGGGCGCGTCTGCTCCTGCTGCTCCTCCTCCTTCCTTCGACGATTCTGCCTGTGGACGAGTACGTCTTTTTGGATCAACCGCATTTCTCAATGCAGGTGGTTTAGGAACTATACTATTATGTTGTTGCTTATGCGTATGATAGGCGTCTCCCGCCGGCTTTGACGATTTTAAAATCGCCATTTCTTCGACGACTTTTCAATCAAATTATTCCTGTCGTTGTGGATTCGATAATTCGCTATTTTTGCACAACGGGCGGTGGGTGTGTGAAGTCTTGAGCCGAAAATCCCCACGCAAAAGTCGATAAGAGCTCTTCGAAGTACAACATCACAGCACAACAGAATTCCTCCGGATGGAGAGAAGAATGAAGTACTGGGGTAATTGAGTTGGTGATGAGCGTTATGCGACTTTGGGTTTCGGTGGACAACGACTGACTGTGGGCGAGCGATACGTTGGAATGTCTGATTCGGATTGTTTACACAGGAATAGAGGAATAGAGCTACCGGTATCCAGCATAGTCGAGTGCGTCGAGGTATGACCGTGCCACGATACCTTGCAGAAAATATTCGTTACGAATCCCCTAGTGGCTTTCATAGAGACGAAACTTGTACAGCGACATGGGCCCATGAAGCTGCTGATACTTTCCACTTTCTCTGCTCTTCTCATAAGATACGGTGGACAATCTGACAGGACAGTGGAGTTTCCTCGAGTGCTGGTGGACTGGTATGCCTTTCTAGCAACGAAACGACTCGACAGGATCACGACGATCGTGCAAAGATTTGCTATTACAGCCCAGAGGAGTAGTGGCAGCTACATATCCGTTTCAACGTCATACAATGGCCGAGTCGTATTCTAAATATCTGGAGATCAGCTTTAAATACTTCGGGTACCTGACGCTATGTGCTGGTTAGAAATCTAACAATGCTCTGGAGTACGCCTTCTTCCTCTTCCACTTGTTCTTCAGACGCTGAGCGCTTTCCAAAACATCTTGTGCCCGCTACTCTACTGAAAGCAGCCACGGCGCGCATGATTGTTGTTCACCGCCCATCTCGCCCGCCATCTTCATCGATTTTCTTCCCTCTCACTTCTAAACTGGAGTTCCCGCAGTCCCGCAAAATTTCAAACCATAATCCGAGCCCCTGGTTTACCTTCTTAGTAACAAGCCCAAACACTCCATACGATGAACGGCTCACGACTTGGGATGCATTCGAACGTGTCTGTGTTGACGCCGCTTCATGATATGCAGTATCTGCTTGTACGGTGGTAATTTACTAAGTATAATAAAAGAGAAAGTGCTTAATATGAATTACCAGAACTTTATCGGGAGCAATCAGGGTTGAAAGTAGCACAACCTGGACCTGACTCAAAAATACCCCTCGACCCATCAACACATCGACTTCTGTGACAGACGTCTCCACACTGAAGAGCTGAGGAGAACGGTCTCTCGGTGCATATTTTGAGTAGGGTTTGGTTGGGACTTGTTTCACTGTTGACAACACAGCTTAAGAGTGGAGAATCTATCATCATGGTTATCGTGCAACAAAAATAGGGTTGGGGCAATTCCAAAAAATAGAACACAGCAGTGGATGATGACTTTCTTGATTCTTTGCAAGTTGAAATCAAGAATGCCATTTTCGGAAAATTGGAAGCATCAAAGTAAAGCCCTCGGAGTTGGATACAAAAGACGGCCGACGCCAGTCCAAAGCACACTGGCGAGCATTTGTTTCCTCGGCCAACGAGAATATTTCCCGACGGAGACCGGCTATTCGGTTGCTCTCCTACTAGATGTATGACATCGCTATGATATGATGAATTGATATGTATGTTGGACATATACTCCACCTTTTCGTACATTCTCCAAACTTTACAATTTGTCCTGCTCCTTCTCCGCATCTATTCAACCTTTTCTGCAGTGCTACTTTTCTGAGTTATCCGCGTTTCTTCATACAAATTAAATATGGCTACCGCACGTGTATGCTCCGCGCGGCTCGCACCCCGCATGAGCTCCAGATGCTTTGGATCTCTGAGTAAATCTCCTTTCACAAGTAGTATTGCAAGTGTTAGAGCAACTCGATTCAATAAAGTGTCCCCGTCAACTCCTATAGGAGCTCGATTCTTCATCAAAGACGCCCAGCCGGCCGAGTTTGTTGATAGCACGAAGAGTGCCGCCCCCAAGATTGAGCGAGGAGCCTCAAAATTATTCAAAGACGCAGATGAAGCCGTGGCGGATTTGCAGAGCGGATCAATAATTCTGAGTTCTGGTTTTGGACTTTGTGGTACTGCTGGTGAGTAGTATTTCATGTTTCTTGGAATATAATCTGATAGACAAATAGAAACAATTATTAAGGCTATTGCTAAGAGAGGCATTGATTCTGTACACTCTTTGACAGCCGTTTCAAACAATGCTGGATCTGGAGACGGAGGTCTTGCTGCTCTCACGAAAACGGGCCAGGTCAACCGTCTGATTCTCTCATATCTTGGTGCTAACAAGATTTTGGAGAAGAAGTATCTTTCGGGAGAAATTGCTATCGAGCTTTGCCCTCAAGGAACGCTCGCAGAGAGAATTAGAGCTGCAGGAGCTGGTGTACCGGCATTCTTCACCCCAACTGGAGTCTGTAAGTATCTTGAAGTCGTTCCAAGTCATCTCTTCGAAGAAGTTTCTAACGTAGTTTGTGATAGCTACTTCACTACAACTTGGTGAAATTCCGGTCCGTTTGGGACCAAACAATACTGTTCTTGAAGGTGGCAAGGCAAGAGAAACTAGGGAGTTCAATGGGAAGACTTATATGATGGAGACAGCCCTGAAAGGCGATGTAGCCATCGTACGAGCATGGAAAGTAGACGAGGTCGGTAACTGCCAATTCAGGTAACTTGCACTCAATCTGTAGTCCAGTATCATTGCTCACGAGATATAGATACACCACAAAGGCATTTGGGGTGATCATGGCTAAAGCAGCTCGACTCACCATCGTGGAAGCCGAGAACATCGTGCCTGTAGGATCAATTGATGCAAACGACGTCCATCTCCCAGGTATCTACGTAGACAGAATCGTACCTGCTACAGCAGACAAGCTCATTGAAAACAAGAAACTACGCGAAGAGAAGAGTTCTGAGAGTCCTGCAGAGAAATCCCCCGCGCTGATCAGAAGAGAGCGCATTGCCCGCCGCACTGCCAAAGAACTCAAACATGGCAGCTATGTAAACCTGGGTGTCGGTAAGTCCCCCTTTCGAGCTGCAAATTACTACGAAAGATATAAGCTAACAGCCCAGGAATCCCCACACTCGCGCCATCCTTCCTGTCCCCAGAAACCCAAGTTTGGATTCAATCTGAGAATGGAATTCTCGGAATGGGTCCATACCCAACTGAGGAGGAAGTTGATCCTGACATCATCAACGCCGGCAAAGAAACTGTAACGCTGATCCCTGGTGCATCAACCTTCGATAGTGCCGAGTCCTTCAGCATGATTCGCGGCGGCCACATCGACGTGTCTGTGCTGGGTGCTCTGCAGGTAGGCGCCAATGGCGACTTGGCCAACTATATGATTCCAGGCAAGGTATTCAAGGGGATGGGCGGAGCTATGGATCTGATTTCCAACCCCGATGAGACAAAGATTGTTGTTGCCACCGACCATGTTGCTAAGGATGGGAGCAGCAAGATTGTGGAGAAATGCTCATTGCCGCTGACGGGTGCGAAGGTTGTTAGCACAATTATCACTGATCTTTGTGTGTTCCAGGTTGATAGGGTCAATGGAGGCTTGACACTTACGGAATTAGCAGAGGGGGTTACGGAGGAGATGGTCAGGGAGAAGACGGCGGCGAAATATAAGATTGCTGAGAAGTTGATCTCAATGGAATAAGTGGCAAATGAGCAAGAGTTTATAGATCTTACTCCTTGGGACAAAGTGGGGGTTTCTGTAGCAATTTAAATGTTTTCAGGTACGTACATATAGATTGGCTTCGCCATCAGAAATACACTGTTTTTGAACATTATTCTAAGTCCCTTTTGATTTACTTCAAGTATATGTTGTACTTATAACAAACTAAATTTTCAATAAAACATAGAACTTGATGAGTATTGTACAATCATCCTACAAGCTTGGATTATTGCTACATTACAATTCAAAATCAAAGCTGCAAAGATTCTTTTACCTTTTCTCTCACATTGGCCTTTTTTATTTTTAATCGTCGTTCCAGAAAGCGAGACAGAAATATATCCCCTTAGCATTTGGGTGCTAGGCAATACACTCGACATGTCGTCAGCTCTAGCAGGGAATGCACTGACGGCGGGCGCTCGAACAATCAATCGCCGGACATAGCGTGTGGGGAAGCTTGACGAAACTTGAAATCGCCGAATCAGAATGTCGATGACGGATTACCTATCTAATCAAAATGACTTGATTTGCTATAGTGGCGACCAACGATTGCAAAAACCAAATAGATCTCCAAGCATATACACACCCTTATTAACAATGGCCAAATGATACTCGATAGCAGGTAATATTTTGCAGGGTTCGTACGGACTGGATACGCCACGTCCTACCGCTTGTTCTGCTGTCAACTCTTCGCCAAGGGAAAACGAGAGAATGATCGCTGAGTATACTCCGAAGTAATGCATATTGTATTGCTTGGTAAGACTTGGCGTATGGGGTACATCACAGCAGTGTGGGGGAGGGATGTTGGACTGCAAGCAGCAAAGTAACGCAGAATATTGCAGCACCTAAGGTAAAAATGGTTATCAGCTTGTTTTGCGTCGTGGAACACGACATGGTTCTTTCATATTGCTGTGCCTCTCAGCTACTCTCTCATGTTCTCTTCTCCGCCTTAGTAATTCTTTTGTCTATTCTTCAGTAAGACAGTATTCTTTGCTCTTACTCTCATCAGTATCGTTTCTATGACTTGATTCAAGCAACATGTCTCCCACCCTCAATCCCCAAGGACAAAAGGCGAACAGCGGAGAATATGGAGAAGAAAAATATGTTGAGGATGCTTCAATCCACAGCCATGAACACCTGGCAGCTAGCAACAAAGCTCTCACTCGACGACTCCTGCTGAAGCTCGATTTCAGGTAAATATCCAAAGCCATCTCTTATCATGCAAAAACTTAGTCGGGTTGTCTAGAATCATTCCAATTATGGCGCTGCTTTTTCTATGCTCATTTCTCGATCGAACGAATGTTGGTAATGCCAAGATCCTAGGCTTTGAGAAGTCTTTAAAAATCACCGATAAACAATATGACAATGGCTTGGTGATTTACTATGCGACTTATATCGCGAGGTGAGTTGGGAATCGTACTGCGGTTGGAAAAGAATGATACTGAGAGTTCTATGAAACAGTGAAATTCCAAGTAATTTGGTATTAAAAAAAATCTCTCCAAAAATATGGCTGCCATTCTTGACAATTATCTGGGGTATCATCACCATGTGTCTTGGATTTGTTAAGAATTACGCCGGTTTAATGGTCGTTCGAGCGTTTCTGGGTGCTGCAGAGGGTGGACTACTGCCAGGAATTGTAAGCTGGCCTCTATGCATACAGTGAAATCCGAATATTAACTTTCGACCTTAGGTTCTATATCTCTCAGGAATGTACACCCGCGGCGAGATGGCCTTGAGAATTGGGCTGTTCTTTACCAGTGCTTCACTGTCAGGTGCCTTTGGTGGGCTTCTAGCTCGTGGATTGTCAGCAATTGGGCCTCACACACATCTCGTAGGCTGGCGTTGGATATTCATTGTTGAGGGTTTGTTGGTAAGCCTCTGATAATGTATTTACACATGAATTGATGCTGATATATAGTGTTAGACGGTTGTGGCTGGCATCATAGCCTATTTCGGTCTTCCTAACAATCTTGAAACAGCAAAGTTTTTGAGTACGGATGAACGCGAATGGGCTCTCCAGCGTCTCATAAATGACAGACCATTGAGGAACATAGATGAGACAGCGTTAGTTACCTTCTGTCCTTCAGTCAGCATAGAGATCTAACAAGCAACAGAGAGCCAGATAAATTTAGGTGGTCAGAAGTTCGACGAGGAATCTTCAGCATCCAGCTCTGGCTGAGTGCCTCGGCATATTTCGCTATTCTTTCTGGACTATATTCTTTTGGCCTTTTCGTAAGTTCTCATCTTTTCAAGAAACTTCAAGAATCCAAGAAGCAGCATCAAGTGCTAATATATATCAGCTCCCATCCATCATCAACGGCTTTGGATACAGTCCCAATGATGCCCAACTCTTCAGCGTAATTCCTTACGCCGTCGCAGCTGTCATCACAGGTTTGACCTCTCCCTTCTATAGTATACATATACTCACCTATACAGTGGTCATAGCAACCCTCTCAGATCGTCTTCGCTTCCGTGGCATCATGATGCTCTTTACACTCCCACTTGCAATAATCGGCTACGCAGTAATTGCCAACACGAAGTCCACCAAAGTCAAGTATGGCATGACTTTTCTTATGGCAACTGGTCTCTACGCTTCCGTGCCCTGTGTGCTTGGCTGGATCTCTAATAACTCTGCTGGGCATTATAAACGGGCTACGACTACTGCTGCTCAACTTGCTATCGCTAACAGCGGAGGATTTGTCGCTGGTAAGTACTGCTCCGTCTAGTTGACTCCTCAAGCTAATTTCCTTGCGAACAATGCAGCCTTCATATACCCTTCGTCCCAAGGTCCGGCATATAAAAAAGGGCATACTGTTATTCTGAGTTTATTAGTTGCTGCTTGGTTCTTGTAAGCTCTTCCCATCGCCTTGTATAACCCCTTTACGCGTAGGTATGCTCACACACCCAGGGTTTTATTTAACGTCCTATACTGCCACAAAGTTAACCGCGATAAGTCGCGCGGTAAATACGATGCATTTACAGGCAAAGGCGATGATCGGGATCCCGAGTTCAAGATGGTCTTGTAGCACTTGGCACGATTGTCTTCTCACCATCTCCTTATTCTCTCTACCGATTTTAACAATGACCATATTTGATATCTCTTTCTAAAATCTTCCCAACCTACTCTCGTCTGCCTATGTGAACCATGTGCTTGTGACCTCAGTATCGTTCGACACACTCTCGCCTATCGAATCCTTCGATCCTGCGATCGCCCTTACCGCGGGGAGCATCCTTTCGTTTGAAACATGGAGTAACCCTTCAACATCAAAATTTTCGTAAAGGAATTCGTATTTCGCACAGAGCGTTGCATAGGTCGCAATTTCGGGCGTGCGGGCACGTGGCTGGGCGTGGTTCAAGGATTTTGCGGAAATAAACAAAAAAGTAAAAACAAAGAAGAGCTGGAAAAAATCTCCGAAAGTTGGGTTGTATTAAGACATTGAGATAGGTATCTAATTTATGAATGACTTCTTACCTGACTTATGATCATATCTCTTGTGCATGCTGTTGCTTAGGATCTCAGCTTTCAAGTGATCAAGAGGTCGATGAGGATGTTAGCCTCTTGCAGGGACGACATCTATTATCAGTAGATTTTACACTGCGTTATCAATTTATATTTAATGCTGCATCATGTGGCAAAGTACCATTGTTTTCCTTGATTCAAGCTCTCGCAGGGAGTTTGGTCTAAATATACAAGATTCTTTACAATGTCTTGCGTTTAAAGACGCGTCTCTGCACAACTTCAGGAAATTTGGTGATATGTTGAGCACTTATGCACAGACGAAGGATCTTCCGACATGTTCCGGATCCTCCTCATCTCTGCACAGTTTCTCTCTGCTTTTGTTCTAACTACCGAGAACGGCTGATCCTCTGATGTTCTAAGTAGTATCAATATGGCTGTTCTAGAACCTTATAGTGCTGGTATCGTACAGTGGACCTTGTTAGTTTATATCCATTGTTCATGCTTTCCAGCTGCCCTCTTGACATCTGCATTAGCTCCCAATCTTCAACCTTGATTTTGGAAACGACCACTATGTTACTAGGAGTATAAGCATTATCGTCATACAAGCTTCATTGAGAGCTGACATAAATCAGGTGAGGCGGAGTAAAATTCAAGTGTAGGTTTTATTCAGGTCTGAGGATTTCTTTCACCTTTCAAGCTGTAGGTTGGCATTATAATAATTATAAAATCTACCTCACATAATTTTCAAAAATTCTAAGTACAATAGGTGCTTTGTAGCCGCTAAACCATTTGAATCAGTAGGCTGGAATACTACAAATATATGTATTAGCAAGAGCTTGAGTGGTAGCAAGTTACAATCCGTTGGGATAGTGATGGATCCCCGGGACGGTATTCTATTCAACGTATCTTCTATATCATTCTCACTCAATAATACTGCAATACCATTCTTTTTCTCGGTATTGATATCACTTACATCTGTTGTGTTGGTCAGTAGAGTGCTTGGCTTTGGTTGACACACCACCTATCGTCATTTGTATAGATATAGTGATTCAAACTTCAGTGGTTGTATCGTTTGACCCTTGCTGAACATTATATTCGTAGAACTAGATAACGTTGACGAAAACCGAGAGCTAGATGCATCATATATGTTGTCTTTGTATATTCATGATACCACGGCAGCACCTTTGTCTATGAGACATCAAGCAGAACCAAAACCCCAACAATATATCCAGTATCAATTTCACAACGAAATATTCATCTACCATCAAGCATCAATACTATATCACGTCAACACACATAATTTCAAGCAATACTAACAGATAACAGCGTACTCTCAGCACTATACCCCACCCTTCAACATTCCAGCGATCTCTGACACCAACGTGTCAACCCAAGAAAAATACACCACGCAGATCATCGTCCTCAAAGCCAGCATCATTCAGTCCTTCAAATATCCTCCCACCCAGAAAGAAAGAAAAGAAAAAAGACGTGCTCACCAAGTGCCAAGATCCACGCGGCCCCAACTCCAGATTTACATCCTTTTTTTGACGAAGTTGCCATGTGGAACGAATCATCTGGCTGCAAGGTGCCGAGTCAGCGTAGCAGAGTCAGCCCTAACCCCATTCATGACCAAGGCGTTGGATATTGTGATGTTCAGTTTCTGACGACGATAGCTCACGATGGGATCTGGATCTGGGAGGGTTAGTGCGGGCGATGGGAAGAACCGTGCGGGAAGGGGAGGATTGGGTTGTTAGGATTGGATTGATGGGTTTGGCTGGAGCTTTGTTGGTGGTTTGGATGGGGGATTAGGATTGCGATGGGCACGGTGGGTGGGAATTCCGTAGGGCTTTTTGTGGACTTGTTGGACCTTGGGATTCGGAGGGGAGAGAGAGAGGAAGAGAGGCATAGTTGAGTTATCACCGAAATCTTGTCCTTTAATTGATCGTGAGAGCGGGTATTTAGGTACTGTGTTCATAAATTCGGGTGGGTTTCAATTGGAGATGGAAGAATATGGATACTTCCCGCCTTACCACGCATACGATACTACGATGCTACAGGACAGTACATATTCAAATATGAATATTACCAGGGAGCGCATCTTGAATCAACCCACATCCATCATCAAACCCGATCTACAATCAAACTCTACTCCTCTTTTATAACAAGCAACTGAAGTCCTTTCCAAGTACGTATGTATCCCACTCATCGCTCTTCTAACTCCTCTACTCCGTCCAATTCAACCATGTCGACTCACCACAACAAACCTCACCTCATCCAAAATCCAAGGTTGCATAATACATAAATGTCGCAGATCCACGCTCCTTCCCACAAATATTCTCCGTGCAGTCAAGGCCCATAGCTGTCCACAAGCAGCAAGCTGATGACGGCGAACACTGAACTCAGCACCACCATCCACAGGCAGACTCGATACTACCGCACACACAGGTGGGGCAAATGTCTCTCGTATATGAGTTCGCGACGTTGCCAAGCTTGCCGCGCTGGAAGTGCCGTGGCCCTGCGACGCCTTGCAAAAGAAAAGCCCTACTGTGCTGTGCTGTGCTGTACTGTGCTGTGCCGGAGCTGTGCCTTGCGAAGGTCCTGCGCTGCCCTTGCGAAAGAGGGGAGCTTTCCAGGGCACGGAGGACTCAGACTTGGACTCAGCTGTCCTAGGGATGCATTTCCATCGGATTTGCGAGTCGCAGTTTGTCTTACCTGTCTGTCCTACTTGCAAGGCTGATGGGGGGTGCTGGGTTATGACGGAGGCAATGAGGCTTTTCCTACGTACGTTATTATGTGCGAGAGCTTCATCTTGTTCCGTGCAAGTCCACGGGCGTTGCATTGTGGGATAGCTGGTATCGAGGAATAATGTTCGAGTGATTGTACATACTGTGTACATGCACCGAGATAGATCCATGTGACCAATGAGTACCACCTCCCTTCGACAATAACTACCTAATGCTACTGTACGTATTCATTCCTATCTCTCAGACCCTTCTCGACTCTACGCCTCTGCTACCATTCGCCAGTCCTCGCGCCGGATACGCTGTAGGCTCTGTTCTGCAGCAACCTTCACGCATACAGGTGCAGCTCCAGGCCATTTAGCACTGCTGATTACACCCAGAAGCAGCAATCACAGCGCTTGTAAAGCAGCAGCTCGAGCCTCTCCCTCTCTCATTTTCGGAGGCACCACTCACACAACCAGCAGCAGCCCTTCAAGCTCCTGGTCCTCGACTCTGGCGCAAGGTGCTTTGACCATTTCACCACGGCGATGGGCCGTCAAACAGACCTTCAGGTGGCTTCAGTTCATAGACATGCACACTCCGCTCGGCAGGGAAGACGGGAGTGGTAGTGGTCCTTTCATGAATCTTTTCTCTCCGATGAAGTAATTTTGTGTCGCATATGCTACTCCATAGCGAGGCGTGAGTGAGAGGAAGGTTCACAGGTCCCAAGTAGAGAATGATTTGCGCCTTTGTGACTCGACCCAGAGAGAGGAGTTCATGGCTGCGGGTAACTTGCATGAACCTCGGCAATCTGATGCTGTCTCTGTTTACTATGTATGTAAATATGTACTGTCATTGTATGTATGCCCTTCCCGTGCTTTGGGTATAGTAGTTCAGCCTGTAGTAGTGAAAGGGCTGCGGCATGCCGTTCGAGATGGATAGGAATAGTAAGTCATAATGCGCTAGACATAACCACTTCATCGCATTCATCTTATGCATCCCTGGCGATTGTGATATTTTCCCTTTCATATTTCCGTTCTATGTTAGTTGTCAATTATATTGGAAATATGGTAGGCGTGCGTATGCCAATTTCGGGTCATTAGCAATCAAAATAATGGAGATATTTTTGGGATATTTTGGGATATTTTCGGTCTTCCGTTCTTTTGTGTGCTTTGTGCTGGTGCTTTGCGAAGGCCATGCGCTTTTTATGAAAGAGTGGAGTTTGATAGTGAACGCGATGGACAGCCGAAATTAATATTGTATTTGGCCTTATGAGATGAGAACGAAGGACAGCGGTATATGCAAGTAATAATAGTAGAAACGATAAAAATGGCCAGCGTGCTTTTTCGGTACCAGCCTCAACTTGAAGACGTGTTTTTCGGGGTTCCTATACAGAGCTTAGGCAGGGTAAGGGAACATTTCATCGAGAGTCAGGGAGTATTCTCAGTAGTCTTGCTTGAAATCACACGGACTCACTATGTTGTTGTTGAAGATGCAAGTAAACCTGGTTAGTATTCGTCGTCGTCGTCCTCCTCCCTCCCTCCCTTTCTCCCCTCCCTTCCCTCCCCTACCTTACCCCATGCCACAAGGGATCCAGGTAAACTTGTAAGCATACCCAGCATAGTAGTGAGAATGGAATTCTTTCCGTGCAATAGACGTGATGAGCCAGACTCGACTGACTGTAAGTATAACGGTCAATGACAGTGGCTAGAATTCCATACAGTCAATGCTGCTTTTGTGCTAAGATCGACAATGTTATCCTCTGGATGACATGGGACCACAGATGATGCTGCACAAGTAGTTCAGAGTCTGTGTTGCGCATTCAGCACAAGCTGATCAATGCTGAGTGCACAAATGGAAATGAACTTCACTTCAGACGATTTCCGAAGGTACGGAATGCAGACTTGCAAGTGAGTCGTGTTTTTCCTGTGGTGCTGTCAGCGTGACTTCAGGGTTCTTACTTGTCTTCCACGCAGAATATCATGTAGGCATGTCAATCAATGAAGGTCAAGTGACACGACATTCATAACAACGGACGTATGTATGAGTGTATATCTGTCGAGTTATTCAGAAGATGCCGTAATTTTAGATTGCCCCATTTCCCTTTTGTGTCTCCTCTGATTTATTTTATGAAATAATATGGAGAGATATATACATACATGCGGAGTACCGATACAGTATACGATATACGAAGAGTGATATGAACGGGAAAACCAAAAAAAAAGCTCGAGATTGTTATTGCAATGCTAGACTCAATCGGTACGCCGATGCATTCACACTCTAACATTAAATTTTTATTTTTCTCTTTTTACTTCTCCGGGTGTCAGCCATGGGTTGGCCTACCTTTTAACATTAGACCATACAGGGATTAGAGGCCGGTCAAGAAAGGTGGCCAGCGTTTCAGGACTGCAGCCTCCAACAAGGCCAAAGCTGTTGGCTAACCCCTCCAAAGCAGCTGTGCTTGACGAACGAGAAGCAGAATTGAATGGATGGCGATGCATGCCCGCACGCCTTCACGCCATCTCGTGGAGAAGCAATGAATGAGGACTGATGGCAAAAGAAGGGGGAGGGGGGAGGGGGGAGAGGGAAGAGGGAAGAGGGAAGAGGGAAGAGGGAAGAGGGCGAAGCGAATATGTAGAGTAACTGAGTAACAGAGTTGCTTTGGTGAAACTAAACAGGATGAAATGATTATGGAGGTCGGTATTCATAGAGATACATAGAGAGTAATGTTCCTTGCTGGCAGCGACAGTGATGATGAACATGACTATGAAGATGACAACGAATAGAAACCAAACAATAATAGCAGCAGCAGCAGCAGCATCAATGGCAATACCGCACAACTCATACTTTTAATTTGTCTCCCATTTTGCTTTCTATCCTTCCCCACTCATCTCCATCATCATCATCATCATCATCATCATCATCATCATCATCATATCCGGGGCATCAGCATCAACAACACCATCATCTTCAATTTCATCATTCTCAGACACCTGTTCAATTCTACACGGAACCTAAAGAGCCTTATAGCGACCCACACAACCCTAGGTCCTATTCCGATGTCCTTTTGGCGATTCGACTTCCCTTTGGCGATTTGAGACTCCCCGTCCCTGTCCCCGTCCCAGTCGCAGTTCCAGTCCCAGTCCCTCTCTCGGTGGTTAGTAAACAAGTAGAGTAGGGTAGGGTACCTCAGTCTAGTTACGAAAAATGAAAGTTCAAGGTCAAGGTCAAGGTCAGGTCCCCTCGTCTTTCTTTCTCTGTTCTCCGTCTGTCTGCTCTGTTGAGAGTGTCTTCTGTTCTGTCTCCTTCTCCACAGCAAAGTGCGTTCGTTCTTTGAAAGCCGGCCCACTTTTTGGCTACTACATACCACCGACCGTGCCACTTCAGAAACTCGCCCTTTACACACTAAGCCTTCAGCGGCAGGAAAATGCCCAGCCTTTCATCTTACGCGCCAGTTAGAGATGAGAATCGCCCGAAGTTTTGTCTGGTTTTGGGGGGTTGGTTGAGAGAGGATGGAGAGTGAGATGGGGGTGGGATTTGTTTTTCATTTGTTTTTTTTTTCTTCTTTCTTTTTCATTATCTTTTCTTTTCTTTTTCAAGAGGGGATTGTGGATGGGAGGGAAAGGCTATGGTGGTGGTGAGAGAAAGGTTAGGGAGAGGAGAGGAGAGTCAGAAGTCAAGTCTCGTCGTCAATTGACATTCCACCATTCCATTAACCACGCGACATGCCTCGGATTAGTGTGGTGGTGCTTCGAAATAGAATAGCATAGCATAGCCAACCATTCCCAGTATTCTGTCCGTTCACCAGACTTGTAGTAGGGAAATACTCTCTATCTCTCTCTATGTCCCTCTCTAGTCCCTCTCTGTCCCTCTCCATCTATTCATATCATACATACATACCACTCCATACCGAACCTCATACCTCGTACCTCCCTCCTCCTAAAATAGGAATTCCTCTACCACCACCACCACCACCAGCTATTTCGTGTCGAATTTCCATTTCTATTAAATTATATTCTTTTCTTTCTTTCTTTTATCGTTTGTTTGTTTATTTATTTCCCTCTTACTCTTCTCCCCTTCAAGAATCCCCTCTCAAGTGTGTGACCTCTTGGAGCGAACACAACACTGCCCACCCTACTAACCATCAATTTCCCCCCACCCTCTCATACAATACCTACCAATACCCAGCCTCCGAACAGTTATTTCTGTACAACCCCCCCTCCTCACTATCCTAGACTTTCGCCTTCGATCTCGACCTTTTGCATGCCCTCATCTTCGTCTTATTACTCACTTGAACAAAGTACTTCCCTACACGTACATCCTTCTCGTTCGTTCTTGTCTGCACCTGAAAGAAAAGGTGGAGAAAGCAAGAGATACAAGCAAGAGAGAAGAGAACGGACAAAAGAGCAGAAGGACGCATGGTAGAACCAATGAAATAGAAGTTCCAAAAAGAAACCTTGGATAACAATAAACGGCAAACACCAACCGCCATTCATTCTTTGTTAAACGTCAACTGCTACTCCAACTCCAATTCCAACTCCCATACTTTAACTCGCCTCCCCTTCCCATTCACATCTTATTCATAATTCAAGTTAGTCTTTCTCACCAGACCCCATATTGGAACTCACACCAAAGGCATTCCTAATCCAGTCCCAGACCACGTTAAGGTGAAAGGCAAAAGGCAAAAGGCAAAGACAATAAAGTGGCAGAGCTCTCAACAGAGCAAAGCATAGCAAGCAAGAAGCATCGTGTAAGCCCGTCACTCTCCATCCCATTCGCTCACCTTAGCGCTCAGCTTGTGCAGTCTGCCGGGGCCTCTCTAGGCATTCTGGCACCGATCAGCCAGTCTAATTATAGACACTGCACCTTCAAACGCTCCCGTTGGCTGCTTGCACTCTGCTAAATGACCATGGCTGACATACTATCGCTTGGGTACCGCAGATTGGGATTCACTCAACCTGAACCCTGGAAGGCACACCTTCTCTCGTGTCTCTCGTCGTCTCGTCGTCTCGTCTTCCATTCTCGGCGACGACATCGCATCGCTGTCGTTGCGACTCTGCGAAAAAACCCATATCGACCATTTCGACCCAGAAATATCGTCAACCCGACTAACCTCCTCCAATACAACAATTTCTCTCTTCATCTTCATCTCTTCTTGGCGCATTGCGAAACTGCCTTCCAAACAAACCCCATCGCCTCGGTCCTTTTTGCCTTTCTTCGGTGTCAATTCCCATTCAGCCTTACGCCCGTTGAGGTCTGATTTGTCTGTTCGAAGCCGGCTGCGAACGACGATCTAGCATTGCGATTCACCATCATCACGACCCATTCCTTTCTGTGATATCCATATTATATCGTTGTCGAGGGTTTTAGATTTGATCTGGTATCTTAATACATTTGTTGGAACGGATACATCATCGAAATACCAGACGGTTTCGCGAGAAGCGTCTGCACTTTACCCACCGGTTCGGATTCGACGTGTAAATACCACCGTTTCTTTTTTCATATATCCTTTGGCTCGCGACATTTCTCGATTGCCGGCCAAGCTGTAGTCAGCTATACTTGGTTGAGAAATCAGATGTACATGCGACAGGTGTCTAAATTCATCCAAAACTCGCTCTCCCCATGCGCTGTCTTTCGCGACGTCACACTGCTGGCCTCGACGTCTTGGGAAGCTCTGTGGCCTTGCTACTTTCACAAAGACTTCACGAAGAACCTCACTGACATTCCATCTTAGAACATTCGAATCTACAACTGTAATTGCGTTATTTTCACCTAAAGATTCGACAGGAAGAGCACCAAGCGCCTCCACGATTAAAGAGAGCCATTCGTGTGCATCGAGTCTGCCTATGTCAATACCCGTAGAGAGTCAGCGACGCTCTCCACAGGCACAATCTACGATGCCTGTAGCAACAGGTCGACGACTTTATCAGGACCACATTCCATCTTTTATGTCTGTATATGGGGACGATGCCAGCATGGAGGATAATGAGAGCAGGGTGAACCTCACCCATCACAACAGCGCCGATACCAAACAGCTATTCTCAAATCCATCATTTCGAGGTAGCAATACATTAGATCCTCAACTACACAATCCGCACAATTATAACGATAGCAATTCCACACAGGCCTCAGAGTCTACAGATTCCTCACCCACAACAACAGTATCGACGGCCGATTCATGTTCAACGACTGACACGTCTCCAAATTCATCCCCAGAATCGCCAATAGCGATAATACCACTCTCCTCCTTCACTTCCGCTACGTTTGGCCTTCGTGGTCTCGACAATCTCACCATGTCGGATATGCATCCTACACCGTTAAATCCAAACTTCGACCGACCCATGACCTCGCCATCCCCACGAAGACCTCGAAACGCAAAGGGTCTTGCCTTAAATTTATCTCAATCTCCACCACCACCAGATGTCCCACAACAGTCATCTGCGCCGTCTTCGCCTTCTTTCGTCAAGCCTGATATTCCGAAAGCCAGGAGAAAGCCAAGTATCTTAAGCCTCCAGACTTCTGCGGCTGTTGCTTTGCAGCCACGCTTAACATTTGATGCCCCTCCCACACCAGGTGTCATCAGAACCACCACAATTCGTCATGCTCACTCATCTCCTCAGTTAATGGCCGACCCGATGCGAAGTAGTTTGACTGGACCGGAAGGTGGCATGCAATTCCCCCAGTTCGAGCGGTCTCGAATTTCGGGATTATCGTCCACCTTCCGTAGGCCCTCCGCGCTCAAAGACACTTTACTGGGCTCTGAGCCCATCGAAGAGGAGGAAAATTCACCAATCAGGACCCAAATGGCTACCCGCTCACAAGCCGATATCCGTGGAGACAGTTTCGACTTGCCTATGTCACAAGAGGACGCAAAATCGCCCGGTTACCCGGATGGTCCGGTTATGATATATGAGCCAAATGTGTTTCTTTTCTTGGAACCAACAGCTGAAGAGGCTCGAAAATTCGATGTCATCTTCAATGTTGCGCAGGAGGTCAAGAATCCGTTTACAGCAAAGAACGAGTCTCCACGACCATCTCCAAGACCCTTGACCATGGACCGATCGTGGCCGAAATTCGACCCCATGGACTTGGACGATCGGGATAATATTCCAGAACCGGACACCGCAGTTTCGTGTGCTACGTTCCAGACTGCTTTTGAGATGCAGCCTGATGAGGAGGAGAATAGCGGCTCGAGCGATGCCTCTTCTGTTACGCCAAAGCCCTCGGATGAAGCCGAACGGGAACCAGAATATATCCATATTCCATGGGAGCACAACACAGATATTGCGAAAGACCTCATGGGTCTTTGTGAAACTATCGATAATCGAGCGAAAGATGGAAAGAAAGTACTTATTCACTGTCAACAGGGAGCGAGTCGATCCGCCAGTCTTATTATTGCATATGGCATGTATATAAATCCGGAGTTATCAGTTAATGATGCATATCATGCAGCACAAGCACGAAGTAGATGGATCAGTCCGAACATGAAGCTCATGTATGCGCTACAAGATTTTCAAAAAGAGATCGAGAGAAAAAAACAAGGGGCAAGCGGATACAAAACTAGAAGCGGTCGTAGCCCAACGAAACACCGAACTACGCTTTCTGCGGACGCCATCGAATTCAACCTGAAGGAGCCACAAACAGCACCTCTTCCAGCAGAGAGAGAATCGCCTAGAAGCAGTAGCCCGGACAATGGATATCGAGCCCGCGGGAATTCTTCCCCAAATATCGGTGATATAACCCCAGGTCCATCTTCAGCGCCATCAACATTCTCCTGGAATGCGAAGTTCGACTTACCACCAAAATCTCCAGCGGAAGAGTCACAAAAGAAAGCAAGTGAAAGGCCGAATGGACTTCTTGGCCCACTCAGCGCACTCGCGCCTTCAAGACCACCACCACCTCCTCCAACTCAATCAGCTCCCTCATTTGAAATCCGATCAAGCTTCAGCTCGCACAGGACGTTCCCCAACATGGCAAGTATCGGCAGCGTAACTTCACCATCAACCGCATCGGAGGCCTCCCCAGCCCCATCCCCTGACTTCCATCTCGCGCCCCAGTTTGCCACCGCCCCAAATTTCCGCCGACAATTCACCTCGCAAAGGCTAGACGGTGACGAGCCACCACCTACCCCGGGTCTCTTCTCGCCACGTATCCAAGAGTTCACAGGGCATCCCTTGCACTCTTTCAGCCCACCTCCACCCGACCTCATGTCGCCGCGCGCTACAGAGTTCAACTTGAACCCCTTTCACCCACCCCCTGCTCCGTCTACGAAATATTCGGCTGTTAGAAGTTCACTGGCGCCGTCGAGGGTTGACGATGATCCTAGAAGTCCGGCTACGAAGGGTGAGGCGCCAATTATTCGGTCAATAGATGAGTTGTTGTAATGGATATCATCTCTTCATCTTTCGTCATCAGCCAGGTTTGGCGTTCAAATTACTCCTATATCTCTACCAATCTACCAACCTACCCATCCACCTACCTACCTATCAATCATGTTCAACATGCCGAGTATATAAAAAGACTCATCTTACCATAATGTCTGTCGTTCCTGTCTTGTCTCTCAATCAAAAAAGCGGCGTCTTGCAAAATCAAATTCATATCCATCGATTCCCACCGGCGTTTCCAAGTGTTCTGTTCCATTTTTCATTTTCATCTTTGAAATAATTCCCTTCGTTTATTCCCCCACACACAAACCAATTCTGCTTCGTTCTTTTTACCAATACAATCGTTTGGCTGGGCGTCATCCATCTTGTCTCTTCATCTGACCACTCTTTCTTTTCTTTTGTGCCTTTTCTCTTCTTCAATTCCCTATCCTCCCCTCCCCTCCCAATATTCCTATCCGGATTTTGGTACCCTTCTTTTGAAGGTTCGGGGCTTTGGCTGGGCTTTACAAAGTGGAGGGTTGGAGTGCACATAGTTTGTTCCGTCCTGGTGGACGATTGAGGATATTCTTGGTGGATGTTTTTTTTCCCTTTTTTTTTTTTGTTTTTTTGCCTTTCTTCTTCTCGATCATATATAACATCGAACTAGTGTCTTGTTTTTGTTTGTGCTACCTCGCCCCCTTTTCTTTTGCTTTGCAAGTGTTCACTTTTTTTCTTTTCTGTCTTGTCATTTGTCAACTTCATTTTTTCTGGTTTATGGGCCATGGGATGGGGGAAAATCGTGTGGGTAGTTTTATGTTTTGTGTGATTTGATTAGATTGGGGATGTAGAATGTGAGGATTTTGAAAGATCTTGTGCTTTTTACTGGCTGTGATTTTTGGTGTCTTTTTGATGTCTGCCTTGCTTGATGATGAGCCGGGTGATATTTGGATTGTGGGGGTTGGGTTTAAATGGAATTTGAATGTTTATGATCTTGTGGTGAGTCGTCCGGATGGGGTATGTGTGGGTTGAGATCAAGTCGGTTAGGGGTAAGTACGCCTTCTCATTCTTCTAACGCTCGAGAGCTTTCTTTTGGTCGAGACACATCCGCGGATTCTTCAGCTGATACGGAGTTCATGAAGTGAATCGTCTGGTCCTGAGTTCGATGCTGCTTCGTTGGCGATGCTTGATCCTTTCGTCAAGTGATTCAAGTCAGATCGCTACGTTCTCTTCTGTTTATTCTTGGAAAGTCCAATATGTTCAGGCCACTGGAAGGGCTTCCTGTGAGTCGAATCACTTCATTGGGGGCTTAGTACGAGGTCCCGTTTTGGAGACGACGCATGTTCCTTACAGGACTTTGTAATCCAGCTTTTATCTGTGAAGCTTGTGGACCTATTCCCTCTTCAAGTGACGATCGTCCGAGTCGGGAAGCAGACTCGTTATGATGTCCAAACAGCTTCATGTCACACCCAAGTGACAAACCAATAGCTGGCGCTTCTAGATATCAAGGTTTACACATGAATTCTGTGTTTCCATATTTCGATAGTCGCAAACGAAGAAGGAAGATAGGCGCCAACTTACCTCCAAAACAAGTCATGGGGCTGCAAAATGATAGCTGGGCGATTAAAGGGCAGCCAATGATAATCGCAAAAAGAAAGTTTAACCCCAGAGAGATGCCAGGGATGGTAGACTTGGCATTTCAAGGGACGATCCGCGAACTATTTGCCTTCTCAGCCCCGCTTTGAGTACAAGTTGCTCACCGCAAGTTTCATCCCATTATTATAAAATGTTACTATTCCACCGAATTTCAATGGCTCTGCTAAAGCTCTTGGATACGAAAGAAGATGGTTCAAAAATGCACGCAATGCGGCCATACCAGAGGCAACTGTCCTTGTGAACAGGAACACATAGATGTGTCGACCGGACACCGCTATTGCGTAAGCAGGATGTTGGAATTTCCTCAGATGGAGTGTAACTGACTTGATTCCAGTGCAGGTGCAATGGGCAGATGTCACTACAAGACGAGAATTCCAGCAATAATTCTCGCATTGTCACTCCTGAGACTATTCCTAAGTCTTCATCATCGCGCCAGCAGCCTGGCCAGAAGTAATAGTTATCACTCAACATCAACATCGTTCAACTCTCAAGTCGACTCACGGAAATGCGAGTGCATCAACTCTTCCACCGGAAAACTATGAATTGCCATCTTCTCGCGCCCTTATGACCTGACTAAGCATAGGGAGCTCTTCACCATTCGCAGAGGCAAAGGGTGTGATGTGAAGTGTGCGATGAGGAGAAGAGATGCATCAGCAAGGCATATGGGGTTGTCCATCCAGCGGTATACCGGCCCGTCATAAATAGTCGACATATTCTATCTATAGCAGGAAATTGAGGATTATCGTAAGAATTGCGTATCTCGAAACCAAATGATGTCCAAGTTCAGAGATCGGTAGATTGTACCCATGATGCTTCTTGGTAGTCTGCATCCAGACATGTTCCGAGAAAACTGTAAATGAGACGAGAACCTACAAATCCATCAGTACCAAGCCCACTTCAGATTCCCTGTTTAGCTCGCAAGAAGTAATGGCCTACCGGAACTACAGCAACAAGAGTACAGGAAGAGACCACTATGCGCCTTGCTGATATCCAAGTGACTGCCGCCATAATCAGTGAGCTATATCGTGCAGAGACCGACTCGAAGCGCACGACGGGAGGGGCGAGAAGAGTGAAATGGTTGCAACATATATGAAGAAAGCTGTAATGATCAAGCTCTTGGATGAGCCACGGATCTGATAAAATGCACTTGTGAGGTGTAGCGCTGACAAAATCTGCGTGGAGAACCAGACGCGCTCTAAGGTATCCCAATATATCGCGTTGATCTCGTGGGAACAGCTGCTCCAACCGAGGGTATCATTGCAAGCTTCGAATCGCTCTCTGACTCCTCAACTGCCGAACACTATCGAGCAGGTTTATAAATGGCAGGGTGGATCGCATGAGAACTTGAAGCTGCAGTTTCATGTTGCTTGATGAGAGGAAATTCTCGCACCTTGGAAATAATCTCTAGGTAGCCGTCGTCGTTTTTCAAGACCACTCTCAGCGTGTAAGGACAACACTTTAAGAACGAAGCCTCGCGAAATAGACTCAAGGTTATATCTTAATGATCTGGGAAGTTGCAAGATCCAGGGAATCCTAAAGTTTCAGATTCTGTGTCCTTCAGCCCTTCGCAACCAATGCTGTTGATTTCTGGAGACACAACTCAACTCCTCTGTCCTTAAAGGAGGCTTGAGATATCCTCGAACCAATAGCTTAATACAGCCTCTAATCCATATATGGTGTCGGATACAGAGTTCAATTTGTCAGGGGGCAAGGGGGTGTCCTTTTAGAAGACCTGATAGTTCCCCAAAGTCACAATCTGTAAAACAATTAGCTTACACAGTTCAATAAGACTCTTATAAGGCGTAAAAACTTGAGTACGGCATTGTTCCTTGGCAAGGGATTCTTATACCACAGACTATCCTCGTCAGACAAGTGACCTGTCACCATTTCTTCATACCTTGAGACAATTGAGAATGAATGCGTTATAGTGACCACTGCTCTTAGTGAATACGCTGCAAAGGGATCGAAGACCATAGTTATCTATCTGTAGAATATCCCAAAGACCCGGGTTGACTACTTTGTGGCTTTTGATATGTGTCGTTGCGGATACTGTCAAGTAAACAAATACAACAGTCATAAGTACATGAGTTTGGACAAAACACTAACGTACGAAGCCCGAAGAGTTGCCCCTCATAGAACATCAGATAGTAACTGGATGAATAGAAAGACCAAGATCTAGGCCAGATAAGTTTCTTGACTGGTTCCAGAATGAACACCAGCGAGGGCAAGTCTGGTAGAAAATGCATTCCCACTTCCACTCTTCATAGTAGAAAGTAAACCTTGAAGTGGTATGAGACAGTATAAACAAAAAGCATAGAGCAACCACACTCAGGACTACTACATGGAAGTGACTTCAACAAAATCTTATCTATTCAAATCACTCTAATATATACACCTAAAAACGACACACAAGAAAGCAACTACTCCACCATATATCAAATCAAGCCTTCTTCTTCCCCTCCAACTTCGCCTTCTCCTTCGCAGCCTTTTCCCTCCGAGCAATAGCGCCCTCAGCGCCCACCCCACCAAAGACAAGCCCGACACCAACCCACTGCATGGGACTCAGACTGTGGCCGAACCAGACGACGGAGAGGATCATAGTGAGCATCTTGCGGGTGACGGTGACAGTAACGAGGAGTAGAGACGAGAAAGCGGAGAGGGTGTAGACTGCGATGATTAGCCTCCTTCAAAACACACGGGGGAAGGGGAGTAGACGAATATGAATAAATTCGCTTGGAAGAAGTGTATGCATGTGAGGAATGTGAGATGAAAGAGGGGAGAAAGTAAACTCACAAATGAAGATCTGTCCGACTGCCCCACATGCCGCAAAGCCCAACACGTCCTTCCAAACAGCAGGGTGTCTACCCATGAATGCCAGCGCAGCAGCGAATTCGCCGCCTCCGGATGTGAGGTCCATGCCGAGGTACTCGCCGACGCCGGTGACGGCGAGATAGGGGCTGAGCGCGAGATAGACGAGGGTAAGGATTGATGAAATGACGTTGTTGGCGCACATCATCTGCGGACCAGAGTAGCCCTTCCAGGCAGTGAAGATGTAATCCTGGGTGGAGTTCGTGAGGCCGTCAAAGAGCAGGTTGATGGCGAGGAGCATCAGTCCCCAGGAGGAATTGGCGTCTGGGGAGAGGGATTTGTTCTTCTTGGACTTGGAGGAGCCGTGGAGGGTGAAGACTGCGACGCCGGCAGTAACGGCGAGCACGACGAGGTATTTGTACAGTGGGTATTTCTTGCCGAAGAGCGTGATGTGTAGGAACATTACTGGGAGGAGCTTGCAGGACTTGGCAAGGATGAAGGTGATGTAGTCGATGTGTGCGAGAGAGGCGTAGCCGAATGGCGAGGCTAGACTGGAGGTGACAGAGACCAGGATGAGGGGGAAGAGAATGCTGCGAGAGGGGATAAGGGGCGGGAGAGGCTTGCCCTTCGGAGTGGTGGCATACAGGTACAAGAAACCTGTGAATGCTGCAAAGGAAGACTGAATTGTGTTCAGAACAATAGGGAATTTGAAGAGTTCGGGCGAGGCTGCATCGCCGTATGGTGTCGTGGTCAGACGCTCTTGGAGAAGCGCCCAGGTGAGACTATACCCCGTCAGCAAAATGTCCTTCATCACAATTGTAGATGGATTGTGCACTTACAAAGAAGCGTATATTCCTCCAACACAGAACACCAGCTCCTTCACGCCCGCCTGCCGCGCCGGCGCAAGTACCTCAACGACCTTCTCGACGTTCCCGTTCGCGCGCTCAACCTCCTTATCCAAGCTTCTGCTCACGCGCTTCGTAGGCGACGACGCATCTCGACTGAAGAATTCCGAGCTGGACTCCCTCCTGACGGGGGTAGGTTTCGTTCTAGCCATGTTGCGCTTCCAATGCTCAATCCCAATCGCAAATCCGAGTGTCGAATATCGAATCTCAAAGTCGTATCTCAGATCCCCAATCCCAGAATCTCTCAAATCCAAGCAACCGCACCCAAATAATCCACACAGCCCAATGCAATCCGCAATCCGAAAGAACCGATCAAAAGCCAACGAACAAGCAAAAGTACTCGAACGAAGCAAGTAAAGTTATGAAAGGAGAGTGCAATATAATATAATATAATATAAGAAGGGAGAGAGAAAGGTTGACGTAACAGTAAATAGAATAACAATTCGACAGATGTCCACAACTAAGAGCGCACAGCTAGACACACGAACACGAACCGTAGTTGGCGGACAGAGGCGGGCGGGCGCGCATCGGTGGCTCGGGAGATCTGTTATCTGGCTTGGCTAGGGCGAATGGGGTAGGGCTGAGGCGGTGGGAGGGGGCAGATGAATGCAGGGTCCCAAAGCTTACTTCTCTGGCTGATTTTGCTTGTTTTGGGAGGGGGGGGATGTGGGCTTTAGGGTCAAGCGAGATGTTGGTCCTTCGTGTGATTTGATAGGATGGGCGGGGAAATGTTGGTTGGCTACGTACATATATGCTGACTGCACTGGACTGCTCCGATATGCATGAACTTGGATGTCTTTTCCGACTGGGTAGTTGGAGAAGCGAACTGTATGTATGATTTGCATGTGCAAGATAATATCACTTTATAACATAATCATGTCGCAAAATAGTCAATTGCACATGGCACCTTATAATTATCATTCAGTGGAAGTGAGATCATGCTCATATTGACCTTATCTAATGCCATAGCCTATGTGTACATCCATCAAGAGGAGCAACCTGGTAGACTGCGGAATACAGAGAGAAAGGAACAATTATGAGTCTAATTTCGCAAGTATTCGCAACATGAGTAGTGAGAGTGTGAGGAAGAGAGAGAGAGAGAGAGAGAGAGAGATGTGGAAAGAAAACAAGGCGGCAGTAAGAGGGATGATTTTTTTGTGTGTTCATTTAGAAAACAGAGGACAGCAAAGAGACTAAAACGGCAGCAACATGCCATCCCAGCCAGGGCATCATGATTTCGTAAGACGGTATCTGAATCGTGGTCGCATGATGACGAGATGAGGACGATTCTCGTAGGTTCGATGAGGTACGTCGTAAAACCAGGAGGGGTGGTCGAGGCGTTGTGTCGGTGCCTCGAGTATTGATTGTCGAATGTCGCGCGCATCGTGCATGACCGCTGTAGGTAGCTCCCTCGTGCATCAAGCAATGACCGTGATGGGGTGGTATCAAGCCGGAGATAAGAAAATAGAGAAAGAGGAGCCATAAGATGCTTTTGGGGAAAGAAAGATGTTCGACCATCAAAAGGACAAGCTGTATCGCACTTGCAAACGATTTCGAAGCATTGAGCCTGTGCAGTTTACAGTACAAGATTATTCACCTGACCGAATGGGTACATCAGAACAAAGTCATCGATCGCTGAATCAACCAAAAAAGAATGCACACAGAAGTGCTTTATTCCTGGGCATTGCCCTGGCTGCGGCGCATCTTCTCAGCCTCGAGGTTCTCGTAGAGAAGGTACAGAGCTTGCTCATTGGCCTTGGCGCTTCCCATGATGGTGAACATACGCTCTCCAGTGTCGTCATGAGGAGCCTTGGCGATAGAGATGCGGGCACCTGAGGTCTTGCGGATCTCGCTGATCTTGGCACCAGCTCTGCCGATGATGCATCCAACCATGTCAGAAGGAATGCTAATGTTTTGAGTCTGGAGCTCCTCTCCGTTCTCATCGTGGGTCGGTGGACCACGGCTGGCAGCATCGGATCCAGAGCGACGGTTGTCGTAGGATCTTGGAGCACCCTCGCTGAAGTCAGCACCGTTCCCAGTGCGAGTGACACGGGAGCTGTTGTATTCACGACCACCGCCAATAGCACTCTGACCGAGGCCGCTTGGGGCACCTGGCTGAGTGCGAACGACTGGGTTGTAAAGAACAGTACCAGCTCCTCTGGCCAAGTCATCGACCAAGCACTTGCAGATCTCCCAGACAGCCTTCTGAATACCCTCTGGTCCACCCTGAACCTCGACAATGCGCTCAGTTGATTGTGGGAGCATCTCCTTCTGGGCAACCATGCGAACACCAGAAACATCCTGGATGTGCTTGATCTTGAGACCTTGGCGACCAATGATCGTACCCATCTGGTTGTGAGAGATGAGGAGCTTGATTGCTACACCACTATTAGCACGTGAAACTTAGAGGCATTGTACCGAAAGCTACTTACGGTGCGTGCCGTTGTTTGCTACAACTCCACCCATGCCCATCATTGGAGCGCCCTCAAGAAGAGCCTTTGCAACGATAGCATAAGCCTTGGAGATAGCTTCGCAGCCACCAGCAATGGTCAAAACACGGTCGTGAACACCCTGGACGACCTTGCTGACACCGGCCTTGACGCCCGTCTCATCTCTGAGGTCGGCGACGTTCTTTCCACCCTTGCCAATAATGACACCAGCTTCCTTGGAGGAGACGATCGCGCGAAGGGTCAATTGCGACTCGGCGTATTCCTCGTCGGTCTTTGGGATGACATCTCCATTCTCGTCGACATTGAGACGCTCCAAATCGTTGACGATCTCGTCACCGTTGACTTGGTGGTCAGAGGAAGACATGATTAAGGTTTGCGGTGGTTTTCGAAGAAGTTATTTCGAGGGTGGTTTGGTGAGAAAGTCTGCGATTTGAAAGAAGAAAAAAATAATCAGCAACTGCAATTTCCAAAACTCAAGAGATCCATATGATCTTGAGCAATATGGATCCATTCATGCGATCGCACTGGTATGAAAGCGCATGCGATCACGCAATGATAGGATGAGGTATAGATTTTCAAAGAGGAGAAGATTCACGAATATGAGAGCAACATACCTTGTTTCCGTCAGCTGGAACACGACAATGGACCTTGAGTGAGAGAGAGAGAAGAACGACGTGTAGAGTGTCGTTGACGGTGGGTGTGAGGAAGGGTTGAAGGGTAAGAAGTCGAGTGGAGGTTGGTCGTTGCGAAGTATGGAGGTCGAGTCAGGTAAAAGTGAGGAAGATGGTGAGATTTGGGGATTTGGGGATTTGGGGATTTGGGGATTTGGGGATGGAGGTCGGTAGAAAGGATGAGGAATAGATGTAGGGTTGGAGAGTGGAAGTAGAAGAAGTAGAAGAAGTAGAAGAAGTAGAGAGGTAGGAAGTAGGAAGTAGATGAGGTAGATGAGGTTGAGGTGTGGAGTGGAGGTGGAGGTGGTGGTGGTGATGGTGGTGGGAGTAGTAGTAGTAGTAGTGGTGGTGGTGGTGGATGATGAAGAAGGTGAAGGGTGGAGAATTGGGGGGGGGGATGTGGTATCGTGAAGTTATCAGAAAGTAGCAACAGCAGCTCCCTCTTTCTTTAACCTCTCCACTCTTTCTCTGTCTCTCTCACTCTCACATTCACACGCACACGCACACGCACACACACACACACACACACACACAAATTTGATGTGTCCCTTCACTACCCTTCTACGATTTGCTTAGGCGATGGAAGCTAAGATGCTTTTTGCGAGGGAAGCGAAGTGGGGTGAAGAGCTTCGAGTGGCTAATCCACAGAGCTACAGGTAGGTAAGGTAGAGAGAGGGAGCTAGGGTGGGTGAGTGTGAGTGTGAATGTGAGTGTGAGTGTACACAGACAGTATGTGAGAGAGAGTAAGAGAGAGAGTAAGAGAGAGAGTAAGAGAGAGAGTAAGAGAGAAAAAGAGAGAGTAAGAGAGAAAGAGAGAGACCTTTTAATAAGGGAATATGGACGGGACATGACGACCATCAAAGAAACATCAACGTGTAGGAGAGCAACGGTCTGCAATTGTCAACCATTCGACATCATCATCATCATCATCATCATCATCATCCTCCTCCTCCTCATCATCATCATCATCATCCTCCTCCTCCTCTCATCAACACTTCATCGACTTACTACATGTATAGATGCACATGTATGAACAATTCATCGACATCAATCAATGATCGACTCAACATCTGATGAATATCGACAACATACAGATAGGGAGAATACTGGGACCTTTGATTGATAGCTCTGATGGATGACTCCAGTACAATCTAAAGTATGTACCACATAACTCGAATCAAGTGAATCAATCCCCTTAGAAAGCTCATTTCTCTTTTTCTTTTTCTTTTTCTTTTTCTTCTCCTTCTCCTTCTCTTCCTCCTTCTCTTTCTCTCCCTCCCCCTCTCCCTCGCCTCTCTTCCGTGCTTCTCCGTCTCTGATCATCTCCTCCCTTTCATTGTCTCTTTCATCGTCTCTTTCATTGTCTCGAACCAATCAACTTGAGATCCTCAATCTGGAAGTAGAAGTGTAGAAGTACCTTACTCCATCTACCTACAGCTATCGCATCAGAAGAAACATCACTCATGCCTACATAGATAATAAAGACGCACATCCATACTTGGTCGTCCATGCATTCATGTCCTGTAACAAACATAGCCCTTACATCAAACATCGCACCATAACAGCAATAGCAACAACGTCTGGCTCAGGCTCCTTCAGCTAACGTCGCAACTACTAGCTACCTCGCGCATGGACAGACCATGTACAGCGCATACTTCGATTCTCTCTGAATATCCTCATTGCAAATTCCAATTCTATCATTCCTCCTGCTTCATCACTGTTCGCTTCCTTTTTCTCCCGCCAGAAATCCCACCGGTATCACTTATCATTGTGACTGACAATGAACCACCTCGCATCGTGCATTGTGCATCTCCCGCAAGCTCCCCCATCCCATCACACCCCACCGCTGCACCGCACCCCGCCTCCATAAAGCAGCATCGAAATCCATCGATCGACCATAACTATGGATACATAGATACTTACTTTGTACATAGATATCCATCCATATGAACCTTCTCCCCACTCGCTTAACAAGTCCAAAATACGAGAATCCGATCACACAAACAGCATGCTTGAATTCGGAGGTAAAAGGCCTCAACAAAGTAGATGTCCACAACCAATGAGCCACAAATTACAGCAACGGAAGTCTGAACGCAGTATATACAATACATACAAACAATAGAATAACCCAACCAGCACCTCAACCACTGGCCCAAACCCCAAACATTCATGAACTTCCGACGCCAAACACCCAAGGTACAGCAATACGCAGTGACATAAACCAAGCCCATCACCCAAAGTAAACGCACAGCACAACACAGCACAGCACAGCACATCAACCCACAGCCAAAACGACAAGAGCAAAGACCACAGCAGCAAGCAGCAGTAGCAGTAGCAGTAGCAGCAGAAACAAAACAATAGCAGGCTCTTACTATAACTGCATCGCCTCATCGCATCGCATCGCATCACTACATCGCAGTGGTGCAGCATCGCAATCACCCACCCGCTGCTGCAGCTCCGTCACCGCATAGCGCGCAAATCACATGGGAGCGATGGGGGGGTATGCGCGCTGCGATTCGCTGGGAGGCTGCACTTTTGAGTTTGGGATGGGAATGGGAATGGGGATGGGGGTGGTGAGAGATCCGGGGGAGCCGGGCAGTTTTCTGGTGAGGAATATATGTATATATATGTGTAGATGACTTTGTATGTGTTTCAGGGAGATGGGTAGAGGTAGGTGGGTTTGAACTATGTTGATCTGATGAGACGGGTGGGAAGACGCAAGCTGGCTGGACCTGCAAGATGCGGGGGTGTCGACTGGATTGATATCATCCCGGACTCAGCAGACTGAGATGCTCCTGAACAAGCAATTAAGAAAGCCAACCTCATCACAAGCACACAAATATCACGATGAACACCAGCAAAGCACACCACACCACAAATAAGATAAACACACTGGTATTTACAAACATATACAACACCCTCAACCTCTCAACCCCCACCCTTCCCCCGCAAACTCCCCAAACTAATCTCATTATCGCTCATAACACCAAGAACACTCTTTTTCCTCCCCCCACCCATAAGACTCCCCTCATCATCATCACTCGCATCACCAAATAAGAAAGCCGCCTTCTCACGCGCAGGCACAGAGCTCCTCTTGGCCGCGCCAGATGCGAAAGGCGACGCCTGAGGCGGCGAAGACGCCGTCTGGTCGGGCTCAAGCATGAAGGCGAAGGAGGACTGCGCGAGGCTGGAGCGTGTGGGCACGGGCGCCTTGGGCCGCTCGACGACGGGGAGGGAGTCGCCTAAGGGAGCGATTTCCTGTGCTTGTGCGGGAGCTACAGTTGGCGGTGTTGATGTTGAGGCTGAAGTTGAGGTTGTGGCTGAGGCTGGGCTTGGAACTGGCTTGGATTTGTCGGGCAGTGCGGGCGAAGAGAGTGTGGGAGCCATGATTGCTGGCAATGGCTTTGGTGTCTGTTCGCCGGATGCGGGGCCGGGACTGTCGATTGAGCCGATGATGTCGGCGGGTTCTTCGGACTTGGTGGGCGGATGTGAGGTAGGGATTTCGGCCTCGTCTTCGTCGGGTAAGGGCATGCTCGAATCGTCCAGATAGACCTGGATGAATTGGATTTTTGCAAGAGCGACGTCGATGGCCTCGATATATTGCTTGGCCTCCATGCCTTCCGGGGCTTTGGCAGTGACAGCTCGAAGGTCTTCGGTAGCTACGTCTAACATCTTGCCTAGGACTTTGTTTCGATGCTCCATCGCCTTCAAATATTTCTGAGGCGCTCGGGTCACTCTTCCGTCGTCTAATGACCAGCGTAGAAAGTCGGAGGAGCTCCTGCTACTTGATAGCGGTCGTGGGTTCTGCAATCCTTGCACGTTCTTTCGTACCTCGACGACTGCATCGCGTACCCGTTGGTTAATACCTAGCTTCTCACTGCGTTCGTAAACACCCTTAGCCGCTACTTGTAGTAGAGCTTCGACTCCGCCTTGTTGCTGCAAAAACCTTGCTGGAGAAGGCAGAGCGGCTCGGGCTTTTGATCTAGGGCTTTGATGTGCATCTGATCGAATACCATTACGTTTCGTAGGACTTCCAAATTGTGCACCAGCCAGTGAAGATGGTCGTCTTCCAGAATACTTCTCTATGACCTCTGAACCACCTAATATAGTAGAATTGTCTCTCAGAAATGTCGCATCTGTGACGAAACTTTCAGGACCATGCGGGGGTGCTGGGGAGGGATATTTGAGTAATAGAGTGAGAGCGGTCGAGTAGTCTGCCTCGATGACTACAGTGTTGTCAGCTAGAGTTTCTGTAGGACGAGTTTAGATACTTACGTTGCCATCTTATTCTTAACAACATCGCCACACATATCATGTCCACTAAGTCCAACGCAGAATCTTCTGCAAAGAGTATATCCCACAAACCCAGTAATTCATCAAATGGAAATTCGCGGCCAAATATCAATCGAACCCAGCGGCTGATAGATTGTTAGCCGTATAACTACGTGAGAGGAGTCTGAATCAGCGTAAATAGAACCTACATCAAGAATATTTGTGGTAGAATTTCAATGTCTGTTAAATGCTTCGAGAGTTCTGGATCTACTCTTGCAAGATATACCTGGTGAATGTTGCAGCTCCGTTCCACAATTGGCGACAACTTAGCAGGTATAATAGTGGAAGACATTGATGGCGTGCTCGATTTCCGCTCTGGTTCGCCGAGCTCATAGAATGATTTGGCATGCTGCATCAACAGGGAGAATATAGTAAAAGCATCGTGCTCAATATATGTTGAATCCAATAAATTGGCCATCAGTTGCCCTCCTTGAGATGATTCTGTGACCAGACTTGAGTCTATTGCATCTGTCTCAATGGCCCATAGAATCGGGGCCAAGAGCTCATGCATTCCTTGTCGGTAGCCAACATCTTGATTGAGCTTACACCAGATGAATAGTATATCAAGTAATATTCTTTGGTTCTCAGGCTCTCTGAAAAATGGCTCTTCTGGCATACATCTTTCAACATCCTGGAAGATCTCAGCTCTTATCTCCTCGTCTTGGCGAAGTGTATTCCACGGCGACTGAATATTTATATAAGCATGCATTTTATCGAGGATGTAAATGATCATACTCACCGATTGGTCATCGTTCAGTGGATCTGCCGCAGAACCTAGTTCATCTGGGCGTTCAATGAATCTCAGGAAATGCTCTCTCAAAGAGCCATAAGCTGCACGTGAGTCCGCGAGGGTTTTTGCCCATGAGGACTGATTGACATCCTGAAATAATAGAAAGATCTTCCTCAAGTCAGAAGGACATCTTCATTGGATCATAGACCATAATACCTTCCAGCAGACGGAACGTAGTCCAGTACGACATGGGTTATCATCACCTGTGGATCTTACGAGGCGCTTGAACGCATCCAGACTGCTAGCTTCTTTCAACGTAGACCCCCATCGCAATCTGTATACATTATCAGCTGAGTTCATCAGAGCTAGCTCACATGACGAACCTGGCGTCTTCTACAGATCTCATACTTGCCAATCCGTGGTCAAACGTTGATAAGGCTGAACGTGCTGGGTGACGCTGAGAAGTGACATGCTCGCCTATCGGCGTTAAATCCGATTGAGATCCTGGTCAATGTCAGCCTTGTATCCGCGACCCTGGTCTTGAATTCAATCAATGCCCTCGGGCGTGTCTCATTTTCATTAATTTATGTATCTATTTCAGTATTGACACGAGGCTACACAGGCTACTTATATAATTGAGGACTGCGACGATTCCAACAAATAGTTCCGAGTCCATAAATTCCACATCAACAACCGGAAAGCCGAGCTCGTATCCAGAACAAACAAGAATCCTCCTCGTGAATGCTTTCATTCAATTTGTCATGAGCAGCTGGTCATCATGTCGGCCGACCTACTAGCAGAATTCGACAGCTTTTATACGACTCCTCAAAATGGAGGCTCTTCCAATCCTGCTCCGCCAGCGACCAATGCTGTACCAACGTCTTCAAATAATGGTTCTGGATGGCAGTCACAAACGCAAACAACGCAATGGGCTGCTCCAGTGACAACCTCAAAAGATGATATATGGGGTGATATGAGTTCACTTAGCTCTCAACCGCCTATACAACCGGCACAGCAGGCTTCGGCTTCGTCGAACAATCTAGACGATGACCCTTGGGGAACCTTTGAAACTCCCGTCGTCCCGCAGTCAAGCGCTTCTTTGGCACCGAACATGCCGACGGTATATCAACCTTCACCCGCCTACCAATCGAGACCATCGCCGACGGTCGAAAGTCCCAAAATTGTGCGTCGGTCTACATTGGATTTGTTTACTGCAGCCAATCATTCGGCTCCTGCTGGAAATCAGCCAAGGAAATCGGCCACGGCAGGTCCCAAAGTGCAGAGCAGTAACGACATACTTTTCGATGCTGAGGATGAGGACACGTGGGGTGTTGAAGAGGAAGATGAGGATGACTTTGGGGACTTCGAGACTGGAACACCTATAGAACCACCACAAATCGCCGCCCCTTCTGTCCCTCCTGCCTTCTCTGCGACTAGAACGTCACTATCGTTCAAGCAACCTGTGGATCTTCTATCGAGTACATCTTCCGATGTGCTGAGCCCACCTTTACCATACCCCCAAGCTCCACGTTCTCCTTCTTTCCATGAGAGAAATCCATTTTCAGAGCTCTCTCTTTCGACAGCCAAGAAAGGACCATTGCAAAACATCAAGCAGCCGCCTTCTGCTTCTCCTGTGACGGCCTGGCCTTCTTATGAGCCCAGAATGCCCCTTCCGAAGCCATATGTAGATTCCCCCACCCCAAATAAGGAAAATGATGTCTGGGGAGACTTTGCGGATCTACCGGAAACCCCGGCAGCAGGAATGGCTACGACGGCTGATCAAAGTCCCTTTAAAGCTGACGCATGGGCATGGGATGCGGTGGATAGTGCTGTTCCCAAGTCGAGTACAGCAGGCAAACCAGTGTCAGCCGGTCCTATCTCCTTTCCGCAGCCGACGCCATCCGCAGAGGGGTCTATCCCTACAAACATACCACCCCCGTCTGTGCTTCTACCGATATTCGGACAGCTTTTTGAAAAGCCAAATAGTACCCTATTCCAGCCTGTTGCAAATCAGAAGTTCTCACTGAAGAACGTAATTCTCTCCGATCCAACTACCATCACCTTCCTACGTTCCTTTTTACTTATTGCAACTGTAGCGGCGCGGATAATAGCTGGGCGGAAATATCGATGGAAGCGTGACACAATTCTATCTCAGTCAATGAAGATTGGGCCCTCAGCAGCTGGGGGGAAGGGAGGAATGAAATTGACCGGTGTGGACAAGGCCGAGACGAAAAGAGAGGACAGGGAAGTTGAAGACCTGGTGCGGATCTGGAAAGAGCAGCTGGGAAGACTCAAGTCTGCAGTCGCGATCGCAAATACTTCTATCAAGGACCAGTCACAGCACTTGGACATTCCTGATATCAGTGAGAATATGCTTGTTAAGACGGCCAGTGCAGCCGAGGGGGCTTTGACGGCGCCCAAATGCTGTGTTCTCTGTGGACTCAAGAGAGAGGAGAGAGTTGCAAAGGTAGATTTTCGGGTTGAGGACAGTTTCGGAGATTGGTGGACGGAACATTGGGGTCATCGAGCGTGTAAGAATTTCTGGACAGAGCATGAGGGGAAACTGAAGCAGCGGTGATAGCTTAGATTATTTTGATATTCAGCATAGCGTACTGGAGTTAGGACATCATTAGATGCACATATATGTATGACAGTAAATTTGTTGTAGCTACTGAGGTGTGATGGTTTAATTTGCCATATGATACCATTTAACTTACCACGCTTACCTTCACTTACATGCACTTCATACAAACTTGGTCATGTAATATCACAGTTTATCGAGTGCATAGTCATTGGTTCATAAAGTTCATTAGCATGCTCTGATGTAACACGCTTTATAATACAGTCATCCTTCGAACTCCTAAGCCGCCCAAACTCCACCTAATACGCTGACCTGGTTCGAATATCCGAAATTTTTCTCTCAATCTCCCTGACTGATCGGTCGAGTTCACCCGCGATCATTTGCTTCTTGTCTGAAGGTAGCAGAGAGTATCTCTCACATAAATCTCCATCAATAACACCCTTAACTGGAACGTAGTAGCTTCGGTAGATCAAATGATCTCTACCGGCCAGTGGAGCATCTTCTGATCTCAAGTGCTGTTCCAAGGTCTGGAAGAAGTCGACGTCCTCTCTGCTCACAAATGGAATGAAGATACCAAGAGTACCTTGGAGACCTCCCCAGATGAGACAATCCCTTCCACCAGCAACGAGATTGGTCTTTTGGATGCTTGTCGGAATATCCTGAGGATAGAAATGCGCCATCAATGCCAATCGATGCGGAGCACCCTGCAGGTATTGACGTTCATGTTGGAGATGAGCTCCAGAGCCTTCCTCATCAGCCTCCTCACTGGCTTTGGCAGGACAGCGGAGAAGCCAAAGGTTACCAAACTTGTCACCACCAGCTACAGTCTCGTAATCGACCATGGTGGTACATGTGGTCCAACGTGCAATGGTATCGTCAACGAACGGAATGAGCTTGTTCTCCTGAAACTTATACACGACGTAAACAATACTTTCCTGAACATCGCTGACAATGATACGGCTTCCTTGGGTCTGTAATCCCACAACAAGATTTGGCACAACCTCAGCTTGAGCTTTACGGAGAAGCTGTCTCATTCCGAGGTCGTAGATTCTCAAATCCTTCCCAACACCAGCCAACAAGCGACCCTGGAAACCAAGGAGTGCAAGTGGTGGTTCTTCGACCTTAGTTTTGTGGATAAACTCAATCTCTTTGCCGTCCTCGTGGAATCTGTAGACATGAATAAATCCGGCTGTAAAAGAGCGTGGGCTTACAATCATGTCCTTGCCAGTACCAACAACCAAGAAGACTTCGTTTTCTTGACTGGCGAAGGATACTGCCGCGATACTGACAGCAGCTTCGTTGTCTTCAAGATCGATCTGTTGCAGAACCCCCTTTTCAGTAACAGGGTCAACGACATGGATACACGACGCCCAATGACCTCTTCCACGTGGGTACCCGAACTCTTCAGGTGGGAGCACAGCTGCATCTCCATTGACCACCGATGGATCTTCTAGAAGTTTTGCTTTGGTAGCGTTTGAGAGAATATTGTTGTCGGATTCGATGGTGTAAAAGTATGGGTATTCTGGATGACGAACGAAGTGGCGTGGAGTATACGTGAGAGGTATAGATTGTTGAAGTAAATTATCGGTGAGTTTTTCGATGGAGAAAATGCTTTGTCTCGTCAGCTGATGGCTTTTCAAATATATCGAAAGTATAATTGAAGTAACATGAAAGATATCTTCAGAAGGAACAATTGGAATTTGGAAGTTATCTCCTCATAGCATAAGCGTAAGGGTTAACGATTTTCAAATCATCATAGTATCTAGTTGGACAGAAGAAAGGGGAAATGGTTAGACGTACCGTAAGTTTTGGCCCTGAATGCCGACCATTCCTTCAGTGCATTGCTCACTACTGAAATTCCAACCCCACTCCAGTCCGACATAATCAAGAGGTGTTAGCATGAAACCCTTGGTGACTGGGTCAGAGTATCCAAGCCAAGGTCTAGAGCTCAATGCAAGTACAGCTGTTTGGCCTTGTACAGAGACCCGGAAAAGCTTAGCAGGCTTAGGGCCCAAGAAGCGCGTGCGGGTGTCTGAGAGTTCACCGGTGACTTCGTCCAGAACAGTTCGGAGATATACACCAGAGTAAAGACCGATATGAAGATAAAGGGTAGAGCCACCAGATGATGAGTCGGCCATTGCCATAATGGATAGTGCAGATGGAGCTGATGTTAGAGCCTGTACAGACTTGTTCTCAAGGGTGGAGTCTGGATCAAGGGAGAGAATGCGGACAGTAGAATCGTCACATCCTACAGCCAAGAATTGACTACGAACACGGCCTTCGGGAACTTCTCCAAGACTCAAACAGGTAACGGTTCCACTCATTTCCCTCTTCTCGTCGTATTCGGCCAACGACCCATCAGTATCCATCTCAAAGTACACAATTTCACCTGAGCTCAATGCGACGGCCACTTGACGTTCGTTAGTAGTGGCGGCAACAATAGATCTATGCTGAGGAGCAGCCCACTCGTTTACTCTCTTGTCTGCTCTGATGTGTCTGATACCCTTTGGATGAATCTGGATCAACCCATCATCACCAAGTTGTTGTACAGCCAAAGTTGGGGCTGATGACAGGAATCCAGTATCGGTGACTTCCTCGACTGTCTCGCCAATGCTGAGGACAAGAGTTCCGTTGGAAAATGACAAAATAATGTATGCGTCATATTCGTCATTGCGAGTAAGCTTCGTCGTCCAGACCGCTGAAGGAACACCAGGAAGCTCGGACTCAACGATCTCTGAGACCTCCAAACCGTGCTTGAGAGTTCTGAACGTGCTTCGGGCACCGGTACCACAAATAGAATAAATTTGTGGAGCATCTTCTTCTGTGAGATTGGCCACTTTACAGTCCATCATAGGGTTCATCGAATCGATGCTCTCAACCAAGACCAAGTTCTCTGCTGGTCGAGGATGGAAGTAGACAGGGGTGTATGGTTCCGTCGGGTCCGTAGGGAAGTTATCGCTGATGTACTCGATCTCCTCATCGTCGTCTCCAAGCTTCTCAAACTGATAGAATTGATGGTTACCAAACTCACTAGCAACAAAGAGGAACCCGCTCTTCAAGATACAAAGACTTGTTGCGACTGGAACAGTATCAAAGTACTTGATCTTCAGCCGCTTGACTTCACCAGTTGGTGCGCCCTCATCGTCTTCCACCATCTCAATAGTGATTTTGAACAAATCTCCATCCTCAGTCTGGAGCAAGAAAAAGAAAGCACCAGCAGCTCCACGCATTTTGTGCATAACACCAGCAACAATGCTTCGCTTGCGCTGAGGATCTTCAGTGGCACCGCGTCTCCTAGGAATAGCCACACGGAATGCTTCTTGATTCGAGTGTCGGTAGGTAATGTTGTCGTCTCCGCAAACTAAAACTCCGCTAGGACCATCAGCACCGCCAGGTACTTGGAACAGCATAGTCGCAGATCGGTCGACAGGGTCTGCCCATTTTCGAACAACATGATTCAGACCTAGATCAAGTTCGTAATAAACAAGAGTCTTTTCAATCTCCTCATATGCCTGACCAGTAGGATCCTGATCAGAGTCACCGTAGTCTACCTCCAAAGCTGCAAAGACCGGGTTTGCATAGCCAACATCGAGGGCTACAAGTGCGAACACCAAAGTCTGAGCTTTGTGCGCCTCAAGCGGAGAAGAGATAGTCAATTCAGCCTGAGCATTGCGGTTCAAAACATAGACCAACTTGTTCTTTTCAACGGATGCAATGAGACAAGCTCTTCCTTTAGGATCAACAGCAAGATATTGTCCAGGAATGACTCTTCGAACACCAGATTTTCCGAAAGTCTCGAGGTGGAGTCGGTTAAACTTATTTTGGGCGGGCACAAATTCAACAATCGTGATGCGTCCAGAATCTGAACCAATGATGATATAATCTGCAGTCAAAATATCATTAGTCAAAACGTCTTTCCACTCTTACATTTCAAGAGGTTCGAACCTCACTTCTCAACCGTGGATCCATGCTGAAAGGCCTCGAATCACTAAGAGAAGCTTGATCTGGATTTTGAGAAGCGTACCTTTATTGCTTCCAGCTAGTCTGAATGCCGCCAATGTTCTGATGATGCCGAAGACATCATGGGAGAGAGTGGTAATGATCTTTCCCTGGGACGGATCGGGTCTGTGAAGAGTAAGACGCGATCCAGATGCAGTCACAATCTGCTGTTCTTTCGTACCAGCGAATTGTCCCAAAATTGCTTGCGTGACGGCAGTGGGGGGCTGCAGCGTCAGCGAGTACATAAACATAGACGAAGTCGTCGCCATCTTGACGGAGGGAGCGGCGCAACTAGCGGCGCAGCTGGAGAGAGGTGTCAATCAGGTTCCGAGGGTAAAGTTGACGTGGAGAGCGGGGGCGAAAGCCGACGATGCAGCTTGTCGAGGGTCATATTATGGTTATTCACGAGCTCGCGACAAAATGTTCTGTGATATTATCGCGCCACGCTAGTCCCAATTAGTGCAGGAAAGCATCGTAATGGCGAGAGCATCGACTGAGGTCCCTCACTTGATTTATTTATTATTTTCGAGAGTAGTATTGCACTTCAACCACAAAGTAACAACATAGCAAATTTCCCAAAGTTCATTATGAGGCCTTCCACCTCATACACCTGTCAAAGGTGTCTCAATGCACTTAGAACCACTCGTAGTGCCTCTAGCAAGTCACTTTTCGCACGCCGAGTAGCAGCACATGAAAGCACTCGCAGCATATCGACCAAGAGCACTCCCGATACTGCCAGCAAGCAGATCAAAACCAATGCAAGCGTACCCAAGCGATCCGTCTCAACATTTGGCTCGGCAGCTCCAGCGCCTCAAAGCCCACCAGCATACAATGCGAATTCTTACGATGTAGAGCGACCTTTACTGCTGCCGAACAACCTCTTCCACTCATTTTCAAACTCACCGTCACCAGAGATCCGCCGCCGCGCAGCCTTCATAAAGCAACATGCATACTGTCCGCATCCAGACCACCACCAGACGCGCATGGTAACCAATCCCGACGATCCAGAAGCACGGAAAGAAACTGGTACCTTACCACCCAAGCACGTCAGCTTCGAGTGTCCCGACTGTGGGATTCCAGTTTCGTGCTCTGAAGAGCATTGGGCAGATGACTACGAGTCGCATCTAGAGATTTGCGACCAATTGCGGGAGATTAATGAGGATGACCACGACCTGCGTTCCGGCCGCTTCTTCCCAGAGTTTGAGTACCCAGCAGATCAGCTCGAGGAGCAGCTGCCAAACCTGACGAATTGGGACACATACCTGTATTCTCGCGAGTTCGAAGCTATCAATGATGAGAGAAGTCTCCGTCAGGCCACCAGACTCCTCACCTACCCTGCAACCATTGGAAGCATCTTGCACGAGCTGTCTCCTTATAGTATCAAGCGTGGAGGACGTCTCACAACCGAAGGTCTCAAGAGTTTGTCAGCCCTCCGCTACACGCTCCACCCACCACGTACCGGAGCATCAGGAGGCATCAAAGGTCTACGCCCAAACCCACCACCAGTCCGACTATTCATTCTCGGCGCACGCGCCGAGTCATCCCTCCCCCGCGAGGTCTGGGTTCAACTGACCCATCTCTTCCCCCGCGTCTCCTTCCACCTGATCTTCATCGGCCCAGAAAGCATGACGAACCGAGACGCCGAATTCCCGCTACCCGAGCGAACTCCCAGCAACCCATTCGGTGCCGTTGTTGAAGACCGATTGACGAACAGTCTCAAGATCTCAACGTACGTAGAGTACTACCATACGCTACACGAAGCCGGGCAATTCTACCCATACGATCCGTACTTTGACTGCTTCATTCTCTTCCACCCTGGACTCGGCCATCCAGCGTCTAGTCACGAATGGGAGTCGACAATTCCACAGCTCTTGGAGACAAAGGTGCCGGTGCTTGTGACCGGGTATACACAGTACGACATGGAGCGGGATATAAAGTGGGTGCAGGAGAAGATGGGTGGTGAGGTGGATCTTTTGATGGAGCCTGGTGAGAACAAGTTCCGTAGTCTACGCTGGGACTTGAACGATATGGATCCACAGGATATCAGTTGTGGAAACTGGGGCGTGTGGGGATTCCGTGGTAAGAGATATGAGACGACGAGAAAGGATGTCGAAAACTAGGTTCTTTCCCATAACGAGCACTGTACAGTACGACAAGTAGGCGGCATAGAACGGGGTGTTCCCAACTCATCACATGTATTCATCTGTATTTCCGTTTAACTATTTTCTCCATTTTGTACAACAGATGGCGGGTCTATCCATCGAAATAATGAAGCTAGTGATCAAAATATACAAGTCCTGAAGATACACCAGCAGCCACCCCAAAAAGGCTATAATACCTTCGATAAACGCTCTCATGGTCAGGCAAAACGAGTGAAAGCAGTATCGTAGGGTCAACCCGTGAATAAAAAGAAGTAAATCATCATGTCATAACATCCGCCGCCGGGTATCATGCCTCTCTCTCCTAATAACAACCCCTTAGTCTTCTTTAAGTCCGTATAGTCTACTGCTCGTATATCGCCCCCACTCTAAATTGCATGCAGACTCCTACATCTCACCGCTCTCATCTGTCTTGGCAAAATAACTCCTCACATATGTCATTCCTTCCCCATCATTCAAGTCGCTGCTACTTCCTTCTCCAACAGCTTTCATTCTACATCCTTGAAGAAAGGATGCGCAATTACATCCTCGATGGTGATTCTCTCATCGACCTCTCGGTTGAGCATGGCGCGAATAAGGTCGATAGAGTCTTCACTCATGATATATGGAACTCGAAGGTCACGGTCCATAATCTCATCGATGCTGTAGAAGGGATTCTCCTTGTAGACAATAGTGTAAAGGAGAATTCCCAAGGCCCACACATCCTGTTCTTTACCCCGGTAAGGTTTGCCAGCAAGGACTTCTGGTGCAGCGTAATCTATAGATTGTCAGCATGTTTAGTAGCTCAAGAGGTGGTTAGTTTTCATACCAATTGTCCCAACAAACACGTCAAAAGGTCCATTCTTGATGTAAGCTGCACTTCCGAAATCGATGAGCTTGATCTTGCCATCACCATCCATCACAACGTTTTCGTCCTTGATATCTCGGTGGACTACCAAGGCCTTGGTATGGAGGTGGTGAACTGCTCTGACAACCTGAATAAATATACTTTTGCATTCATTCTCCTCCATGTTGACGCGCAATTCAATGTAATCGAAAAGATCCATACCCGGAAGACCATGTGGAAGCATTTCGATGTAGTAGTTGACACTATCTTCAAAAAAGTCCGACATTTCGACAATGTTCGGGTGCTGCATGTGCTCACGACGCAGGAAGTCTAGAACATGAATCTCCAAGGGAACAGTACCAAGTCGTCTGTCACGAGTCCAGGTATCGACAAGGATACGTCGTTTCGTTACATACTTGAGCACAACTTTGGTGTTGTTCTTCTTATAACGTGCGAGTTTGACCTGGCCGTAAGCACCTTGACCCATCTCCTCGAGAATAACAAAGTCATCGATCGTCTTTTTGTGATCTGGCTCCTCAACGACAGGAGGCACAACGTCTTTGACCTTCTGAGAAGATACCGTATCTTTATTCGAGAGTGTCGATGCTGCTTTCTGAGTCTCCTTCACAAGCTGCTGTGTCAACAACGAAGCGTGAGAAGTTTCTTTCTTTGGCTCATCCGAATCCATGTCCATAGGCGAAGCATCAGAAGTCTGACCAGGCGATGGTTGATGCATTGGAGGTTCTGGTGAAGCAAGTAACGAAGAGGTCATAGTGGCTGGGCTCTTCGCATGTAAATGACGTGAGTAAGTAATCCACAAGGCGTAAACAACTTCAGATTGTGGTTCTATTACTTCAGGCTCGTCGTGGACACCATCGTCCGAACCTTCGCTGCTGCCTTCACTGGCCTCTTCAATCACATTTTCGTCGTATGTTGCTGGGACGTGCTTATCGCTCTTGACAACACGCATCTGAACATCAATTCTGATTTCTGATCCATCGCGATGCTTAGCTGGCAGGCCATCTGGCCTAAGGAAGCTAGATGAATTATCAGGCTTGCCATCTCGGATAGCTAGGTAGGCAGTTGCTCTTCTGAAGCTGTGTTCCGGAATCACAATGCCATCTTCTAAGTGAACTCCATCTTCATCAGTTAGAATCTTCAGGATTCGATCAAAATCGGGAATCAATGCGGTTACTGGTAGACCATCTGGCTGCTGTTGACCAAACAGAGCTGCACAGAACACCGAGTTGGAGCTCGTAATCTTGAGAGTCTCAGCAGACAGGACCATGATACCAGAGATATGGGGAAAGCTAGAGACTTTCAAGTCGGTTGTGGGCACCAATCTTTCCACAGAAGCTGGAATGTTGCTACCTCCAATATTTCGTGCTGTGAAGTATCTCGATCTAGCAACTTCTGCGTAATCAAGCTCGCCAGTTGTGGGGTCAATACCTTGACGCGGGATGCGCGGGATCAACTTTCCAACATCGACGCCTACCTTCGCCACATTTTCACCCCAAATCGGGTCTGAAGAACCAGTCACTTTCGTGATCTCTCCCTCGTCGTCGAGACTAAGAATAGCAACATCTTCGTGGATCTCCTCGAGAACCCAGATGAGACCTCCCCGCTTTTCTTTTACCCATAGACTCGCGGATCCAATGGCACCATTGCGCTTCTGGATAGGCACGACATCACCACAGAGGAGAACGCCTCTCGATTTGTTTGCCTGGTGATTCGAATTCGATTTTGTCTGCTTCTTCCTGGCCACCAAACTAGATCCTGCACCGTCATCTGTTTGGGCTCTTCTTCCCCTGCCTCCATTACTCTGTCGAGACGATGGTTTGCTCAGCAGCTGAGCAGTAATGCCACCGCCACCTAGGAGAACCGAAGTCGTGGAAGTGGGTGTTGTCCTTGTGCTCTGGCTGTGGCGAGCTTCCCACTCTGCTTCAGAGCCGGGTTGCTTCAACTTATCTTCCAGCCAAGCTCTCCTTTCTGGTCGTACCACTTCCATAATTCCCATCTTTCGTACCTCGGCTTTCGTTACGCCAAATACCAGACATGCAAGATCGTTCGCTGCCAAGATGGTCCATGGTGCTTTGCAGTCTGTTGTGAAAATAGCTTGTGCAGCAGGGGACCATCGGCTCGAATGGCCATGTACAGCTGGACCAGGGCGAACACCAGACACGCCGAATTGACTTGGTCCACTGGAAGTCAGTGGAAAGCTTGGTGAAAGAAGGTGGTCATTCATGAGTGGATCGCTTGCATTGAAAGGCTGAGACAAGGCTTCCATCAGTTTGTTTTGCATATTGAGAGGTGATGTATCGGTGTATGTGCGTTTTAGACTGGACCTTCTGGTGAGTGGTGGGGACGTATTTCCTGTAGATTTGCTCTCATTGGTTGGCGTCCTTGATGAAGGCTCAGAAGTATGCTCCGGCGATGAAGGCGGTATTGTTTCTTTGGCCCTGGTAGGACTTTTCGCCATAGGTGATATGTCGTTTGTAATCTGCGGCGAGAGCGCCAGGCTCTCGTCCATAGGCTCCGGACTGTCCGTACGGAAGCTCTTATCGAATAGATTCGTTCCATCATACTCAGCGGGACCCGTGAGGGGACCGGCTGATATGCTCAAACCCATAGAGTTGGCATCCTGTCCTTGCAAATTTGCCCTTGCCAACAACTCTAACATGCTCTGCAGATCCTGATCTCCATTAACTCGCGCCTGCGCACTTGCAAGACCATGGTTTGTCGAGTTCCAGCCAATACGATTTCTCATGAAGTCGATCGATTTTCGTAGGACATTTTGGCGATTGTGTAAGAATTCGTCTGATTGATGGGCAAACGAAAATGAGTGCAGCGATTCAGATGGAAAGCGAGTTAAGTCTTCGCCAAATCCCAAGTTGGGAGATGAAGGACCAGCAGAAAGTCCTCCGGAGGTCCTCCGCACGTGCGGTGGTAGTGGGATACTCATAGATGTTGAGCGTGGACCTATAGATGGAGCTCTTGAGGAGGCCTCCGATGAGGGGTTCGTTGGAGCTCGTGCCGGCGGTTGCTGTCGAATACGCCTCAGACCAGAAGGTCCAAGGCCATGGTCATGGTCGTTCATGCCGGGTGATCTTGCATAAGATACCAGTTAGCCATCATATGTATCTGAAGTTGTTGAAACAGCGGCTGAGGCCGTTTCAAAACATGGTAGCCCTGCTGAACAGTGCATGGTCGCAGGATTGGCCAAGCATTTATGGATACTGACCTGGACATCATGTCTGGTTCGCCGCCTAGCTGAGCGTCGAAAGAGAAGCGTATCCTCGCTTTTTCGTTTGTTTTTTGGATATCGGAGGCTTTGGTACCCTGGCCTAACAGGTTGCTTGTACTTCGATTCTTGGGGAGGGTCAGCTCTGGACGAAGTGATTCTGTCGTCCGTCCCCTCTGCGGTTCATCTGATGTCCTGTCGAGGTCTATACGGAGGTCAACGATTGTTAGCTAATGTGCTACACGCATCAATCGTGTGGTATCGAGTGTTATGATCGGATGGCGCGAAGCTTTTACGCCAATGACGGCAACTAGCTCGAGATGTGTACTCAATGATCCAAAGACTGAGCCCAAGTCATAACACAATGAAACTGTATAGACTCGGCCGAGGGAAGGACTTCGAGCATACCATTGTTATTTGCAGAGCCATTTGGCTTCAGCATAGTTGACAATGTCCTACGGACAGTACTATTTGCCGCCGATGACGCTTCTTCGTTGTGAGATGCCTGAGTCCGCAGGTCAGATAAGTAAAGGTCGGTTGAATGTCGCTTGTGATCCGTTGAGAGACGAATATATATATCTGGTAGAGTTTGATTATGACGCAGCTGTCGAAAGCCGGGGTTGTCTATGGGAGTGTCGTCGATATCCTCACGACAAGAAGGGTTGTGGGCGACTGCAACTTGTGGACGAGACGTAGTTTGGGTTGATGATCCGTCAATGCAAAAGTTTGGGCGAGGGAGGATTGGGTCGTCGAGCTCGGGATGGTATCGCGACCGCAGTTCTGCTAGACACTTGCGCTTGATCTAACAAACAAACGGTTTCGTCGTTAAGAGAGTGTGAGAGTGAGAGTGCGTGAGTGATACGAGATAATCCTGTTGGGTGGTACGGGCGCAAAAGCAAAGGTTTGGATCTCGTGTAAAGTACACAGCACGCAAATTTAAGACAGTCAATGATTGTTGTACCCTCTTATTCCTAAGGTGACAGGGTGACTGGCAAGCTCGGACGGTGAGAAAGAACAGCAGGTCAACTTAACGACGTAAAGGTGGACAAGGAATGGTCCTTGGGAGTGAAGGGTCTTAGCCGTTTACACTGTCAGACTTCGTTTACGGAGTACTCGAGCCGGGGCGAAGTGGGCTTCAAAGCATTCTCTTCGCACCACGTGAAGGATGCGAAGGAGGATGAGGTAAAAGAGATTGTATTTTGGAGGGCGACGGTACGTGTTATGAGAGTGTGTTTGTGATTGTCTCGAAAGATTGATTCATGGTGTGGTGTTTGTATGTGCGTATTATGTATGTATTTACGTATAAATTTTATTCCCTTTGTGTGTTTGTATTATATGAGCAGGCGTCGTTGGAGTACACTTGATCTTTTCAATCGTTCCATGTATTTCTATGTATGTATGTGTGAAACTCTCTCATCTTCTTATAGATATTGTGCATATATAGGTATATGAGTACATACTATATGCCTTGCCAATTTGTAGCTTCTCATTGAGCTGAAGTAGGAGATGATTGCATGTAGATATATGTATGTACTGTACCTATTATCGTGGTGAGATAACACTGGTGTTCTGTATCCGTATTACCTCCCCACCCTCTACGTGCCCCTCCAGGCCTCGTCATCCTTTACGACCACAAAGAATTCAAGAGAATAAATGCGAATATCACCCGTACAGAGTCTCGAAATGGCATCTGCTTTTTGCCTATATATCCAGCACAAAAAAGTGAACAATTCCATGACTTGCATGACTTGTCATAATTTTGACATTTTCCCCGCGATATGCACAGCCATGCGCAAAACTGGCATGGTAAGGTAAGGTGGTTGGTTAGTGTGCGTCGCGAGGCTTCTTCAGGACCATACTACCAAGGTACACCTACTCCGATGATGGGCGAGTCCGGCGCCAACTCCGCGACTCAGTGCGTACGGTACTTCCAGTCATTACTCGTATAACTATCATATTTCTTGTCGACTCATCTCAAGACGAATCCACTACTCATCATCATCCACAAAGTGAAATTGAGGAATGACAAGAAGTTTCTCATCAACTTTTGAATAAGAAGCTTGACTTCCGTCGATCACGAGCAAGGCGTGACAGGACTGGTGATGAATCATCGTCAGCCTCTCCAGTAGTACCATCCAAAGCTCTCGTCATATCAGCCCCAAGCTTAAACACCCGTATGCAAGAAGACGCATTCGGAGATATCACATACTCTTGTGGTATTGACATCGAGTTTACCAGACTATCACAAACCCCAGTGCTCGTGTGCCCATACCCCCGTTCACTAATATTACTTCACGAACCTGGCAAGCACTTTTGGCCCATCAGCCACCTGCCCCCGGCCTCAAAAGCCCCTCACGTTCTCAGTCAGGCTCAAACTCACAGAAGCACATGAAGATTAATGTTCGAGAGTGAGAGGGTGAAATTCACATGACCATTGGGTAATAAGCTCTTCATCACTGCAAGGTATTGGACCCTTTGGCCAGCTCCTGCATAACACGTCTCATCTGGTGATCTGCTCAGTATTGACCATTGAAATTATGCCGGAGTCGACCACAGGATATGAAGGCTGATGGATTGAGATCCTGTTTTGGTCTTGTATATGAAGATACAGCCTTATACCCAAACGCTATAAGATGAATCCCATAATGGCATAGGACATAGAAGTGCAGCCTCAACGCATCTCATAAGAATGAGCCGCATATGTACAGGAGCATCAGTCCTTCTCCTTAAAGTTTAACGATCATCAAGATTGCTGCTGACGATTGATTTCCTCATAACGCAATAACGGTTGTGAATAATTTCGCAAGCCATCAGCCTTGTCGAAGTTTTCCTCCGGGGTTTGTGGGGTCGTTGCAATTTCGGGATAGATCAGATCGCCTTCTACCCCACAAGAAGATGTCTCACGATGCTTTCAGGGCCTTTGCAAGCTCACGACAGTGCGCCACCACGGGCGGTGAATAGTGATTGACAAGAGTCTGACACAGCTGTGACGTAGAGACGGACATTTCGATAAGAGAATTAGGTTCCGTCTGCCTGCATCTGAGTAAGTCTTTAAGTTGACGTGCGACAAAGTCAATAATCATCGCTTGATGGAGTCGTCTGGTGTGTGTGTGTGTGTGGATGTCAAATTGACGAGGGGGGGGAGTGAATAGATCTGGTTTATTTCGTGGGATTGAGATGCACATACAATACAGTTGGGATGAAGGATCAGCAACCCGTGCCACTGCTGACCTGGATAATCCTCTTGCTGGTGAGTTTGGCCCCTGAAGAATCCTTTGATATGAATAGAAAATAAAAATTGACTTTGCTGTTATGATACATTTCGCCAACATGCTACCTACCTCGATGTTGTGTAAGTACGATGTGAGCCTGAGCCGTCCTTTTATCCTCGGCGGTTCCTTTCCAATAATGTGCCGAGGTGTGCATACTTTATGCATCTCAAAATTCAGGGTCTTTCTGGCGCCCTATCATAGGGCGTTGCATATTTTCGTGTTGATCTCTATGTCCGGAGCTGCTTGAAACACCAGTTCGCGATCCTATTATCGTAGACCAACGAGTCCTGTTCTTGCTAGTTCTCAGGCAAGAACAAGAATGAAAGCACGTGTGGTCCACAGTTTAAGTACTTGTGGATGAGAGCAGCGAGTCACCTGTATAGCTGTTTAGTGAATATGGAAACGTTTTCTCCAACCAGAATAATGCAACCGGCAGACTTGTTAGCGATGTTTTTCAACTGTGAGAGGGTTACTTAAGTAGACACAGATGATAATACGGTGAATATGTGGGAAGCTGGAGGATTATGGATTACACTCCTTATTTCAGCAACAGCTCATTATCCAACGTGTTCCTACGAAGTATAGTAGTAGTTCTTCGTTTGTATCCAACTCCGCTTCAGAATTCCGGAGTATGAAAACTTGGCCGCCTGTGGCTGTGGTGGAGTGTATTCTCACAGAATCCTACCCAGCTCATCCGGGCAAGTTATCCGTTATCCGAATTGGTATCCAAGAGTCTGGGAGCTTTGGAAGTCAGCGTCGTATCTGACTGAAGTGGATCATCAAGGTCCCAAGGGCCCCGGGTCGTGAACGCCAGCAGCTCAAATACGGCAGGTGGAAGGTCCGTAAGTATGGATACAGATCTATGGATAGCACGGAATTCAGCACGGCACAAACACATTGATTCTGTGTCGAGATCCTCGAGTATTTTCCCCACTTTCCTTGAGCTTGAGATCTAACGAGGGAGAAAAGCGAAGAGGACGCATCGGACAGGATACTTCTCCGTCTTCACTATGAGAGAAGCGAGCGACGCTGATGGCGGGGATAGTACCTTTGGGTTTTGCTTATTGGTGTGAAGGCGGTCTCGCAGCATTTATCGCTCTTGGATGAAGGCATCTTCCACCAATGAGAGCTGAGGGTCTTCGGCAACTTCGTATGTACTTCGGCGGAAGATGTATGCATACGAAAGGCAGAGCTCCAAGAGTGGAATAGTAGTGTATTGTAGCACAAGTCTACCGGTAGCGGGTGAACAATGGAACGAATGGACATAGTCTCGCGTCTGAGTAAGGACACGACTTACTTGGTGCTATTTACTCGCTCCGTTTGTTAGTCTTGGTGTTTTGTTTCCATTCGCGCCATTCAGCGTTGACAGATGAAGTGATTGTCGTGAATCTTGTGTGGATAAGCGCATTCAGCGTCCCACATTTGTGGTGGCTAGATAGAGTGATGGAGTAGATCCTTAATAGTGGAGGTGTAAATAACCCCGTAAAGAAAGTCGAGAGAAAAAAGTGCCACGCTCGGCGACCCAGACTCTCTCAGGAGATCGATCCCATTACTTACTGTATTGCACCATTGTTGTTCTCTCATCGCAAGTATCTTTCTTTCCTCTCTTTCTTCTTTCCTTGACCTTTCACTAACTTTATCGTTATCTTTCCAATTCTACCTCTGCCTCTACTTCTCTATCATCATCGTCGTTATCTCGTTGTTGATCAATTTCCCTGCGCCTGATCAGCTTCACCTGTCTTGCATATTGCGCGTGATAGATGCATGTGTTTATTGGGTTGATTCGTGACCGGAGACCCTTCAGACACAGCACAGACACTGCGGCGCGGGGCACTTCTTATCCCTCTTATCTGTTATCGCCGGTGGTGGATGTCGAAATAAATCGGTGGCACAAGCACACAAGACCCAGACCATAGTCTCAAGACCATCAAGTCCTTTCTGAGACACTTACCCTCACGTTCCTTCGACAACAAAGTACTCTCATTTCCATCAAGACATACCGATATCTCAGTAAGTCCAAAGAACATTGATTCCTCATTTTATAGCCCCCAAAAGGGCGGTGTCATTGCTGGGTCTAATGAAATAGCCTTCTTTAGCCAGTCATTATTTACCTAAACCACACCTCCCACCATCATCCATCTACCTATTCATCCATCGACCCGACGAATAAGATATTACCGCATTATTCACAACGACAACAGAGTCCTAGCAATCTTGCTGAACATTGCTCGAAACAAAAGTACGGCCTTGAATTCCATTTGACTTACATCATTGTCATATTTTGGACTCGTCGCATGAATATTCATCAGCACGCGCATCGTGACAATCGTTGTGGCTCGCTCACTATTGGGCGCTGGGGGACCAGAAGAACCCCGCATCAATCAGAACATCACTCGATTTTCTAGCCCAGTTCAATCCTTCCTCTTTCTGCCAATATTTATATCTACGCACAAAACCATTGCCTGAAAGACCATCAAAATGGCTTCTCCGGCATCTTCCTCCATCTACGAAACACCCCGAGCTTCTTCGCCGGTCGAACATTCAGAAGCTATAAATATCGAAACGCAACCGAAGCTGAAGGGCCGACAACGTCTCATTCAAGGACTCCAGCGCATATCATCGTCACCTTCTCTCCAACAAATAGGTAGGAGAAGAGCAACCAGCAACCCATTCAGTGGACGAAGTAATCTGTCTTCGGCCAGTCTTGCGTCTCCTGCCAATTCGCCATTCAACCCCAATTATGGAGCTTCTATGTCTTCACAGTCCTCCTCAGCAGGTTACTCTACTGCGCCGACTTCCGTCCCAAGTACACCAGGCGGAGATTCGTCATTTTCTGACAGCCTACGAAGTCGCCTGGCCATGAGAAAACTTGATCGTGGTATTTTACCGCCTGGTCTCTCTTCACTGAAAACTACACCGTTACAATGCGATATTCGCCCAGCCTCGAGAGCTGGGACAAACACACCCCTTAGCTCTCACGCCGAAATCCCCGAAATTGTTGAAGATTACTTCTCTAGGCCAGTTGTCAAGTCCAAGCCGCAGGAAAACTTTGACTTTTGGGGCCGAATGCCCCATGAAATCAAATTGTCAATTTTTAGTCACTTGAAGCCAAAGGAGCTTGTCAAAGTATCAATTGTCAATAAATTGTTCCATCAGATCTGCTTTGATGGGCAGTTATGGACTTCCTTCGATGCAACAGAATTCTACACAGACATTCCAGCTGACTCCTTGGCAAAGATCATTGTGGCAGCGGGACCATTCGTGAAAGATCTGAACCTGAGGGGATGTGTACAGATGGAGCACTTCAAGCGTGCCGAAGTCATTGTGAAAGCGTGTAAGAATTTGATCAATGCAACTTTGGAGGGATGCAGGAATTTTCAGAGATCAACTCTGCACCATCTCTTGACGACCAACGAAAGATTGGCACACCTGAACCTCACGGGACTTACAGCTGTCAACAACGGTACTTGTAAGATCATTTCCAGATCTTGTCCACAGCTCGAGGTTTTCAATGTATCTTGGTGTACACATATGGACACCAGAGGACTACGTATGGTCATAAACGGCTGCCCAAGACTTCGTGATCTCCGCGCTGGCGAAGTCAGGGGCTTCAGCGACCTAGAAATTGCCAATGATCTATTTAAGACCAACAACCTTGAACGATTAGTCCTCAGTGGTTGTTCGGATCTCGACGATCGAGCACTTCAAACGATGGTTCACGGCATTGACCCTGAATTCGACATCCTGGAAGACCGCCCTATTGTCCCAGCTCGCCGTCTCCGCCACCTCGACCTCAGCCGCTGCGCGCGTCTCACAAATGCAGGTATCAAAGCTCTTGCATGGAACGTTCCCGAACTTGAGGGCCTTGCACTCTCAGGCTGCTCCGCTGTAGAGGACTCCTCGCTGGGCAAAGTCATCGCCACAACACCCCGCCTTACACATCTCGATCTCGAAGAACTCTCTGAGCTCAGTAACACCTTCCTTGCTGAGCATGTTGCCAAGGCGCCCTGCGCTGCCCAGCTCCAGCACCTCTCCATAAGTTATTGCGAGTCCTTGGGTGATACAGGCATGCTTCCTGTCCTGCGTGCCTGCACTGGCCTCCGCTTACTGGACATGGATAATACACGCATCTCTGACCTCGTGCTCGCAGAGGCCGTCTCAATGGTTCAATCCCGCTCTATGCCCAACACCTCCTCATCTCCTGCATCTCTCACAGCCCCAAAAGTCTCCCTGCACATGGTCATCTACGATTGCCCAAACATAACTTGGACAGGCATTCGCGAGATCCTTTCCCGCAATTCGGAGATCAAAAAGTCCTCTGGCCCAACAGGCATCATCACCCGTACCTTCCCATCTAGAGTGATATCTCTCAAGTGCTTTTACGGCTGGCAACCCACCGTCGATGAGCACATGAAACGTGTTCTACGCGGCGACCTTGCAGCTGCTGGCCGACTGGATAGGAAGTGGATGGAGTATATGATTCTCAATGAGGAGGCAGGTGCTGGAGGTGCGGGAAGTAGGAGGCGTAGAAGAAGGGCTAGAGAGGCGGCGGCATTGCATGCTGATGAGGAAGGGACGGACACACCGAGACGGAGGAGGGCAAGAAGCGGGGGTTGTATGGTTATGTGAGTTGTTTATTGATGTTGCTTGGAAGCGTATGTGATTAAATTGGTAGATGTTTAGCGGGGCATTCATTTTGGAGTCGATTTGGGGTTTTTGGTTTTGGTACGGGGAGTTAGGCGTGCGCACGCATGTGAATGGACATTGTGAAGAACAGTTCTTGGCTACTAGTTATCTTGGGCTCTGAACATGATCACCACTTACTTATAGACGAATCATTGCAATATATTCTCTTATGATTGTACCTTTGCTTTATTGATACACGGGTCTCCCTCTATGAGCCTGCTCTGAAATTTATATCGAGGTATCTGACTCCTAACCTTATGCATGACATTCACTTGTACCTCAGCAGCTTTTGGAAATAACAACCTTTGCACGATATGGATATGCTCAGGAGCGCATACGTTATCAAGGCCTTATCTTTACACTCACTATACTAAGCATCAGGAATATTGAGGTCTCCTTTATATCTGCTGCCTTTGCTAGTATAAAAGCAAAACAGGTACTACTCAGCGACCACCATCTAAACCCGAACTTCCAAGTATGTTATCTGCGTGCTTTGAGTTTGCAAGTTTTACATTTAGTCCCGTAGGAAGAATACATACAGATGACAGTAAGATTAATGGTAATGGCAGAGAAATTGCAACGAGAAGTAGAATATTGGGAATGGAACGTGTGGAGTAACAAGTGTTGTTGCCATGCCTTGCACCGGCTACCAGTACATTAATCCGAAATATGCGAGTTACGAAGACGGAGTTGACTTCACCTAAGAGCGCCTTATATACATTTTCCTCCTCTTCTTATGCCTCCAAGCCTGGGGTTTCAAGTGTTTTCACTTTCCATGAGGTGATGTTAACAACTTGCTTTTACAAGTAAGCCGGTGACTTCCATGTGCTATGATATTTGCAGGATGTGATATTTCACATCTCCTTAGAGGATGGAAAGTGATTTACGGCAGCTTCTGTGGAGGCTTTCCGCAGAAAATCACAACTGGCTTCCTTTCAGAAAATGGTGGTTATCAATGTAAATATAGATGTGGATTCTATAAAACCGTATGTCACCGATTTGGTATAGTTTTCTTCAAAACTATTTATGGGATGTCCATTGCTTCAGTCGATGCAAATAGGTTCCAGTTCTTATACAGACCACGACTTGAGCACGATATGTGATAGGCATCCTTCGAGTGCTGGAGATTTCTCACTTTCCTGGGTGAGCAGCTAAGAGTACCATATTCCTTTACTCATATAGTGATAGGTATCTCGGATATACTATATAAACCAGAACAAGCAGAAACCCGATAAGTCTCCTTGGCCTAGTGGAATAGGTCGGGCCTTGCAAATTCGTGAATTTCGTGAAATCGCGGAGTCCAGGGTTCGACTCTCCATGGTCATATAGCTGGGTCGATATCTTCGCCTGTCTAGGCCAAGGACTACTGTGAAATCAGTAAAATCCCCAAAGGGATTTTCTGGTACAGCCGGCGAGGCGTGCCCCGTCTGTATTCTTTTTGCAGTTTTCCCTTCTTGCTGTTGTTATAAACAGGTTGGGTGATACTTTTTTGCCGACGAGATTCACCAAAACAATCACATCACGTTCAAAAATAGATTAGTACTCTGGATACCGTGGTCCAAAATTGGAGGGAGTAAAAGATGTGCCCAACTACACACATCAAATTCAGATTGAAGAGTCATAGCATCGATGACTCGAACTGCCCCGGATTAATCAACGACATGAATGCCTAACAAAATTGTAAGCGAGCCTCATCTACATCATGACTTCTAGCTTCTTCAATGTCAATGTTCAAATCTACCAGGCGCCCCGCTCTTCTTTTCGATAAAATTGGGTTTGCAATTCTTCAAAGGCCCAGTCCTATAAAAAGGATACAGCAAAGATACAAAGAAAATTGCAACAACAAACTTTTCCTTTCTATCGCCAATATGGCTGAACACACAGTATCCAGCGAGTCTATACCAACATTCAAACAAGATCCCATCCCAACCTCAGAAATGGATGAGCTCTCTGTGCAAGATCTCAAGAAGGAAGCAGGGAAGGGGAAGAGGGGTGGACGATCTGGGAGGGGTGGCAGGTCTGATGGACCAGCGGACAGAGAAGTCACGATCTCAAAAGCGCTCTCAAAGATCCTGAGACATGGTGCCGAAAAGGAGGGATTAGTTCTCGATGGAGAAGGCTTTGCAAACGTAGAGGAACTGGTAAGTTTTCTAGACTCCCTTCCGCAGGCATGTAGTGCACACGATGGAATTAGGTCACGTGTCTCCAACAGGTATCCTCACACAAGTGTACTGACAGACTCCAGCTCAAGTGGAACAGGCTGAAATCTCTAAAAGTCACTTTCCCGGAAATTCGAACGGTTGTAGCGGATAATGCCAAGCAACGTTTCTCCCTCAAGGCTAGAACCGATCTCCCACATATTGCCTCGCAAGATACGCCTGGCGACTGGCTCATCCGTGCAAACCAAGGGCACTCTATAGTCTTGGATTCTGCGGCTCTCCTTAAACCAATCACCCTTGAAGCTAACAATGTGCCAGAGGTAGTCGTGCACGGAACCTACTACGGCAACTACCAAAGCATCGTGGACAGCGGCGGCCTGAAGAAGATGGGGCGAAACCACGTGCATTTCTCCACAGGCCTGCCGGAGGATAAACAGGGTGTTATCAGTGGGATGCGCAGCGATGCTGAGATCTTGATTTATGTGGATATCAGAGCTAGCTTGGAGCAAGGAAGCGGCCTGACTTGGTGGCTGAGTGATAATGGTGTTGTACTTACAGAAGGCGATGCCGAGGGTGCTGTGGCTACGAAGTGGTGGAAGAAGGTTGTGGGTAGGAGACAGGATGTTGGTACGCTGTGGGAGGATGGTAAGATGGTTGCGGAGCTGCCGCAGAGCGTGAGGGGGCGTAAGCCGCCTAGTGGCAAGGGACCTAAAGGGAAGAGAGAGGGCGAGAAGAATAAGGGGCAAGGTGGGAAGGGGAAGGGTGCTGGTCGAATGAAAGAGTTAGATGCTCTTGGTGGTAGAGAAGGGCTAGATAGTGAGGGTGCTTGAAGTGTCAGGTCATCAAAATTGTATCTCAAGAAAAATAGTAGAAAAAAGAAAAGGCATAATTTTCTTAAGCCGGTCTCGCACTCTGAACTACTCAATGGGCGTATGAGAAAATCTCGATATGCTTACAGGTAAGTCAAGTAAACGTTTGGAATTGAACAAGAAAACACACTTAACGTTCCGATTGAAGTCCTTAGTTTTAGAAACTGGCTCCTTGACTATCGCCGGGCTCACTTTCAATATCGAACCAATAGTCAATACCATTTAGCAGTCGTTACCTAATATACATAGTAATGTATGTCCCTAAAGTGAAACGTTGATGGAAGAAGGACACAAACTTCTTGTTGAGTAGTAAGTCAACATCCTTCAAGAATAAAGGATATCTTGAATGACATACTTCTTTGATACCCCTTACTGATTCAATTCTAAGGAACTAAGGTGGTTTATAGCAAAGCTTACCAGGACTCCTAGAAATCAAAGGGCGAGTAGTCTAATGGTAAGATACTGGCATACAGTTACGGAATTGAAATCTCATATCCATCTTCATCCTTGTGATTGTTGATGGCTCTGGAATCAAGTGCCTACCGTCATAGTCAGAGATCTGAGTTCGATTCTCAGCTCGTCCAATTTCTTTTTGTATTTTTTGCTTCCTTCATTTTTGCTTATGGTATTATGAGAGAGAGGCATTCCGTTGCCCCTCTATAGTCGCAGTCTACAGAGTGTCGAAATGATGAACTAAAAGGGCTGTACGGATAGGAGTGTTTATACATCTAGCATGTCGGAAATATAGTCTGATCTGAACGCTCTCTTTCATTTAAAGTAAGGGTTTTCTCCATATGTTTAACACTAAGGTAGTCAACTTGATAACTAAATAATATAACAAATGGTGCTGTAGCTTCTTTGATAGTAAAATTATAGACTCCTTTTTCCCTTTGAACATCTTCAGATGTCTAACATAGTAAGGGTTTGCTTCAGCTACCTCACAATTGGCCCCGGTCTTTCTTTAAAGCCATTCTATTCTCCAGAGAAGCTGTTATCACGATATTAAATACCTGAACAAGGTAGTCTTAAGTAAATAGCACAGAGTCCGCAACATAGTGCTGTAGACAGGAGTAGCTTTGTTAGCGTGATATGGTTTTCAATTTATACGAAACCTCCTTCTTGGTAAAGAATTTATTCCAGAGTATACATGGTGATGAAAAATTCATTCGTACTATGTTTGGTATTAGGCGTTGAAGTCATCAATTGTGTCGTGCCAATCATCTCGTTGTCATTATTTAATAATTTTGGGAGAGACTAATTGTTTCTGAGGTTGGCTTCCGAGTTGTAGATCCAACATTCTTAAGAACCTCTTACGAATGACAGAAGAAGTTCCAGGATAGTGCCAGGCATTTGCTTCCATGCCGTCAAGTAAGCAAGACAAGCAAAACTGTACACATATAGAATCACAAGTATCATTATCAAAGATTTTCAAGAACAACGAGACTCTGATTCCTACATACTTCATTTCTTTCCACCGAACTTTTTCCCAGGCTTCTTACCTCCCTTCTCTTTTTTCTTTCCCTTCTCCTTCAATAGCGCACCCTTCCCATCTCTCTCTGCACGTCCCTTCTTCCACACCTTCTCCGCGCCATCTCTAATATCTCTATTGTCAAGCTTCTTCTTATCCTTGTTACTCAGCTTGCCCTTCTTCCCCTTAAGCACGCTCTCAACACCGTTCAGCTCAGCACGTCCACTCTTTTTAGCCTCTCTCTTAGCAGCCTCACTCTCGAACCATGTTCGCTTAGGTCTTCCCTTGATCTCGTCCTCGTGCACAATAATGTTCTCTCCACGCTTGACCTGCATCTCTGCTTGTGCGAGCTGCTTGTCTTCCTTCTCCTCTATAAGAATCTCTTCAATTTCGTCGGCCATATCCTCAACCTTCTGGGCCCACTCGTCTGCTTCAGAGGACTCGACAACACGAGATGCAATCTTGGCTCCTTGTGCACGTCCGGACTTCACGGCTTGCTTGACAACCTTGCGATCTGGCTCAGCAGCAAGAGTACACGCGCGACCAGTACGTCCAGCACGAGCGGTACGTCCTACTCTGTGGAGGTAGATTTCGTGGGATTGTGGTGCTTCGTAGTTGATGACCGTATCAACGCCCTTGATATCGAGACCACGAGAGGCAAGATCGGTGGCGAGAAGGAAGGAGACTCTACCATCACGGAAAGCTTCCACACTGGTGATACGCTGGGACTTACGTTAGTACAATGTTCCAGGATTTTCGACATGGGGGTTTAGCTTGCCTGTTCTTGACTCATACTACCGTGGAGTTCGGCAGCCTTGAGGTTTGATAAACCAAAGATAATTCTTGCTCTATGTGCCTCCTTCTTTTGTCTGAAAAATACAATGACTCTGTCAGTATAAACATTTGCGCACAAGTATAGCAAGTAGCCCATTCTCTTCGTCTCTCTGCCAGGGCGTAATCTGACGAACTCTTGCACCAAAGTACCGACGGTCTTCTTTTGGTTGTCGACCATAAGACGCACAGGTCTGTTGAGACCAATCTTGATAAGCTTATCAACGGAACTCGTCATGGTAGCAGAGAACAACATAGTCTGTCTGCTCTTTGGAATAGTTGTTAAAATCTCGTTCAACTCGTCCGCGAATCCATCTTCCAACATCCTATCAGCTTCATCAAGCACCAAAATTTCGAGGGTATCAACTGTGAAACTTGGAGAGTTGCGCATATGATCAATGAAACGACCAGGAGTGGCAATGATGACATCTGGGCGAAGACGAAGCTCGGCTTCTTGTACTTTAAGAGAAAGACCACCAACTGCCAAACAGAATTTAATATCAGTGTAGGAAGCGAGCTTGGTTGCAACGGCGTGACATTGAATCGCCAACTCACGAGTTGGCATGAGAATAACGACACGACTGGTTGGGACCTTCTTTGGGCGGTAGAGTAAACGTTCGAGAATAGGAACGATGAATGCTGCAGTCTTTCCGGAACCAGTAACAGCTCCTCCGACAACATCCTTTCCGAGGAGAGCGACTGGAATGGCCTTTGCTTGAATTGGTGTTGGCTGAGAGAACCCGACAGCAGCAAGACCTCTGTGGATAGGACGAGACAACGACATGTGCTGGAATGTAGCTGAGTTCTTTTCTTGAGCGTCCTTGGACAACTTTTCCTCAGGCGCGAAGAAAGCCTCACGCTTCATGACTTCCTGTGCATCTTCCTCCTCATCATCGGAATCAGCATCAGATGCAATATCATCTGGATGTGGAACAGCGGAGGCTACAGACTCGTCGTCAGAATCAGCATCCTCATCGGATCCTTCACCATCCTCGCTTCCCTCTTTCTCGGAGTCCTTCTCATCTCCAGATTCTTCCTCGTCGCTGCCAACGCCCATACCGAAACCATCTTCAGCCATGAACTCATCTCCATCACTTTCAAGGTCCACCTCCATTTCATCAGCATCGATCTCAGCCTCTCCTTCACTATCCTCATCTTCACTCTCCTCCTTCTCAGCTTTCTTTGGAGCTCCACCTTTTTTCTCTCTCCTTCGTGCAATGATCTCGTCAATATCGACCGCACGCTTGTCTCCACCTTGCCTTCCCTTCGCAGCATCGAATCCCCAGCCCTCAAATTCTTCCATAGCCTCGTTCGCGCCATCAGCTTCTAATTGGAATTCGAAATCAGAGTCCATAGCTCCATCATCCTCCTCTTTGGCACCCCAGATGCCCTCAGCCTCCTTCTCAGCCTCATCCTTGGCCTTCTTGTTCTTCTTGGACTTTTTCGAGTCGCCGTTAGCTTTTGCTTCGGCTTCTTCGCGTTTGCGCTTCTTGTTCGATATTGGCTCTTCGGGAAGTTCTTCTTCAACACCAAGATCGTCCTCGTTGTCGGACAGTGTGAGGACGAAGTCGTCCTCCGCTTGGCGTTTTGATGATGGCGCCATTGTGTGTGAGGGCAAATTTTGTAGAGATTATGTCTGCCACAAAAATTGTTGTCAACCTTGCGGATTTTGGCGATGAGAAGGTAATTTCTCGCTTTCTGCCGCGGAAGAATGAAGATAATTGACCGTTACCGCCTTTTATTTACTGTTTTTGGATTAGTACACAATTCAATTACTATTAGTGGGTTCTCGTAAAGAAGCAACTTTAAACATTCGTAAATTATTATTACTTTTCTGAAGCTAAATCACTTTTTTGCATAGCAGTATTTTGAGTTATTCATCACTTTTGCAAGTTTCAAGTCAAAGTGAAAATTTCATTGGTTCTCTGAAATAAATTATCCACTTGATTTTCGAAATCTCTCAAGCCCTTGGACCTTAAAATGCGATTGTTGCAATGCTGACAACGCAAGAGGCATTTCCCACAGAAACTCAGCAAAGAGGAAATCAGGTGACAAACGTAAGATGGTGAGATGCATACGACGCTTGTCCAAGATCACTAGGTGAGGAGAAAGAAATAAATGCAGATGATGTCAAACCGCAAGATCCAACGCAGCAGTGCTAGCGCAAACATACCATGATAGCATTATCGTCCTGTTCCTACTGAAATACATAGGACTAGTCATTTCAGGCGACAATGAACAGGGAACAGCTCAGAACTACGAGCAAATTCGACCAGGAACAAAAGCGTATCTGTGAGCCAGCATAATATGAGAGCCGTTGGATCGTAGTATTCAAGGTGTGTTCAAAGGAAAGGTTGAGTGAAAGAAGAGAAAGCGACACGGGGGATATAAGCCATCTAAAAGTGGCAAACAAATTAACAAAGATCCGGCATTTTGAGAAAGCATTTCTTCTGACGCAGTTCCTAGGAGAAGACCATTGGAAGATCGAAATCCAAGCGGTGAGCCCTTAAGGAATGATTGAGAAAAAGCTATAGTGGTCCATATAACGCTGGAGGAGAGCAACGCTCAGGAATTGTGCCTCTTCCATACCACGGGCCTTGGTGCGTGCAACACCTTCCAAGTTGGCAACTCGCATGAACCTGAAATGGTTGCGTAACCAGTCTTCCAAACGCTCCTGGCCAGCCTTGTTCGATTCGCGATATGGCATCTCCATCATAAGCTGATGGTAAACTTTCTTGCCACCACCACCTGGAACATAAGGGGCCTGCTTCGGGGCAACAAATGGGCACAGACCTTGTGATATGTAGCCTCTGGTCGTGATCTCAAGAAGGCGATCCAAGAGGTTGTAACCAACGCCCTTTCTTGTGTGTGCTGAGTCAACGTAGAGGTTGACCTTACCTGTGTGGCGAGAGCGACCTTTGGTGGCTCCCATAATTCCTACTGCCCACTCTTCTGTCCACGCAAAACCGATGACTTTCTCTGATTTTCTCTGGTCCTTCTTGGTTGGGGGGTAAGCATTGATAGCCACAATGAAAGGAAGATAAGAGCCTTGGCAGTCAGCGTAAACTTGTTCAAAGTTACCGAGTTTAACCTCGACTTGGTCTTCTGGGATATCAGAGTTCATGATATAGTGGTTGTAGATTTGAGCGACTTGAGCGAGATCCTTTTTGGCTGTTGGACGAATATAGAGAGGCAGCTTTGAGTGGACTCCAACAGACTCAAAGGGAACTCCTTCATCTTGGGTTAGATTAGCTTGAGGGCCCGTCAGCTGAGCTTCATTGTAGCGTGCGGAGATGCCGGACTGTCTGATGATGCGGCTTCTTTTAGCACGTCTTGAAATGTATTCAGCGACCCTAGAGTCCGTACAATCGCTAAACTGGCGAACGGTATTTTCAGAAACGGGATCTGTTTTCATTGTTAGCTTAGCCTTTATGCTGAATCGAAGATATGGGGTGGAGTTTTGACTTACTTGGATTACATAAAGGAGTATCGATTTTGAAGAATTGGTTGTACCATCCGTAATTTCCGTCTCTGAAGGCACGGTCGGCTGTGTTGAGACAAACTGGACGCATATCGCGGAGGCCGTTAGCCCATTGTCTGATGTACTCATTGACATGAGCATCCTCGAATTCAGGACGGTCATGCCAGTCTCGGTACTCAGGACCCCAAGTACCATCCCAGTGGACCTCGATCTGCTCCGCAATATCGTAAAGGCGACCACGGGGGTCGCGTTCAGAGATGTCTTCAACACCTGAGTTACTAACAACTGATCTCTCACCAAACTCAGCTGGAGCCGTACCGTACGCTTGCTGCAAAGCTTCTTTAGTTAATGGCTCTGCTTTGTGATCAAGTTCAGTTTGAGTAGGAAGGTTAATTTGTTGGCAGCCACTGTGTGCATCTGAATCGGATTTTTGAGAAGTGCTATTCTGACCCAGACTTCCTAGGTCCTTCTTTGAGGGAAGGTTCTGTTGAGTTTGGTTGGTTTTATGCGCCGAGGGATTTGATACGTTGCTGCTATTATAAGGATCTACCACCATATTTGCAATGCCCTCCATCATCTCTTTGTGATGTAGAAGAATCTCATCATGAGTATACTTCTTTGGCATAGTACTCATGTCAACCTCGGACTGTCCGACACTTCGCTTAACATCCGAGTTATATCTTTCTCGTCCTAGAACCTCAGCGCGTGGGCTCTGGCTCACTGGCCAAAGAACCTGAGTTGCTTCATGTTGGTGAGTAGGAGCAGCCAGTTTGAAAGCTACTTGGGAAGGAAGTTCTGCAGGTCTCTCGTGAGGAAAAAGTTTCCGACCAGTGACCTGTACACCAGGAACAGTGACTGCTGCGACTCCAGATGAATTAACAGCTACTTTGTTTTGCTGCTTGTCATCTTCGTTTTCCTTGCTGGCGGATCCTGCGTATGGCTTCGGAGCATCAATGTTTTTTCCACCAAGTGACTGTTGACTCCACATAGCAGCGGGCGAACTTGGTTGCTTAGCTGCAATTCTGATTCGCTCGTTCTTTAATCTCTCGGCATCGTAAGTATTGGCCTCGTGCTTGAGATAACCTATCTTCTCTTTGTGGAGTGGCTGCTGTGTCCAACCTGCGGTTGGAATATTTGGCTGAGGATCTGATGCCGTAACTGGTACTGATGAGATGTGAGGAGCAACCTTAGGGACTACACTTCCGTCCATTGTATTGGTAGATTCTGGAGGAGACAGAGCAACCTCTGTGGCAACTAATGGTTCGACAACAGATGCAGTAGCCATAATTGAAGGCTGGGTTGGTGCTTGAGTTGGGGGACGAAGATGAGGTGGAACATATCCAGGCAGGGGAGCCCATCGCTCAACAGGACCAGCGGCATGTGGTGGTTTAGCAGTTGTTGGTACAGCAACAACACCTCGGGACTGGGCCGGTTCTTGGGTCGGAGGACGAAGATGAGGTGGAATATATCCAGGCGGGGGAGCCCATCGTTCAGTAGAACCTGCTGCATGCGAAGCTCCAACCATTGGCACCCCCATTGAGTGTCTGTAATGAAACTTGTACTTGCACTGCTGTGTTGATGTACTTCCGGTATTGCTTACTCCCGAGTCTGTCTTTGTGTCTTGAAGTTGTACACAATTTGGTAAGGCAGTAGTTTGCATAGTGCTGTCTGGTTTTGGTTGCTCTGGTAGCCTTGTTGGGTCTGGCTGCTTTCCTTTTGTAATACCAAGATGGTGACGAACAATGCTCTCAGTTGAACGAACAGTTTGTTGGTTCTTTGTGGTTGACAGGTTCGGCTTTCGCAAGTGTGGTGGGATATCACTAGTCAACTGAACAGGTCCACCCTCCGTGGCTTGTAGCTCTTTAACGTGGATAGAAGCCTTAGATAGCGCGGACTTGGAAGGAATAGCTATATTGAACATCAGCTTAATGCAAAAGGTGAATGTGAGAAACTTACATGTAGCGTGCGTGCTGGTAGGTCTTTGAGAGCCCCAACTTTGACTGATTACGGTTTGGTTCATGGCAAACGTATCGCTTGATATTGAATTCAAACTCCAGGAGGAGGGAGAAGATGCTAATGGAAGGTATCGCGAAGATGATGTCAGGATTCTGGTGTCTTTGATTGGTGGTAACGTAAAGTTGACCTTTGGCTTAAATTCTGGTGAATTCGCACGCAGCTGCTTTGGCTTGAAACCTGGAGTGAAACTGTGAATCTGATTACTGGTGCTCCATTTGTCTTTGTTTGGAACTCTGACTGAACCTCCCAAACCAGATCTCTTCTTTTCTAAAGAAGTCACAGGTGGTTTGTTGTTGCCTTTGGAGGAAGTATCCGGCTTGTCAGCCCAAATGGAATCTTGCAGACCAGAGTTACCCTTCTTTGCTGCAAGCTCGAAGAGGGCTTTTGCAAGGAGGTCGTTTGCTTCATAGACTTGTTGAAGTTGTCTATCTTCTCCACCACTGAAATAATTATTAATGAGGCAAAGTATGGGGAATGAAGATGCTTACGGAAACGTTGCCATATTTGATGGTTCGCTCAATATTTTCGGACGCCTATTGTATTGTGAGAATGATCCGAATATACGTCGAAGTTCAGGTTGATGAGTGCGTGAAGTGTAGGTGAACGCAGGTAAGATGTCATCAATGAAGCAATCGCTTTCATGAAGACAGACGGTCGAATAAATGATTTGTGTGTATGTGGTATGCGAAAGTTTCGTAGTGCAGAAGGAACATGTATCAACCTCGATTGACACAAGGATATCAAAAGAATATGTAAAAGGAAGGGTCTTGGATTTTGATCAGAGAAAGTTATGTGATTTTGGATTGATGGCTGAACACTCTGCTGATATGGAAATGTGAGCAAACCTGAATGTGTACCACCTGAAAGTGAACGGCTCGATTCTTATGTAAACAATATGGGTTTTCAGGTAGAATAATGACAGGTTTACCTAGTCTTCAAGAATAATGATATGCTTTAATCCTATTGCCTATTTATAACATTTTCATACTCTACCTATAATCAGCTATTCAATTTCATCAAAAGCACACTTATAGTTGGAACATAAGTTCAGATGGTTACCACCTCTTTGAGAAACAAGACAAAGGAGAAACAGCCCAAAGTTAAATTCAGCCATCAGTTTAGTCCACAGATATCTATGATGTATTTTATAAAGACAGGTAGTAGCCCCTTCGAAATAGGGAGCTCATCGTATATAAGTAGATAGTGTTGAATGAAATTGTAGCACAATCACAAAGATCGGCATTCGAAAAATAAAAACCAATATCAATTCAAGTATATAGCATTGTTCTCCGTAATCTACCCCCTCCAACTGATGCAGAGGTTCCAACAAATAGGTAGGTAACATACTGCTAAAATATAGGAGGTTGTCAAGATGACCACGTGACTTCAAGCGGCTGAGTTGGCCCTGAAAGCGGCCGTGTATGCAGCCAATCCTTACCCGCTGCTTTTATGGACTATTGGACTATTGGGACTTCGCTAATAGCAGAACATTGATAGCTCCAGATTCAGCAAGAGGGAACATACTCGGACCTTTCAGAAACTCGACAATCTCAATATGTTATCTATCTTGCGAAAGGCACGTCTGAAGGATAAGGAGATGCGTATATTGATGCTGTGAGCTTTGTCCTGAAAGTAGTAGGTTGAGCTGTGCTGAATCTTGAATAGTGGCCTCGACAATGCTGGAAAGACTACCATTGTGAAAAGCATCATGAATGAAGATATAAATACAGTCAGTCCAACTCTAGGCTTCATCATCAAGACCATCGATTATGAAGGGTATGTTGTAACTCTGTAAAGTCCATGACAAGGATTTGATTTGCTGACATGATGGAAAGATACAAACTCAATATCTGTGAGTGCCTAGGAGATCTGACAACCTGGTAAACACATGGCCCCTTAACTCACAGTCTATAGGGGATGTTGGAGGACAGAAGACTCTACGATCGTACTGGCGCAACTATTTCGAGAAGACAGATGCATTGATCTGGGTAGTAGATGCGACTGACCGTCTTCGCATTGAGGACTGCCGAGAAGAGCTTCATGGTCTCTTACAAGAAGAGGTTTGCAGCACTACTAGCTTTGTGACGCGTTCCTGAGAACTAATGACACCGTGCTGAACAGAGACTATCCGGAGCAAGTTTGTTAGTGTTTGCCAACAAGACAGACGTTAACGGTTGTATGGACGAAGCGGAGATTCAAGAGGTACGTTAGTAAGAGCCCCAGCTCTTGGTTCCTGAGGTTCACAGAATTTTGACAGACGAACCGCTAACTGGCTTCCTGCAGGGCCTACAATTGGACGCTATCCGCACACATAAGTGGCATATTCTCCGCTGTAGTGCTGTCACTGGAACCAACCTCAAGGAAGGCCTTGCTTGGGTTGTACAAGATGCGAAGGCCAGACTCTTTCTGTACTAACTCAACATTTCCATTGCAGCTTGAGCACGACAAAATACGAAGACTCCTTACATCAGACCTGAGCCTTACGTAGGAACTGGGCATGAAAAAGCTGCCTCTAGCCTCAATCAGCTGAGGAAGTGTATGTACGTACATCAAAACATCATAACAAGGCATTCAGCCGCTGGGGCAACGTTGTTGTCTAGTTGACACTGCATTCATTCACTTAAACTGGGGCAGCTGGTCCAGATATGACATAAAGTATCAGGCTTACAACTTACAAGAAATCAATAAAACTATCTGAGGTCAATTCAACGATATTGAAACCACTTGAGTCCACCATCTGATATCTTTTTTTGTTCAGATGCACTCTAATCTGGAGGGAGATCTGCACAGGGTGGCCTATCGGAAGGTCGCAGCCACGAAGGAGATTTAGCAATGATGGGCATGGCATATGTACCTTAAACCAAGGAAGTTTCGACCACCAAATTAGAGTAATGACAACCGAACATGACCTTGAAATGACTATCTGGGATCACCACCTTCAGGCTTCGAGTGACTTGTCCGCGCCTTGTATTGTCTTGCATAACCTCAACCACCTAACGTCCTTAGTAGCCAGACTCCACCGGGTACGGCAGCGTCTTGTGCTGCGTTTGCCGTATAGTTTGTAAACAAATAGCATCGAATCAACTCCATTTACCTTTCTCTCACCAACATGTCGTCCTATTTCCCAGATCCTAAAGGTGTGTCTGCATCGGAAGACGTCAACGACTTCCTGCAGCGCATAAAACAATTGGGTGAATCAAGGGTTACTGAGGACCTTGAACGCAGCAAAAAGCTCGAGGAAGATATTGCACAGAGTAAGAAAGAAAGACAAGCTCGCCGTGCAGGTTAGTAACAACCCCTTGACGCGCTGATGAGTTCAATTGCGCGTTGCTAGTATATTGTTTATGTTTGCTGATAATGAAATCACAACAGAGCGCGCCAGATCAATATCACCAGCCAAAAGTTCCCCGGCGAATACCCCACCAACTCTCAAATCGGCTGCGCGACGATCACCCGAATCGTCCCCCAGAACAATAGCACCTTCAAGCGCCACAACTTTCCTCTCGTCACTCGAAGCCTCGAAAAAAGTGGAAGCACCAGCGACAACATCCTCGGGCTTGAAGCCGAGTCCAGACTTCATCGCGCGTAAAAATCCCATTGATGAAGCTATGGACCGTCTCAACGGTTCCAATTATGATTCAGGAGATGGTACCATGGATGAGAGCCCAATGAAAGAGAACGCACCACCGTTGAAGAGAAGTACGAATGCGAGCGATACATTCGATAACTTACCAAAACAAAATACACCAATCCAAGCATCACCTTCGTCCGCCATACCGTCTCGCAACTCACCGCTCTCCTGGCAGCGTCGCCCAACATCACAAGCATCAGACCGACCAAAGAGCCGGCCTCTATCCCATTTTGCTACAGAAAACGCAGCTCGTTCTCCTCGGGCTACACCAGATCGCGGATCTACTCCGGTCGATGAGGTCAGCTTGTCTCGAAATCAGATCGCACAATCATTAGCATCCAAGGATCCTACCTGGTTTCGACAAACAGCGGATCGCGGTATCGCATCAGCAGCATACAGAAGAAACCAGGTGGAAGACGACAACGTAGCCGATATGAGCTCTTCAGTTGGCCGAGCTCAGCTACCTGGTATGTCTGGACGACCTGACGTTGCAGGCCGCACGAGTCCACCAAGCTCCGGAATGGGATCCCCTATACCACTTACAGCGGCACAGCGTTTGGACCCACCTTCTAACACAACATCTACAACAGAGGATAGTCAAGGTAGCTTTGCAAAGAGCATGGCAATGTCTCCATCACAAGGCCGCATTTCACCTGAAAGAGTGGATAGGCCAGTCTCACCAACAAAGGGCATGGGTGGGTTTGTACAAAGTGCAATGATGAAACGCACCGATAGCGTCAACAAGAGATGGAGTGTGCAATCACCACCGAATCTCAGCCGAAGCAATTCAATAGCGCCTTCTAGCAATAGAAATAGCATATATGATGTGAGTGCTGCGTTGATAAGCCCAACGCGTCCAACCAGCAGCAGTAGAGAAAGCCCTGCTCGGTCTCCCTCAAGACCTACCTCAAGCCATAGCCATGCTCCTACTGCTCAAGAGCTCGATCACCCTGTCCGCATTTCGACACCTGTGAGAGACCAAGAATCTTCGGCTTCAAGACCCTCAAGTCCAAGTAGGATATCGGATTCACGAAGATGGAGTCCTACGAAGTCAAGCTGGCTTGAAAGTGCACTCAACAAACCAGATTCGCCGAAGCCGAAACCTACACCTCCACTATCTCAACCATCGTGGATGGCAGATTTGCAAAAATCGAAACAAAATGGTGGCTCCGACACGGCAAGACCTCCCACTTCAGGACACAAGCATCAAGTGAGCATCGGTGGTCTCATGAGATCCCCACCACCCGGAGGTCATACTCGGCCACTCAGCATAAGTGGTTTACCACCTGGATTCAGTCCCGGGCCCGTGTCCAAAGGCCGCAATGAGAGCATTGGTGGTCAGGATAATGGCAATAAAGTTTTGTCTCAATCTAATACGGAGCCAAAGAGTCCTCCGCCAGTAACCACGAAGCCATCTTTCAAAAAAGAACCAGAAGCAATTTCCTTAAAGACGTCGACTTCTGAAGACCTGGACCAGCCACCTATTGCCTCCAAGCCAAAGCCTGAAGCCCCGCCAAAGAAGGATTTCGGAACATTTAAAGCTCGCCAGCAAACACCCGAATCACAAAAGGATGAGCCCGAATTCAAGAACGTTTTCGGGAAATTGAAGTCAACGAAGACGCAAAACTATGTTGCACCTGATGAGCTAAAAGACAACATTTTACGTGGAAAGGCAGGACTCGCCATCACTGGTGGGCCTAAGAAGACCGAGCGCAAAGATGAGTTCAAGGAGGCCATTCTACACAAGAAAGAGGAGTTCAAGGCTGTTCAAAGCGAGGGCAAAGGTGTAACACGAGCCGCCAGAAGTGATAGTAAAGCAGATCAGCCTGTGCCTGAAGCCATTGCACGTAGGAGGACGCTCAGCAGAGCTAACAATGTCTTGCCGTCCGCGAATTCGGTGCAGAAGGAAAACACTCCACAGATACCAGAAGCTTTGCTCAAACAGCGCGTAATACATGAAGTTCCCAAACCATCCATACCAAAGGAAACAAGCGCTCCAGGTAGGACACAGGGCAAGGACACACCAGACGGCAAACTCGCTGAGCGATTCAACCCAGCTCTTGCTAGTCTTCTCGCGCGTGGACCACCGTCCATGGCAAGCGAAACCTCTCGTGCAACAAGCTCTGCATCAACCAACCGAACTGTGAGCCATAGTACCTCAACAACAGATCCCGAAGTTCCTGCAACTGGACCTCAGTTAACACACATGACAAAAGCACGTGCTCGTGGTCCTCGAAGAAAGGCACCTACTTCGGTGAAACCAGCTGCCGAGTCGCCTAAGGAAGCATCTTTCACTACCACTACCTGCCAGCCAATCAAGCCTGGGCCGAAGGAGGATCCGATCCAGAACGAAGTTATCAAGGAAGAGTCAAAGCCTCAACCCAAGCTTGAATCAAAACCGGCTGAGCCCGTCCAGAAGCGGTTCATCAAGGCAGAGCTAGCTCCCGCTGAGATTGCGACGTCTTTCAGACTTGAGACTGTTGCAAAACCTGCATCTCCACCTATCGATTCCATTTCTCAACCGACCTCGCCACGTAAACTTGATATCAAGAGCAGAATGCAATTCTTAGCGCAAGCACAAGAAAAGTCGGCCCCAAAGCCAGACCTGGAATCCTCAAGATCTTCCAAAAAGCATATGGATTTTGCTGAGCTTCTTGCCAAGAGACAGAACGGTACAACCGAGGTGAAACAATCCAATACTACGCAGAAACCTGTGGCTCCAATAAAATCTCCTTTACTGACTCAAGCCGCTGGCGACGCTACAGCGAACTTGAAGTCACCAAATTCGCACGAGTCAAGCATTAGGTCCTTGCCTGTTGTCCCTATAAAGCCGCAGGGCTCCATTTCTTCTACGGATGGCTCAGGTCCTATCAAATCACCGGATGTAGAAAGCCCCAAGACGGCTTCCCCAGTGGTTCCTACGAAGCCACAGCTTTCTCCAAAAGCAGAACGTATTCAACCTACAGTGGTTGTGCAACCTCAAACTCCATCTGTTAAGAAACAGCCGTTGGTCACCACCTCAGAGGTAGCTGTTCCTACGAAGTCCGTAAAAGGTGCGGCTGCTATGTGGAACCGACCATCTGCAACAGAGAGCATGCCTCCTCCACCTCGTGTGAAGTCTCCGATTAAGCTTCCTACTCAAGCAGACGAGCAGTCTGCCATGGAAAATGCCGGTCTTCGAAGTCCATCTGGAAAGAAGGATATTTCAGTAGCTGGTCTTGGTCTGGGATCCATTGGTAATAATCAGTCAACTGTGCTTGAAGCAAAGCCTCTGCCAAGTCCAGGTGCTGATGAACGCCGACCATCCTCCTCTTCCCATAGTCTTAGGTCAACCCCTTCGACTCGACAGTTCTCGAATGACAGATATTTGAGAAAACCGATTGACTCACCTTCATTGCAAACCACTGAAACGACAGAACTCATTACAAATTTCTTTGGGCAACAATTTAATACACCACCAAGTGTGAATGTTGACATTGCATCTATCTTGACTTCAAACCCAAATGAAACAACAAAGGTTCGAACACTAAGTGCACAAATGTATCATTTGTCCCCAGACGGAAAGAAGAGTGCTGTCGCGAGTCATCTTGAACGCATTCTTTTCGAGAAAGACGTCTATCTCTGTGTACACAACTTTGAGGTTTCTGGTGTCAAGAAGTCCCCGGAAGTCTATCTTTGGAGCGGCAATGACGTTGATGAATCAACTGTCAGAAATACTGAGACCTTTGCTCAACGAGAAGCTCGTAATGTTCGTGGCAAATTTATCGCCATTACGCAGGGCAAAGAAACTCCGGAATTCTTGCAAGCCCTTGGAGGCGTCGTTATCACCAGACGTGGCTCAAGCAACAAACACGACTCTTTGGCTCCACATATTCTTTGTGGTCGTCGGTACATGGGCGAAATTGTATTCGATGAAGTCGAGTTTGCACCAACCTCTCTGTGCTCTGGCTTCCCATATCTCGTGGCAACTAAGGCAGCCAAGACTTATCTCTGGGTTGGAAAGGGCAGTAACATTGATGAGATCAGCTGTGCTAAGCTCATCGGCATGGAATTCGGATTAACAGGTGAGATTGAGGAAGTCCAGGATGGCAAAGAACCAGAGGCCTTCCTCAAGGAGTTCGGCGATGCAAAACTACGAAAGTCTGCAGATCACTGGAGGTTGAAAGCTAGCTATGATAAGTACCGTGGACGCCTCTTTCGTATCGAGTCATCCAGAGTTCACGAGATTTCGCCATTCACGCAGGCAGATATCTCACCATCAAGTATCTATGTCCTTGATGCTTTCTTCGAGATGTATATCATTGTTGGAGCTCGTTCTCAGTCTGAATTTGCTGCTTTCAGCACTGCATTACACTTCGCGCAGGAGTATGGTATGGAGGCAGCTCTTAAGGAGGACAGACCCTTTGTTCCCATCAGCACTGTCGTACTTGAAGGTGTACCAAGGGATCTGAAGAGTGTTTTTAGACAATGGAAAGATAGCCATGTGACTACCCTCCTGAGGAGTCCTAGTGCAGCATCTACAACTGCTCCGTTGAGTCCGGGTCTAAAGAGAACGAGGAGTTTGAGAGTGGTCCCACTCATGGCTGCATTGGAGGCTACTAGAATCTCGGGTGTGTGAAGTAAGGACAGATTGTTCGCTTCGTTTTGTACATTTTAGTAGACTGATATCGTTTTTTAATGGCGTTCCTGTGGACATTGCTAAGGTCGTGAGGGGTTGTGTATTTGTAAAAGTTGCAATATCTTTTCAAACAGAGGAGTTGGAGGCATTGAAGCCTATACTAAAAGCAATATCTTACATAAATCCTCTGGTATTGACACTGTGGGTGCTTGATACCAATTCGGGCTGCTGTTGTTGGTGTTGGTGAGTCTTTCAGTCAACATGATACCCTATCTCGATTATACCACACTGGTTACTGGCCTAATTATTGTGAAACTGGCCATACTTCCCGATGTCCTTTGTTGGTAGGAGGTAATAACGAGGAATTGGAAAAGAGCGAGAATAGGCATTGATGACTGACTTTTGATGATGATTACTGACGATTGACGAATCCTGCCTACAAGTACTTTAAATAGCATACCCTATACCTATGAAAAAGTATGTCACTCGAACAGGAGATCTGAACTTGCTTTTGCCAGATTGTAAAGGTCTTGAGCGCCTATTTTTATTTAAAGCAATGAATCCAATGATAAAATTTGTAGAAGTTATGTATAAGCATAGATTACACAGATATATTAAGCTTAAGTTTCACACTGCTATGACAATGGTATCCTCCGTGTATGGACGACAGTAACATGAATCGACGAACTGGATGATCCAAGTGTCATGAATTCAGAACAAATGCCATCCACGTAATATGCTAATTGTCAACATGCATCTCTCCTTGCATTCAGATTGTTAGCATTCATTCCTCCCCCTTGAATTTCTGGGGTTGAGGGGGCGAGGCTGAACACAAGTGACGAGGCGGAGAACCGTATCATGACGCTAAACCGAAACAGGTGACCAGGCCAAATATTACATTAGATGCTCAAAGGCGAGGTGTTCACAGCTAAGTCCGACAATAAGATCGAACTACCATTCACTTCCGGGTTGTTCGATCACCGACCACAACAATCTTTTCGACTTTGATTTATAGAACGCCCAGGCCGGTTCTTGTGGCTGTCAAAGAAGTTCCGCAGAAGCTTCTTTTGAACACGACATTCTCTTGCGCGCAAGATCTCTAGAATTCCCGCGTCGTTCTTACCCAGCGTCCTCATTAATCTGTCACCAGTACGTATTTCGTTGCCACCTTTTATATATCATATTTTATTGATACTCATGGTACTATAGTGTCTTCCGATTACAACTACGATGAGGAAGCTCAATTTTTCCCCTTCTTTGTTCTGACGCTCTCTGGTATTATCGCCATACCTTTGACTTACACCCTTCTCAAGCCAAGCTCTGATCCCGCAGCCACTGCGCCGCGGATACAGACAGACTATAAGCCCGAACATGCAGACCTTATTGCGCATCAGAAGAAGAAGCAGAGGAGGAGAGAGAGAAAGATCAAACGTACAATTTTGGCAGTGGTTCTGTGGGTACTTATAGGCTTGATGGCATACTTGATCCACGTCACTGCCAGAGCTACACCAAAGATTTGGAACCCATATGATATTCTTCAGATCTCGGAGGTATGTCAATTCTCCCAAGGTTTCGAGGTTATTTCTAACTTTGTATAGTCTGCGACGGAGAAGCAGATCAAATCGCATTACAAGAAAATGTCCCTTAAGTTCCATCCAGACAAGATTAGACCCGATCCAGCCAAAAATGAAACTCTCGAGATGTTGAACGACCACTTCGTCGAAATTACAAAAGCATACAAGGCACTTACCGATGAGGAGATTCGCAACAACTTTATTCAGTTTGGCCACCCAGATGGAAAGCAAGGGTTCAGCATTGGTATTGCACTTCCAAAATTCATGGTTAGCGATGGCAATGGCTGGTACGTCGTTGCAGGTTACACTCTTCTTCTGGGAATTCTGTTACCATATGTCGTTGGAACTTGGTGGTACGGAACTCAGCGCCTGTCAAAGGAGAAGGTTTTACTCGAGAGTGCCAACAACCTTTTCCGTGAATATGACGAAAACATCACCCAGGGAGGAATTATTAGTGCTTTGAGTGTGGGCTCCGAGTACAAGGCCATGTTGAAGGGTGATAAGGCAGAATCTGGTCTCAGCAAGATTGAATCAAGAATCCTAAGAGAAGTCGAGGGACTCGGCTACGCCGGTGGACTTTCCGCTGCTGAGAAGACCAAGCTGGAGGATCTTGATGGATGGCGCAGAAAGGCTTTGGCTCTTTTATGGGCATACCTTGGACGCGTTGACCTAGAAGATCCTACTCTCAACGAGGCCAAGTTCGAAGCTGCACCAATTGCTCATGCTCTCAATAATTCCTTCACTGCTATTGCTCTTGCTTTTGGCGCCACAACTCCTATTTTGTCCTCTTTTGCAACCACCCAAAACTTGATCCAAGCGATGCCACCAAAGGCTTCACCACTTCTTCAATTGCCATACTTCACCCCTGCGATTGCCAAGGCCGTCGAGGGCGATGCTAAGACCCATCTCACTCTCCAGCAATACATGAACATGCCTGAAACTTACCGCAAGAGTCGTACTGTTGGCAAGGACCTTCTCACTGAGGAGCAATACAATACCGCACTCAATGTTGCCCGACAAATTCCAAACTTCGAGGTCGCAAAGGCATTCTTTAAGGTCACCGGCGAAAAGTTCATCACTCCAGGCTCTCTTGTCTCTCTTGTTGTCAAGGGCCGCTTCGTCCCACCTGGAAGCCTGAACGTTCCTGAAATCAATGAACTCGATCTCGAAGATGTTGACCCAGATGAGGATGATCTCGATGCTATCCTTGGTCGCAAATCCAAGTCCACCAAGGCCTCTCCCGCTGAATCAGATAAGTCACATCAACCACCACTCGCATATGCTCCTTACTACGCACGTGACTACTCTCCTCGCTGGCACATTTTCCTCACGGATTCCAAACAAGGAAAGATCGCCGTACCTCCTTTCATGTTCACTGTTTTTGACAAGCCTATCTTCGGCGCGGACGGAAAGCCTACTTTCAACATGCAGACTATGAAGGCGCAGTTCCAGGCACCTCCTCAAGCTGGCCAGTATACTTTCGTCTGCCATGTCGTCTGTGACAGCTACGTGGGTCTCGACACCAAGATGGAGGTCACGCTTACAGTCGATGACGCTGCGAAGGCGGTGGAGATCGAGGAAGAGGAGGAGATTAGTGAACCTGATGAGGGTATGTTACTCCTCTAATTACTTTCATAAATTTCCTGGAAATCTCTAAATGAACCCGTACTAATCCTTATTCATAGATTCTCTGGCTGGACAGATGCAGTTCATGAAGACTGGACAAGCGCCTCCACCAAGCAAGAAGAAGAGAGTGCAAGAGAGCAGTGATGAGGAGAGTGATACCGAGGGCGAGGAGGTGAACGACACTAGTGACACGAATACCGATACCGATGAGGAATAGTATGAGTCGTTTTGTATCATATGGGTTGGCGTTTTGAGTGGCCATACACTTTGGCTTCTGAGCTGGTTTTATAAAAGAGTTAATTTTGAATGTGTGCAAGTGATGCGTTGTGAAATTTGTGAGGAGCAGAACTTATGATTTTGTCGTTGAAGAAGCAGTCTAGTGATTCATTGATATGAGCAGGGGTATAACTTACGTTCTTGTTTTCTCTGTACATATTTTCTAAGTCGGCCACCTTCCATCTTTGATATCAGTCACTATCGCAACTCTTGCTAGTGTCACTCGCCATTATTTGTAGTACGAATCCTAAAGGAGCATAGGTACTATCTTCGTTTGAGTTGTAGTTAGCCGTAAGTTCTAATCAGGAAATCCAGCTCCTTTTTATGTACATATAATCCCATAGCCAGCTTTTGACAATCCCGTCTACCGTCTTTGAATGGGTATGGGGTCGGGGAAGTTTTCATCAGTCTAGCTTCATGATCCCCACATTGAGCTTTGCGATAGACACCTTCAACTCAAGTGTTGAAGCATCCTTTGCTTGAGCAGTTGAACACTTTGTCACCATTGATCTATTAGCACTATAAAAGCCCCGAGTTCCTATAAAGGGCTTGGGATCTTTGAAGCTTCTACAGAGAAGAGGTTTATAGACATTGTAGAATTTTCATCAATCAAAACGAGCATGATGCTAGATATCTTGCCTTGCCATTGTTGGCTTATTGGCCTTACACTCGCTCTTATTATTCTGCAGGAATGAATCGAATCCTTGACGATCCGGAATTCAGACTCTATTGTACAGCCTTCTGGCCAGCGCTTATACACCATGGGCGCGCCTCTGGGGTGTATCGAGAGCGCCTCTGCACAACCTAATATAGTCATATCCACCCACTACAGATTGCACATTGGATAACCTCGAAACGTTCGTGAGCCTTTAACCTATATCCGTACATATCTGCAATACTGTTTACAGAGCTATTTCTACGCTAGTATCTTGGTACTCGTGATGTGACTTTTCTATCGAGCTTCTTATCTCATCCGCAAACGTCCATTACGCACAACGACGTGCCGCTCTCGAATTCCACAAACTTATCTGACTTCAATGACTAGTACTCGGTCTACAGTATCGTTATATCTTGACGTAACTTATCTATGGATTGTGGATTTTTGCTAGTTGCTTGACTTCAAGGAGTTTGCAAGTTTCATGATTATGGTCTTGTGCAAAGAGATGGGCATCTCAAAGTGAAATAATGTATCGGCTAAATTCTATAATTTGTAAATTTCATTAGATACCCGAAATCTTCCTTCATCTGCATATTTAGCCCACACCACTTACTTAGGAATGCTACGTCCTGTTACCTTCTGTCTCGGAAATAAAATGAAACCTGGACAATCAAGCTCATTGTTATATAATTAAACCTCCCAGTACAACTTCTACTCACTATGCCTTATCTCTCATGCGAAAGTCACGTGTTGTTATTTAGATATTTTGAAATAGTGTGATGAGTTTCAACAACAATCAAAGTGGCCTGCGTAGCTCAATTGGTTAGAGCATCTGACTCTTATTCATAAGAAATCAGAAGGTTGGGGGTTCGACCCCCCCCGGGGGCTCAATTCCCTCTAATTGCCACAAATTATCTTTTTGCATTTTTCTTCTTCTGGTCTTCCCCACCTCATCAATATGAAAAGACTGTTTCATGCTACGATATCATTTTCGTTGGGCATCTCTTTTTGATGACTATCTTAAGGATATTTGGGGACGACTGTGCGTAGTTAAGCGAGCTTTGTGCACGGCAGTACCTCGCTGATACGCAGAGTGAAGACTGTTCTATGTTGATATGATAAATGAGATGTATAGCAGACAAAAGCGGACCGGTTTAGGATAAAAAGATAGCTTTTCAAAGTCTAGAGACATCTGTTGAAATACAGAGCAGCCGCAGCAGATCTGCATGTTCTTAGGGTTTCCATAGAAAAGTCTTGATGTGTGATGTGTCAATGTGGATGCCATAGGTAAGTTGGTTATGAGGAGCGATCTCTATATCGAACACTAAGACACTAAGAAATAAATACCCTATTTACTATAATCTTCCTCTGTGAACGAACAAAATTATGCCTCTATATATCTTCATCAATCAACCCCATCATTCCCAGCAGTATGCCAATACAGTCAACTCATGCGTACCCCTCTGCACTCCCCTCTTTCCAACAGTCTCCCCCAACACTTGTCCAAAGACCATCAACGAAGTCCCAAACACCCGGAAAGCAATACGGAGCGGCACAGAAGCTTGATCAACTGTTGCTGATGAGGTAATAGTGTTGCCGGAAAAAAAAACGGGGGTGGTCACGATGCAATGATGCAGCGATGTAGTGATAGTCCGCCTTAATGATGACGTTTGGATACTTCTCAAGTAATTAAGGGGTAATAGTCACGATGGTGTCAGTTATATCTGGGTAGTTGTCATCATGCTGAGGGGCGCGGGGTTTTGCATGGCAATGCAATGCCATAAGCATTTGTGCTCGATGTGTCTGTGAGAAGAGCCATTCTTTAGAGTGTGTGCCCCGGATTTCGGTTGTGCACGGGTACACCGTGTTAGTCATAGTGAAGGTGTGTAGTGGCCTCGTGTGGTGCGTATTATGTATGAATGGTGAATATATACTATGTTATATGGTAATAACAAAGTCACCTGGTGATCCACGCCCAACCACGAAGTTTGGCGTGCATGGTCACGTATACATATGTAAATTATCAAGTGTCGCCGGATGAAGGGAGGCAAGTCCTAATAATACGATGAATAGATGATTCACTGTCGGTTATTCGAAAAGGAGGATGTCGAAGACACTCCTATTATGCAATAATTACCCTCTCAGGCCGTACAAGTTGGTAAGATTTAACAATAAATACAGGATTATTGCGGGGACCGAGATCAGAAAAGTCAAAGTATTGTAAGAAACGCCTCACTTATAAATCGTAACGTGTGCATAGACGACACAGGATAGATAGAAAGAGATACTGCTTGAGGTGTAACTGTTAGAACGTTTCTCCTTTTCTTTCATCCTTCACCATACGAGGCTTAAAATAACTAATCATTCATGTAGTACGTACATACCTTGACCTGTACCTGAGTGAGACGAGTGAGGCGAGTGAGGCGAATGACAAGTACTAAATATTCTTACGAAGTGCCACACAGCCAGAAAGAGACGAGGCTGTGCGATGGAAAAGGGACGCCAGTACGAGATCTGTGAGATAAATTGGGAACATGTGGCTGAGGATGTATGTAAGGTACAGCTAATATGTACGAAGGGCCTTCCCTACGAAGGACAAAGCGAACATATGTACATACGAGCCACTTGATACTTAGATATGACTTGAAATATTTCTGTTCCCAGAGCAGTTAATACACCATTAAAATGTCTTCTAAAAACAAGAGATCGGCGTCATTCACCTTCGTATTGTAAAATATAATAGTCATATTAAATAATACTACAAAGTAATATCACGCAACGGCGCATGCTCATCCATATCCTTCCCATTCGTTATCGGCATCGACATGCAGTTCAGCGCTGTGTGCGCTGGATGTGTACTTTACACGCCAGTTTTCCACCCGCAGCTCCACAACAATGTCACAAGCGTACGCCTCTTCCACCCTATTAACTCATATTTCCACCGACATATCCACCATAAACCCTCGAACAATGCAGAAACCCCTCATTCTGAGTCCACGCTTCTATCCATTCTATCCACCATGAATATCTTGACTCCTCTCGGGTGCACGTACCGATCAACCTCCAACAAGCATTGGGGTAGGTGAGGTGACAGGGGTTCAGGGTTCTGGATTGTCATTCCCAGGAAGAACTCGAGGAATATTCGAGGAACACTTAACACGGTCTTGGACGATGTGATGTCTACGACCTCCCTCGTGCCCTGAAAGAAAGCGCCCTTTCAAGCCTTCAATATGAACTCACTCACCTCAAACAGCACGACATTGAACGCTCTCAAGTCTGTGCCCAGTCACATTGCCAGAGACTGGAACAGCATCAGAGCCTAACGAATTGGTGAACCGACAACTAAACAATGAGTTTCCAAGCCCGTGATACATACCTCCAGCTCAGCGATGGGGCAGTTCTCGATTTAGAATCCGTGTCAGTGCCAGACGCAGCCTGAGAGAGAGGAGAGAGAAAAAAAAAAGCCGCACTATGCAGCACCGCCAAGCTGCGATAGGAATGCCACGCGAGATACGCATATACCACAATAATGCCGGGCTCCCCTCCAATCGACCTCGATCACTTTTAGTGGGAAGAGGGTCCCCATAGAACTGTGGAGCTGTCGATTATGGAAAGCCTTGAATAGCCGATACTTGTAGACGATTATCATGAGTGATATGCGGCTTGCGGAGGATGTTGTGATGAATGCAGTAAGTATCGTGATGAGTTGGGGCCTTCGCTAGGGAGTGAGAAGAGCGGCCTTTATTTTTTATGGTTTATTGGAAGGGGAAAGTCAATTCTGGTCTCTGAACGACTCCCTGTATAGTTTTTTTAAGCCGGGAGAGGGAGCGAATTGGTTGGTGGTCAGAGGGGGGAATTCAAACTGGGGGCTTGCAGTCGTCGTATCTGCTGTGAACGGGAGAAGAGTATTCTTACTCGTTATCGAGGCTTGTGCTTTGCACTGGTCAAACATGTAGAAAAGTCAAGTCGGAAGCGAAGACGATGACTTATGATGGCCATGCAGAGTATATCAATGCTTATAGGAGATTCGAAGCATATAGAGTACGATAGATAGAGAATCAAACAAAAAATATGACGTGGAAGAAATCAATAGAAAGAAGAAAAGAAAAAAAGAAAAAAACAATGTAATCCTAGTTGCTTGATGGGGTCAAAGGTGGTTCGGTTCATTCAATTGTGCAGGACAAGACAAGGTAGAGAGATACATAGACATTAAGACTTCCGTCATCTCACATATTCCACGTCTATTTTCCACAGCCCTGCAAAGGTCACCAATCAAATGACCTGCATACAAGGTCACATCCGTTGGAATTTTTCTCACTACATACGAAGTCTTCTAGAAATCCACTCGCCATGGAAAAGAAGGTCCGGGCAAAAAAGCTAGGGAGGTTGGTCGGTCGAGCGAGCAGAATCATAATATACGGAGTGAGAATAAGAGAATGAGATGATACTGAGGGGAGGAGTGGATGTAATTATGTAGTAATTGCCTCACGGGAAAAGAAGTCAAGGTCGAAAGAGTGAAAGAGTGAATAAGTGAATGAGTGAATGAGTCGAGGGAAATATATAATAACCACCATACGCATCTACTCTTCCTGGTCCCGTCCGCTTCTTGTGATATCGTAGTACATTACTGTACTCTCTCACGCATCTATCTACCCATCCCTCCATTTGCATTCCGGATATACTTCATACTTCCTTCATACTTCCAGCCCCTCGTCGTCGAGTACGACATATAACCCCTTTCATCTATCATCCATCATCCATTTCAACTCTGTCATCTCTCACCGTGTTTGTGTACGCAGGCAAACTGTGGATACCCATCAAGCACGCCAGCTGTCACTGCTCTCGACACAGAGGAATACGGAGTTTATGCTCTAGAGAGTCTAAGACACTGCTACTTCCCACATCAATCATATCCTCATATCCTCATATCATACTGCATACTACTCTCAGACCTTGCCAATACTACAACTCATCTGAAGCCTCAGCCGCCGACAAGATCTTCCATACTTTTTCTGAAACTTTTACTCAAATCACGAAGTATCGAGTTACCATAGTTTCATCATCTTTACGATCTGCTCAGCCCACATCTTGATGTGCTAGACATAGTTGCGACTTACTTTTAGCCACCCGCTTTACGTTCAAACAAGCTCTGGTGCCGTGTGCTTTGCCGAAACAAAAAAAGAATACTCGATACGGTACTCACTCTATTTCTCGATACGCGTCGAGTTAATGATTACCTGACTCCGAGTATTTGACGGATCAGTAACTCTACCGCAGCTATCTATCCAAAGCTATTTCCAGCCATACGGCTACTCCGATAACATAAACTCATTCAGAATTTACGACATCATCTCGCCCATTCACCAATTACTACTGACTACAAAAAAGAACGGTACCAAAGATACTGTAATTACCTGCATACTTCAGTCCATAATTGTTTATCTACCCTTCATCGTCCTGTCTCACTTACACCTCCTCCTCCTCTTCCCATCAACGACTCCAAAACTCCGCCGCTCATCCATCCACTACACCCTGCCCTGCTATGCGCTTATCCACTCCTACAAGGAATCCTTCTTTCATCTCTTTGTTGTCCTTCTAAACTCCCATACCTAAAACATTCTACGCTTTCTACCCCTTCCATTTCATCAAAAACGCTCCTACCCGTTCCCGCCAACCCGATTACTGGCTCGTTCCACCGCTGCAATCCTTCTTAACAAGAGACACGAAGCGAATCAACGCAAAAGGTACGTTCTATTCCCATTCCTTACCCCCCAAAAAGAACCGATGCCCAAACGCCTAAGCCCAATCGGCGGTCAACGCCTTATCAATTCCTGCTGTAAGGGACGAACCAGATCGAGGCCATTACCAAAAAGCAATGTATCTGTTGGTCTCTCTTTGCTTTTTGGGGGAAAGCGAGGAAGGGTAGGCAAATATGCCAATGTGCATTATCATTGCCAGTAACCGTGCGTAGTGCATTGCTGTCATTGCGGTTGTGGTGGTGGCATGGCAATGAAAGTCGCCTCTAGTCTTATCGAATTTCTGCTGATAGCCATGAAACATCCAGGGACCGAGGGCCACACGTCTGAGAAATACTCCGAACTGCCTTTGATCGAGAACCGATCGAGAGACAATACGTATCTCCATTGAGAGATTCCAGCCCGTAAGTTCCCCTGCATGTATTTTCCAAGCACAATATTAAGTGCCCATGATGCCTCTCCTTTGCTACAAATTCCAGTTGTCGTTATTGTGTGGATGGTGTTCGTTGTTCATTCGATACACACTTCTCAAGATACTTCCCATCCCTCCTTTATTATCCTCATACCATATCAAATACAAGCTTTATAAGCCTCCCAAACACATACATACCTTACACGGGTACTCGTGGACCAAAATAAACTTGTACTTTGTACTTGGTTGACTTGACTACACAACATCTACAAAATCTTCCGAGTGGAACACAACATACAACATATATCATATATGAAACCACAAATATGACGGCAGTACATAGAAGACCCACGGCTGACACCGTCTACTCAGCTTTCCCGAAATACGAAGAAGTTTCTATCCGAGAGATATACGGCATGATGGACCCGAAACAAACCGCCAAGATGGTTGAACAGACTATCAGAACTCCTGGGAGACAACCCTCCCCTCAACCCACACATATTGACGTCTCGGGAGGAAGCAATGGCAACACCAACAACTGTCATAGTGCTCCTAATGGCCATAGAATTCTACGTTCTGCCACTGTAGGCTATGTTGCTCCTACGTTTGAAGGCAAGAAAGCACAGATGGAAGAGGGTGAGTGCAATTTCCTGCGATTCTCTCTTGAGACTTGCTAATTATTATTCCAGTGAATCAGAAACTTACTGAAGCCGGCTGGATCCCCAAGGATCTCGTCGACAAGCAAATCAACTGGTTCTACAACGAGCTGGGCATCGATGATGTATACTTCCAGACTGAGCAAGTCACTGCTATTGTCAGCCATATCACCTCGCTGTATGCAGCCAAGATTGCAGCTTCAGCCAGAAATGATAGAAAAGAGGAGGTCAGATTAGACATGGAGGCCGCAGACCATGCAATTTACATTGATACCAGCGAGCCAGGTGTATCTGCTACAGGTGGCCCAAGATATGAACAGAGACTCGAAGCGAAATATTTGGATGGCTCAATAGCCAGCAAGAGTTTCCGAGTCGAAACTTTCAGATCACCTGCAAATCTCTCCTCGGCATCCAAGCAAACTATGCGTTGTTACTTCGTATATCAATGTCAGTTTGTTGATGCCAATGCTGGACCAAATGAGACCCGTCTGCACCTCATTGGTGACAGAATGTTCTTGGCCAAGGCCACTAAGAACACCAAGGAGATCTACCAGGAGATCATCGAGACTGCGGTTGCAAGAACCGGTCCTGTCATCGAAGTCTTCGATATTGAAGGCACTAATCAGAAGCGTCTCGTTGTTGCATTCAGACAGCGAACGGCTCTTGGTCTATTCAGCGCTCTCAGTGATCTTTACCACTACTACGGTATCACGAGTACCAGAAAGTATGTTGAGCAATTCTCCAACGGTATTGCTGTCATGTCGCTCTACTTGAAGCCTGCTCCATCCGGCGACAAGAAATTCCCTACCATCAACGCCTCTATCCACCAGATCACCCAGGAAATTTCCCTGCTCTACTGCATTCCTCAGAATAAGTTCCAGTCTCATTTCGCCAGTGGAAGATTAAGCTTGCAGGAGACTATCTACAGCCACTGTGTCTGGGTCTTTATCCAGCACTTCCTCAACCGTCTTGGTACTGATTACGCATCCCTTGTCTCAGCGTTGGACCCAAAAATCAGCACACATGCGGAGATTTTGTCGAAAATCAAACGCAGATTACGTACTGAGACTTTCACATCCGACTACATCCTTGAGATCATCAGCAGATATCCGGATCTTGTACGTTCGTTATATGCGTCGTTTGCCAGCACTCATTATGCACCACATCAAGTCGATGACTTTGTCCCACCTACGCCAATGGCTGGAGTCCTCTCGAACGAACAGCTCAAGGTCCTTATTGCTAAGACTGTTGCCAATGAGCATGAGGATATCGTAATGAACGCTTTCCGTACCTTCAATGAGGCTGTCTTGAAGACCAACTTCTTCCATACTCCTACTAAGGTTGCATTGAGTTTTAGACTCAATCCATCCTTCTTGCCAGAGATCGAGTATCCTCAGCCATTGTACGGCATGTTCCTCGTTATCAGTTCGGAGAGTAGAGGCTTCCATCTCAGATTCAGAGATATTGCCCGCGGTGGTATTAGAATTGTCAAGTCGAGAAACCGTGAGGCGTACTCGATTAATGCTCGATCTATGTTCGACGAGAACTATGGTCTTGCCAATACCCAGCAGCGCAAGAACAAGGATATTCCTGAGGGTGGCTCCAAGGGAGTTATTCTCTTGGATGCCGCACACCAGGACAAGGGTAGTGTTGCCTTCGAGAAGTACATTGACAGTATCATGGACTTGCTCCTCCCAGCCGCAAGTCCTGGTATCAAAGACCCAATCATCGATCTCTACGGCAGGGAAGAAATTCTTTTCATGGGTCCAGATGAGAACACCGCAGATCTTGTCAACTGGGCCACTGAGCACGCCAGAAAGCGCGGTGCACCATGGTGGAAGTCCTTCTTTACCGGAAAGAGCCCCAAGCTTGGTGGTATTCCACACGACAGCTACGGAATGACTACCCTCTCAGTCCGTGAGTTCGTCAAAGGAATCTACCGCAAGCTGGAACTCGACCCATCCAAGGTCCGCAAGATGCAGACTGGAGGACCTGACGGAGATCTCGGATCTAATGAGATTCTTCTCAGTAACGAGAAGTATACCTCTATTGTCGACGGCTCCGGTGTGCTCGTCGACCCCCATGGTATCGATCACGATGAACTTGTCCGCCTCGCCAAGGCCCGTGTTATGATCTCGCAGTTCGACATCACCAAGCTGTCTCCCGAAGGCTACCGGGTACTCGTTGATGAGGTCAATGTCACCCTCCCGTCCGGAGAGGTTGTTAACAACGGTACTACCTTCCGTAACACCTTCCACCTCCGCGATACCGGTCTCACAGACACCTTTGTACCATGCGGTGGCCGCCCTGAATCCATTGACCTCGTGTCCGCAAATAAACTTATCAAGGATGGCAAGTGCGTGATCCCATACATTGTCGAGGGCGCGAACCTCTTTATCACACAGGACGCAAAACTGCGCCTTGAAAACGCGGGCTGTATTCTGTACAAAGATGCATCAGCGAACAAGGGTGGCGTGACATCTTCTTCGCTCGAGGTCTTGGCCTCACTGTCATTTGACGATAAGGGCTTTGTTGAGAACATGTGCGTGGACGCGGAAGGCAACCCGCCCGAGTTCTACAAGGAATACGTCAAGCAGGTGCAGGCCACCATCTGCGAGAACGCCGCCCTCGAATTCGAGGCCATCTGGCGCGAGCACGCGGAGACCGGCATCCCACGATCAACGCTCTCCGATACGTTGTCCGTCGCTATCACGAAACTCGATGAGGAGCTGCAGGCTACAAAGGAGCTATGGGGAAACACGAAGCTTAGAGATAGTGTCCTTCGTGATGCCCTACCGGGTCTCTTGCTCGAGAAGATCGGCCTTGAGACGCTGCTTAAGCGCGTGCCGGAGAATTATTTGAAGGCTATCTTTGGCAGTTATCTTGCGTCGAGGTTCGTGTATGCTTTTGGGAGCAGTCCTAGTCAGTTTGCGTTCTTTGATTTCATGAGTAAGCGTATGAAGGGGTTGGGTGATGCGTGAGTTCGTAGGATATGGGTTGGCATTGGTTGGCGTTTGGATTGGGTTGGATGGGGATTATTTTTTTTATAGCTTATTTATGGTAGAATTTAGCGGGTAGATTGGAATTCATGTTTATCTGAATTTATTTTTGTGGTTGTGAGTGCTGTTTGTGAGGTCTGAGGTGCGGTGCGAGGTGTGGGGTGAGGAGTGATGGTACTACCTAGTGATTGTAGACTACGGTATTGGATTGTGGGGTATTTTCCTGGAGGGGGTCACGGGATCGTGATCTATCTTTAAGTTATGACTAGTACCTCTGGTAGCTAATCAAAGCACTTGGAGAACTCCATCAGCTTGTACCCGTGAAACTGAGGTCACGAATATAGATACAAGTCATGCTGCGTGAGATGGGTAAGTATCAATAATATTGGAGGATATACAATAGCTGAATCAGTATTGTTGGTAACAATACGCTTACATGACGGTAGAGGAGCAGATGGTGTATATAGGAGTTAAGGGAAAGATAATGAACACCATCGCGTACCGAGCGTTGATGCCAATGGAAAGTGTTTGAGGTGCTGCACAATGGTTTGTGCGGTACTGTCACGTGAAGTAGAACTGAATTAGGTGGAGTGGCAGTTTGTGCGATATCTTAATCTTGGTCAGCTTGGTTTGCTAAAGAATTGGCTGCGAGGTTGTGGAGAGTGAGCACCAACATCATGGATTAGGTGGTGCTCGGATGGATAATCGCTTGGTTCAGGAGGTATAAATACTACGAGAGCCTTGTCGTAACATATGGGCCACAGGTGTGATCACTCATTCTACCGTAGGGATTGGTGTGCAAACATGGTCTTGAAGCAGGAGATGCCTAATGGTTAGAGCAAGATTGGGTGTATATGATGGTGAGGTTGTGTATGGTAATAAAAAAGTCATTGGTAGTGGTGAAAAACGAGGTGACTTAGATATCGGATTCTCTTGTATGCGTTCAACCAGAAAATGGCAACAGGAGGACCAGGTAGATGTTTCGCTATCGAATTTCAGATTTCGGTCATTCTGCCTTTTATGTGTATACTGTCAAACTAATCATTAAGCCAATAATCTGTAGCTTGAGCGGTGATAATATTGTGTGAGTGGAACTAATCGAGACTTAAACCAATCTCTGGCTCTTTATTTTCAATATTGGATTGTGGGGTCTTGAAAAAGTTCCACCGCTTCTAAAGAGACAGGAGATGAGGGTTTATGCCTAGGGATGATGTCGTAATATGAGTAAAAATACCATACCGTAAGTACGCTCGGGATCTACACTGCAAAGCTAAGATTTGATAAGCTACAAAATTATGCGTGGAGTTTGAGATCAAGTGGTGCTTGCTTACCTTCACACACCTACGCCCTCACTCTCCTCCTCAGCTTACTGGTCAAAGCCCTCACTATCGCGATCATGTTAATATATGAGTAATAGCCGATCTCACTCTCAAGTCTCTCACATTGGAAGACTTCCCGAATAGGCAATGGGCTCGGCTACAGTCTTCACTCTTCATATATTTAAGCAGCTGCAGAGCAGATCCTGCTTCCTCTCCCCAATCATTTCACAGCCGTGCTACTAGTACAACTGGTGGTACGTTCCAGTCGTGTTGACAGATCTTCAACAGAACTTCTCAGGAAGCTTAATGTTGCCTTGAAAGAAAGTGATGCAGCACGATGTAGACAACGATAGCGAGAATATGAATGGTGACGAAGAGACTGTTAATGGCGAACAACCCGCACTCTTCGGTGTACAGCTATGAGATTTCTAGTGACGCAGAATACTGTATGGAGCAAAAAGTTGGATTTTGCTTAGATTAAGTTTAGCAAGATGAGAGTATATATAGATAGTATGAGGTTGCATCTACCAAACGCATGGGCTTAAACTCGGCTTGAATATGTGGTACTGTTCAAATACAAATGCAGCACTGAAATGACACTTGATCTCTGTAGTACATTCACCAACCATTCCGAGATATCATGCTCCGGGTGTAGTCTAAGCAAGAAGAGCGTCACGGTAGTGACATGAGAGTACAAGTATGTGATGATGGTAATATTGTGACTGGCGGTAACGATGTTGTTGATGATAGATACATTTGTGGTCAGAATGACAATTTGATATTTGCGTGCAAACGAAGAGCTCCATTATGTTCAAACCACTGCCGCCTGAGATCTGTTGCTGGAACGCAGTATTAGAAAAGGGGAGTGCTATATATAAGCAACTAGCTTGCTTTTTATTCTCGAAAAACAAATGCCGAATGGACCAGATGAGTGTGGCTGATTGTGAGTTGGCCATATGCCGATGTGAGAAGGCATGATTAATACAAGAGTGTTTTAACAACCTACACATAGATATCTCACAAAAGACCAAAGAAGAAAGCATGTCGGGATATAACCATAAAGCAAGGGAAGTTCGTTGGGCAAGTGAAACCCATAATGATGCTGATATGATTCTGAGCATTGCTAACAGCCTATTTGATAGTGTTGAACAGCGAGGACAGGGGTTAGTAGATCAGTTATAGATTTGGGAATCTGTCGATTTCTGATCATCTTAATGCATATGCTGGTCATCTCTAACGACAATATATATATTTCTCATACATCGTTGCCTTGTCTCTGTGAACTTAGACGTCACTCATAAGCTTGTTCTTCTAAACGTTGGTGATGTGAGCGTTGTCGACTTTGTAGTCGGTGACGTATGCAGTATTCATAAAATCAAGATTCTAGAGTATTACAATGTAGAACTAAACTGAGAAAGCAAGCTGTAAGAGCTGTGGAAACTCTATCGGGGGTTTAGAAAGAAGCTTGACAGTAGAGCTGTTGTATGCGCAGCATCGTCAGATAGGTTTAGGTAGCAATGATGGCTAGTATATAATCATGAAGTCAAGTCATTAACTTTCACTACTTGAGAGATTGGCATAATGTGCTTTATGATATGTAAGGCAATTATATATAAGTCGGAACAGCTAACACTATGTCACCAAGTTCCAAAGGTTAAATCCAATGGCAGAGTTGAACGTTCGCATCGGCGAGAACCTTCATTAAGCGTATAATGCAAAGGGTCGAGAGTTCGATTCCCCAGGAACTTGCATCTGTAGAAACCTTTCGGGGTTTTCTGGTGCGGCAATCGATCAGAAAAAAGGGTGGTTGGTTCCGTATTCTTTTTGCAATTTTGTTTTATGTTTTATGTTTTATGTTTGTGTTGTTTTGTTACTTGCACGCAACCGTGTATCTCACTCACATTGTGACAGCGACGTACAACAATATGGGCTTTCATGGGATGAGTATGTTACTTCCGGTAGTTGGTGTAGAGCTTTCTAGTATATACATGCCAGTGCTCCGGAAGTATCTTCGCTTGGCATAAACCTCCTGGTAAGTTTTATAACTCGAGAATCTTCTGATTGATTTGGATTATTAGTATAACCAGAGGACGCAATGATGACAAAGCCAATAATATGATACGTGTAGCTTCATTTTGCTTTAGAGTATCTAACACAGCTCATGTGGGAGTACAAAGAAATGACTCCTTAGAGGAGACTTGTATCAAGTGTAGTCACAATCAACATAATCGAAATAGAAAGAAGGAAAAGGAAGACTATTGGATGTTCTTGTGTCCAGAATCATACAAAGTAAAGAACACCATGGAGTCTGTATGTGCAACCCTTTGTCTCCACCAGTATATTATGACAAGATGAACTCAAGTGATCGCATATCACAAACCTAACATTCGAAAATCCCGAAAAAGTCACAACTACTTTCCATCATGAACGACTCTGACTACTCGAAGGTGGACAACTTCCACAAGAAGCTTAGTGCAAGTTTCCATTCACCTATCGTACATTTGCTTCAAAGCACAGGATCTCTCGCCGAAGTTGACATGAAGCATATTACGCGGGGAAACGAGCCAGTCCTTTCCAAGCCGACCATAGACCTGAACGGTGATGGTCGTGAGAACTTTCCACCTGCGGAGAGAACTGCGCTAGCAATCAAGGTGTATGAAACACAGTTGGCGGAATACTATGATAACCGTACCCGTGTGGAAATGGCTCTCTCGTTCATGTGTTTCTGGATTGATAAGGACATGCGGCCTATTGCTTGGACTGAGAAGGATCCTCAGAGGACTTGGAAGTGATCTGGGTACTTATGGACCGATGTGAGTGGAAACATGTGGGTTGGGGAGGAGAAAGTGGTGAATGGGCAGATTTGGAAAGGAAGGCAGCATATGTTCGTCGTCAATTTCTCATCGGTACTCAACTACATCAAGTGACTTGGAGCTTTCTTCGACGGAGAGCATGGAATTACAAAAAGATAGATATGAAGGACACACAGCGCAAGGGGAAAAGGAGAGCGAATCTCTTTGTAGTCTTGAATATTTGATCGTTTGTGGTCCTATTCAATGATAAGTCTCTTCCTTGTTGCAAACACACTCAATATTGATACGTCTTTGAAACGTAATGGGAAGCCATTGTACCTCAAAAACGCATCTTGAAAATCACAAAATTAATTGGAATATGATGTTTGATCAAACCGGAAGAGGGCACGTGCAAGACTCTCCTAGGTAATCCGAGGCGTAGGATCGGTGGGATTAACTCGATAGATTAAGGAGATCACTCCTACCAAATCTCTTCCCACCTATATCTGTCTCTTTTGAAGCACACCATCCAAAGTCAAACCTGAGGGAACGCACCAAGATGCTCCGTATAGTTCTAGAGAGATCTGATTGAAACATGACTCGTAGTCAGTACCACGTGACTAGCGCGCGAAAGCGGGATGACGTCGCGTAGGAGGTGACACTGGTCCTTTCATAGTTCACATTCTCATTCCAAATAACAGAAGAAAGCCAGATCCGCGAAAACAGACGAACTCCGTGAAACAAATTGCCATCAACCCTTGACCCCACTCCCGCAGATATATCAATCATATCATAAACGCTTGAGCCATTATAACATCGCAACATCATAGAGCCTCGACCCCAATTTGGTTTTCAACTCCTGGCGAATATTCTTAGCTTCTTCCATTGTTTGGCATCTTGCGAAGTGACCACCTAGCATTCCGAGAGCAAAACAATCGCCGAAACTCTTGCATCATTCACGCCCCAAGCTTTGTACCTAGAGATCCACTAGGTAGGCAAACAGTTGCCATCTATAGCCGACACACTGACAATGGAACACAGGTTGACCCTTGACAAATATAGAAAGTCACAGAGCCCAGAACAAACTCCAACGCTCGAGCCAAGACAGCAGATCCCAAAATCTCATCCAAAGAAATGTCGGGGATCCCCATCTACACAGCGAGCCCTATCAACGCATCTAAGGTGTCCGGCGTAACACCGCAGACAGCTCCACCCACGCAACCAAACTCTAGCAGTGCAAGTAGTGCCCCAGCACAGAACGTAGCGACGACGACAGCAACGCCTTCATCTGCATCCTCGTACCCGGAAGCAAAGCCGGGTGCTGCTGCTATGCCAGCCCCGACTGCTGCCGCCAAGAGATACGTTCCTGTGCAGCCAACTCCGACGTTGAAGGATGATGGTACCCACCCGCCTGCACCACAGCCTGGAGCTTTCCCGGTCCCTGGAGGCCCAACATCATCCACTTCGCGGTAAGTGCACCCTCTTTCCCGCATGATCTCTACGTGTCTGCTCAGAGTGGGGCGATTTATGTTGTCTAAATCCCCAGTTGTTTTTCTCTCTGGCTTTTCTCTAGACTCCGGTGCATAAGTTATGCTGCAGTCGCCATGGCCTCTTGATGCGCATTTCTTCGGAGGTCGGCCAGCAAACTAGTTTCTTAGCCGCGAATCGCGGCTGCTAGCGGCCGGGATGTCACTTGAGATAATCAGATCAAATCGATCCTCTTGAGAGATTTTCCACGATCCTCTTGCTCCTTCGCTCGTCTTTTCCATTCCACAAACTTCTTCTGATAGGAACTCCGAACGTAGTGGTGTGCTATTTTAGCAACAGAGTGAGCTGGACGCACTGCATTTCAAGTGGAATATGGAATAATTGTGTACTTCTTCTACTCAAGACTTCATTAGCTGCGGCATCTTCCTATATACTATTGAGAAATCACCATTCCTACATGCCTTATCCTTCCCGAGTAGTTGTGGCAACCAGGGGTCTCCAGTTCAATTTCGAGAGGCTCCCTCTCGCGTGCAGTCCCGATCTCCCCCGAGCCAGCGCATCAAAATCAAATGCCTACACCAACGCTGACTCTCTTGAATGTAGCAACATCCCCCCACCGCCAAAAGCCGGCGAGGCCTACAAGTCGCCAGTAGTCGCCGCCCCCAGTACATCAATGTCTCAGCCCTACCCTCACCAGATGTCGCTTCCACCACCAACGCACATTTACGGCATACAACCGCCGTCCTCATCAACAGTACCATCCAATACACCTTCATATTCAATTCCCGTCTCTCTAGCCGAAAAGCGCGAGAATGACCTGCCCAGGAGATCTCTAGAGCACCCCCCAAACTACCAGCAAAATCCCTATGCTTCGGACCTTAGTGCACAACAGCGCATGGCTATTGAAGTCACCAGCGCTGACAAAGATAATCATTCTTCAACTGATACAGGTTTAGGTTTTGGTGAGGACAGTGCTTGGAATACAGCTAAGCAGTGGGCACAAGTTGCGGGTAGGAAGGTCTCCGAGGTGGAGAGTGAGGTCTGGAGGCGGATTAATAAGGACTGATCGGCGTCATGAGCGGAGGAAGGGCGAGTAAGGGAGAGTTGGATGAGAGCGAGTCAGGAAGTTTGGATGGATACTGAGAGGGAAATACGGACTCATTTCCGCGACTGCCACGCGGCGTTTGAAGTCGGCTCGGGTATCGTGATTTGTGGCTAATGGGGCGATTTGGCACTTGGACTTGAATCTGAACATTGTATGATTTAAGATGGGGTTAATGACAATACTTTTTGTGCTTGTAAAAGCGTAGCATCTATTGTAATCTATCTGCTCAAGCAAACGCCCGTTTTTATCGGCTGGCTGAGATGGGTGAGCGAGTGATCACAGATCTGGAAGTGAAAGTCCTCTGACTTGTGGGGTAGACGAGAAAGTCAAGTGGGTGTATTGTCGAGTCAGGACGTGAGATTGAGCACTTGAAGTCCACATTCATCCCTTGCGCTAAGCGATAGCCGTCGTGTCGCGCGTGGTAAGCAAGCCTAGTGGCTTGTGAAGGATGTGGTCCGTCCTCCTACACTTCCGTTTCCACGTTCCACGCTTCCGGGCCTCGACTTCCTCAGCTTCTACGCTTCAATATTCCTCGTCTTCTACGGACTTCTTCGAATAGGCAAGGGTATATCGTGCTGTAGTCCAGCCTCTATAATACTTTAGTACGGACATATCAATATACAAGAAATGCGCCAGTCTAGCCTGGCCCATCTTCCGCCACCACAATTAGATCGTCATATAGGGACGATGTGCACTTATTAATAGCTGCAGGCTCCTCCCTCGTAATCTTGGTGGACGTGCGTGATGGCTATGGCTGTATGGACGGTTGTATGGGGTAAGGTTATAGGAGTATGGAATCATGATAAATCCATAATCCATACCGCAGAACTTCATGCGTTGAGTGATGCCTGTTGTTTGCTGTCGGAGCCGATATGTTTGCGCTCAACTCCGAGGCGAGGGTCCTTGCCTTGTCAGAGATACTTTGCATGCCAATCCTATCCTGTGTTTATGGTTCTATCCTTACTATTGTGAAGTGCGTACTCTTGGTAAGCTTGTTACGCATGTTGAAATATGGAGTTGTAGAATACTACCGAATACCTCGCCTCCGCAAACAACAGCCTCGTTTCGCAAAGGTCCTTCAGCCACGATGACGACAAAGCAACGAAACGACAACGCGACGACGTTGAAATCAGTATACATGAATGCAGTACATACACAGACATTGCCTTATGTGCATAACAGTCATCCCTCGGCGTAACTGAATGAGATCTGGGAAGGGACTTTTTCCGGATGTGACGCTGGGTAAATTCCTTAGCAGGAGCTGGTGGAGGGAAGTGTCACTGTGAGAGATCTTGCCCGTGGCGCATCTGTATGTGCTTCTAACTCCTACTTTGGGTATTACACATGAAGGCAGAGACCGAATGAGGAGCTTCGGGGATGTTTAGTTGTGATAGATCTGTTGAGTACATTGTATGTATGTGCGATACTGGCACTACGGATATCATCCTTCAATCCTCTCCTCATCCGGGATCTTCCATACCATGCTTCAGTCTCTGCACCCTCTGAAGTCTCCTCCAGGGCTTGATTAGAGTTGAGGGATTCAAGAAGTGTGCTCGCCGTCTGATGTGCTTCTTCCTGTACGATGTTGAAAGTCTGAGCGGCATTGTGTAGGAATTAAAAATATCCAGATGAGAATTTCGCACTCGATTATACGTACGTACTATCAGCTGCATCTGAGCTGAGTTTCCACTGTGTATGAAGGAGCGGCTCATCATCTGTCCGGTGTGGCTCTTACACTTGCGAGCTTTGATACATGTACAGCCTCTTTTCTACGCCTACTGCAGAATATCATACACCCTTCTAACAGCAAGAACTCTATCGAGATGTTGCAAGTTGCTTTAAGGTTTTCTTCTTGAGAAGTAAAATGGCCTCATAGACTTGGAACGCTGATCTGGTTTATTCTTTCTTTCTTTTTTCTTTCTGGAACGGAGAAGCTCTTGCACACCATGACGATGTGACCGTATTCGCCCCGAGGCCGTCAATATACTGCCCTTGTAGCCATGAGCATCCACAGCTGCGGCCTCGTGGACCTGGCTGTCTTCCATGCTGCCTATCTTGACTATCTCTCGCGGTAATATATGTAAATCATAAGGTGAGTAGGTCATACCGCCGGGCCGTTTCCTGATAAACAGCTACGGACCTTACGCTGTTAAGATACCTCATATACATACAAAGTCAATTCTCGATACGGAGGAATATACCCTTACCCCTCGATGGATACCAGACTCTCCCAACACACCCGGCAACAGCTACCCCATGGCCATGGCCATGTCTATCCCCCTCGACTTCAATCCACTCACATCACACACTGCGTACAAGAAGCTCTCCCAAATCCATCACTCACTCACCACATTCCCCGTCGTTCCAATCCCCCCTCTCCCAATCAAGCAATCCTCTCAGGCCTCTTTGAACCCCTGTCCGTCTAGCCGTCGCATCTTTAACAAGGGGCACGCCAAGCGAGCCTTAGCGGCCGCCATACGCGCTATGATTCGTTGCGAAGCTGCGTTTCAGATCGCACCCCTGTAAATCCACGACAGGGGAGTACCCGCAGGGATAGCGCCCCTGATGCTGGGTGCTGGGGTGTTACCGTGGGCTAGTGCTGTGATGTGTCGCGATGTCTTGTGTCGCTTCATGTCGCGTTACAGGTGTATCCAGCCTGGATAATCAGTCACCTCCTCCCTCCCAGTGGATTTCGATTTTGGCATGGAGTTCTGATTTTGGACGAAATCTTTTTGGGGGCCGGATGTTGATCGTTTATGTTTTCTTCGCCGTGATAGAAACAAAAGTCGGCTGTTGGGTGAAATGCAGGTCATGATTGGGACGTAGAATGCCGAGATTGCTGTATCTCTGTAGGATCGCAAGCCCGGTGCAGTTGAGTCAAGCTCTACTTCCATTTGATTCTCATCTTGTCATCCCGCTCTGTGTTCTCTGATTCCTGATGGAGCCCGCTTCTGTTGGCTGCGTCCTTTGCAAACTCTGCAGAGTGATTCCCTGCCGTCTTGGTGCCACAGGAAAATAGAAATGGACTCCGATACTGTTGTGTTGGCTTTTATCATCACTCGATTTGGAGTAGAGAGGTACTGTATCTGGCACTTCCATGCGTATAGCTGTGGCGTCCACGCGGTTTCTGCAAGACGGTCCGGTTTCCTTGTTACATACCTGGTCCTTAAAATGCAACTCTTATAACTATATGCTAAGCCTTATATCTGATATACCACTTCTCTTCTATAGGTAGTACAAACATACATCATTATAACAACATTCACTATCATAAGATCCTACAAAGAATTACACCAATCGAGAATCCACGGCCCATCTCTCCTCTCGACCATCACTCCCCCCATGCAGAAAAAGCTCCAGCCAAGCTGCGCTCCCTCCACGCAGCTCAGAAACATGAAAACGACCGGTGTACCTGACTAAAAAGTGACTGTGCAACGACGTGTTATTAGGTATTTCCATTCCATTCCCATAGTCCAGCTCCACTATCTGCCCATCTGCCCATCTCCACTTCCTACCTATGCCAACTGCCAGCTTCACACTCTCCCCACCAGGTTCCTGCTGTGTGCTTCCGTATGCTGTGGTCACGATTTACCAGTCATGCCAAGCCGTGTCTCGTGCCTTGTCTTGACTTGCCTTACAGCACCACAGTACTTCTCAGTACTTCTCAGTCCTTCTCATCCAAGGGTCTCATTCGAGTCTTGCTTTGTACCTTAATGACAACTGTACGTGCACTACGCTTCTCCCTTCGGCTGAGGAGAGCAATATCAAGTACTTTGTAACCCACGCATGCTGATCTTCGACCATGTTCTTGACCCGTGTTCCCCGGGATCATGGTGGTCAACAGATGGACGGTGTCCATGCAGAGTAACCATGGCCGGTGTGGCTTGGGCTTCAGAAGGTGGGTTTTAGAGGGTATGAGAGAGGACTTCGTTGAAGATGTGAGGCGTTGATTGATATTGAGGTTGTGAAACGTTATTGATGTGGAGAGATTCTTATTGTACTTCGTACGTATGTACAGTGTTACCATCATACTGCGTCATTGAGGTAGATACCTCTTCCATCACTTACGATAGATATGGATCGTGTCTCTAGAATAGACACGACTATTTTCGGCAGTTCCACTTACGTACGATACGGAGGATTTGTTCGATTATTTCAAATCACATCTTACCCTACGATCCGTTAATTTTCCACTTTTGTCATTAGGATCGTGGGGATGTACATATTTCAGATGGTAAAACGGGCATCTCCGTCCCTAGTTATGTTTTCGTAAATGTGTGGGAGGAATCTCCCACGCCTTGGTCAGGAAATTCTGTTTTCCTGCGCGCAAGATGAGTTTGTGTGAGATGAGATTTGGTCGCACTGTTGCGTCGGTGTTGAGGTGGAGCTGCTGATGATTAATAAAGGTGCACAGTAACGAATGGATCCGCCCTACAAGCCCACCACTAGCATTATTCTCCGTAGTGAATCAAAACTGAGTCTTTTCATCCCTATGGCACTTGGTGATTTCCTTCTCAAAACTTGATGAGATGATCCAAACCGAACTGTACCTCGGCTGGGGAGTACTGCTACCCAATCCCAGCTTGGTCATCATATCCTCACGGCAATATCCTTAAAGGCAAGCAGGTCCAATTAATCACTATGGTGAGATCCTAGTGCCAGCGAGAGAAGTTTCTTGCGTAAAAACTTTTCTTCCTACTTTGCATTCTTTGATGAAGCTCTCGTAGTGTGTTGAAACTCATATGGCAAGGAACATCATAATTCACCGCATCACTCGGCTTCCGCCCTATAATTGCGGAAACCGTCTTTTGTTGCAACGCTTGCGTCGCTACATGGCTCCGTACGCTGTGCCTGACCTCACGAGGTTGCGATGTTTATAATGCACAGCGTAGGGAGTCCCTCCTGGGAATTCAACCTGGCGTTGGCGACCCGGTTTATAGGCGACAAGCGTGATGGTGGAAGGATGATTGTTGCTGAGGATTTTATGATTCAGATTCGATACAGGATTGTTTTGTTGGGTGGAGTTCTGCACTGGTGCTCGCTGCTGTAGGAACGGAACGTTGATTTCTTGACAACTCGGAGATTTGGGAGATCTTCAGGTACTGGCCTTGTAGTTTTGAGTTATCTTTGGATTTGGATTTGGATTTGGATTCGCTCTTGACAGGTTTTATGGAGTATCAGAGTCTACGATGTGCTTCTTGTATGTACTTTCCTTGTTTTTGTCTGCTGTGGCTCAGGCTGCGTGCGCGCACGTCCAGTATGCATTCTGCACTGTACAGCGTACAGCGTACAGCACCGCACTACACTGCACTGCATGGCACTGCACTACTGCACGCGGCACTTCCAATGCACTGCGTGTGGAGTCACGGACTGTGAAGTAAGTCGTGAATTTATCATGATGTTCATCAACATCATTATTTTCATAATCATCATAATCATCATAATCATCATAATCGTCATAATCGTCATTCTCGAAATCAGCTCAGGCTTATTCAGCTACATACTTCATCATGAACGTTTAATCAATCGAAAATCAATCGTTCATCTCTCTACTGTGACAGTAGCACAACGACTTCATGTGCCTCAAGCTTACCGCACAGCATCTACTATCTCTACTCTTCTCCATTCGACTATTCTACTCAACAGTGCTTGCTCGCTCAAAGTACGGATTAGCACCCGTTAATAGACCTGCATCTGCAATACCATCGTCGTCCGCGTTGCATACACTTCACAACCTTACCCCACGACATTAACTACAAAGTGGATCACTGTAGGGCGACTTTGTGTCCGGCACGACACGAGACAAGCCACCTCCCTCTGGGTTCCTGTTAGACGAACGGCGGATGCTAATCCAAGTTACCAGGTACATAAATACAGCCAGACAACGCTCGGCAGGGACTCGACTTGTCAAGAAAGCACGGGAAAGATGAGACTCGAGACTTGGGAAAATTCCACCGCTTGTTCCCTGTTCCCTGGCATCCTGACATTTACTCACTCATCCATCCATTCAATCATTCATTCCCTTACGAGTTGAGGTTCGATACCCATACAGATTGAGAGCTGGATCGAGGCTCTTTCTCCGATTTTGATTCTGAGCTCTGGTACCATCATTTCGATTGTTTCGAGAGATCGGTTTCTGTACTTAGAATTCTGAATATTCCGGATATTGTATACGAATACGGAGCATGGCCCTGAAGCCCAGACCAACGTTATGTATGTGACTTTCTTTTTATACGCTCTCGAGTATTATCATACGAAGTGCATTCGTATGGGATTTTTGGTAAGCATTCTGTATGGTACTATTCTGACGAGTAAGGTGAAGCAACGCACACAGCGAATGGTGGTAGGTCAATTCCAGTATCTGTCTGTGCCGGTGCCTATGCTTGTTGTGCCTGGAAAGAAAGCATCACGAAAAAGTCAGTACCTTACCGTCGCAAGTTTCGGTACCGTCAATGTCTCCATCATTATTCATCCATTCATCTTCAACCACACACACACACACACACACACATACTACCCTCACTCAGGACTGGCTGCCCACATCCTCCACTTCCACCAACTGCCACCCCCAGCATGCATGCATCGGCTCTTTCGAGTCAACTGTACTGTGTACGGTAAGGTTCAGGTACAGCCAGTAAGCCACTATGCCAAAGTACCACTAAGGGACTACAACAGCACTGATGCTCTGATGAGAGACTCCACCCACAAATAACCCCTACCAAAACCCATATCCTCGACAACTAACCACACTTAGAGAGTACAGTACGGAGTACATGCCCTACGACGTTACCGTCATCACTAGAACGATGATGACATGTGTCTTCTCTTACCTCAATCACCAAGTCGGAACGATCATTTCTACGGAGGACTGACAATACCAATATCTACCACTCACTACACGCCTCCGAATGTCTGTGATGATGTCTGTTGAGTTATGAGGTGCCTGTCCTGTGCATCCTGCTTACTCCAGCCCGGCTTTACTACTGGCTCTGAGCCTGGTCCACCCCCGTCTTGCCTGCCTTGTCAACCCATCCATATCAGCCTGTGCAGAGGGCCAAGCGTCTCTCCCACACACTCATCGCACCACACACCCACCCACCTAGACCACCCAGACCAACAGCGGTTTGGCTTGTATCAGGACTACCGGCATGGATATCAACAACGTTGCCTTCAGAATAAATATACACACAGTGTACAAAATAAAAAGGGCCTAGACATGGGTCGTTGACTGGAGAAAGTGCGTTTGAAGGCCACACGCCAACTTTCTTCTTATACCTCTAGGATCGCTGCACCGCCCCTCGTCCACCCTTTTGCGCGTCGTCCCACTCTGTAGCTTCTCTTTTCGATTTGTCCAGTCGCTCCTTTTTGAGTCTTTAATTTCGTTCAACTCTACTTTATATTTCTTGGAGCTGGCTCCCTTTCCATATTGTGCTGGCCTGCGTAGATCTTCCAAACGAGTTCGTTTCTACAGAACGTCCTTTTTGCATTGTCCAACTCATCACACTCATTTCCGCTCCCGCCAACCCGATCGACATTCCTTCGTCATATGAAATATTCTTAGCACCAACCCTTCACTGCTCATTCTTCCAAAATTGTGGACACCAAGAACAAAAAAAAAATAGTAGACGGCCCCATCGAAGCATTGATCTTTTGGGAATCCATACAAGCTCAACCTGGACCCATTCCCCTAAGGGACTGATTGACACTATCATCGGATCTTAAACCTACCTCGTAAGTGCAGGATATATACTCTGCCTTCCCTTCTTGGACCCCGGATCTCCCTACTCCCTATACTCTTAACACTTCAATGGATTGTAGGGCTGACAACGTCAACAGCCTTTTTCCATTACATCAACAGGTTTGATCAAGTTCTATCTACAAATATGGAGTCCAATCCAGCAGCCTTGTAAGTGGACTCTCTTGCTACTACGCCATATGTTGTTGTCATACTAACATACTACCTTTCTCAAAAGACATCAACTGCAAAGTGCGCCCTTATTCACTTACAACCCAAACAACAAGTTTGGTCGACGTGATTATCCACCTAGATCCTACCCTTCGGTAACTAGTACTCCAAGTGAGATGTCGACACCTCATGAGTCAGGAATGGGAATGTGGTCATCTCCAGCAGAGCATGGTCTCAAGCCCCGGCCAGCAACCATCCACGAGTCAGTGTTCCCTGGCTACTCAATGGCGGAAGAGTACAACAACAATCTTCCAGCATGGGACTCGTCGACTATGCCCATGCAGTCAAATCATGATGGCTTTCAACAACATTATTCCGTTCAACAACAGGACTTCTATGGATCAGACCTTGGGAACAGTAAGTTAAGGCGTTTGCGTATCTGAGTGTAGTAGTTTTGCTGACTTTTTGCAGATGGCTGGGTTCAAAAGCAATGTGATGACGGAAGTGATATGCAGAGTATGGACACTGAGATGTCTATGGGCCAGGCCTACACTACTGACGAAGCTGTTCCCGTTCTCGACTTAAGATACTCTACTCCTGGAATGGAGAACGAGTCTATGGCTTTCGAAAATGCTTTCAACTCTCGCCGAATGTCTGGCTCGTCCTTCACTCTGTCAACTACTGGTCCCTTATCAGAGATGACTTCATACGAGGACTTCTCTACCACTCTTTCTGAAGCACCATCATTCAGCTCTGATTATCCAACACATTCCAACAGAAATTCTCTCATGTCTTCGAGCTCGGATTACCCACCACCATCCAACAGGAATTCACTTATGTCCTCGACCCAGCTCTCACCTGTGGCATCACCACGAATGACCCCACAGAATAGATCTGAGCTTGTACGAACTCAAAGCCGTGGTCGTGCTTCCCCATCACCAAGGCCTACTATGCGATCTGCGCCATATTCGACCGACAGTAGAGTGGGCAAGCGTTGGTCTACAGGATCCTACGCACCGACACCAAGCCGTCGCCCTTCACCGTTCATCTACAACCACGCTCAAGAGATGTTCTCGGCGCACAACCAACCACGAATGGTCTCCCGCCACTCTTCTCCGACCATCTCCAACGTTCCTTTGCCCCTGAACATGCAGAACATGCACAATTTGCAGTCGCAGCAACAGCATCCATTCCTGATGTCAAACAACTCAGGCTTCCACCGCAACACCGTTGTCCTTCCGTCCCACGGGTACGAACAACAGCCAAACATGGAAACGCCACCGCCGCTACTTTCTCACGGTCTCTTCCGTATGCTACAGAGCAATGCTGACCCGCACTCTCTGCATGCTCACTACACCGATCTCTCAGATCCGCCGGATCTTTACGCCTCTCTCCATGAGGAACAGATTCCACCACCCCCAGAGGACATGAACCCCTCTGATCCCGACCTTATTCCACACGAGCAGGAACTCCGCTTTGACGGCGACCTGTATACGCCACGCTGGGTTCGCGGCCATGGTAATAAGAGGGAAGGATGGTGTGGGATTTGTAAACCTGGTCGTTGGCTCGTTCTCAAGAACTCTGCTTTCTGGTACGATAAAAGCTTTACCCATGGAATCAGCGCTGCTACCGGCAGTCCTTTCCAGGAGCCCATGGAGACAAGGAGAATGGATGGCAACCCGGATGTTTGGGAGGGGCTCTGCGGGAGCTGCAATGAGTGGGTTGCGCTGGTTAGTAGCAAGAAGAAGGGGACCACTTGGTTCAGACACGCCTACAAGGTAAGAGGAAATCTCGTGACGCTTGCAAAGCCATTAAAATTTCGTTCATCATTTCTAACTTGAGAACAGTGCCACACACACCCGAAAATTAAGGATGCGCCCAAGCGGCGCAGAGAGAGTAGCCATACCCGTGCTCTGGCAGCATCCACCATGGCCAAACCTAAAGAGCTCCCTCAGACGCCGAAGGCGCATCACTCTCAGAGTAGTTCTCACGAGAGCGCGAGTGGCGCTTGCTGCGTATCGAGTACGCCGACACCTGCCTCCACCACAGCTAGCCTCCAGCACACCACCACCAACACTATCAGTCCACTGGAAGGACTCTCCAACATGATTTGAAAGAAGTATTAACGAACTGGGATGAAGGATATACACATCATGATTTTTGGATACCACTGGATACCACTTTGATACAAAGCCGTTTTTGCTTTCACGGTCGATATTTCCTTTACGTCTCTCGTCTCTTTATCTTGTTCATACTATTCGATCAAGTTGCTCTGCCCCTTACGGCCACCATTTTTCTTTTTGTTTTCTGTCATGTTGGAGGATTTTGACATATTTGATATCACAATTACTACGGGCAGGTTCCTGAGTTGGCGGTTTTACATAGCGTTTCTTCTGAGCTTTTTTTCTTCTCTTCACTTGAAATACCTCTTTTGTTGAGAACTGAATTCGAATCAAAATCAAATTTTCTCATATATCTTCCCTCATCTCATCTCATTCCTGACAGGCGAGGCTTTCTTAGATCTCTGATATCCCATAATGAACATGTTCGAGACTGTGGTTTGTTTTCCTATTAAAAAGACATGTTTGTGTGGGTGACGAAGTCGGTCTGCCCTGCTCGTCTACTCACAAGTAGCAGCAGCATAACGGATCGATAATTCTTTTACAGTTTTGGAATTTTATAAAGATGGCAGAGTAGATTCCTGCACTAGTAGCTAGCTCTAATGATTCTTTGACGACAATTCTGCATCTAAGTCTTTTCTTTTGTATTAATCCATACGGTATATACTCTGTCTAGTGAGACTTACTTAACATTCCTTCGTAATGGCTCCGTCTGAGAATATATATTGCACGCCGAAGACCGGCTCTGACATTTTAGCTTATGTTTAGAATTGAGATCCGCAGCTGTGTGCTTTGACCTGCTGCTGCACCAATGTTGGCTGTGGTTTTGGATATGGTGCCTTGTGCGTGTGCGCATTGGCGCGGCGAGGCTGAGCGGTGACCTTACTATACGATATATGGTTGAAGATTGATTAAGTATCGGTAATAAAGTGTCGATGCTTATTTGAAAGTGGAGGCAAATACATAGATAGAATTCTTCTAGTTCATTCGTTGCAGAAGGAGGGAGGGAGGAGCTGAATGTAGCCGTTGTATTGTGGCAATATCTATACGAACTATCATCTCATTTATTCATACATACATACTGTGTACATTTCAGTCAGTTCTTATAATGGCGATTATGTTGGAATTCTGCGAACACTTTATGGTTCGATTACTGTTATTTGTGTATTAAAGACTCAGGTTCCACTCAGAAATATCAACATTAGTGTATTTTTGCATACCTTGATAAGACAGAGTTCTGGTTTGACTTACACGCTGTAGTTATCGAATGATGATGTCCCGGCTCTCTCAATCGTGATTCAAATATAGTCTGGTTGGGAAAATACATCCTTGGAAGACTGTATGACTAAAGAGTAGACGATGGAAATCCTCAAGATGGTACGCTCACCGGTTGTTCTCAATTCGTCTGTTTGTTTGTTGTTATCGACTGTTGAGTAGCATGTCAAGTGGGTCTCCTTTAATCGGCTGCTTCCCGTGGTGCGTATCTGGGCCTATTCTTGGTATGCGTCATCTACTCTGCATTTCAACGGCAACTTAAGCTTACCTGGGATCCACCCCGCAAATATAACTGCTCACCTCCACCACATCCATTAGGTATGTACATACTACAACATAATTGATGGGCTAACGTAGAACAATCCCATCAACTCTACGACGATAATATCATCAATTCAAATATCTCACCAATGGACATCTCACCATCCTAGCGACCACAGTGCCCGTCCGACCGGTCCCATCACGCATCGATTGAACTGCTATCCTTCAATCGCATTTCGCAATGGGTATATCTAAATATCTACCCTTCGCCCCGGCGACAACAACTCTCCAAGCTTCGACCTACCTTCTCGCTGTCTGCCTCTTCTCTATCTCCTTCCTCGTCTTCCTGAACAGCAGCGTCTCTTTCGTCATCACCGACCTGCTCGGCATCAAACACAATGTGGGCGACCTCGTTGGTACCCTCGGTTTCGTGGATGAGTTGGTGGCCCTCATCGCCTGTCCATTCTGGGGCATCCTGTCAGACAGAGTCGGTGTTCGCAGCGTCTGTGTAGCTGGGTATACAATTGTTGGTCTGAGTTTGCTGCTTTTCGTACAAGCCCGAAATGTTTATCCGCAATTGCTGCTGGCCAGGATGTTGTTCAGTGTTGGTGGGGCAGCTACGTGAGTCTTCCATATTGCTTGCGATTGACAAGCCCATTGATTGACGCCTATAGTGCCACTATGGTCACAGCCATCTTGCCATCAATGACCGGTGGTGGAGAACACTCTTCCACCAGACGAAGAAGTGCCACATCAGATGTCCCACCCGAGTTCAGGAATAGCATAACCCCTTCCCTTGAGTCAGAAGTCACTATTACCCCAGAGCGATATACCGATGGCCAGGAAGGAATTTCGCGCTCCCGCTCCCGTGAACAATACGGAAGTAGAAAAGGATCAAGTCCCCCACGCCTTGCGGGTTTGGTAGGCGTGTTTACAGGGTGTGGAGCACTTGTAGCTCTCGCTATCTTCCTGCCCCTGCCTGCCCAGTTTTCTCACATTAAGGGTATAACTCAGGGGCAAGCCGTGGCCGACAGTTTCTACGTGGTGGGAGCAATAGCTCTTGTCGTAGCCATTCTTTGCTTTGTCGGGCTCCGTAACCTTACTGGGGAAGAGCACAAGGGATGGAAGACACTTATAAACTCTCGAAGCTCAAACATTTCCGACACGACTCAATCCAATACGCACCAACAATCCTTCCTTCCATATCATAGACTTCTCCTAGACTCTACCCTCCTTGCCTTCCATGACGCTCAAATTGGCCTTGGCTACCTCGGCGGTTTCGTAGCACGCGCCTCATCTGTCGGAATCTCCCTGTTTATCCCCCTTTACATAAACGCATACTTCATATCCCACGGTTTCTGCCAGGGTTCACCAACAGACCCATCACCCGAGCTGAAGAAAGAGTGCCGAGCAGCGTACATTCTCTCCGCCGAACTAACCGGCATCTCCCAGCTCATCGCCCTTCTCTGCGCTCCGCTCTTCGGCTACTTTTCCGATCGCTACCGCAAGTGGAATGTACCGTTGCTCATAGCTAGCATTGCCGGCATAATTGGCTACACTGCCTTTGCGCGCCTCACCAGTCCCGAAGTCAAGGATATCGAAGGTCGTGGTGGCTCGCCTTCTATTTTCGTTATTGTCGCTCTTATCGGTATCTCCCAGATTGGCGCTATCGTCTGCTCCCTGGGCCTGCTTGGTCGTGGCGTCCTTGGAGCCGAGGGCGGTTATAACCTCTCCCGTGACCTCCATCGCGATTCGGCTGCCCGGAATGTCAATGGTGAGAATGCACCGCTGCTTGGGGAGTCTGAGGAGGGGAAGGAGGTCAGCAGGAGTCATCTTAAGGGGAGTATTGCGGGTGTTTATAGTCTTAGTGGTGGAGCGGCTATTTTGTTGCTTACGAAGTTGGGTGGCTGGCTGTTTGATAGCAAGAGCACGGCGGCACCATTTTATATGATGGCGGTGTTCAATGCAGTGTTGTTTTTGACCGCTGTGGCTGTTGCTATCTTTAGAGAGATTCGTGGACGAGCAAAGGGGGACACATAGTGTAGATGAGAGTAGATGGGCGTAGATGGGCGTAGATGGCCATTTATGTTTCGTTTGTTGATGAGTCTCAGTTTGGTAATTAGAACTGTATGTTATCTTCCAACGGCTTGTGCGTACTCAGGTGTAAAAGGGGACTTGTACGCGTGTACGACTGTGTTAATGGTATCGACAGGTTAGGATGTCATGATAACTTGTATGTCAAAGTCCGTTTCCCTTCTCTCTACCAAGAGTCCCTAATAGATGCTTGAAAATTACCGGATGTTTAAGCCCCTTAAGACGTTCACGATTATTGAAATCCCGTTTATCGGACTCCAAATCATCATCAAACATGTTACTGTCACTGGAATTTTTGATGATATCAGGCTTCAAATTATGTTGAGTTATAAGCGGTCTAAATGACGCAACCTATCATATTCTCCAGGCGGATATATAGACACTTAAAGGCTTCATCTGAAGACTAAGCTTGCACCCTCCTTCATCTCAGAAGCCTCCCCGAGATTTATGTCAGATCTTTGATGAGCTACCTTTAAGGTGGCGTTCTTTACTTAGAGGTCAATGAAGCGTGGAGTGATTATGGCAAGTTTCGAAAGTAAACTTCCTTGCACTGAATAAAACGTCTTGATAAGTTAGATAGTCTATTAATTGTTTCAATGCTTAGACGGATGAAGTTGAGCAGCTTGATGAGTGAGAGTTTGATCGCATTCCCCTGGAATTGAAGTTGCAACTGGGTTATCACGGCGTTGGTTATTTGCTGGGGAGGTCATGACTCCAGATATGGTAGCCAGGGCGAGAATAATTTATTGTGAATTTGATTCTTGATAACAAATTTGTGAGGGTCATTTATGGGTTTCTTGATGAATTGTAAAGAAAGGGGTTGAAATAGTTTTGAACGTATAAGGTGAGTGGTTATATGAATGAATGAATGAGTCAAGTGATTAGAGTAACTGAACTAACACGAACGATTGAAATGAGTTATAGAAGTTATACAGGCTTTCAAGACTCATATATATACCAACTTATATCCAAAACTTCCAACTTAAGATATAACTGCAGTATGACCATTCCTTTATGCAATCTTTGAATGTCAATATCGTATAGGCACTGCGCCTTGATTTCGACGCATTTCTGTTAGACTTTGTGGTTGTGTGGGTTTCGTCTCTCACCCATGATTGTTATCCAATGTCGTATAGAAATTAACTTTCAAAGATGAACCTTGTGTTCTTCTACAAAACAAAGTCACGACCTCCTATCTATGGTTTATCTAAAAAAAAAATAGGCCATTACATTAGGATGCAGGAGGGAGTAAGTCAATGAAACAGAGGCTTCTTAATTGCTGATACGTATAACAGAGCAATAAGATATATGCGCGAAGGTGCGATAGTGAATAATATGCACAACAAGTCCCTCTAAAAAAGTAGCTCCAATCAATTGCAATTGATCAAGATGACTTTTCTATTGCAAGATACTAGATTTCCTCTTATTTCATTTGTTTGGAGGCACAGCTGTTCTGTTGACTCACAATGATCCACATTAGAGTAAAGGTAGAAAATAAGGTGACATACCATTATTTGTCCAGTGTCCAATCAATAAAAATACGAACCCATCAAAGTTTCGGATATCGAATGGCAGTGAGGCTAAGTGGGAATGCAATTGGTATCGTGAAAAAAAAAACCTTTGCTGAAGCCATATAATGTGTTGAAACTACCAATTTGGAATTGTAATATAGCAGCTCTACTTTATCTTTATAGTACTAACCCAAGTCCCTAGTCAGGCCTACATCCTCTTAGCTAATCGGAAGGAAGCTCGGAACTTTTTGCTTGGCTACAGGGGATAGAGGCGTTTCTGAGTTTTCGCGTTCACGCCTACTGTAACCTTATGTTTGTCTGAGAACAGGTCAACAGCGCTACTTTTGAGCAACGATCGACAAAAAACATGGGTTTCCATACCAAAAAGGCGAGGATATAAGACAGTGAGAAGGCAAGAGAATCTGCCAAGAATCAACAAATGTGTAATGGCAGAACAAATGATGCGGGCCCAGCATCTTCTATTTATCGATAGCTCAAGAGTCAGACGATCTGTCTATCTTAAGAAGAAGTGCATTCATGACTAGGTCCGTATCTCGCATTCAAAATGCGAATTATTTTGATGCTTGTCGATTAACTGCCGTAGAGACAGGATGTTTAAGTCTCTCCAAACCTGCCGAGCAGGTGTGGCAAATATGAGACTTGAAGGCTTGTTATGGCTTAATCCTTCGATAACGCTGCTATTTCCAAGGTTACGCTATAACGTTTACATAGTCAGAGATTCTTGATGCACCTTGCCAATGCGTTTAGAGGTTCTCTAGCTTCACGTTATAACATCTAGAATGGCGGCGAGTATGGAGATTGTCATGTTAGACACTTGCAAGGGACTCACGTACCGCAGACTATAGCGACTGCATATCTAGAGTAGCTTGTATAATATACTTGTGCCAATAAAATGGTTCCACAGAAAATTTCTATCGTATTCTTGCCAAACACTACACACTCATGAACACGAGTATCCGATTTCATAACTTGCAAAAAGTAGCCGTCATTCTATACGACCATCAATATGTTCCTACCATATTATCTCAGAGCTCAATGTTCCATGAGCCGACAGCTTATATTCAATCTCTATTTCAAACATGGATAAACACGAACGCTTGCGCTCATCTTCATCGTCAACCATGGAATCCTCATCAAAAGTTTCACTTACAAATTTAGCAAAAATATCCCTATATATACCCCCGTTGACTGCCCAAAGGAGGAAGATTTTCTGGAAGGTACTGTCGCGATTCTTTAGTTGACTTCCCCTGAATAATTACCATCTTCAGTGATTCTAATCGATCAATCTCCAGGAGTACAATGTCAAGGTTGTAATGGTCAAATTCTGGAGAGCAGCACACACGGACTTTAAGAAATTGGAGATGTTGATAGTCCGTCTCGTTTCTTTCGGATGCTGGAAGTCCTTCAATGAGGGTTAAAGGGAAGCAGATGAAGCAAAGCCGGCCTCTGCCTAAGACTACCTGACTTAACTTTACCTTAGTATATTCGAGGGGGAGTATCCTCACCCTGACATTGTGGTGATGTAGAAAGTACATTGAGGCGCACACTGTCTCAAGGAAATTTTCATCTAAGAGAAGTTGGGTCTAATTCTACTTCTTGTGCCCAAATGCCTTATGATCTACTATCAAGTCATTTGTCCCATCTTCACTTACGTCCCATCAGATATTACAAGTAAGCACATACAAGGATATATAATGATCTGACCAACAAATAATGCTTGTGCAATTAGAAAGCTGCACACAAATAATAGGGCTAGTTCTATGCAGGAAATAACGAGTTGTCACCAATTTCTCATGTCAAGCTTTGTCATGCACAGGAGCCTTGTATTATATGACAAGGAGGGAAGCTTTGACTATAATCGCACCTTGAAAAAACGAATGATACAATGTAATGCTTACTATCGACCCTGCCGGGCTTACGGAGAAATGGCATGGTATCTTCGCTTACTCATCCCGTATTATCTTTTCAAGATAGGTACTCTGAGCTATCAATTTCCAATAATAACAATAATAATAATAATAATAATAATAGGAGAAAACCAAAGGATTTTGTGGAAAAGAGACTCACAGAAGTCGTGAAGACGATCGGAAGGGCCAAGTAGGTAGGAATATTGGGAGCAATCAAGAGTGACAGGAGAGGAGTTGGATGGCAGGCATCACGAGGACAATAGCCTTGCATCTACATGTATATAAGGAAAAAAGGATAGAAATCATCAATCGTCTTCATCTGACAGCAGAGGTCCAGGTACCAAAAAGAAGATTGATCATGTGGGTGACAAGAGGTGATCTCAAACCATTAGTAAGTGACACGGTATAAACCCTCCCAAGCCAAACAGTACATCCTCATCACAAAACTAACGTGATAGGATCAAAGCCGTTGGATTGGAAGGTTCTCTCAAGGTGTGAAAGTGGCCTTATGGAACGGGTACGTTTAGGCAGGAGAACGATGATGAACACCTCCACAACGATAACGAAGTAAACGAAGACGAGGACGTAAACAGCGACAAGAGACAGCAGATCCAGAACATAGCAATGACTCCGGCAGCTGGATACCAGAGTAGCACAGTGAGGGGCCGGTGATTGATGAATGACCAGCTCCTAGAAAGGGTAGTTGGTTTCGTTCACATAGTGTACATTGGAGAAATACCAGCCATTGCTCCCTAAACCAATGAGCGAAATTGATTGGCAACTCGTAATTTATAATGGAATGAAAATGGGAATTGGTAGAAACAAACCTATAGTCACAACTCAATGCTTGAAGACCCACCCTTTCAGCCAACGTTAGATCCAAATTTAGTGATAATTTCACTTCCATGACAAGTCACAACACAATGAGATCCCTTCTCTTGCACTCAAGCAATCAAATAGGAGATGAAAGCGAATCGTGAGAAAAAAAATATGAATTTGCTTTAATTTCCACCCAAAGGCCCAATCCGAACATGATGATCGTTTAAAAACACACTATGTTCCTGATTTGCACACAACAACATTGAAGCCCCATTCGCACTGTTGAGAATCACCCCCATCCCCC